>JALGQZ010000010.1:33061106-34261106 GCA_023105745.1 Austropuccinia psidii | reverse complement strand
ACCACAAGCCAGTACCAGAAAGTGAAAAATCTTCACTTCCTCTACATGGAAAGGTCTAGCACCCTTTCCACCCCATTTCAGGATAAAAAGGAGGCTTTTCACAGCCAGAATTGTCTCCCCATCCTGCTCTTGAATTCCTACGTAGTACAACTGTCCAAAACAGTTATACTCTTGGAAAATAATCAGGTATACTTTAAATTTAAGTATTGTAGCTTTTATTATTGTAATCCAACAGGTAAAAGTTGCACCCAGGGCTTTCAACAGCGCTCACCACCACTATATCCCTACAGTAAAGCCCTTAATATCTTAAATTAAATCACTTATTATCGACTTTATTATCTTTTAAAACTATTTTTACTGTGTCACAGTCATAGTTAAAGCTTGTCAATACTTATATACACCTTTATCATAGACTCGCCCTGACAAAGCTGCACCCAGGGCTTTCAACAGCGCTCACCACCACTATATTTCATATCGTAAAGCCCTTTTATTCTTGAATTAAAACATCTTTAACTCTTATAGCTCTTTTTAAATCCTTTTTTACTGTCTCACAGTCATAGCTAAAAGTTGGAAATACATTCTAATACTTTTATCATAGACTCAGCCTGACTTAGAGCCATAGGGTGTTATACCCAAACTAGATATTTTAAGAATTATGCGAAGATTTAAGAATATCACATTACAATTGCACAATTTAAAAAACTGTACTAAAGTTTTTAAATTGGTAAACTTAAGCTTGAATTTGAAATTACATAGGGTTTATGTAAACTTACAAAAACTAACTTAAAGTTGAGGTGTGGTGTGACGTTCCTGATTTGGCCAAGGATTTGCCATGCAGGATGTAACTCTTGTGTTGGCTGAATTCAAATTTACTTAAAGCCATGGTATGGCTATAAATAAATAAAAGGGTAAATTCCTGAGAAAAAGGTGGGAAAAAAGAAAACTTGTAAAAGGTTCCAGGGTAACCAACTTTTGTAATCTCAAAAAATCAAAAGAAGGCTGTCCACCTGTATTGGAGAATTTTAAAACTTATTTAAAATTGAATATGAGAATTTGACTGAATATCAAAGTTTAAACTGGTTTATCTCAACTTGGACAGGAGTTACAAGGTGCCAAAGGGTAAACCCCCATGTGAAGACGTGTAATCAAGGTTTTGACAACCGTCAAAGCTCAACCAAGCTTGAATTATAAATATATAAGTATGAAAACCTTATCAAAAGTTATGGTTTATTGTGTTTTGCCATTTTACATGGAAAAATTTTAATTATTCCAAAACTTCATTAAAAATAATATTCTTGATGGATTTTCTTGAAAGTTTTACAAATTCTAAAGCTTAATTGTATCCATGTATAAACTGAATTTTGAAAATATTTTAAAATATAATTCCTTGTGTATTAGCCTTGAAATTGGCACTTTTAATTATTCATAGAGAAAATTAATCAAAAATACAATTTAAGAGATCTTAACTTGAAATCTTTTTTCAAATTGTTCATGTGATTAATTGAATACATATGAATTTGTTTTATATTAAAACTTAAAAAAAGAAACCCAAAAGATGATTAAAACTACTTGGAGTTAAGAACAACACTGGTAGCTTTTAATTGAAATGGAAAATAATCTGTGTTAAGTTAAGAACCTTATTTATAAGCATATATTTTGAGGTTTTACCTGAGAACACCCTATATATCCATTATTGATCATTAGAGCTTCTCTGAAGGCATAGAAGAAGCCTTCAAATGAATGTTTTTGTCAATCAAAATCATCATTCAATCAATTACAAATTTTTAACAAGCAATATTTCATCCCAAATAATATCTTCAATTATTAAAGTAATCATTAATTTATTTGAGTATTTATAAATTCTAAATGAAGAATAAAAAAATATCTTTTAATTCCAAAAAATTTCTTCAAAACTTTTAAAATCATATTTCATCATACCATGAACCTTAGAGGTATTTTCACCTACCCCAAAGACCACAAACAAAAAATTAATATACAAACATAAATAAAATAAATTCATGTATATGATTCAAATAAAAATAAAAATAAAAATATGAATTCATATACAACATCAAAAATTTAATTATAATCTGAAAATACAAATACATTAAATTTGAAAATGGTAAAAACACATTTTTACTTGTGAAAATTAAGTAAAAATGAATTTTCAACAAAATTACACAAAATAAAATAATTTTGGAAAAAGTTAAAAAACAATTTTCATAAATTCTCATCCAAAAAATAAAGATATGAAATTTATTTTACCATTGGATTCCTTATAAAAAATTAGGTGGGGTCACCTCTGAGTGAAATTCAACTCTTAATAAGCTTAAATTAAGTTTTTTGTATTTTCTGTATAAAAGCTGGAAATCCTCAAACCGTTAATTTAATTCATATCAAATTTAGTGTTAATCATCAATTTTTGTGTTAAAATTGAGGTGTTGTGTATAGTTTAAAAGCTATGAGGAATTGAAGTGTTTTCACTTTAATTCAATTGAATTGTCAAAATGTGTGCGTGTATTACATAAATGAACTTTGATTTACATATGAGGTGTCAATTATTACAGTAGTGTACTTTAAAACTCAATTGAATTACATATGTAAATTATAAGTATAATACATGATGAGGAGATATAGGAAAAAATATATTGGAAAGATCAAATTTGGGGGAAAAGGAAGCCTAGCTCCAAGGGGGAGCCAGACCCCCAAAATCCTTGCTGACAGGCATGAGATGTCAAAATCTACGCAAAACTTCATCACTTTTGGCCTGGAATTGAGTCACAGCGTCTGTGACTCAATTGTTGATGTGGTTTTGATACCAACCAGGGCAGTTTTAATTTTTGCCAAGTAGGTAAAACTACCCTTCAGATAAATAAATCTTAGTAAAAACAATTTTTACTGGTTTCTATGTCTCTCGTACTCATTCTGACGTGTTTTGAAGGCTCTAGGCCAGGTATTACTATAGTAATGGCTGATTTAAGGGTCTAAAATGGCTAAAACCAGTCCTTTTTTCGTCTAAACCAGGGGTCAATGATTTCATTATTGGCTTTTCTGTTGTCAGAGTGCTTTCCACGACTTACAAGAGAAAATTTTACTTTTGGAGTAGGAGAAGTGGTGGCTATAAAAGAATGTCTTCTTTGCCCGACTTTTCTCTTCATGTCAGAATCCTTTCCTTTTATAGATAGTTTAAACAATGTTAAGCCAATCAATAAAAGATTCCAACCAACCTTTAGAAAGCATTTTGAACCTTCTAACCACGTGAAAAAATCATTATAGTCATTTTTTGTAACTCTTATAATCATTTTTACCCCTGAACCACCCCAAAGGTGAATTAACTCTGGCTCCAAGGGGGAGCCAGACCCCCAAAATCCTTTCTTACAGGCATGAGATGTCAAAATACACGCAAAATTTCATCACTTTTGGCCTGGAATTGAGTCACAGCATCTGTGACCCAATTGATAATGTGGTTTTGATACCAACCAGGGCAGTTTTAACTGTTGCCAAGTAAGTAAAACTACCCTTAAGATGAAGCAATAGCAGTAAAAAAGGTTTTTACTGGTTTCTACGTCTCTTACACTCATTCTGACGGTTTTTGAAGTCTCTAGGCCAGATATTACTATAGTAATGGCTGATTTAAGGGTCTAAAATGGCTAAAACTAGCCCTTTTTTGGTCTAAACCAGGGTTCAATGATTCCATAATTGGCTTTTCTGTTGTTAGAGTGTTTTCAACGAGTAACAAGAGAAAATTTTACTTTTGTAGTTAGAAAATTGATGGCTATAAAAGAATGTCTTCTTTGCCCCACTTTTCTCTTCACGTTAGAATCTTTTCCTTTTATAATTAGTTTAAACACTGTTAAACAAATCAATAAAAGATTACACCCAACCTTTATAATTCATTTGGAAACTTCTAACGACGTGAAAAAATCATTATAAGCATTGTTTGTAACTCTTATAATTGTTTTCACCCCTGAACCACCCCAAAAGTGAATTAAAGCATCTTTCATCACTTTTAACTTTGTCACTTTGTTTCCAGATTCATTCTGGCTTTTTTTGGGCGTGTCTTCTCTTTAAATATTTATTTAAAGACTTTTTTCTTTAATTAATTGCTTGCAGTTATTTTCTCAATCAATTCCAATTGAAATTGCTCTTGAAGAAATTTCTTTTGTAGCCTTCAATATCTCTTGTAGAGTATTTTTGGATAAATTTTTATTGTTGGTAAAACAATAAATCTTTATTATATTTTTTTTATACTTACAAAGTTAAAAAAGATAAAATTGGCGTGTTTCCTCTTTAAAAATACCACTCCTTACTACTTTCAAATAATTTTACCTTATACAAATTTTGAGGACAGGAAAAGTACTTGATATTTTATCAAAAGTTTACTATCCACACCTTACATTTGGGGGATCAGCCGTGATATTTTACCTGTGACATATTTTTTTTCTCTTTTTTAATTCTTTTTCTTGTATTGAAAAATTCAAAAAACATATGAAAAAGACTTTTAATTCAAAAAATCCATAAAAGAATAATTTTTTCATATTATAAGTGAGGCTTGAATTTTTATTTCTTTTTTGGAATACCTTTTTTTTACTTAATTAATTGGCTTTTTCATTAATTTTAGTGTCTGACAATGTGGTAAGAAATGAAAACATTGAAACAGCTTCAACAGTTACCAGCATTATCCCTGCCAGTAATGTTAATTCTGAAAATAATAGTATTTTTCTTGTGACTCAGAATAATCAACCTGTAAAAATTTCTTCTGAATTGATTAACTTGGATATAAGTAATACTCTTCAGGAAGCTAAGAATTTGGCCAATAGTAAGTTTTTTGAAGTAAAATTACTATTTTAAAGCTTTTTAATCATAAAATATGCCTTCAACCACATCAGGAGCCAGCTATAACCCCTCAACCAGCTCCCAGAAAGGTCATAGACATGATTATGGTAGAAGAAAATCAGTTACAGAAGGACAAGGGTCAGTTGATGACCTCCAAATTGATACATTGTGTCATTCTGAAGCTGATAAAACTGTTTTACCTTCAAAAAGAGCTGACACCTCCACAAGAAGCCTCAGTGGACATTTACAAAGCCAGCCAGAAGGCTTAAAGCAATGCATTGCAGCACAAAGAGTACCCGATCCTTGCAGTTCTGTGGAAGAACTGCATGAATTCTTACCTGACTGTGAGAAAATTGCACGGCCATCCCAACACTTGCAAGTTACTCAATGGATGGAATCTATTGATGGAAAAGAGGAAAATGATGCTCTTGACAGCAGAATTGAGGAAAAAACCCTCTGTCAGCCTGTGACTCAAAACCAGAGCACAAGCATGACAGCCAAAATACCATAAACCAATGGTATAGCCAAGATACCACCAAAACATGGAGCTGAGCCAAATTAGCTCAGAAGGTATCAAAAGAAAGAGGAAACTCACCCCTTTCTGAAAATATAAGTCCCATCACCATAGGACAAGAAATAACAAAGTTATTCCTGCTCAAAGTCATTGCTGAGCATAAACCTTAATTTTCACCTCTCATCTAAAATCTAGAAGGAGAGGCTTAACCCCATCAAATGGGTATTCAAAATGAAGCTCTAAACCAGGGCTATCCAATGGTGCCAGCCAAACTGAGCTAGCACCAGTATTACTTGAGTTATGGTCAAATTCAGACCAAATAAGGGTGAACAAAACATTCACCTCTCATCTAACTTTTACAGTTTTAGTGTGAGATACTTAAAGTGGGGTCTTTTTGGAAAGAGCACAATCAGGGCTATCTGATGGTGCCATCCATTTCCTCATAACTCAACTACAACAGAAGTTATGGGCCAAACAAGCTTAATACAGCTTTTGACCAGACCACGCCAATATACAAAAATACTTGTACATGGGATAACTTTGTCATATTTAATGATAACCATGTCAAGTTGGGTATCATTGTGTAGAGCTCATACAGGGCTATTCAATGAACCAACTTTGAGCTTGATATCTCAAAAACTGACAAAGGTATGACCATTTTAAGGTCAAAATCCCACCTGCTGTCAGATACAGCCTTACCATGGGATAATATCCCATAACCATGAATATGAGGTGTCAAATAGACGAAGAAGCATGTTTTTACTTCAATACCTCATATTTCAGTCAATACTGGGGTCCCATACAGTTCCTGTACAGCATTCTACGCGTCATACACATCAGAATCAGGCTGTGAGGTCCCCAGATGAAAATTTTCACCCTGTATTGGTGAAAACTGCCCAGATGTGGTTTCAAAACCACATCTGAGCCCAATACAGGGTAAACAGGCTGTTTGCAAACCACAAGCCTGTCCTGGAGAGTGAAAAATCTTCACTTCCTCTACGTGGAAAGGTCTAGCAGCCTTTCCACCTCAATTTCAGGATAAAAGGAGGGCTTTTCACAGCCAAAACCCTTTCCTCATCCTGCTCTTGAATAACCTACGTAGTAAACTGTCAAAAACAGTTTTACTCTTGGTTAATAATCAGGTATAATTATAATCTTAATTATTGTAGACTCTATTATTGTAATCCAACAGATAAAGCCTGCACCCAGGGTTCTCAATAGCGCTCACCACCACTATTCCTCAATAGTAGAACCCTTTTATTTTATCATAAAACCCTTATAAATCTTTTTTAAATCATTTTCTACCGTGTCACATACACAGTTAAAGTTGTAATTAGCCTAGTTATACCTTTATCATAGTATCATCCTGACATTTTGGGGGCCTGGCCGTGTTTTTTTTGACTTTTTGGACCTTACAAGTAAGTCTTTTCTCTTTTTTATGACTTATTAGCCATTGTTTTTATCTTTTTTAGGCGTAACTTCTTTGTTCAAATATATATATTATATATATTTATTCTTTTTATACATACTCATATTTTAAAGAGTATTATTCACGTGGCTAATACCCACTGAATTTGATTATTTTTGGCGTGTTTTGTATATAAAAACACATAAGCCATCAATACGGTCCTGTATTCTTGACTGAATAAGGACACCTCTGACTGAAAAACCATCAGTTGAGGCGTGGTCAAGTGTATTGTTAATTCAATAACACTTGTATACAAACCACTTTTACAGAGCACACCTGCAAACCACAAGTGTATCTGTGGGATACTGGCACACAAACAGTGTGACAGGGCACCATAAGCTGTATTTTTGACGTGAAATTGTTAATTCAATTACACTGTCATCATACAAGGGCATATTGTAATAATATACAAGCCCAGAGGCCATTCTTAGACGTGCAAAACCAGCCTTTTAAGAAGTCTTAACTGACATAAGCCCTCTTTTTCCTGTCTTGATTCAGTGGAAGAAAACTACATCCCACTTGAAACCCAGTCACAAGCCAACACACCAGTGACACCCTCAGAACCAGAGGGCAGCAAGGGTAAAGGAAAAAGGCTTAGTGAAGGCCTCATTACAGCCAAGAAGTGGACACCAATAGCCACTCAGAGGAGTAGAAAACCACGAAACTCTGCTTCAATACAAGGTAAACCAACCTTAACCACTTGTACAGGGAAGATTACAATTATTAACCCAGTTGTAACCTCCAAAGGCAAACTGCCCAAATCAGCAGATAACAAATTTGTACAAGGCACAGTCAAAGGTAAATACCCTAAGAACATAAAGTTTTTGACTTCTTGCAAACACTGATATGTCCCCTTCATACCTCAGAGACCTTCGCTTCCAAAGGAACCAGCCAGAGGATAGAGCAGGAATGTCTAGAACCAGAAGACCTGAAAGAAGACACATTGCACACAGTGGTGGATGGCAAAACAATGAGGGAGATAATATCAACCTTGCCATTCACACTCCAATTCAACAGAAACCTCAAACCAGAGGACTGGAAGGATATGGATCAAGTTCTTCAAATCCACCAACTCCTCAAAGATTTGTTTCAATGGAGCATGGACAACAAGAGGTTCAACCTAGCAACTCACTGGGCAGAACTGGGATCAAGTTGCCAGAAGATCTGTCTCAAAGAGATAGACTTCAAAGACCTTATGGTAATCACCAAGGGTTGGAATCCTACCAGGCAGCACAGACTCCTGGAGGCAAGGGCACAGAGGATAAGGGAGAATCAAGCCACTATCCAAGCTATAGAAGAACAGTTAACCCAGACAGGGCCTACTCAGATTCCTTCAGGTTCACAAGGAGCATGCCAAATCAGCTCTCCAGTGGCTTCACACCATTCAGAAACCAGCAGATCAGTGGCCAAGAGTCACCATTCTTGACAATTCCAGGAAGTTTCCAGGAGAAGACAAGGCAACAAGGGCAAGAACAAAGCCTCCTTCAACCAGAGGAGGAAAGAGTCAGACCCCATGATCCAGAAGCTGTTAGATTTGGTAAAAGAAGTACACAAGAACCAGAAGTAGTTGTAAACCACTCTAGAATCAGTAGTCCTAGTAATAGAAACATTACCCCCACTCAGACTGAAAATAACATTATCACATCTGAGAGTAACATCAACAGTGACACACTGTGGTTACAAATGTCCCAGTATGCTGAGCAATCTGCAAAGCAGGCTACAGAATTTGCAGCTGCCCAAGAGAGGATGAGAAAAACTCAAGCCTCATTGGAGCAGATAGTTAAAAACCTTCAGGAAGGATATGCTCAACTGAGCAAAGCCTCTGAAGAAACCAACAAGAGACTGAACCAAGTCTCTGAAGAACAACACCATAGTAGCAGGGACAGGGAGTGTCTGAACCAAGACATCAACAAATTGTTTGATGCCTACCATAGCCTAACGCCCCAACCACAAGGCAAAGCTATGGAGAATCCATATCAACCAGATGACATCAAACCAGATGCCATGTTGTTGAATAAGGCAAGATCTCCATCACAATACCAGGATGGAGATGGCATGTCTTATTCAGAGAAGGAAGCCTTGAAACAGCTTCCTGAGGCCTCAAGCTGGCCCAAATTCTCTGGATCAGGAGAATATGATCATATGGAACTCATAGATTATATTGATGGACTCTTCATTGATGTACCAAGCATACCAGATTACTGGATTACTGCTAGACTGAATACTGCATTTAAAGGTCATGCAAGTATATGGTACACAGAAATGAAAGAAATCCATGGAAGAAGAAATTGGCCATGGTGGAAGAGTCAAATAATCCAAAAGTACAGTAATGGAACTTGGATATGGCAAAAGACCATGTCATTTGAAAATGACAAATACTCTGTGGACAAAGATCCATATGAGTGGTGTCTTAGACAATCTAAAAGACTTAAAGCCATTGATCCTCAAATGAACATTCAAATGAGGAATCATAAACTTCTGACACAACTGCCAGGAGAACTAGAGCATGCAGTAAAGTGCAGATGCAACCAAAATTGCACTCTAGATGATATAGCCAATACCTTACAAGACATAAGGAAAAGGACTAATATAGGGAAATTCACCCCATATAGAAGCAACAGTTTCAAAGAGAAACAGCCTTTCAGGGTGGAGTTTAAAGACAAACCCAGAGAAAGAGTGGCAGAAGTGGCAAAGAAAAAGAATTCTTGTCACAATTGTGGTTCAACAGACCACTATGCCAACAACTGTCCCAAAGCAAAGAGGAAAGTCTATGCTATAGAGAAAGTCCATGAAGAAGAACCCCCAACAGAGGATTCTGAATCAGACTCTATGGGAGATGCCATCAGAGAACTATCTGATGAGGATCAAGACCCAAGAGAGGAATTTCTAGTGGAATACCAAGAGGAAACCCCACTAGAAATCCAGGATATACAGTTGGAAGCAGGCATGCCACAAGACACTGCCAACAAGAACTTGTGTAAACACACACAAGATGCACAAACATTCCTAGTCACACCAACCAAAGGAATGGCATATATACATGGAACAGCCACAAAAATTACTGTATGTATTGACAATGCTCAGCACCCACTGATCATTGACAGTGGAGCACACTGCTCCATAGTGGCCAGAAATTATCTGGATAACCACTTCCCAAACTGGGAAAAAGAACTCTTTCCCACCAGGGCAAAGAACTTTAAGAGTGCATCTGGAAAGATGACCTCTATTGGGACAATTATCAAAGAGATAATCATACCCCACAGGAAAGGTAATATCAGACTCAACCCAGAGTTTGTAGTGCTTGAAGATGCCCACATCCAAGGGTTTTTACTGGGAACAGATTACCAGAGGATGTATGGCATAGATATTTACAATAGTAAAAACAGGCATATTACCATTGGTACTAACAAGGAAAAGAAATTTTCTCTTGATATATACCAGATATCTTCTCAGGACCCACTGGAAGAACTTCTGAAAGAATTCAGAGAGGGACAGTTTAGCACTACCCTCACCAGTAAACAAAAACTAAGTTTACTGAAGATGCTGAGGAAGAATAGACCAGCATTTGCCATTGGTGAAGAACCATTAGGCAAGATCAAAGGGCATGATATAGAACTATATCTGGATGTGGAAAGGCCTTATCCACCCATGTTAAGGAGACCTCCTTACCCAGCAAGTGTGGAGACCAGGAAAGAGATTGAGAAACATATCAATGAACTCCTGGACATGGATGTCATTAGGAAGATTGGACATAATGAAATAGTGGAAATCACCACTCCTGTCCTAATCACCTGGCATGATGGCAAGTCTAGATTGTGTGGAGACTTCAGAGCCCTGAACAACTACACAAAAGCAGACAGGTATCCCATACCAAGGATACCTCATGCCTTGGATAAATTGGCCAAAGCCAAATACATAACCAAGATGGATTGTATGAAGGGCTTCCACCAAAATGGAGTTAAACCAAACTCCATGAAATTACTCAGAATTATATGCCATATGGGCATATATGAGTACACCAGGATGCCATTTGGCATCAAGAATTCACCAGCCCACTTCCAAAGGATGATGGACACCATATTTCAAGAAGAAATAATGGAAGGCTGGATGGTAGTATATATTGATGATATCATTATATACTCAGAGACATGGGAAGACCATGTACAATACATAGACAGAGTGCTAAGTAAATGTACACCCATCAATCTGAAAATTTCACTTAAAAAGTGTAATTTTGGCCAACAAGAGCTACTAGCTCTAGGACATAAAGTCTCAGGCCTTAGTCTGGCAATTGACCAGAACAAAGTAGCAGCAGTACTGCAAAAGCCAGTACCAAAGAACATCAAAGAGATGCAATCTTTCCTTGGGTTTGCCAGCTACTATAGAAACCACATCAAAAACTTTGCCCACATAACTAGTAGTTTATACAAGTTATGCTCAAAGGATGTAGTTTTTGAAATTACCAAGGAAAGAAGGGATGCATATGAGAGGATCAAATATGAACTCACTAATGCACCTGTGCTTATCTTACCTGACTTTGAACTACCATTCAAGTTATATATAGATGCAGCATGCAGTCAAGGCCTAGGAGCAGCCCTTCACCAAAGACAAATTGTGGATGGTGAACCAAGAGAAGGTGTAATATGTTACATCTCCAGGCAGCTGAAAGATTCAGAAGCCAGGTATGGGGCCACCCAGACAGAATGTCTATGTCTAGTCTGGGCTCTAGAAAAACTCCATTATTATTTGGAGGGTGCAGTCTTTGAAGTCTACACAGACTGCACAGCCTTGAAGTCTTTACTAAACATGAAGACTACCAATAGACACATGCTGAGATGGCAAATAGCCATCCAGGAGTATAGAGGGAACATGACCATCATATACAAGGAAGGTAAAAGCCATACCAATGCAGATGGCCTTAGCAGATGGCCACTGGACAATGTCAAAAGCAATCCAGCTTATGACCCTGAAGTTGCCGCAAAAATTCCTATCCAATTTATGGAAATAGACAGGAAGAAGAACTTCAGATTCTCTGAATGGGCACCAGGGAGTGGTACCCTTTCCAGTGGAAACACTGATTCATGAGGGACAGAAACCCCCATACTGGGAATAAGTTCCTCAGAACTGCACAATGAATTTTTCAATGCAGTACTGAAATCTTATGCTAAAACAAACAGTGTAGCATACTACTCCAACTCCTTCAACAAAAATACAGGAGCCCAGAACTGGAAACCCAGCTGGAGGAACCCTGGTTGAGGGCCTATAAGGACAATAAATTCTTCCTTATAGATGGCCTGATTTATCACAGAGAAAAGCACACCAGTGCACTCACAGTGATAGACAGAAACCACATCTCTTTAATCCTGCAGGAATGCCATGATTGCCCCTATATGGGACACATGAGTGAGGACAGGACTAAAGAGAGGGTAGCAAGCACAGCTTGGTGGCCCAAGTGGGAGCAAGAGTTGAGTGAATACATCAACACTTGTGAAAGATGCCAAAAGGCAAATAGAAAACATGGGAAGAAATATGGGTTACTTCAACACATAGAAGAACCCAAACACCCATGGGAAACCATCAACATGGACTGGGTCACAGGACTTGTCCCAGGAGGCAAAGAAAACTACAATGCCTGCCTAATCATAGTTGATAGGTTCAGAAAGAGCATGAGATGTCTACCATGCCATAAAGAGGACACAGCCATGGACACTGCTCTGTTATTTTGGAATAACATCATATCCACCTGTGGAGTCCCTAAGATCATAATTAGTGATAGGGACCCAAAATTCACATCTGAATTTTGGACCAATTTATATGACATGCTAGGCACCAAGCTTGCTTTTTCCACAGCTTACCATCCACAAACAGATGGCCTAGCTGAGAGGATGATCCAAACAATGGAGGACATCCTCAGGAGGTTCTGTGCCTATGGCATGGAATACAAGGACCATGAGGGATATACCCATGATTGGGTCACCCTCTTACCAGCAGTCCAACTGGCTTATAACACAAGCCAACACTCTACTACAGGAAAAACACCTGCACTGGTAGAGAAAGGGTGGAATCCCATGTTACCTGTGGATCACTTGAAGAAAAACCTTCTGACCATCCACCCCACAGCCAAAGACTTCCATGATATGTGGAAGAAAGCCTGTGATACTGCTGCCAAATGCATAGCTGAGGCCAAAGAGTATAATAAGCAAAGGTGGGACAAATCACATATGGAACCTGACTTCAAGGAAGGGGACCAGGTGTTAGTGTCTACACTGAACTTTAACAATCTCAAAGGACCCAAGAAAATGAGAGACTCATTTGTAGGGCCCTTCACTATCATTAAGTTGATAGGGAAGAATGCAGTAGAGGTCAAGCTCACTGAGGAATTTTCTAGGAAACACCCAGTCTTCCCAGTGAGCCTGGTGAAACCATACTTCCAAACAGAGGAGGATAAATTCCCCTCCAGGAAGAAGAACACCACTCCACCAGAAATAGTGGAAGTAGAAGACTCTCCTGGACCTGTGAGTAAAATCATCAGGGCCAGAAAAATCAAACTTAATGGGAAAGATCAGAGACAATATCTAGTCAGATTCAAGAACCAGACAGCTGACAAAGACAAATGGTTGGCAGAGGATGCCATACCAGATGGGAACCTTCATTTAAGGAGATTCAGAGCCTCTAGGAGGACTGAACAGTCTCATCAAGGATGAGCCTTTTTTAGAGGGAGGGTATGTCAGCCTGTGACTCAAAACCAGAGCACAAGCATGACAGCCAAAATACCATAAACCAATGGTATAGCCAAGATACCACCAAAACATGGAGCTGAGCCAAATTAGCTCAGAAGGTATCAAAAGAAAGAGGAAACTCACCCCTTTCTGAAAATATAAGTCCCATCACCATAGGACAAGAAATAACAAAGTTATTCCTGCTCAAAGTCATTGCTGAGCATAAACCTTAATTTTCACCTCTCATCTAAAATCTAGAAGGAGAGGCTTAACCCCATCAAATGGGTATTTAAAATGAAGCTCTAAACCAGGGCTATCCAATGGTGCCAGCCAAACTGAGCTAGCACCAGTATTACTTGAGTTATGGTCAAATTCAGACCAAATAAGGGTGAAAAAAACATTCACCTCTCATCTAACTTTTACAGTTTTAGTGTGAGATACTTAAAGTGGGGTCTTTTTGGAAAGAGCACAATCAGGGCTATCTGATGGTGCCATCCATTTCCTCATAACTCAACTACAACAGAAGTTATGGGCCAAACAAGCTTAATACAGCTTTTGACCAGACCACGCCAATATACAAAAATACTTGTACATGGGATAACTTTTTCATATTGAATGACAACCATGTCAAGTTGAGTACCATTGTGTAGAGCTCATACAGGGATATTCAATGAACCAACTTTGAGCTTGATATCTCAAAAACTGACAAAGTTATGACCATTTTAAGGTCAAAATCCCACCTGCTGTCAGATACAGCCTTACCATGGGATAATATCCCATAACCATGAATATGAGGTGTCAAATAGACAAAGAAGCATGTTTTTACTTCAATACCTCATATGTCAGTCAATACTGGGGTCCCATACAGTTTCTGTACAGCATTCTACGCGTCATACACGTCAGAATCAGGCTGTGAGGTCCCCAGATGAAAATTTTCACCCTGTATTGGTGAAAACTGCCCAGATGTGGTTTCAAAACCACATCTGAGCCCAATACAGGGTATACAGGCTGTTTGCAAACCACAAGCCTGTCCTGGAGAGTGAAAAATCTTCACTTCCTCCACGTGGAAAGGTCTAGCAGCCTTTCCACCTCAATTTCAGGATAAAAGGAGGGCTTTTCACAGCCAAAACCCTTTCCTCATCCTGCTCTTGAATAACCTACGTAGTAAACTGTCAAAAACAGTTTTACTCTTGGTTAATAATCAGGTATAATTATAATCTTAATTATTGTAGACTCTATTATTGTAATCCAACAGATAAAGCCTGCACCCAGGGTTCTCAATAGCGCTCACCACCACTATTCCTCAATAGTGGAACCCTTTTATTTTATCATAAAACCCTTATAAATCTTTTTTAAATCATTTTCTACCGTGTCACATACACAGTTAAAGTTGTAATTAGCCTAGTTATACCTTTATCATAGTATCATCCTGACACCCTCCACCATCCAAGCAAGTGCCAAAAACAGCCCCAGTTGCCAGCAGCAGCAATTCCAATGTGAAAAAGCAGTCAAAAGCTCAGAAAAAGGGAAAAGGAAAGGAAATAGCCACAAAACCTTACAGCCAGGGCTACAGGATTCCAAAGATTCAACAGGATGCCATGGAAAATGTATTTCAGATGGCCAGAACAATGATTGAGTTACAAAAGAAGGAGGAAGCCAGATTAAAACATCAGAAATGATTTCTGACATTTTGGATGCTATCCCAGAGTTGTATGAAGCTATTTCAAAATTCATCAATTTGTAACGATCTTAAAAAAAATAACTTAAGTATGAGCCAAATCAATGAAACACATATTTGTTTAGAAAAGGTTCTAAGAACAATTAAAGCTTCCAATAATGATACCTCTTTGGGAAATAAGATAAATGATCAATCTACCATTATTAAAGAATTAACAGAAAAATATTTTAAATGCAATATTGATGACATAATTGAAATGAGAATAAAACAAGCCATAAGTGCTCTCAAAGAGGATAATAAGAAAGCTCTTGATGATATCTCAAAATCATTTACTGAGTTAAAGACACATATAAGTGCCTTGAAAAAGTGTTTTGATACCTCAAAGGAGGAAATATCAAAATTAACAATAAAGCTAAATGAGGTTATCTCTGATAATAATAAACAAACAGAATTATGGAATGAGCTGACATATAAAGAGGATGATCATACAAAGAATGTAATGAGCTCTATACAAAGCTTGCAACATGAATTGAAAACTTCACAAAGGTGTAACAACAGTAAAATGAATGATATTGAGAAACTACTAAACACCTTACCAAGAATGTTTACACCTCTGAATCAAAATGAGGGTACAAGGATTCCCAATCCACAAGTATTGAATATTGAAAATTCACAGTTAAAAAATGAATTTTCTACTTCTTTTCATAACTTGGAACCATTAATGGGCCAAGCACTCTTTAAAGAAGTCCCAAAAGCTAAAGAATAGCCTCACTTCAGTAGTGAAGGAGAATCTGACCATATGGAATTCATCAGAGGTATTGAAATGATACAAGAAGATTTTGAATCACCAGACAGATTAGTAACAGCTAGATTTAACACCTTGTTTACCAAATCAGCTCACAAATGGTATATCAAATTGAGACAAGCACATGGACACCAAAGTTAGACTTGGTGAAAAACCCCAACTATCAAAAAATGGGCCAATGATGCTTGGAAGTTCAAGGTTGAAACAGCCTTTGAATCTGCAAAATTCAATCCTGATAAATTAAAAGCTTTACCATGGTTTGACCAACAAAAAGACAGACTAACAGCATTATACCCTGACATGTCAGAATTTATGATTAATAGGAAAATTCTAAGACAATGTGGAGGTGACCTAGAGCATGATGTCAAAAGCAGGACTACTGAACAATCTTCAGCAGAAGATATTATCAATATATTAGAAGAAGTAACCACCCGAACATATATTGGTTCTAGTAGGGTGAATCTCAAAACAAAGTTTAATACACCTTGGAAAGATTCTGTGGGAAAAAAACCCAAAGAAAATTCTAAGAATTTGAAATATAAATCTGCAGATATAATCAGGAAATTCCATATTTGCCAAAGCACCACACAATTATTCAATACATGTCCAAAAAGGGGAAAAATCAATGAAAATAACATTTAAAAAGAACCTGATGTTGGAAAAGATGATGTAATTGAAGAAAATTCAGATGATAAATCATCAAGATTTTCTGAATCTTCAAATGATATAGAAAATATCAATGCCACCTCTGAAATCATGGAATCTTATTCACACTTGCCACAGCTGAGCAATAGCCAACTTGATTTATCAAAATTTCAAGATGCACAGTTAATGAAAACCAAACCAAATAGAGGGAAAGGTTATACATCTGGTAACTCATGTATAACAGAGGTGGTAATTGACAACAAACCAACTAAACTATCACTTGATCCAGGAGCATTCTGCTGTTGTGTAGGTAAATCCTTTCTTATGACTTGTGTACCAAATTTTGAAGTTCAATTGTTGCTAATTGATGGCATAAAGTTCAATAGTGCAAGTAAACCAATGAAAGCATTGGGAATACTTGAAACTAGTGTCATATTTTCACATATGAATGGAAATTTAAGAATCACTCTTGAATTTGTTATTATGGAAAACTGCTCTAGTACCCATTTCATATTGGGAAATGATTCTTTGATCATGTATGGTATAGATTTACATAACCACAAGGACAGATAATTTACTATTGGAGACAATAAGCGCCAAAAATTTGCCTTTTTACCATTTAAAAGACAAATTACAGTGGACAAAGTATCACCTGTAAACTTAGAGTTAGACAAATTCAAGTCTGAACAGTTAAATGAAGCTGAAATAACCCTTCATTTGAGTGATAAACAAGAAAATGAACTTTCTGCTCTTTTATATAACCACACAGAAGCATTTACTTCAGATAAAGAACCCCTAGGGGAAATTATTGGTCATGACGTGGACATTACTCTTAATATTGACAGACCTTATCCACCACTATTAAGAAGACCTGCATATCCAGAAAGTCCAAAATCAAGAGAAGCTCTGGAAATTCATATCACACAACTTCTAGACCTTGGTGTAATAAGAAAAGTGGGCCACAATGAAGAAGTAGAAATAACTACACCAGTCATAGTGGAATGGCATAATGGAAAATCTAGAATGGTTTGGGACCTTAGAGCTCTGAACACTTACACTGTTCCAGACAGGTACCCAATACCAAAAATCCAAATTGCCCTTACTCAAATATCTCAAGCAGTGTATATAACCACTATGGATGCCCTTGAAGGATTCCATCAAAATGTAGTGTCACCAAGAGCATGGAAATACTTGAGAATTATTGTTCATTGTGGAGCTCATGAATTTTTGAGGATGCCTTTTGGAATCAAAAATGCACCTTCACACTTCCAAAAAATGATGAATGAAATTTGACCTGAAGAGCTTTCAAAAGAATGGTTGATCATTTATATTGATGATATGATTTTCTTTTCCAATACTTGGGAAGAACATATGTGCACAGTATCCAGAATTTTGACCAAAATCCAATCTGTGAACATGAAAATCTCTTTGAAGAAATGTCATTTTGGATTTAAGGAACTAAAAGCATTAGTACATGTGGTATATGGTCTATCCCTTGGGATTGACAAAAATAAAGTTTCAGCAGTCTTACTAAAACCTATGCCTCAAAGCAAACAGTAAATTCAATCATTTTTGGGTTTTGCAGGATATTACAGGTAACACATTAAAGATTTTACATCCATAGAAAGACCTCTTTATAAATTATGTGGCAAAGACACAGTATTTGAAATGACTGGTGACAGAGTAAAAGCATTTTAATCTTTAAGACAAGCCTTGACAACTGCTCCACTCTTACTGATGCCAGACTTTAAGCTTCCCTTTAAGATTTAAATTGATACATAAGGGGATGGGCTTGGTGCTGAACTTCATCAAGCAAAAGTTTCAAATGATAAACCTGTTGAACGGCCCATATGTTTAATATCCAGGAAAAACAAACCAACTGAAGCCAGATATGGAGCAAGTCAGATGGAGTGTTTATGCCTTGTTTGGGCTTTAGAAAAACTCAATTACTTTCTGGAAAGATGTAGTTTTGGAGTAATAACAGATTGTATCACTGTTGAATCACTTTTAAACATGAAAACACCCAACAGACATATACTCAGATGGGAAATAGCCATACAAGAGTATAGGGGCAATATCACTATTGTTCATAAATATGGGAATGTTCATAAAATTGCAGATGGACTAAGCAGATGGACATTACCAAATGATATTGATAATCCTGCTTATGTGCCAAAACAAGCTTCCCCACAGATCCCAATAGAAGAAATAAGTGTTACAGAATTGAACACCACCTTCTTTGAAGAAGTCAGAAACAGTTACACTCAAGATAAGAATTTTAGCATCTTATGCCAATTAATTAACAAAGACTGTAAAGACAGCTCCCTAATACATGCGTTGAATGAAATATAGAAGAAATCTTATGATTAAGGAATATTTCACCTACTAGATGGTATAATTTACCACAGGACCAAGCACACATGTGTAATGACAGTTGTGGACAGGTCATTAATCAATCTTGTACTGCAAGAATGCAATGAAAGCCCCTTCTCATGATATCCGTCTGAAGACTGAACAAGAGAAAAAGTAAAGACCTGCATATGATGGCCAATGTGGCAGAAAGATGTTTCAGATTATTGCAAAACCTGTGACAGATGTCAAAAGGCAAATATATCCACTGGAAAAAGACTTTGAAATATGATCAAAATACATAAACACAGCAGACCTTGGGAAATTGTCCATATGGATTGGGTAACTGGTGTAAGGTTTGTCTATGAAACTCTTGATAATAGTAACAATATCAAGAGTACTATGACTGTCCTCAGTAGAAAAATATAATATAATGAAATATTATAACCACAAATTTAAATATAATTATTAAAAAAATAATTATATAAAAAATAAATTTAATTATTATTATAATAATATTATAATAAAAAAAAATATAATAATTATAATAAATTATAATTATTCTATTATTGTTATAGTCACTGACAGTTATAACAATAAGAAGTGTAAAGCTCTTAATGAGACAATTACACGTGGAAAATAAGAATATTAACCACTTATAAATAATATAAATATTATTTATAAAAAGAATTAATCACACACTGTGCAGAAATAATTCTTTATAGAATAAAATTCTATATAAAAAAAACTAATAATAGATAAAAAAAGTATAGAACTTTTAAAGAAAACTTACTTATAATATTTATTTAATACAACAAGTTATAAAACAACAGTTATTATATTAAATAATGATTATAAGTTAAAAACACGCCAAAAATCAATAAAATCAAAGATAAAACAACTTTTTATACTAAAATTTATGATTAAAGAGTTTTTGAGAGGAATTTGTGGATTTTAAAAGATATTTAAGATGAAAATTTTATATAATAAAAGTTATTATAGATGATTACAACAATAATCTGAATTCTATGACTTCAATTCTTTAATTTAATAAATAAAGAATAAAAATAACTTAAGAATTACTTTTAATAATAAGATTTTATATTTAATAAAACTTTACCTGTTTAAATGTCTAATATGATTGGATTGATTATGAATGATGGACAAAAACAGTGATGAAAAGACTCTTTTTATGTCTACAGAGCAGCTCTCATGATTCATAATGGATGTAGAGGGCGTGCTCAGATCAAAACTGAAAAACCATGCTTAAAAATTAAGTTCTTAATTTAAGGCAACTTATTTTTACTTCCAATTTAAAGTTACCAGTGTTATTCTTAACTCCAAGTAACTTTAATCCTCATTTAGTTTAATTATTTTAAGTTTTAATATAAAATAAGTTTATTTATATTAAAGTTCATCATATGAACAACTTAAAATTAGAGTTTCAAGCAGAAATCTCTTAAACTGAATTTTTAATTAATTTTTAAAGAAATCATAATTTTCTTTAAGCTTAATTAAAAGGTAATTTTCCAGGCTAATTACCCAGGAAACCTATTAATAAAAGATACTTAAAATTTAATTTATATATTGATAATATTAAATTCTAAGCTGTGTGAAATTTTCAAGCAAATCCATTAAGATTTGGATTTTTAATGAATTTTTGAAGTTATTACTATTTTTCCACGTAAAATAGCAATACACACAAAACCTTAAGTTTTGATAAGGTTTTGATGATTGAAACTTTAAAGTTTTAAGCTTATTTAAGCTTTTTAAGCTTGATTAAGCTTTGACAGTTCTTAAAACCTTGATTCCAAGCCTGCTTATTGGGATTTACCCTCTTGGCAGCTTGAAATTCCTGTCCAATTTAGGATAAAACCAGTTTAAACCTTAAGGTTGGATCAAAGTCTAATCTTAAAGTTTAAATAAGGTTTAAAATCCTCCAATACAGGTGGACAACCTTAATTGAATCCTTGCAGATCCAAAAAGTTGGGTACCCCAGCTCTATTTGGTCTTTTTCCTTTGTCCCACCTTTTTGCGTGGATTTTGCCCTTTTATTTATTTAAAGCCATACTATGGCCTTAAACCCTTTTAAATTGAGCTCACGCAGGATTTACATTCTGTATGGCAAATCCTTAGCCAATTCAGTAAATATACACCACACCTTAATTTTAACTAAAATTTTGGTAAAGTTGCATAAACCTTATGTAACTTTAAATTTAAGCTTAATTAAGCTTAAATTTAACAATTTTAAAAAAATGTTAAAAAAGTTACATTAGTACTGTGAGATTCTTAAATCTTCTAATAACACAAGAAATAAGTGTTTTTGGGTATAACACCCTATGGGTGTACCCTAGGTTATTTTTGGTGTAGAATCCAAAAATGACATAATAATTATAACTTTGTTTATCCAAAAAAAAGTTATACTTATTTTTTATTATTTTTTATTTTAAATTCAACTAAAAAGTCTGTTTAAGACAAATTTAATTGTTTATAAAATCATTTGTGGCCTTATGGGTATGTTAAACATACCTCACAGGCTCACATTCCCTACCACCAAAAAAAAATTGTACCACAATTTTCTTTTGTAGTATACCCCCAAGTTATTTGGGGGGGGTATAATCCACTGTCCAACCTCTCTACTTATACTGTTCAAGTATGTAAAGCACACAATTCAAACTTTATTGAGGAATTGGTCTTCTCTCATGTCTGAATCTTCTGAGAAACTTTTGGGAATCAGGTATCTTACTTTCTTCAACCCACTCATCTTCATGTTGTGGATTTCTGTACCTGACTAAGTATTCTCTTTCATTTTTACCCCTAAGTCTTCTTTCTTTTAAGACTTTCAGTACTTTCTTTTCCTCACTTGGTTCAAGTGGGGGTACTTCTAAGGGTGTTTCATTTCTCAAAGGAAATAATTCCTTATCACTTGATGTGTAATGCTTTACAAGACTGACGGGAAAAGTTGGGTGTTTGTTTCCTAACTCTCCTGACAGTTCTACTTGTACTGCATTTGTCCCATGGAGGGCTTTAATAATAAATGGTCCTGCAAAGGAATCTTTCAATTTCTTTGGACCTTTAATATTATTAAAGTTCAAGGTTGAAACTAGTATTAAGTCCCCTACTTTGAATTCTGGTGTCTTATGACTTTCATCCCATTTCTGCTTAGCATATTCAAAGGCATCATTCATGCTTTGATTTGCATGATGTCTCACTTTATCAAGCAGCAGCTTAAAGCTTGAAGCAGTTGGATGAATGTCAACCAAATCTTTTTTCAAAGTATCAACTGGAAGTTTGGGGTTCCATCCTTTTTCCAACATTGCAGGAGTCTTGCCTGTTGAAGCATGGATGGAGGTCTTGTAGGCCAATTCCAATGCTGGTATAAGAGTACACCAATCATGGGTAAAGCCATCAGAATCTTTAAACTCCAGGCCATAAGCACAAAATCTTCTGATCATGTCCTCAAGGGTTTGAATCATTCTTTCTGCCAGTCCATCTGTTTGTGGATGGTAGGCTGTTGAAAATGATAATTTTGTACCCAAAAGCTTATGTAGATTAGTCCATAAGGCTGATGTGAATTTTGGGTCTCTATCACTAATGATATTTTTAAAGAGACCAGTATGGGATATGACTCTGTTCCAAATTAGAAGAGCTGTATCCATAGCTGTGTCATCTTTATGGCATGGTAAAAAGATTGGTGTTTTGCTATATCTGTCCACAATAACAAGACATGCATTGTAACTTTTATCACCTCCAGGTGGTAAAGCAGTTACCCAATCCATGTGAACCACTTCCCATGGGGTACTTGGTTCTTGAATATGGATCATCAAACCAAACCTTTTACCAGTAGCTTTATTGGCTTTCTGGCATCTATCACAACTATGACAGTACTCAATGACATCTTTTCTCCAAGATGGCCACCAGGCACATGTCTTAATTCTTTCCATTGTTCTGTCTTCAGACAGATGTCCAGAATAAATGTTATCATGGCATTCTAGTAGTATTGTGTTAATCAACATTCTACTACATAGGACCATGACACATGTGTGTTTAGATCTATGATATAGTATACCATCAAACAAATGAAATCTTCCATTATCATAAGATGTTTTCCAAATATCATCCAGAGAATTAGCCAAGGCTACATCTTTACAATCTTTGTCAAGTAGAGCAGTAAGAATATGACAATTCTTATCTTGCCTGTAGCTTTCTCTAACCTCTTCAAAGAATTCTGTTCCAACATCTGTGATATTGATTCCTTCAATTGGGATTTGAGGTTCTGCACTTGTAGGAACATAGGCAGGATTATCAGGTGTATTGGGTAATGCCCATCTACTTAAGCCATCAGCATTCTTATGAATATTTCCAGCTTTATGTACTAGGGTCATGTTGCCTCTATACTCCTGTATAGCAATCTGCCATCTTAACATGTGTCTGTTTGGAGTCTTCATGTTAAGAAGTGATTTCACTGCATTACAATCAGTAATTACTTCAAACACACTACCATCAAGATAATAATGAAGTTTTTCCAGAGCCCAAACAAGGCAAAGGCATTCCATTTGGCTAGCTCCATATCTTGCCTCAGTAGGTTTAATTTGTCTTGAAATAAAACAAACTGGACCTTCATAAGGTTTGTCATTGACAATTTGAACTTGATGAAGAGCAGCTCCTAAACCATCACCACATGCATCAATATACAGCTTAAAAGGAAGTTTCCAGTCTGGCATCAATAATAATGGTGCATTGGTCAAGGCATACTTGATTTTATCATATGCTTGAATTCTCTCCTGTGTCATTTCAAAAACAGTTTGTTGATCACAAATTCTGTATAATGATCTGGCATGGATTGCAAAATCTTTAAGGTGTTGCCTGTAATAACTGGCAAATCCTAAGAAAGACATCATCTCTTTTTTGTTCTGGGGCATTTGTTTCAGTAAAACTGCAGCCACTTTGTTTTTGTCAACACCAAGGCTTAGTCCTGATACTACATGTCCCAGAGCTTTCAACTCATGAAACCCAAAATTACATTTTTTAAGAGAAATTTTCATGTTCACTTGTAGAATTTTCTTAAGTACTAATGAAAGTCTCTCTAAATGTGATTGCCAGGTTTCTGAACAAATGATAATGTCATCAATATAAATGATTAACCATCCCTCTGATAATTCATGTGGGAATATGGTATTCATCATTCTTTGATAATGAGAGGGTGCATTTTTAATACCAAAAGGCATCCTCAAATATTCATAAATACCACAATGAGCTATTATTCTCAATAATTTCCTTGCATGAGGTGTTAAAACATTCTGATGGAAGCCTTTAAGAGCATCCATGGAAGTAATAAACTTTGCTTTGGATAATTGAGTCAAAGTCTCATGGATTCTAGGGATTGGATACCTGTCTGGAATAGTATAGGTGTTCAATGCCCTAAAATCCCCAACCATCCTTGACTTATGATTATGCCAAGTAATGATTACTGGAGTTGTGACTTCCACTTCCTCATTGTGTCCAACTTTTCTAAGAACTCCCAGTTTCATTAGTTCATGAATATGACTTTCTAATGCTTCTCTAGCCCTAGGGCTAGCTGGGTAAGCTGGTCTTCTTAATAGTGGGGGATAAGGTCTCTCCACGTTAAGCATGATATCCACTTCATGGCCTTTTATAGCCCCAAGTGGTTCATCATCAGAAGCAAAGGCTTTTTGAAATTGAAATAAAATTTCAATAAGTTCTTCCTTCATTTCTGGTGTTAATTCAGGACTAATTTGTGCTTCACTTAATTGATCTGACACAAATTTTTCTTTATTAACATTTTTTACTTGTTGAATGACAGTAATTTCTTTTCTTTCTGGAGAAAAAGCAAATTTTTTCCTTTTATTTTCCCCTATAGTGAAATATCTGTCCTTATAATTATTAATATCAATACCATAGATATTGAGATAATCATTCCCAAGTATAAAGTGTTGTGAAGTACAATTATTCATAACAACAAATTCAGCTTTCAATCTCATACTTCCTGCAGGGTGAGGAAATATTATTGTAGCTTCAAATATACCCAAAGGATGCATATTCTGGCTAGCACTGCTGAATTTTACACCTTCAATTGGCATCAACTTGTCTTGCCAATTGGTATAAATTTTGTCAAGATAATCTTTCCCAACACAAGTGCAAAAAGCACCTGAGTCAAGATGTATCTTGGCTTCTGTGTTATTTATCACAATATTAGTGATACAAGATGACCCAGCTGTATAACCTTTACCTCTGGCAGGTTTGGTTTTTTGCATTCTGGCATCTTGCACATGTATGAGATCCATACATTCATCACTGTACTGTGGTAAGTGAGTATGTACCTCAGTGACCTCAAAAGAAACATTAATATTCTCTATACTAAGTTCTTCTGATGTTTCTTCTTCTTCTGAAGGTTCAGAATCACTTTCATGTAAAGCTACCTCAGTTTCTTTTGTGTCTTCCGCTTTTTCTACACTTATCTCATTGACTCTTGTCTTTTTTGGACAAGTGTTTGCTAAATGAGATGTGCTTCCACATTTATGACATTTCAGAGGAGGTCTGTCATGTGGTTTATTTGGTTTTGAAATTCGTTTCCCACTAGTCTTGTTGTCTATTGGGGGTTTATACCAATTTCTTCCAATTTTTGTTCTAGTAGTGATATCCTCCATAGCATTGATATAATCTTCTGTAGAGCAAGGCTCAATACATCTGCTTCTTATAGCATGCTCAAGGTCACCACCACACTTTCTTAATATCCTTTTATGTACCATTGGTTCAGACATATCAGGATGAAGGGCAGTTAATCTGTCCTTCTGTTTAAGAAACCAAGTCATGGGCCTGTCCCTCTCAATATTAAAAATGGCTTCCTCAAAAGAATTTTCCATTCTAAATCTCCAGGAATCATTTGCCCATTTGGAAATAACTTGTTCTTTCCACCAAGGCCAGGAATGTTTTCCATGGTCTTGTCTCATTTTATAATACCATTTCTTAGCTGATTTGGTAAATAATGAGTGTAATCTGGCACTTATGTATTCATCTGGTATGTTAAAGTCTTCTTTAAACATATCAATTGTTTTCATAAATTCCATATGATTATATTCTCCTTCACCACTGAAGGTTGGCCATTCCTCTAATCTTGGAATGTCTTTGTAATTGCAAGCAGTTTCCACATCATTACTTGAAATTGTATGATGTAAATCATTATTCAAGTTAAGATCATTTCTGTCAAGAAATGGTGTGGATTGCCTTGGCAATTCATTTTTTAGTGATATATTATTAATACTTGATTGAATATCTTCTTTCAATTCAAGTCTTGCTTTATCACTTTTTTCCAATTGTTCTTGAAAAAGAGCTGCATTGTGGCCAGTTGAATTTTCCAAGTTTTGAACTTGTATTTTCAATTCTCTTAACTGTCCAGTTATAAAAGAAATTGAATTCTCATCTGGTTGATTGAGTAAGGTAACTTTATGCTCAAGTCTTTCACAAATTTGCGTCAAAGACAAAATATTTGCCTTATTAACATTTTCAAGGCCAATAATGGTCTTTTGTTGGTCTTTAACTTGTACTATCTCATTGCCCAGCTTTTGTTGGACATGATCAAATGCTTTAAATTTTGCCATAATTTCTTTATTACAAGATTCAAAGTAAGTTACAAGCTTGACAGGGTCTATTTCTTTGGAAAGGATTGGTTCAATCTTTCCTCCTCCTTGTTTTTGAATTCCATCAAAGTTCTTGCCATATTGAACACATTGTCCATGGCTGTCTTTTCCTTCTTTGGAATTCTGTAATTCTGAGGGTAGGGCTTGTTCCACTTGGGCTTTGCCTTTCCCTTTGCCTTTTGCTTGCCCTTCTGGTTGGTCTTTGGGGCTTGCTTGGGCTTGTTTGGCACTTGTTGAGGCGGATTTTTGCTGGTGGATGCTTGAGGAGCTTCCACTTGGCTGTTGTCCTTGCCCTGGGCCAACTTCTTCCTCTGGTCTTCTGATAACATGCTTTGGTTTTTCAACCAAGCTTTTATCTGTTGGACTTGTCCTTTGACAGACATTGGTGTCCAACCCAATAGAAGATCTTCTGTCTTTTCTGGCCCCATGAACTTCTTCACTTGAAGATAAGAGTTCATGGTGCCTATCCAAAGACTTGGAAGGAGTTCCCACTCTTGTTGTTTTGACGCCAGGAACCAGTTTTTCCATTGGGATTGATAAATTTCCACAGTTGCCTGTTGGAAATGGTTCAGGTCTAACAGCAATAGCAGTTATGTCAGCTTCTGGACTCTCAATAAGAGGTTCAAAGGTGCTGGCTAACCTTTGGGAACTGGTGGAAGTTCTGGCATCCTCCATTTGTGCCTCTCCTCTGGGAGGACATTCTTGCCTTTTGGATTTATGGCTGGAATGTCCTGGTCCAGATCCATTTGATTGGATGGAGTAGTTGCTTCCACTTCTAGTAGGAGTCATTTCACGTCAATTTTAATAAAAATTAGAGTAAAAGTGGATTGAATTCACCTGCAGGACCTTTAAAGGGCTCTTTGGTGATTAAACCCCTTGGTGCTGGGCTGGTTTGAATTTCAATACTGGACTCTGAGGCTTCAGAGTCTGAAGAAATTTCTCTGATGGAAGACACTAGAGAAAATTTAAGAATATAAGTTATTTTATCAAATAATAAAAATAACTTATAAACTCAACTTATTGAATAAAGTTGTTTTTATGTAATTTATGGCAAATTACGTCAAAAATAAAGAAAAATGTCTAAGATAAAAAGAAAAAATGTTTTTAGTAAAGATTTTTATTTTTAAAGATTTTTTATTTGATTTATTATTTTCTTTAAAGAAATAATAATTATGCAATTAACAAGTTAATTAATCAAAATTATATTATTATTCACTTTATACTAGAATAACTCAAAGAATAAATTTCAAGTCTGTGATGTGAAAAAGCCACTAGTTAGACAAAAGAAATTTATTCCAAGTCACTCAATAGTATATTGTTTCAAACAATATTCTTAAGAAAAAATAACTTTATTAATATTATAAAGATTATTTATAAGGGATAAGTCCCAAAAAAGCCAATATTAAGACAAATATGGCAATTTTACGTCAAAAAACAGTAAAATAAGGTCTAGAATATGATTTATGTCCCAAAAATTGGTTTAAAATCACGGCCAGGCCCCCAAATGTAAGGTTTGTCTATGAAACTCTTGATAATAGTAACAATATCAAGAGTACTATGACTGTCCTCAGTAGAAAAATATAATATAATGAAATATTATAACCACAAATTTAAATATAATTATTAAAAAAATAATTATATAAAAAATAAATTTAATTATTATTATAATAATATAATAATAAAAAAAAAAATATAATAATTATAATAAATTATAATTATTCTATTATTGTTATAGTCACTGACAGTTATAACAATAAGAAGTGTAAAGCTCTTAATGAGACAATTACACGTGGAAAATAAGAATATTAACCACTTATAAATAATATAAATATTATTTATAAAAAGAATTAATCACACACTGTGCAGAAATAATTCTTTATAGAATAAAATTCTATATAAAAAAACTAATAATAGATAAAAAAAATATAGAACTTTTAAAGAAAACTTACTTATAATATTTATTTAATACAACAAGTTATAAAACAACAGTTATTATATTAAATAATGATTATAAGTTAAAAACACGCCAAAAATCAATAAAATCAAAGATAAAACAACTTTTTATACTAAAATTTATGATTAAAGAGTTTTTGAGAGGAATTTGTGGATTTTAAAAGATATTTAAGATGAAAATTTTATATAATAAAAGTTATTATAGATGATTACAACAATAATCTGAATTCTATGACTTCAATTCTTTAATTTAATAAATAAAGAATAAAAATAACTTAAGAATTACTTTTAATAATAAGATTTTATATTTAATAAAACTTTACCTGTTTAAATGTCTAATATGATTGGATTGATTATGAATGATGGACAAAAACAGTGATGAAAAGACTCTTTTTATGTCTACAGAGCAGCTCTCATGATTAATAATGGATGTAGAGGGCGTGCTCAGATCAAAACTGAAAAACCATGCTTAAAAATTAAGTTCCTAATTTAAGGCAACTTATTTTTACTTCCAATTTAAAGTTACCAGTGTTATTCTTAACTCCAAGTAACTTTAATCCTCATTTAGTTTAATTATTTTAAGTTTTAATATAAAATAAGTTTATTTATATTAAAGTTCATCATATGAACAACTTAAAATTAGAGTTTCAAGCAGAAATCTCTTAAACTGAATTTTTAATTAATTTTTAAAGAAATCATAATTTTCTTTAAGCTTAATTAAAAGGTAATTTTCCAGGCTAATTACCCAGGAAACCTATTAATAAAAGATACTTAAAATTTAATTTATATATTGATAATATTAAATTCTAAGCTGTGTGAAATTTTCAAGCAAATCCATTAAGATTTGGATTTTTAATGAATTTTTGAAGTTATTACTATTTTTCCACGTAAAATAGCAATACACACAAAACCTTAAGTTTTGATAAGGTTTTGATGATTGAAACTTTAAAGTTTTAAGCTTATTTAAGCTTTTTAAGCTTGATTAAGCTTTGACAGTTCTTAAAACCTTGATTCCAAGCCTGCTTATTGGGATTTACCCTCTTGGCAGCTTGAAATTCCTGTCCAATTTAGGATAAAACCAGTTTAAACCTTAAGGTTGGATCAAAGTCTAATCTTAAAGTTTAAATAAGGTTGAAAATCCTCCAATACAGGTGGACAACCTTAATTGAATCCTTGCAGATCCAAAAAGTTGGGTACCCCAGCTCTATTTGGTCTTTTTCCTTTGTCCCACCTTTTTGCGTGGATTTTGCCCTTTTATTTATTTAAAGCCATACTATGGCCTTAAACCCTTTTAAATTGAGCTCACGCAGGATTTACATTCTGTATGGCAAATCCTTAGCCAATTCAGTAAATATACACCACACCTTAATTTTAACTAAAATTTTGGTAAAGTTGCATAAACCTTATGTAACTTTAAATTTAAGCTTAATTAAGCTTAAATTTAACAATTTTAAAAAAATGTTAAAAAAGTTACATTAGTACTGTGAGATTCTTAAATCTTCTAATAACACAAGAAATAAGTGTTTTTGGGTATAACACCCTATGGGTGTACCCTAGGTTATTTTTGGTGTAGAATCCAAAAATGACATAATAATTATAACTTTGTTTATCCAAAAAAAAGTTATACTTATTTTTTATTATTTTTTATTTTAAATTCAACTAAAAAGTCTGTTTAAGACAAATTTAATTGTTTATAAAATCATTTGTGGCCTTATGGGTATGTTAAACATACCTCACAGGCTCACAACTGGCCTACCACCAGGCTGTGACAGAAGCTATAATTCTTGCCTAGTGATTGTAGACAGATTCAGTAAGACTCCAATCTTTTTACCATGTCACAAAGATGATACAGCCATGGATACAGCTGTTCTAATAGGGAATAGAGTAGTGTGATGGATTGGAATATTCACAAATATCATTAGTGACAGGGATCCCAAATTCACTTCAGCACTGTGGACAAATATTCAACAATTTTTTGGAACTAAATTGTCTTTCTCTACAGCCTACCACCCACAAACCCATGGTCTAGCTGAAAGGATGATAAAAACCTTAGAAGAAAAGGTGAGAAGAGTTTGTGCATATGGCCTTGAATTCAAAGATTGTGATGGATTCACTGATGGTTGGTGTACTCTTCTACCAGCACTAGAATTGACATATAAGAAATCAATTCATGCCAGTACCAATCAAACTCCTGCTATTCTAGAGAAAGCATGGAATCCAAAGTTATCTCAAGAGTCTTTAAGAAAGTATTTGGTGGAAGTACATCCTACAGCTTCCAGCTTCAAATGAATGGTAGACAGAGCTAGAAAGCATGCAGCAAGATGCATGGAATACTCATTTGCATATGCTAAAGATAAATCAGACAAATCACATGCCACTCCAGATTTCAAAGTGGGGCATTTAGTACTAGTATCCACCACCAACTTCAAGAAAAACAAAGGATGTAAAATGCTCAAAGACTTCTTTGCAGGACCTTTTGTTATTTAAACCCTCCATAGAGAAAATTTTGTTAAAGTAGAATTATCTGGAGAACTTAGAAATAAGCATTGTACATTTCCAGTGAGCTTGATAAAGCCATATCAATCTAGTCACACTGAAAGGTTTCCCTTGAGGACTGAAGTTCCTCAAGTTATACCTCCTATTGAGACATCTGGTATTAAGAAGATTACCAAAGTTCTTAAAGAAAGAAAATTAAGAACCAAAAAAGTAAGGAATACCATGTTAGGTACAGTGACCCAGCTTGTGAAGATAAGTGGTTTCAAGAAAAGGACATACCTGAAGCTACCAAACTTCTAAGAAGATTCTGACATACTAGAAATAACAATATTACAAAGTAATATAGTTTTTTTAGGGGGAGGGAATGTGAGCCCTAGAGGTATTTTTATATACCCAAAAGACCACAAACGAAAAATTAATATACAAACATAAATAAAAGAAATTTGTTTATATTATCAAAATGAAAATTAAAATATAAATGTGAATTTATATACAAAATCAAAAATAAATTTCAATTTATAAATAAGAATACATTAAATTTGAAAATTGTAAAAACACATTTTTACTTGAAAAAATTAAGTAAAAATGAATTTTCAACAAAATTACCCAAAATAAAATAATTTTGGAAAAAAGTGAAATAAGATTTATCATAACTTTTTCATCCAACAAATAAACATATAAAATTTATTTCACCATTGGATTCCTTATAAAAAATTAGATGGGGTCACCTCTGAGTGAAATTTCTGTAACTCAACTCTAAATAAGCTTAAATTAAGTTTTTTGTATTTTCTGTATGAAAGTTGGTAATCATCAAAACCTTAATTTAATTCACATCACATGCAGTGTTAATCATCAACTTTTGTGTTAAAATTGAGGTGTTGTGTATAGTTTAAAAGCTATGAGGAATTGAAGTATTTTATCTTTAATTCAATTGAATTGTCAAATTGTGTGCGTGTATTACATAAGTGAACTTTGATTTACATATGAGGTGTCAATTATTACAGTAGTGTACTTTAAAACTCAATTGAATTACATATGTAAGTTATAAGTATAATAAATGATGAGGAATTAAAGGAAAAAATAAATTGGAAGGATTGAATTTGGGGGGGAAAAGGAACTCTAGCTCCAAGGGGGAGCCAGACCCCCAAAATCCTTGCTGACAGGAATTAGATGTCAAAATACATTCAAAAGTTCATCACTTTTGGCCTGGAATTGAGTCACAGCATCTGTGACTCAATTGATGATGTGGTTTTAATACCAACCAGGGCAGTTTTAATTGTTTCCAAGAGGGTAAAACTACCCTTAAGATACGACAATCTTAGTAAAAACAGTTTTTAATGGTTTCTACGTCTCTCACACTCATTATGACGTGTTTTGAAGGCTCTAGGCCAGGTATTACTATAGTAATGGCTGATTTAAGGGTCTAAAATGGCTAAAACCAGCACTTTTTTGGTCTAACCCAGGGTTCAATGATTCCACAATTGGCTTTTCTGATGTCAGAGTGTTTTCCACGACTGACAAGAGAAAATTTTACTCTTGGAGTAGGAGAATTTGTGGCTATAAAAGAATGTCTTCTTTGCCCCACTTTTTCTCTTCATGTCATAATCCTTTCCTTTTATAATTAGTTTAAACACTGTTAAATCAATCAATGGAATATTCCAATCAACCTTTATAAATCATTTTGAACCTTCTAACCACATGAAGAAGTTATTATAGTCATTGTTTGTAACTCTTATAATCATTTTTACCCCTGAACCACCCCAAAAGTGAATTAAAGCATCTTTCATCACTGTTAACTTTGTCACTTTGTTTCCAAATTCATTTTGGTCAATTTTGGGCATGTTTTCTCTTTAAATATCTCTCCAAAGACTTTTTTCTTTAATTAATTGCTTGCAGTTCTTTTCTCAATTAATTCCAATTGAAATTGCTCTTGAAGAAATTTCTTTTGTAGCCTCAAATATCTCTTGTACAGCATTTTTGGATAAATCTTTACTGTTGGTAAAGCAATGAATTTTTATTATATTATTCTTTTTTACTTAAAAATTTTAAAACAATGAAATTGGCGTGTTTTTCTGTTAAAAACACCATTTGTTACTATTTTTAAATAATTTTACCTTATACAAATTTTGAGGACAGGAAAAGTACTTGATAGTTTATCAAAAGTTTCATATTCACACCTTACACATACAAACCTATTTTATTTCTATAAATATTCAAATTTTGGTTTGTTTTTAACCTATAAATATTAATTAATAGTAAAACTGTTCTTCATTGAGCTGTTGTATTACCTAAATATTATAAGTAAAGTTTCTCTCAATTTCTGTATATCTTCCATCTAGTATTAGTTTATATATATACAAATTCTCTATAATAGTTATCTCTTCCCAGTGTGTTTGATATTTCTTTTATAAAAAAATCTGTATTATTTATAAGTGGTTAATGATCTTCTCTTCCACATATAATTGTCTCATTAACAGCTTTTATATTTATTAGTATTACAAATTTCAGCTACTATAATGCTAGAATAATTACAATTTATTATGATTATTAAGAAATTTTTTATTCTCAATTTACTTAATAATAATTTTTCCTTCTTTTTTTGTATAGTCATTTTTAATAATTATATTGATTGGTGGTTATAATACTTAATATGATTATATTTGCTGCTGACAATAATGATAGTAGTGTTGATATTTGTTACTATTAAAATTATTTTCATAGACAAAACTCACATTTGGGGGTGTGAGCGTGAATTAATCCAAAGTTTGGGACACAAACCATATTTTGGACCTAACTTTATTCTATTTGGACCTAAAATTTGCATATCTTATTAAAGAGAGTGTTTTAAACAATATACCCTTTACAGATATGGTGTAAATTCTTATTGTCTAAGGAGTTTCTTTTTCACATCACAGGCTTGGAATTAATTCTTTGAGTTATTCTAGTATAAAGTGAAAAATAATATCACTCGGATTAATAACTCATTAATTTCATATTTAGTGTGCTGTTGAAGAAAAGGAAAATAACAAAATAAAATATAAAAGAATCTTTAACTTAGAAATTTTTTGAATCTTTGAGAAATATTCATTCATTTTTGGTGTAAGTTCTGATAAATTACCTTTAAAACAAATTTATTCTATAATCTGACTTAATAGGTTTTTTCTATTATAAAACATTGACTAAACTTGAATTATTCTTTTACTCTAGTGTTGTAAATAAGAGAAAGCTCTTCTGATCCTAGAATTTAAGAGTAAAGTATTAAAATTCCATTAGCCCAAGACCAAGCACTTTACAGACAAAAGAACCCTTTACAGTTACAGAAGGCAAATTTAACTGATTTATTAGTCAAATTTGCTTTCAATTGACATTAAATGACTCCTACTAGAAGTGGAAGAAGCTACTCCATAAAATCAAATACATCTGGACCAGGAAAGAAAGTCATAAATGCAAAAGACAAGAATTTTAGCCTAGAGGAGAGGCACAAATGGAGGATTTGAGGACTTCCACCAGTTTCCAAAGGTTGTCCAGAACCTTTGAAGCTTTGATTAAGAGTTATGAAGCTTAAATAACTGCTATTTGATTCTTCAGGTCTGGAAGATTTCCATAAAAAAACTGTAGAAATATCCAAGTCTCATTACAAGAGATGGTTTATGGCACAAAAGAAGCTGGAGTGGACAGTTTTTCCCAGATTTTTGATAGATAAAATGAACTCCTACCTTCATGAAAAGAAGCTTCTGGGCCCAGAAAAGACACAAGAGCTTTTGAAAGGCTTGACACCAATGCCTTGGAAAAGAAATGTCCAAAAGATAAACTCCTGGTTTAGAAACCAAAGCATGTTATCAGAGGATCAGAAGAAAGAGTCTTCCCAAGAGAAAAACAACAGCCCTGTGGAAGCTCCCCAAGCCTCCAAAAGCTCCAAAAACAGGCATGAAAGCCCCAAAGAACAATAAGAAGGGCAAGCAAAAGGGAAAAAAAAGTCAAAATTCAATCAAACAAGCCCTATCCTCAGAAAAAAAGAGTTCCAAAGAAGGAAAAAAAAATCATAAAAAATGTATTCAACAGGGAAAGAACTCTCATGGAATCCAAAAACAAGGATGAGGAAAGAATGAAACAATCCTTTAAAAAAAAGATCTTGTAAATCTTGTATCTCATGTTGAAACTTTTAATTGACAATTATTAACCAAACTTAACACTTTTGAGTATATCAAAGAAAAATTGTGTAGAGAAATTTTACAAGTGAAAGGTTCACAAAAGACTATTATGGGTATGAGAGGGTCTGGGTGAGTCTATGAAGAAGTTGTGCTATTATTATTTACAACTTAAACTATGACTGTGACATGGTTTATCACAAGAAAACAATTATAAAAAATAATATTAAGGGTTTGACTATATGAAAATAGTGGTGGTGAGTACTATTCAAAACTCTGGGTGCAGCGTTACCAATTGGGTTATTATAATAAAGACCACAATACTTTGTATTATAATTATATAATTGATTATTTTCCAAGATTATAGCTGTTTCTTGACAGTTGTACTACATAGGAATTCAAGAGGAGGATGGAGATTGCTCTTTTGGGCAGAGAAAGGGCTCTTTTTATCCTGGAACTGTATGAAAAGGTCCTCTAGACCATTTCACACAGAAAAAGTTAAGAATTCGCACTTCCAAATACTTGCTTGTGGTTTTCTCACAGCCTGTATGCTATGTATTGAGCTCAGATGTGGTTTCAAAACCACATCTGGGCAGTTTTCACCAAAACAGGGTGAAAGCCTTCATCTGGGGACCACATAGCCCTATTTTGCTGGGTAGAATACTGTACAGAACATGTATGGGACCCCAGTACTCAATGGACTATGAGGATTTGAAGTATAAACCAGCTACTTAATCTATTTGACATCTCATAATAAAAGATATGGGAAAGTATCCCACAATAAAGGGGTATTGGCCAATCTGTGGGATTCTAACCTTAAAGCTTCCATAGCTCCTTCAGTTTTAAAATATTGAGCTCAAAAGTGGTTCATTGAGTAGCCCTAGATGAGATTTACAAAATGGTAACTCATTTGCTATGGGTATCATCCAATATGGAAAAGTTATACCATGTTCAATTTTTATTATCCAGATATGTATTTTTCTCCAGACCTGTATGGAACAAGGTTGCTCCACAACTTTTGCTCTAGTTGAGCTATGAGGAAATGGATGGCAAAATCAGATAGCGCTGATTTATCTGTTTCCAAAAAATTGCCACTTTGGGTATCTCACATGAAAACTGTAGAAGTGAGATGAGAGGTGAATGTTTTATTCACCCTTATTTGACCTTATTTTTGCCCTAACCTTTGTAGTTTTTGTGGTAGCTCAATGTTGCTAGTACCATTGGATAGCTCTAATTAAGAACTTTAATGTTCACACCCATTTGATGGGATTACTTCTCTCTCTCTGGATTTTAGATGAGAGGTGAAAATTAAGGTCGATACTCAGCAGCTGCTTTGAGCTTGAATAACTGTGGTTTTCTTTTTCATATGATTATGGGACCTTTATATTTAGAAAAATGTTATTTTTCACTTTTTTTTGATAAATTTTGAGCTTGTTTGGCTCAGCTCCATCTTTTGATGGTATTTTGTTCTACCATTAGTTTATGGTACTTTGGCTGTCATTCTTGTTCTCTGGTTTTGGATCACAGGCTGACAAAGAATATCAATAAAAATAATAAATTATTTTTGGCATGTATATGTGAAAGAATTGGGTCAAAAGATACTTTTATTAATAGGGCAGATAATGATTCTATTTCTCCCATCACTACACAATTAAGAGAATTAAAAATACTAGTTTAAAACCTGGAAATTTCAGCTGGACATAATGTAGCTATTTTCCAAGAAGGATTGGAAAAAAGTGAGAAATCCTTACTTGAACTGAAAGAAGATATTCAGTCAAGTATTAAAAATATTTATTCAAAAATGAGTTACCAAGATGGTCTAAACCAATTCCAGAGAGAAATTGGTTGAAATTGAATAATAATGACTTAAATTCTCATACAATTTCCAGTAGTAATGCAGAACTCAAAACTTACTTTAGATTAGAAGACATTCCAAGATTATACCAATGGCCTAAGTTTAGTTGTGAAGGAGAATATAGTCATATTTAATTTATGAAAAGAATTGATATGCTCAAAGAGGACTTTAACATACCACATGAATAAATAAAAGCCAGATTTCACTCATAATTTACAAATTCAGTTGAGAAATGATGTTACAAATTGAGAGAAGACCATTTTAGAAAATCCTGGCCTTGGTGGAAAGAAGCTATATTGGAACCTTGTTGTAATTTAGGGCTCTTGACTTTGATCATGATTTAAGAAGTACAATATTCAGTTTCAGTAAGGATAATTGCCAGTTATAGACTTGCTAACCCCACTATTGTGGGGTTTTAAGCTGTCATCTAGTTTGACAATATGTTTTTATATTTGATATAAGCTTAAGAAATCAAGTGGAAATGAATAATCTTGCTATAAGATTGATAAATAAATGAATTTTCCAATTAATTAATTAATTAAAATTAGCACATTCATTTTTAACTTAAGTAATTGTGAAATTGATGAATTAAATAATTAATCAGATAATTACTAACTGAATTATAAATTTCTTAAATATAAAAACTATTAATTAATAATAGAATTAATAAATGAATTATTTAATGAATAGATTGATGATAAAATTAATCAACAAGTTAGACGATCAGTAAACTAAATATGAAATCAATTTATTAATTATAGAGTTATCCAAATATTTATTAAATTGATAAATTAATTATAAAATTAGTAAATGAATAATTAAATTATTAAATGAATGATAAAATAGGCTTACTCATTATGAAATTAATGCATTAATTGAGAAACTAAGAACTCACTCACAAGACAAGTAAATTAAGTATTAAATAAATAATTAGCTCATCATATTGAAAAATTGATTATAAAATTGATAAATTGATTAGATAATCAATCAAAAATTATATAATTGATCAAAGAATTGCAAAATTCATGAAGAACTTGTGAAATTTATAAAATAGCTCTAAAATTTAAGAGTTAATTATAAAAGGCTTAAGCTGAATTTATAAATTAATTATGAAATTCCTGGTAAATGTCAAATTAATTTCAAAATCAAATGATTATTTTTAAAATTATTAACTTTCTAAATTAAAATAGTGATTTTCTGATGAATTAATTCTAAAATGAAAGATAAAATCCATCGATTGATTTCCTAATTATAAAATTAATCAATTAATTCAGAATTTGATTAATCAATTATCAAATTGAGCTATGAAATAATTACAATTTGAACATTTATTTTTGAATTAGCTAATAAAAAAATTTAGAAATTAACTAATTAAATTCAAAATTCATAACTTCATTATCAATTAATTAAGTATAAAAATTATTAATTAGTTATTAAATGAATAGATTAATTATAAAATTAATCAATAAATTGAAAAAAAAGGAAAATAAGTATGAAATTAATCTATAAATTATAAAATTAGTAAAAGAATTATTAAAGTAAGGAATGAATTAAATTACTAATAAACTGATTATAAAATCAATAAATTAATCACAAAAGTCAAAATTTATTATCAAAATAATAAACTACAAAATTAAGAAAATAATCATAGAATTGGGAAATTAATCAAACAATTCAGAAAATATTTTTGAAATGAATAAGTTAAGAATAAAAAAAAAATCGAATTCTTCCAAATTTCCAATTTGAAAATTATTACTACATCCAGTTCTGAATCCACTTTTTCATAATTCTTAAATGCTATGAATATATGCAATATTTATCATCATTAGTGTATGTGATGATAGGCCCTTTTTCAGAAAATACAATTTACAGTGTCATTGCACCCTACATGACTATAAAATTTACCAATATCACTATTCAAGCGTTCTGCCACATTTAGCTGATGGGGCATATGAGTAAGCATTTCCCACCTGAATTGACTAGTTTTGGCACACATGCATACAGGAAAAATTCTCTTTTGCCTCATGGAAACTATTAAAGAAAGATACCATAAGCTCTGTGTGAATGGCTCAAAAGTAAGAAACAACCCCCAAAAAAGTAGAGTATACTATGAATGTTCAAGGTACCAAAAAACTGAAAGTATCTATCAATAACAGAACTATTTTTGTCATGATTCTTTTTGAATGTGGGATTGTGGGTGTTTCATCCTAATCAGAATCAAATCCATGCTTTACCTTCTATGAATCGCAAAAATTTGATAGCAAAGCCTTTGCAAAATATAATTGAGTGGGACTGTTGGATTGAAATCATCAACAGAGAAAAAACTGCTATCTAGGAATTTAGATATATACTTGATAGTCTACTTCCCTATAGGCCTGACAAGATTCTTGGGTTCAGAAAGAAATTTTTATCTTTGTATTAATTCTTAAGTTCTTTCACTGAAGGTATAGGCCAGTCATCAGGCATCTAACACCTGCTGCACAGAAAGCACCTAAGATGCTGTAGCAAATGTGATTTATCCCATAGTTTTGATTATATTTTGGAAGGTCTTTGATAGCTTCCTTCTTTACTACTGGAAAGGAGCCCTTTCCTTTTTGTCCACCTGTGACTCAAAACCAGAGTACAAGCATAACAGCTAAATACCATAACCCAATGGTAGAGCAAAATACCACCAAAGCATGGAGCTAAGGCAAACCAGCTCAAAAGGCATCCAAAGAAAGGGGAAATTAACCTGTTTACAAATATGAAATTCCCATAATCATAGGAAAAGAATAACAAAGTGATTCCTGCTCAAAGAAGTTGCTGAGCATAAACCTTAATTTTCACCTCTCATATGAAATCTAGAGAAAGAGACTTAACCATAAAAAGTGGGTATTAAAATTGAAGCTCTAAGACAGGGCTATAAAATGGTATTAGCCAAATTGAGTTAGCACCAAAACTACAGAGGTTTTAGATAAAATAAGGTCAAATAAGGGTGAATAAGATATTCATCTCTCATCTGGCTTCTATAGTTTTAGTCTGGGATACCTAAAGTGCAGTCATTTTCCAAATAGAACAATCGCAGATATCTGATGGTGCTATCCATTTCCCCCAATCCCATCTAGAATAGAAGGTATGGGGCAAATAAGCTCCATACAGATTTTAAGAAAACCATATATCTGGATAACAAAATTTGAACATGGCATAAGTTTGCCATATTTGATGTTACCCATACCAAATGAGGTAAAATTGTGTAGATATAATTCAGAGCTACACAATGAACCAACTTTGAGTTCAATATCTTAAGAACTGACAATTCTATAGCAGCTTTAAGGTTAAAATACCGCAGATTGGCCATTACACCTTTACGGTGGTATACTATCCCATAACTATGATTATGAGGTGTCAAAAAGACAAAGATGTTTGTTTATAGTTCAATACCTCATATTTGATTCAATACTGGGGTCCCATCCAGGTTCTGTACAACCTTTCATGTGTCATACAGGTCAGAAGAGGGCTGTGTGGTCCCCAGATGAAAGGCTTCACCCTGTATTGGACAAAAATGCCCAGATGTGGTTTCAAAAACACATCTGAGCCCAATGCACAGAATACAGGCCTTTTTCAACCCAAAAGCCATAGTGTATTTCAGCTCTTATTATAGTAACCCAACTGATAAGATTGCACCCAGGGCCCTCAACAGCACTCACCACCCCTATTCTCCATAGCAAAGCCCTTATACCATTGATTATAACCTATTTCATATTTAAAGTTGTAAATACATTTATTACCACTTCATCATAGACTCAGCCTGACATTTTGTCGGCCTTTCCATATATTTTGAGCTTTTTTGGACTATTTTGGTGTGAAAAGTGAGTTTTTTCTTATATTTTTTTTGAATCATTGTTTCTTTTGTTTCTTAGATGTACCAATCTTAAAAAAAAATATATTCAATATTCTTAATTTTCTGAGTGGTATATGATCATATACCACTGTGTTTTTTTATTTATTTTTCATGTGTTTTGATACTCATTGAATCACCACAAGACTAATTTTGACATGTTTCTGATATAAAAACACTCACAAACCCTCAAAAAATTCTTTTTCATATGAACCAACCCTCTTTACTGTAAATAACAGTCTGAAAGGCGTAGTTAGAAATATTGGTAATTGCAATTCTCTATTACAGAACCACTTATAGGATTACACTTGCTAATTACAAGTCAATATGTGAACTATTGGGATACAAACTGTATACCACAGTTTCAACCTACAGTACTTTTGAAGTATAAGTGACAATTTCAATTAAAGTGCATAATAAAAGAGGACAATATAATGATATATTCCCCAGAGGCAGTTCTTAGAAGTGTAAATTACATTTTCAGAAATCTTAAAATGATGTAAGACCTCATTTCCTTTTGTTCAGTGGAAGAAAATTTAATCCCAGTTGAGACCAACTCACGAGGCAATACACCAGTGGCACCTTCAGAAATAGAAGGAAACAAGGGAAAAGGAAAAAGGCACATTGAAAGACTCATCAAAAACAAAACGTGAACACCAATGGAAACTCAAAGGACTAGAAAACCATGAGACTCTGCTTCCATACAAGGTAAACCAACCTTGATAACTTGTACAGGGAACATTCCAGTGATTATCCCAGATGTAACTTCTAAAGTCCAAGTTCCCAAAGCAGTAGAAAACAAATTTGTACAAGGCATAGTGAAAGGTAAATACCCTTATAAAATAAAGATTTTGACTGCTTGAAAGCACTTTTATGTTGCCTGTACACCTCAGGAATCTTTGAATCCCAAGGAACAAGCCAGAGGACAGACAAGGACTGTTCAGAAACAGAATATTGGGAACTGGACGACTTGGAAGCAATAGTGGATGGCAAGAAACTGAGGGAAATCATACCCACTCTGCCATTCACCTTTCAATTCAATGGAAACTTTGAACCAGAGGACTGGAAGGATATGGATCAAGTTCTTCAGCTTCACCAACTCCTCAAAGATCTTTTCCAATGAAGAAGAGACAACAAGAGGTTCAACCTAGCATCACACTGGGCAGAGCTTGGAGCAAGTTGCCAGAGAATATGTTGCAAAGAGATACCCTTCAAAGATCTTATGGTAATACCAACAGGCAGTTCAAACTTCTGGAGGAGAGGGCAACAAGGATAAGGGAAGATAAATCAGCTATTCAAGCTATAGAAGAGCAATTGAACCAGACAGAGCCTACTCTGATTCCTTCAGGCTCACAAGGAGTAGACTAACCCAACTCTCCAGTTGCTTCAAATCACTCAGGCACCAGCAGAATAGTTGCCAAGAGTCACCATTCTTCACAATCCCAGTGTAACAACCACTATTCAAGGGTGTCACAATGCTGTCTGCCAGACCTCAGCAAAGGGAACTCTTGCCGAAAAGGCTATTAAACCGGTTGAAAGACCGATTAATACTGGCAAGTTGTAGATCACATTCCACCATGTGACAGTACCCCCGGGTTTAGAGCACTGCGTCCCGAAGTGCATGTAACTGATGGTATTACCCATGTCACCCTCATGGAGTTACATTAGTCACAACGGGAGCCTACAAGGAACCCCCAAGGGGCGGAAACCTTGTACGCCAATGGAGCGGAAAACCCAGCGATTTCTGGTTGTTTGATTGAGACCTCCTCTTGTCTCCAACCGGAATCGAACCCATGACGTTGGTAACCGGTTTATTGTCACAATGCTGTCTGCCAGACCTCAGCAAAGGGAACTCTTGCCGAAAAGGCTATTAAACCGGTTGAAAGACCGATTAATACTGGCAAGTTGTAGATCACATTCCACCATGTGACAAAGGGTAAGGGAATTCAATCTTACACCCACTCAAAAACCTCCAACAAGGAAGTCTATTGTATGTATCAGTGATCAGTTTCATCAATATTCCTTGCTGAAACATGCATACAGCCTATCAACTCTTGTACAGGTTGGATTCACCCAATACAGCTGTGGATTCGCAATTCTGAAACTGTATGATCACTCAATACCACTATCCCTCTTGTACAGATTCTGTACAGCCATAAAAGACCTGTACTGTTCAAGCTAAATTCAATCACCAATTCCTCTTATTAAAATTCTCTTTCTGGATCAGGGGTTGTGATTCTCACCTATAACAGACCCTCTTTCTCCCCCTGGGGACTTTTCCCCAGTTAATTACTTTAGTTGATCTATCATTTTGTTAATATTATTACCCTTACGTTTGGATATTATATTGATTGATTTTAAGTTAGTCTTTGCCTTTCTTTTTTGCCTGTACAGTATGAGTTGTGGTAGCCATATCCTTATTAACCCTCCTCTTTGCTTCTGACAGGTTGAAACAGCAGACTTGGACTTGTTTATGGTTGGCTATTTTATTTCTTATTTTTATTGTCTGTTGCTAATTTTTCTTATATTTCTTTTATTAGTGTTCTTATCATATTACACTCCTAAGTTTATTCCATTTTACCATATCTTGAGCTCTCCATAAGTACATCCTAGTTTACTGTGCCAGGCCCTCTTCACTTAGAAGAGCCCCTGTAGAATTAAATTAATTAACTCATAATTTGTTCTTTCTTTTCATTCATTCCTATTCATTTATCTCATTCTTAAATTATGACTCTTTTATAATTTTATGATTTTTCATGATTATGACTTCTTTCTCATCAATTTTTATCTCATTCATTTGTTTCAAATAAAAATTAATTCTTCTGATTTCTCCATCAATACTTACCATCTCACTTTTGTTCTCAATTCTGTATCAGATACCAGATTTCTTTTTTCTGCTTTTTCAGGTTTTTCAGGATTTTTATTGATTCGTTAATTGAGTGGTTGATTGATTGGGATTAATTCTGGTTATTGATTCAGAAATTCAGGATTCTTTTTGGATTGGCTTGATGGACTGGCTTTGAATTCCTCACTATAACTGATTTATCCTCAAGAATCAATTTTGATTATTGATTTATTTGACTCATCAAGATCTTGAACTGATTCCTGAAGATATTTCTTGACTGATTCATTCCTCAATACCTTTATTTTATATTGAAGACACTGACTGATTTATTGATTATTGAATTCTTCACAATTCTATTGATATTTTCTTTAATGTTACTTTGACATTGACTGAATTGATTGATTTGATGATTGAGCTTGATTTAACCTCAACACTTTTGATTGATTCCTCAAGTTTAATCAAGAATTTTATTTTTATGAATTTGGCCAAGATTTGATTCCATATTTAGAAATACCATCAAGTTCCTTTTCTTATTCTTTAATAATTCCAGTTAAGCATAGCTCTCCAGCCAAGAATACAAGATCCCAAAGGCATCAAGCTTTTCTCACTCCTACAACAAGGGATCCTCTTGAACACACACCACCAGTTCATCAACTGAATGCAAATTTGGACAGAGGACCACCAATGGAAGGAGCAGAACCCTCCAGAAGAGGAGATGTGAAGTCAAGAAGATCAACATCATTCTCTGACTTTTTGGGTGGCTATCCAAGCATTTCTCAAGGGCCCACAAGCAGATTGGGGGAATCTGAAGATGAAGAGGGGGAGGTGTCTGTGGAATAGGAGGTGTGAGCCTTAGAGGTATTTTGATATACCCAAAAGACCACAAATAATGAAACAAGATACAATCATAAGTAAAATGAATTTATTTATATTTTCAAAAAAAAAAATATAAATTCAAATTTATACACGAAAATGAAAATTTTATTATAATTTAAAAATAAAATTATATTTAAATTTAAAATTGTGAAAACACATTTTCACTTGAAAAAACTAAGTAAAAATGAATTTCAACAAAATTACTGACATTGAAATATTTTTGGAAAAAAATTAAATAAAGATTATTATAGATTTGTATACAATAATGAAACATAATAAAATTGGTTCACCATGGAATTCGTCATCAAAAAGAAGGTGGGGTCAGCTCTGGGTGAAATTTCTTTAACTCAACTCTAAATAAGCTTAAGTTAAGTTTTTAGTATTTTGTGTATAAAAATTGAAAAAAATAAAACCTCAATTTCATCCACACCACATGTGGTTTTAACCATCAATTTTTATGTTAAAATTGAGGGGTGGTGTGTAGTTGAGAAAGCATGGGGCATTCATTTACTTTTGATTGAAATGTCAAAATGTGCATGTGTATTACATAAGTGAACTGTAGTTTACATATGAGGTATCAAATATTACAGTTTTTAAACTGTAAAACTCAATTGAAATTGCATATGTAAATTACAAGTATATCACACAATGAGGGATTAAAGAAAAAAGAAATGGGGAAGATTCATTTTGGAGGGCAAAAAGGAATCTTGGCTTCAAGGGAGCAAGACACCCAAATTTCTTGCTGACAGGCAAGAGATGTCAAAATAATCACAAAATTTCATCACTTTTTGCCTGAAATTGAGTCACAAGGTCTGTGACTCAATTGATGATGAGGTCTTGATACCAACCAGCGCAGTTGTAACTGTTGCAATGAGGGTAAAATCATGCTTAAGATAAAATAAATCATAGTAAAGACAGTTATAACTGGTTTTGACGTCTCTTACACACCTTTTGACGTGTTCTGAAGGCTTGAACCTAGGTACTACTATATCAATGGCTGATTTGAGGGTCCAAAATGGCTATAAATAGCGAACAATGGCTCAAACCAGCCTTTTTTGGTCTAAACCAAGGTTCAATGATGCCATAATTGGATTATCAGTTGTCATAGTGTTTATAGCTACTGAGAAGAGTTAATTTTCTTTTGAAGTAAGAAAATTGGTGGCTAAAAAAGAATTTCTTCTTTGCCCCACTTTTCTCTTCATGTTAGAATCTTTTCCTTTTAACATTAGTTTAAAAACTGTTATACCAATCAATAAAAGATTCCAACCAACCTTTTTAAATAATTTTAAACCCTTTAACCATGTGAAAAATAATCATAATCATTTTTTGTAACTCTTATAATCATTTTTACCCTTGAACCACCCCATAAGTGACTTAAAGCACCTTTCATCACTGTTAACTTTGTCACTTTCATTCAAAATTCACTCTGGTTATTTTTGGATGTGTTTTCTCTTTAACATCCTTTTTCAAGACTATTACTTATATTAATTGCCTGCATTATTTTGCTCAATTAATTACAATTGAAATTGCTCTTCAAGAAATTTCTTTTGTAGCCTTAAATATATCTTGTATAGTATTTTTGGAGAGATTGTTATTGTTGGTAAAACAATGAATCTTTATAATATTATTTTTTCATACTTATAAAGTTAAAAAAAATGAAATTTGTGTTTTTTGCCTCAAAAATCTTCTTTCATACTATTTTGAATCAATTTTTACCTTAAAGAAATTTGAGGACAGGAAAAGTACTGGATTTTTTAATCCAAGTTTCATATCCACACCTCACATTTGGAGGCCAAGCCTTGATAATTTATCTGTGAGAGATATTTTTTTAATATTTTAAAATCCTTTTTCTTATATTGAAAAATTCAAAAAATCCATAAACACACTGATAAATCAAAAAAATCCATGAAAATAACACTTTTTGATATTATAAGTGAGGCTTTATTTTTTTCATTTCTATTTTGAGAAAGCTTTGTTCACTTAATTAATTTCTTTCTTCATCAGTTTTAGTGTCTGGCAAGGTGGTAAGACAATAAAATGTTGAAAATTTATCAACAGTCACTGGACTTATTCCTGCCAGTTCTGACTACAATAGCACAGTTATTGAAACACAGAACAACAAATCAGAGCCAATTTCTTCTGAATTAATTAACTTGGACATAGGTAATACCCTTGAGAAGGCAAAGAATTTGGCCAATAGTAAGCTTTGTGACATAAAATTACTATTTTTAAGCTTTTTGATCATAAATATTCCTTCAACCAGATCAAAAGCCAGCTATAACCCCCCAAAAAACTCCCAAAGAGGTAATAAACATTATTATGGCAGAAACCAATCAGTTAAAGAAGAATGAGGGTCAGTGAATGTGTAAGGTGTGGATATGAAACTTTGATTAAAAATCAAGTACTTTTCCTGTCCTCAAAATTTGTATAAGGTAAAATTCAGTTAAAAATAGTATGAAATATTATTTTTAAGAGAAAACACGGCAATTATATTTTTTATAACTTTATTAGTATAAAACAATAATATTATAAAAATTTATTGTTTTACCAACAATAAAAATTTATCCAAAAAATACTCTACAAGAGATATTTTAAGGCTACAAAAGAAATTTCTTCAAGAGCAATTTCAATTGGAATTAATTGAGCAAAGAACTGCAAGCAATTAATTAAAGAACAAAGTCTTTAAAAAGAATATTAAAGAGAAAACACGCCCAAAAGTGACCAGAGTGAATTTGGAAACAAAGTGACAAAGTTTACAGTGATGAAAGATGCTTTAATTCACTTTTGGGGTGGTTCAGGGGTAAAAATGATTATAAGAGTTACAAACAATGATTATAATGATTTTTTCACGTGGTTAAAAGGATTAAAATGATTTAAAAATGGTGGTTGGAATCTTTGATTGATTGGTTTAACAGTGTTTAAACTAATTAATAAAAGGAAAAGATTCTAACATGAAGAGAAAAGTGGGGCAAAGAAGACATTCTTTTATAGCCATCAATTCTCTTACTCCAAAAGTAAAATTTACTCTTGTCAGTCGTGAAAAAAAGTCTGACAACAGAAAAGCCAATTATGGCATCATTGAACCCTGGTTTAGGCCAAAAAGGGCTGGATTAAGCCATTTTTAGCTATTTTTAGCCATTTTTGACCCTTAAATCAGCCATTACTATAGCAATACCAGGCTTAGAGCCTTCAAAACACGTCCGAATGTGGGTCAGAGGCGTAGGAACCAGTTAAAACTGTTTTTACTATGATTGTTTTATCTTAAGGGTAGTTTTACCCTCTTGGCAACAGCTAAAACTACCCCAGTTGGTATCAAAACCTCATCATCAATTGAGTCCACAGACCCTGTAACTCAATTCCAGGCCAAAAGTGATGAACTTTTGCGTGAATTTTGACATCCCACGCCTGTCAGCAAGGATTTTGGGGGTCTAGCTCCCCCTTAGAGCTGGAGTTCCTTTTCCCCCCCAAATTTAATCTTTCCAATTTATTTTTCCTTTAATTCCTCATCATGTATTATACTTATAATTTAAATATGTAATTCAATTCAATTGTACAGTACAATACAGTAATAATTGACACCTCATATGTAATTCAAAGTTCACTTATGTAATACACGCGCACATTTTGACATTTCAATTGAATTCAATTGAAAATACTTCAATTCCTCATAACTTCTAAACTAAACACAACACCTCAATTTTAACACAAAAATTGATGGTTAACACCACATTTGGTGTGAATTAAATTAAGGTTTTGAGGATTTTCAACTTTTGTATTGAAAATACTAAAAACTTAATTTACGCTTATTTAGAGTTGAGTTACAAGAATTTCACTCAGAGGTGACCCCACCTGATTTTTTATGAGGAATGCAATGGTGAAATGATTTTTATGTGTTTATTTATTGAATAAAAAGTTATAATAATTTTTATTTAACTTTTTTCCAAATTTATTCATTTTTTCACAATTTTGTTAAAATTTTATTTTTACTTAATTTTTTCGAGTATAAATGTAATTTTATACTTACAACATTTAATGTATTTTTTTTCTTAAATTGCAATTAATTTTTTATTTTTAATATAATTTTATATTTATATTTTGATTTTGATTTTGATAATATAAATAAATATATTTTATTTATATTAATATGTTATTTTTGTATTTGTGGTCTTTTGGGTATATGAAATTACCTTTAAGGCTCACAGAATGGATCTCAAACCCACAAATTGTGCCATTCTGAAGCTGAAAATACTTTTTTACCTTCAAAAAAAGATGACACTGCCACAAGAAGCCTTGGTGGACTTTTAAAAAGCCAGCAAGAAGGCATAAAATAATTCATTGCAGAGCAAAGAGTACCAGATCCATGCAGATCTGTGGAAAAACTGCATGAATTCTGACCTGACTGAGAAAATTCCTGGGCCATCCCACCACTTGTTAGTTACTCAATGGATGGAATCCATTTATGGAAAAGAAAACATGATGCTTTTAACAGCAGAATGGAGGAAAAACAACCCTCCGCCACCCAAGCAAGTGCCAAAAACAGCCCCAATACCCAGCAGCAGCAATTCCAATGTGAAAAAGCAGCCACAAGCTCAGAAAAATGGCAAAGGGAAAGGACCAGCTACAGAATCTTATAGAAAAGGCTACAGAATCCCAAAGATTCAGAAGGATGCCATGGAAAATGTATTACAGATTTTCAGAACTATTATGGAATTACAGAAAAAGGAGGAAGCCAGAATAAAATACCAGAAATGATTGCTCATATTCTGGATGGTATTCCAAACTTATAAATAGCTATAAATGATGTAAAAAGTCATATTTCTGAGAAAAAATCATCAATTTGTAACAATCTTAAAACAAATAATGTAAGTCTGAGCCAAATAAAGGAGATATCTATGTATTTTGAGAAATTTTTAAGAACAACTAAAACTTCTAATAATGACCATTCATGTCAGGCTGAATCTATGAAAAAGCTAATAATGACTAATTACAAGCTTTAACTATGACTGTGACATGGTGATAATGCTTAAAAAAGTTTGTTTTGCTGATAATAAGGGTTGAAAATTAGGTGTACAGGGATTTACTATTGCGGAATAATGGTGGTGAGCACTGTTGAAAGCCATGGGGTCAATAATTATCAGTTGTTTTACTATAATAACTACTAAAATAACTAATATTATTGTTATAACCTGATTATTTTCAAAGATTATAGCTGTTTTTGACAGTTTTACTATGTAGGAATTCAAGAGCAGGATAAGGAGACGTTTTCTGGTGGAGAAAAGGCCCCTTTTTATGCTAAACATGGGTAAAATAGTCTTCTAGACCTTTCCATGTAGAGGAAGGGAAGATTTTTCACTTCCAAGGACTGGATTTTGCTTTTACCAAGGCCTGTATATCCTGTATTGGGCTCAGATATTGTTTTGAAACCACAGCTGGGCAGCTTTCACCAATACAGGGTGAAAATCTTTATCTGGGGACCACAAAGCCCTCTTTTGACATGTATTACATGTAGAATTCTGTAAAGAACCTGTACAGGACCCAGGTATTGGCCAAACTATGAGTTATTGAAGTATAAACAAGCTTCTTTCTCTGTTTGACACCTCATAATCATAGCTATAGGATATTATCCCACAGTAAAGGTGTATTGGCCCAATTGTGGGATTTTAACCTTAAAACTGCTATAGCTTTGTCCTCTTTTGAGATATTGAGCTCAGTGTTGGTCTATTGTGTAGCCCTGGATGGTATATACACAATGGTATCTCATTTTGTATGGGTAACATTAAATATGGCAAAGTTATGCCATGTACAGGTTTTGCAATTCATACTTATGATTATCTCAATATCGGTATGGAATTATTTGTTCCATAGCTTTTGTTCTAGATGAAATATGAATAGCACTGATTGTGCTCTTTCCAAAAAGACCCCACTTTAGGTATCTCACACTGAAACTGTAGAAGTTAGATGAGAGGTGAATATTTTATTCAGCCTTATTTGACCTTATTTTAGCCATAGCTCCTGGAATTTTGAGGCTAGCTGAGTTTGGCTAGTACCATTGGATAGCCCTGACTTAGGAATTCAATTCAAATTCCCATTGGATGCGGTTAATTCTCTTCCTCTCAATTTCAAATTTGAGGTGAAAAAGAAGGTTTATGCTCAGAGGCAACTTTCAACAGGAATAATAGTGTTATTCCTTGTCCTATGATAGTGGCACTTGTGTATTTGGAAAGTGGTAGGTTTCCTCTTTATTTTAATACCTTTTGAGATTATTTGGCTCAGCTACAAGTTTTGGTGGTATCTTTGCTTTACCATTGGTTTATGGTATTTGGCTGTCATGCTTGTGCTCTGGTTTTGAGTAACAGGCTGACAACAATTCTGTAATTTTCATTAAGATGAAATCTGCACTCCACATCAAGGCCCCCTTTTTTGGGTTCAAAAGCTCTACATCAAAAAAACTGAATACATGGGAGTTCTCAATTCTATCATCTAATCCACATAACATTCAAATCTACAGGCAGCATAAATTTGATATTTTTTTCAGATGATTTGGGGACTTTTAAAAACTTCCCAGTTCTTGAGTAAATTTTATAGAAATGGATGCTCTAACTAATCAGTATCTTTGCAAAACCAGCATATAAAATTGAATCCAGAAAAATTTGAAACAATTTTCACATCGTTTGCTGAGGATTGTTTGAAGAAAAGGCGGTCTTGCCATTTTTCCTCAAAGAAACTACATGTTTGTTTCCATACTTTAGTATCAAAACATAATCTCCAGTAAAAAATAATTGAATTTTTTTACCTCTTTTTCGAAGAGTTAAATGTTTCTTACAAGTACCTCATTTTTGGATATCCCCCTTCCATTTAGAATGTTTTAAGATTATTTTTTTATACCATGAGTTTTAATCACTCAAAATCAAGTAAGCTGTGTTTTAATTATTGTTCTCTAATAAATAAATCCTTTCCAGATATTAAATCACACCTTGAATGTCTATTCAAAAGAATCATTTCATTTTCAATTTATTTCAACATTTTACACAAGTGGGTTTTGCTCCTGCACTAAAAAGGGAGTTCAATCCAACTACTTTGTACTCATTATAAAATTCATATATCATTGAAATGTAATAATATTTTTTCTCACAACACACACAGAATCAAGCCTTTTTGCTATAGTTGAAATCTTTAAAAATCACCCTTTGAATTGGAAATTGATTTTGGAAGTTTTTAAACCTTAATCAACTTTTAGAAAATCGAAGGAGAATGTTGTTTGACATAAATGTTAAAATATATCTTTATGACCTTTTCTTCAGTTCCTAAATTGGATATTCCTGGAATTTCAATTGACAAAGTAACAAGAATTCATTCTATATCTTCCTCCCGCTCATGAAAAGGAATATAAGCTTCCTTTTTAATTATGAAATTTGAAGGGTCAATAAGGTTGAGATTCTTTAGTTTATATTCATAAATAAATTTAAATTAAGCTTTAATGAAGGATAAAATTTGGATAATTTTGGAAAAACGATTTCTTTCAACATATTTTTGTATTTAGAGGAGACCAAATGTAGTAAATAGTAATATATAATTCCAATAACATGATTAATTGCGTCTGTTAGAAGAACTGAAAGAGGAGAAATAGGTTTAAGTAAAGGAAACTTACATCAACAGAATACTTCTCTGAAAAAATTGTAGATATCCTAATTCTTCAATGAGTAGAATTAGTTTTACTTAGTTGATTATAGGGTGCTAGTAAAGGCACATATGTTTTTTGTAAGACTATGTTGGCTCTTATATTATTTTACCAATTCATTTTAAAAACATATAATTTCTGTTAATAACAGGTATTTGACCCCTGTTCTAGAAAGGAAATGAATCAGGGAGGGCTGAAAGGAATTCTTTTTCCATATTTTTCCATTTTGGGATGTCAAGATCCCTAAATTTTTTAATAAATTGTTTTTTGCACAAAGCCACTGTGAATTGGCCAGTTTTGTAAAATGGTCTTTTTTTTCAAAAATTGTTTAAAATAATTACCACTTATAAATTTTCTCAATTTTTAAAAAAATTGATTGTTGAATCTTGAGAGTAAAAACAGAAGCCAATATTTGTGGGACTTATTTTGTGTGGGACAAGTGTAGGCCCAAAGAATTTTTCTCTATAAATTTTTTGTTCATTTTTTTAAGTAAATTAAAATTTGCCATTTATGGCATTAGTGAAATCAATAATTCCATTTGTGGCATTAGTGGAACCAATAATTCCATTTATGGAATAAGTCACATTAAGGAATGAGTGTAATTAAAAATGCCAGTCATGGCATGAATTGCATTAACAAATGCTATTTACGGCATGAGTAGCATGAAAAATGCCATGCATGGCATGAGTGGCCTCAAAAATGCCATTCATGGCATGAGTGGCATGAAAAATGCCATTCATGGCATGAGTGGAATGAAAAATGCCATTCATGGCATGAGTAGCATGAAAAATGCCATTTGTGGCATCAACAGGAATATTTATGAAATTAGTGGCATTAACAGTCATATACATTATTAACAGTGCCATTAATGGTATCAACAGTGCCATTAATGGTATCAACAGTGCAATTAATGGCATCAAAAGTGCCATTAATGGCATCAAAAGTGCCATTAATGGCATCAAAAGTGCCATTAATGGCATCAAATGTTCTATTTATGGCTTTAGAATTGCCATATACATGATCAAAAAACTGTATTCATGGCATAAAATATGCCATTTATGGAATCAAGATGAGATTCATGGAATCAAAAATGCCATTTATGGAGTCAGAAATTACATATTTTGCAAAAAAATCAATTTTTAGAGGGGTTTCGGCGAGTCTTTCCAAATGCGGATTTTTTGTTTTTTAAGTTTAAAATTGATCCAGGGAACCCCTTATGTTTTTTTACCACTTTATGGAAAAAACAGTTAAAGGGTTATGTATTTTTACCAAAATGCTTACATGGGTTTACCAAAGCCCAAAATGCGAGTTTATGATATTTTAGAAGAATTGTTTGATTGGTGCCTCTGTGGTTTTTCTGACCACATAAATATTTTAAATATTACCACATCTTTCTTTAGTATTTTTATTAAATGAATTCCCCTTCTATATTGAACTACTCCTCTCTAGATAATAAGCGATTGTGGCTGCTTGTATCTATGTACCTCTTTCCTTAAATGCTCAAAGTGAAAATAATTCATTATACAAAAAGAAAATTCAAACTAATTGTTCCATATGAGTAGAATTTGCAAGTTCATGTACATATTCATATATTATCAATAGTTGAATGTCTCACAAATAAACTTCAATATATTAAAGTCTCAATAATTTTGTTTTTACCTTCATGGAAGCTCGGAATTCTTGGAAGAAAACAAAGAGTCTGTCTTAAATATTACCTTAGTAATTTTCATGATTATTATAGATCTCAAAGAATTAAAAAAAAAAACATGAATTAATTATTAACATATTAAGTAATTTTCAGCTGTTCTGGAATTTTTATTAAATATCAACATTTGTTTTTAGCATGTTTGTTGTACCTTACAAATAATCAAAATTGAGTAAAGGATATTATTATATTTTAAAATTTCTAAAAACTTAAATGAAGAGGGAATGACTTCCTGATATTTGATATTTTTCATGTGTTTCTTGATTAGCAAAACCAATCTTTTATCAATGCACAACATCAACTTGAAGTTATTTCTTTTGAAACTTATCTGAAGCATTATGTGGACAATAATATATTTTGGTGTAATATTTTTTTCTTTGGATTATAGGAATAATTATCTTCTGAAATTTCCAACTTTATTATCTGTATCTTATTTTTGAGTATTAAATTCATATCTATTTTCAATAATTATGGCTTCGCCTTGTTCAAAATTGGTGTTAGAATTATTCTTGAATTTATTAAATTCTTTCATAAAATAATTTGATTATTGGTTAATTAAACTGGGTAAAATATCAAGCTTATTTGAGTTTTCTTTTGTCTGGAAGAGTTTTTGACAAACATATGTAATGTTCTAGTAGTAAATCCTGTCACCAGTAAGTTTCGGAAGTTTCTCAAACCAACTTTACTCAACTAATTAAATTTCAGAAATAGCTATTATGGTCCACAATAGTTTTCGCAATTCTCCCTTAGTAATATATGATTCTCAGAGAATTCTCAACCGCAATCCTTGCATAATATTTCCACGTTATTGACATCTTTTTCTCACTTTTCCTAAATATAAAATATATTTATAAGGAAGAAACTTCAAGTAGCTTTGGGGAGCATAATTACTGTCCAAAAGCAAGAAAAAAGACAATAATTGTTTTCATTTTCTCTTGAAAAAGGAAGAATTTTTCATTATTTGAATAGAAATATTGACTTACAGAAATGAAATGACTTATTCATGAATTATTTGGAGATGAAATTACGATATTTAATTCCTGATATCTTTCAGTTTGCGGATTGCCCATGGTTTAGAATTTTGGCCCAAGCCAATACCAAAGTACAACATTGGAAGTCTTCATAAGTCTTCAATTTGAACAAAGGTCAAAATATACTCATAATACCGGATTAGGCAGTTACATAATTTTAAAGCATTTAAGATTATTATGATTTTAAAATATAGCTCCATTTGCCTTTTAAAGTTATTCTTCCCAAATTCCAAACCTCCATGTTCAGAGAAAAACGCTATTATACCATTCTTTTAATACTAGTGAACATTCTCACGAAATCTCTTTATCTTTGTGGCTAGTCTATTTAGACTAATTACTGAATTTACTCTTAAGTATCTTTCTTCCTATGAATTTCTCTGTTATTCACAAAAATCCAAATTATCTTATTTAAAGAAGTAATTGCAAATATGCTTTCAATAAATGGCTATATCCTGAAATCCATAGATCTTTTATCTATATTTTATGAGAATAACTAAGCTTTTGTTTTTCATAGTTTGTTAATTTGAATTATCCTTATTTTATTCTTCAAACAGAAATATTGATGTAATATCAAATTTTCCTGCTTGAAGCTGATTAAAATATGGCTTAATGACGCTCATTAATAAAGAAGTTGTTTTCATCTCTAAAATTTCTACTGAAATATATCTTTAATATTATGTAATCACTTTGAGTGTTTAACCCTTCCTTGCAGCAACTTCTAGAAAAAAATAGATATTGTATGAATAAACTATAATATTTCTCTTCAAGGAATCCTTTTTGAAGGAATCAATCTTTTCACCACTTAATCTTACATCAATATGTTTCAAAATTATGAATGAAATTTTTTCACAAACGTTGATATTGCAGATTTGTACTCTTTATACCAAATTTGTACCTTGAAAAAATGTAGCTCAACAAAGCCCAACTGATTTTAAGTGAGAGTTTCAGCCAGAAAATTCTTTCAATAATTATTTATATAAAGTTAAGGAGAATCGGAAATTTTGTATATATTATTTTTTTCTGTATTTATTCCCATTATTTGTTTTCATATAGCAAAAAATCAACACGAGTTGTTGCCATTTTTCCTTGTGATTAAAAAAAATTGTAAATATTGTCAATATTCAAATCAGAATATCCTTCGAATTAAATTTTCAATTCACATTGAAAGAATTTTTCAACACACATTGATACCATAAACTCCCACTGAGTATTCAAAACAACCCCTCATTGAAATTGCTTGGTTATCAATAATATATACGTATGATCATTTAAGCCATAGTTAGCCATGACAGATCTCTTAAATCCTGAAAAAGAAGCTTTACTATTCAATATATTTTTAATAATTCAATTTTTTCAATGTGATACCTTAATTTCAATTAAGGCTTGTATTACTTCTATTGGATTTAATTACTTTTTGGGATGTGTTTTCTAAGAATTCCAATTAGATTGGACATAAATTCTATTTTATAAAATAAAATTCTATATATAATTAATAACAGGAAAGTCTATGATTATTGTCTCCTTAGCTATCTCAACAGCGATGAATGTAATATATGCCCTGGTAAATTAAATTTTACAGAGAGAACAATCAAAAGATTTTGGTTGGGCTGAACAGGCGATGGAAAACTGAAATAATATTTTCATTGAATGGAATAGGTGAAAAATTCAAATTAAATGACAAAAAGGCTCACTTGTCTCACCTCATACTGTATCGATGTTTTTTTCCATCACTGGAAGATTGATTGGTTGATTAAAAATGATAATACTAGGGAGGCTTTCATAAAATAGACATTACATATTTTTTTGGAAAGTGAATTTCTTTTTCCTCTAAAGATACTCATTCAGTTTTAAATTTAAATTGTGAGATTTTTCAAGAATCAAAGTTTGGTCTTTTAGTCTTCATAAACCTCCACTTACTCATACTGAGGAGCTGATACTTTTAATGAGTTTCTGTCTTGTGTTTTAGTATTTAAAATTCTACTTCTCCTTTTCTATTAAACTCGTTCCAAATGGAACGAGGAACTCATCTTTGAAATTGAATTCAGGTGATCCAAGGATCAGACTCTTCCCTCCATGAAACATCTTTTGTGGACAAGTTGTTTATTTTGATGATCTCTACAGATTTTACTGCTTTTCAAATTTTTTTGAATTTATTTAATTTTTAAAAAAGCTACAAGAAAGATATAAAGTCCTTCACGGCTCCACTTTACATGTTCTTGCATTAATTTATCTTTGAATCATTTAAATTAGTTATATTTCCTGAAACATCCTTCTGAAACATCAAGAAGAATAGTCAATTGAGGAGCTCCTGTCAAATTGAATTTGAAACTATTGGAAGTTTTCTCTTTTTATCTTATTGCAAAAGTATATGCAAAAATGCATATTCCTTATCAGAATAAAATAATATTTTTCTTCTTATCAAGATAATTAATTTCATTTCCTTTATTTAGACCCTGTGAAAATAACTCATGGATATTCCTTTTTAAACAATTTCCTGTGTTTTGGAGACCTACATATCAATATATTTTGCCATTTATGAGTAAGAAAGAGGCTTAATATTCATTTAACTCTAAGAAGATTGAGCAATAAAATTAATACTGATTATTACTAACAAGCCTCAATAGTAAAATAATGACAAAATGAATTCTTAAATACATTATTTAGTACCTGCAAGATATGTTATAAAGGGCTGTTCCAGTAAATGAATATATTTAAATATTTGGCTTCTAAGATGTTTAATCTTTTTTAATATAATTTAAATAGGGGCCTATGTAGCCTATTCGTTTTGTAAAGATCATTAAATGAATATCCTAGAGCATAATATCTATTAATTTTAAACACAGAAAAGACTTGTACACTGACTGGTTTAAGCATTTTCTAGAGTAAAACATAACAAAAACATGCTATTTACTTCTTATATCAGATTCCCTTCTCAATGTATCCTCATTTATTGAAGAAGAGAGCCTTTATTGAATTATCTCAATGTATTAGAATGAATGAGTAGATCTAAACTATCTTCTGAATTATTAAATAATTACATTGGGATATTTTCCAAATATTCTCAACCTATAACTTTTCTATCTGCCATGATTTCAATTACAGATATTTTTGTCTCCTCTAAAAAATTTGTATCATCACTTCTGGCTTATATACTTTTGAATCAATAGAATTTCTCCTTTCTAATTAAATCATTGGTATTTGAAGATTACACTATTGCTTTTTAATTGAATACTTTCTGATGTAAGCATGACATCTGGATATTATTCAGTGAATTCAATTTATCTTGCAATGAGAATTCAGTATTTTCTTCATAAAAGTGATAATAGAGATACAGAAAAATCATTTTGTGCAAAATATTTCCATAATATATAATTTTGAGAAGGATAAAAGGCCTTATACTTAATAAAGGTTTCCCAAAAAAAGTAAAAAGATGCCTAAACTACTTTTTTTGAATAACACTTTATTCTTTAAAGGAATTACTAACCTCCTTATCAATGAAGCTGTTCACTGTACTCCCGAAATCCATGTGCTTAACTGATCCAAGAGAAACAGATAATTTTTACATTTCATCTTTGGAAAACATTGGAAAGAACTCACCTGAAGGTTTATCTTTAAAAGAGCAATAATATCATCTTTTATACCTGATGTATTTTCTTAATATTTAATAATTGTACAATGAGCCATTATGCTTTTCTCCTCAATTGCTATTAGGTTCCTTTTATTTCTGCATACAATTAAAGCATTCAAAAGTTCTAAGCTTCTGTATCAGTCCTTTCCCCAGGTCTTCATTTTTAAATTTCTTGAATCATTCAATTTTGAAATAGTGTCTCTTTGAGTCTTCTTCTATTGAAATTTATTTAGCTCTACCAAGATCAAAGGGGGTCCAACATCCTCTTCATTTCTTAGGTAGATCCAGGATATTTATATATGCGATTTCTCTGGTGAAATCACATTGCTTTGAGATAAAATAGATCTGCACTTACTCCATGTGGTGTGAACTTCTTGAACTTGAATTAAATTTTGATTTATTTTAATTAAATAGTTTTTAAAAGATTCAAACCATCCTGGATCAATTCTTTGGAAGAATAACAGATATCCATCTCCTTATTGTAAAGGATATGAAACAAACTGGGTAGCTGTGGAGCTTGATTGAAGTTAGCTCTTCATAATACTGGTCTCTGTTCAAAAAGTTCTTTAAGATGTTCTTCATCCAAAAAAAATTAGATAAAGAGTTATACAGAAATTCTGAAAGAAAGAGATTTAGTATAAGAAAAATTTCTTTATGTCATTATATTTCCTTATTAAACTTAGACTATTTGTCAGGCTGAGTGTATGATAAAGATGCATAATAGTGTTTACAAGCTTTAACTATGACTTTGACACCGTAAAAATGGTTTATAAAGATTTTTGATGATGGTAATAATGATAATAACTGATTCAATTTAAAAGAAAAGGGCTTTACTATACTATTATAGTGGTGTTGAGCGCTATTGAAAGCCCTGGGTGCAGCTTTACCTGTTGGATTACAATAATAAAGACTACAATACTTCTAAATTAAGAGTATACCTGATTATTTTACAAGAGTATAACTGTTTTTGACAGTTGTACTACGTAGGAATTCAAGAGAAGGATGAGGAAAGCCTCCTTTTTATCCTGAAATGGGGTGGAAAGGGTGCTAGACCTTTCCACGTAGAGGCATTGTAGATTTTTCACTCTCTGAGACAGGGTTGTGGTTTGCAAAGACCTTTATTAGCCTTTATTGGGCTCAGGTGTGGCTTTGAAACCACATCTGGGCGATTTTCACCAATACAGGGTGAAAATTTTCATCTGGGGACTTCACAGCCTGATTCTGACATGTATGACACATAGAATGCTGTACAGAAGCTGTATGGGACCCAGGTATTGACTAACATATAAGGTATTGAAGTAAAAAAAGCTTCTTCGTCTATTTGACACCTCATATTCATGATTATGGGACATTATCCCATGGTAAGGCTGAAAATGACAGCAGGTGGGAATCTGACCTTAAAACAGCCATAACGTTGTCAATTCTTGCAATATCAACCTCAAAATTGGTTTGGTGTGTAGCCCTGTATGTGCTCTATACAATGAAACCTCATTTGATATGGGTATCATTAAATATGGCAAAGTTATGCCATGTTCAAGATTTTTGTACATTTGTGTGGTTTAGGCAAAAAAGCTGTATTGGGCTTATTTGCCCCATAACATTTGTTCTAGTTGAGACAAAGGGAAGTGGATGACACCATTGGATAGCCCTGATTGTGCTTTTTCCAAAAAGACCCCACTTTAGGTATATCACGCTAAAACTGCAAAAGTTAGATAAGAGGTGTATGTTTTGTTCACCCTTATTTGGCCTGAATTCGGCTCTAACTTAAGTAATACTGGTGCTAGCTCAGTTTAGCTAGTAACATTGAATAGCCCTGGATTAGAGCTTCATTTTGAGTACCCATTTGATGGGGTTAAACCTCTCCTTCTGGATTTTAGATGAGAGGTGAAAATTAAGGTTTATGCTCAGCAACAACTTTGAGCAGGAATAACTTTGTTATTCTTTGTCCTATGGTGATGGGACTTATATATTCAGAAAGGGGTGAGTTTCCTCTTTCTTTTGATTCCTTTCAGCTAATTTGGCTCAGCTCCACGTTTTGGTGGTATCTTTGCTATACCATTGGTTTATGGTATTTTGGCTGTCATGCTTGTGCTCTGGTGTGGATTCACAAGCTGACACTATTATTCAAGCTCTTACCAGGCTTGCAAAAGATATTGATGGAGGTCCATATGGTTTAATCATGTCATAGAGGTTCTGTGAGAAGTTCAAAGTAGAATTTGGAGTGATAGTTTTATTCCAATTAGTCACATGTTCACTTCTCCCTTGTGCAAGGAGCTTTTGAAGAAGATTTATCTGAATTTCAAAGATATTATGAGAAATAACCATATTTGTGATCCCTGTGAGCCTTAGAGGTATCTTCAGATACCCAAAAGACCACAAATAATAAAGCAATACACAATTATAAATAAAATGAATTTATTTCTATTATCAAAACTATAAATAAAATATAAATATTGATTTATACTCAAAAATCAAGATTTAATTATAATTTGAAAATAAAACTACATTGAAATTTAAATTTGTGAAAACAAATTTTTACTTGAAAGAATTAATTTAAAGTGAATGTTCAACAAAAATAACAAAATTAAAATATTGTTGGAAAAAATTTGAATAAAAAATATTATAACTTTTCATGCTGAATATAAGCATATGGAAATTATTTCACCATTGGACTCCTCATAAAAAAGAAGTTGAGGTCACCTCTGGGTAGAACTTCTGTTACTCAACTCCAAATAAGCTTAAGTTAGGTTGTTAGTATTTTCTGTACAAAAGTTCAAAGTCCTCAAAACCTCAGTTTAATTCACATCACATGTGGGGTTAACCATCAATTTTTGTGTTAAAACTGGGGTGTTGTGTGTAGCTTAGAAGGTATGAGGAATTGAAGTATTTTCAATTGAAATGTCAAAATGTGCACTTGTATTACATAAGTGAACTTTAATTTACATATGAGATGTCAATTATTACAGTTGCAAACTGTAAAAACTCAATTGAATTACATATGTAAATTACAAGTATAACACATGATGAGGAGTTAAAGAAAAAATAAATTGGAAAGATTGATTCTGGGGGAAAAGGAATCTTGGCTTTGAGGGGGAGCCAGACCCCCAAATTCCTTTCTAACAGGTGTGAGATGTCAAAATCCACACAAAGCTTCATCACTTTTGGCCCGGAATTGAGTCACAGGGTCTGTGACTCAATTGAGGACGAGGTTGTGATACCAACCAGGGCAGGTTTAGCTGTTTCAAAGAGCGTCAAACCACCCTTAATATTTTACTTTCGTAGTAAGAGAATTGATGGCTGTAGAAGAATGACTTCTTTGACCCACTTTTCTCTTCATGTTAGAATCTTTTCCTTTTATAATTAGTTTAAACACTTTTAAGCCAAGAAATAAAATATTCCAACCACCCTTTTTAAATCTTTTTAAACATTTTAACCACGTGAAAAAAATGATTATAATAATTGTTTGTACCTCTTATAATTGTTTTTACCCCTGAACCACCCCATAAGTGAATTAAAGAATCTTTAATTACTGTTAGCTTTGTCACTTTGTTTCCAAATTAACTCTGGTAAATTTTGGGAATTTCTTTCTCTTTAAGAATCATTTCAAAGAATCTGTTCCTATATTAATTTCCTGCAGTCCTTTTCTCAATTAATTCTAATTGAAATTGCTCTTGAAGAAATTTCTTTTGTAGCCTTAAATATCTCTTGTAGAGTATTTTTGGATACATTTTTGTTGTTTGTAACACAATAAATCTTTGTAATATTATTTTTCTATACTAATAAAGCTAAATCAAATAAGATTGCCATTTTATCTCTTAAAAACCTTATTCCCTACTATTTTTAATCCAGTTTTACCTTAAACAGATTTGAGGACAGGAAAATTACTTGATTTGTTAATCAAATTTTCATATCCTCACCTTACATTTGGGGTCCCAGCTGTGATATTGTACCTTTGAGATATAATTTTACTCTTTTTGAAGCCCTTTTCATATATTGAAAAATTTTAAAAACCCATAAGATACACTCATAATTCAAAAATTTCATAAAAAATGAAACTTTGTCATATTATAAGTGAGGCTTTATTTTTCATTCCTCTTTTTAAAATCCTTTTTCTTACTTAAATAATTGCTCTTTTCATTAATTTTAGTGTCTGAAAATGTGGTAAGACAAGAAAATACGGAAACTGCATCAACAGCTACTAGAATTATTCCTGCCAGTACTGCCAATTCTGATTATAATAGAAAAGTTATTATGATTAAAAACAATCAACAAGAGCCGATTTCTTTTGAATTAATTAGCTTGGGCATACGTAATACGCTTCAAAAGGCAAAGAATTTGGCCAATAGTATGTTTTTTGACATAAACTTTATTTTTAAACTTTAAAATATAAAATATGCCTTCAACAATATTAAGAGCCAGCTATAACCCCTCAAGCAGCTCCCAAAAAGGTTATAGATGTTATTATGGCAGAAGCCATTCAGTTACAGAAGGACAAGGGTCAGTAAATGGATCCCAAACTTGCAAATTATGCCATTCTGAAGCTGATAATACTGTTTTACCTTGAAGCAGAGCTGAAATGGTCACACGAAGCCTCAGTGGACATATAAAAAGCCAGTCAGAAGGCCTACAACAATTAATTGGAGCACAAAGTGTACCAGAACCTTGCATATCTGTGCAAAAAATGCATGAATCCTTACCTGACTGTGAGAAAACTTTTGGGCAATCCCCACACCTGCAAGTTACTCAATGGATGGAATCCATTTATGGAAAGGAAAAACATGATGCTTTTAACAGAAGAATGGAGGAAAATCAACCCTTCAGAACCCAAGCAAGTGCCAAAAACAGCCCTAGTAGCCAGAAGCAGAAATTGCAATGTGAACAAGTAGCCACAATCTCAGAACAAGGGCAAAGGCAAGGTACCAGCCACAAATCCTTACACTAAGGGCTACAGAATGGCAAAGATTCATCAGGATGCCATGGAAAATGTATTTAAGATTTCCAGAACAATGATGGAATTGCAGACAAAGGAGGAAGCCAGTGTAAAAAATTAAAAATGATTTCTGATATTCTAGATGGCATCCCAAAGTTCTATATAGCTATAAATGATGTGAAAAGTCATATTTCTGATAACAATTCATCAATTTGTAACAATATTAAGAAAATAACTTGAGTCTGAGCCAAATAAATGAGATGCTTATGTTTTTTGAAAAAGCTTTATGTACAATTAAAACTTCCAATAATGAAAATTCATTTGTAAATAAGTCAAATGAACACTGTGCCATTATTTAAGAATTAACATAAAAATATTCCAAATTGAATATTGATGACATGAGTGAAAGAAGAATAAAAAAGTCCATAAATATTATCAAAGAAGATAATAAGAAAGTTCTTTATGATATTTTGAATTGATTTTCTGAAGTAAATACATATACAATTTCCTTAAAAAAGTGTTTTGACACCTCACATCAGGAAGTATCAAAATTAACAATGAAATTGAATCAAGTCACTTCTGATAATAATAGACAGAAATAATTATGGCAAGAAGTAACGCATAATGCAGATATGTATAAAATTTAAGTGATAAGTTTCATACAGAGCTTCCAACTTGAGATCAGAAATTCGCAAAGGTGTAGCAACAGTAAAATGAATGATATTGAGCAATTACTGCACATCTTACCTAGAATTTCTACACCTCTGAATCAAAATGAGGGTGCAAGAATTCCCAATCAACAAGTATTGGATGTTGAAAATTCACAGTTAAACAATGAATGTTCCACTTCTTTTCATAAACTGGAGCCATCAACGGGCCAAGGACTCTTGAAAGAAGTACCAAAACTTAAAGAATGGCCTCACTTAAGTGATGAAGGAAAATATGACCATATGGAATTCATCAGACGTATTGACATGATAAAAGAATATTTTTAATTACCCAAAAAATTGGTAAAAGCAAGATTTAACCCCTTGTTAACCAGATCAGCCCACAGATGGTATATAAAATTGAAACAGGCACATGGACACCAAAGTTGGACTTGGTGGAAAACCCAAATTATCAACAAATGGGACAATGATGCTTAGAGATTTAAAGTTGAAACAGCCTTTGAATCTGCTAAATTTAATGCTGACAAAGACAAAGATTTACCATGGCTTTTCCAACAAAAAGATGGATTAACGAGATTATATCCTTACATGTCAGAATTTATGATTCACAGAAAAATTCTAAGACAATGTGGAGGTGACTTAGAGCATGCTGTCAAAAGAAGTACTACTGAAGAATCTTCAGCAGAAGATATCATTATCATATTGGAAGAAGTACCTTGGAACAATTTTGTGGACGAAAGTCCCAAATCAAATTCTAATGAAATGAAATTTAACTCTGTAGATAGAATAAGGAAGTGCCATATTTGCCAGAGAACCACACATTTAGCTAATAAATGTCCCAAGAAGGGGAAAATCAATGAACTTGACATTGAAAAGGATAAGGTAAATGAAGATAATTCAGATGATAAATCATCAACATTTTCTGAATCTTCAAAAAATATACAAAATATCAATTCTACTTTTCATATCATGGAATCTTATTCCCACTTGCCACAATTAAGAAATGGTCAACTTAATTTTTCAAGAATTCAAGATGCACAGCTAATGAAAACCAAAAAAACAGGGGAAAAGGGTAAACAGTTGCTAACTCCTGTATAACAGAAGTGGTAATTGACAACAAACCCACTAAGCTTTTATTTGAACCAGGAGCCTCCTGCTCTTGTGTTGGCATATCTTTTCTTAAGAATTGTGCAACAAATTTTGCAGATTGATTCTTTCCAATTGATGGCATAGAATTTAATAGTGCAATTAGTCCCATGAAAGCATTTGGTATATTGAAGACTACTGTCATATTTACACACATAAATGGAAATATAAGGCTAACTGTTGAATTTGTTGTTATGGAAAATTGCTCTAGTACCCATGTTATACTGGGAAATGACTCTTTGATCATGTATGGCATAGACTTACATAACAACAAAGACAGATACTCTACTATTGGGGACAATAGGTTTCAAAAAGCTTCCTTTTTCCCATTTAAGCTAAAAATCACAGCAAACAACGTATTACCACTAAACTTAGAGCTAGAAAATTTCAAGTCTGAACACTTAAATGAAGCTGAAATCAGTTTTCATCTCACTGATAAACAATAAAATGAACTTTCTGCCCTTTTAAATGACCACAAAGACGCCTTTGCATCCCTCAAAGAGGCCTTTGCATCAGATAAAGCACCCCTGGGATAAATTGTTGGTCATGAGGCTGGTGCTATTCTAAATATTGAAAGACCTTACCCAGCACTCTTGAGAATACCTCAATATCCAGCAAGTCTTAAATCAAGAGAAGCTCTGCAAATTCATACTAAAGAACTTCTGGACCTTGGGGTCTTAAGAAAGCTTGGCCACAATGAGGAGGTAGAAATAACTACACCAATCATAGTGGCATGGAATAATGGAAAATCTACAATGGTTGGGGGCTTTAGAGCCCTGAATAATTACAATTCTGTAGAAAGGTACCCAATACCAAAAATCCAAATTGCCCTTACCCCAATATCCCAGGCAGTGTATATAAGCACCATGGATGCCCTTAAAGGATTTCATCAAAATGTGGTGACACCAAGGGTAAGATATACTTGAGGATATTTGTTCTTTGTGTAGTGTATGAATATTTCATAATGCCTTTTGGTATCAATAATGCACCTTCACACTTCCAAAGAATGATGAATGATATCTTTCCTAGATAACCTTCAGAAGGATGGTTAATCATTTACATTGAGGATATTATTGTCTGCTCCAAGACCTGGGAAGAAAATAATACAGATTATCCAGATTTTTGAAAAAAATTCACTCTGTAAGCATGAAAGTTTCTCCAAACAAATGTCATTTTGGATTTAAAGAACTCAGAGCACTGGGACAGGTAGTATCTGGTTTATCCCTTGGAATTGTCAAACCCAAAGTTACAGCAGTGCTACTGAAACCTATGCCCTAGAACAAAAAGGAAATTCAGTCATTTTTGGGGTTTTCAGGATATTACAGGAAGCATATTAAAGAGTTTGCATCCATAGCAAGACCTGTTTATAAATTATGTGACAAGGACACAGTATTTGAAATGACTATTGAAAGAGTCAAAGTCTTTTAATCTTTAATACAAGCCTTGACCAATGCTCCACTCTTACTGATGCCAGACTTCAAGCTGCCCTTCAATCTTTATATTGATGCATCAGTAGATGTACTAGGTGCTGCACTTCATCATGTCAAGATCATAAATGATCAACGTGTGGAAGGACCCATATGTTTCATATCCAGGAAAATCAAACTAACTGAAGAAAGATATGTGGCAAGTCAGATGGAGTGTTTATGCCTTGTCTGGGCCTTAGAAAAACTCAATTACTCCCTAGAAGAATGTGTTTTTGAAGTGACAACAGATTTTAATTCTGTTAAATCACTTTTAAACATGAAAACACCCAACAAGCATATTCTCAGATGGGAAATAGCCATACAGGAGTATAGAGGTAATATTACTATTGTTCATAATGATGGAAATATTCATGAAAATTCAGATGTACTGAGCAGATGGCCATGACCAAATAAGATTGATAATCCTGCTTATGTACCAGAAGAAGCTTCCCCACAGATCGCAATGGAAGAAATCAGTGTTAAAGATCTGAAAACAACATTCTTTGAGGAATTAAGAAACAGCTCTACTAAAGATAGGAATTGTAGCATCCTATGTCAGTTGCTTACTAAAGACTGTGAAGATAACTCTTTCATACATGCCTTAGATGAAATATGGAAGAAATCATATGATGAACTGAGATTCCACTTACTAGATGGTATAATCAACCACAGAACTAAGAATACATGTGAAATGACAGTTGCTGACAGATCCTTAATAAATCTAGAACTGAAACAATTCCATGACAGCCCTTTCTCAGGACATCTGTCTGAGGAAAGGAAAATAGAAAAGATAAAGACCTGTACATGGTGGCCAATGTGGCAGAGAGATGTGGTAGAGTATTGCAAAACATGTGACAGATGTCAAAAGACTAATGAATCCAATGGAAAAAGAATTGCAAATATTATCAAAATCGAAGAACCCAGAAAACCTGTAACAACCACTCATCAGGGGTAAGGGTATTCATTCACACACCCACTCAAACACCTCAAATCAGCAGATCCAGCATTTGTATCAGCATCCAATTTCAGCAATCTTCATTCTGAAACATGCATACAGCTTGGTACCTCAATACAGCCTGTCAATACCTGTACAGGCTGGTTTCACCCAATACAGTTTCAATACACCAACTTGAAACTGTATGATCACTTCAATACACCACACCTCTTGTACAGGTTCTGTACAGCCGTACAGGACCTGTATTGGAATGTCACAGGGGCTCTTAGAAGTGAAGAGGGCCTGGCACTCAGTAAACTGGGACTCACTTATGGAGGGCTCAAAGATAAGATAAGATGAGATACGCTTAAGAGTGTAAGGGATGAATTACTATAATAAAAAATATGAGAAAAAGCAGCAACAAAGCAATAAGAATAAGAAATAGAAGAGCCAACCACAAGCAAGTCCAAGTCCACTGTTTCAACCTGTCAGAATGGAAAGAGAAGGGTTAATAAGGATATGGCCACCCAACTCATACTGTACAGGCGAAGAGAAAATGCAAAGACTAACTTAAGATTAAATAATTATAATACCCAAAATAAGGATAAGAATAATTATGAAATAATAAATAAACTAAATTAATTAACTGGGGAAAAGTCCCCAGGGGGAAGAAAGAGGGGCTGGTATATGTGAGAATCACCAGCCCTGATCCAGAGGAAGAATTTTCATGAGAATATTTGATGATTGAATTGAGTCTGGCGAATACAGGTCCTGTACGGCTGTACAGAACCTGTACAAGAGGTGTGGTGTATTGAAGTGATCATACAGTTTCAAGTTGGTGTATTGAAACTGTATTGGGTGAAACCAGCCTGTACAGGTATTGACAGGCTGTATTGAGGTACCAAGCTGTATGCATGTTTCAGAATGAAGATTGCTGAAATTGAATGCTGATACAAATGCTGGATCTGCTGATTTGAGGTGTTTGAGTGGGTGTGTGAATGAATACCCTTACCCCTGATGAGTGGTTGTTACAGTATCCCCCTCTTGAAACTGGTGGGCTCCTGAACACCATAATACCCTGCCATTGTTGAGTGGCATCTCACTACCCCACACAATGCTTTGAAAAGTTTTCTTTTCACCATTATCTCGAAAGCCTTCTCCATCTCTTCTCTGTCAATTAAATTTATTTCCCCCTTCTTTAACTTTGAGTAAATACCCCACTTCGAACTGTTCTTCTTCTGATTTCAACAACTGATGTCCTTGGGGCGTGGCCTTGGGTTGTATCCCAAAATGATGGCCACTGAGCTCTTGTGCTCAAAGAATGGTGCCAGATGAGTATATGAAGTGTACTCATCTGGCCAGCCCAATCAAATAGAATGATGATGACAAGAGTTCAGGGGTCTTGTCCCCTATGGCCTTCAAAATGCCTCAACCAGCCCTTTATAGTGATTTTGGGCTGGTGCCTTCTCTATGGAGGATCTTGAGGATCCTTGAATTTATGGCCATTTTGGCCTTTTTTTGGATCCTTGGTATCTTTGGGTGAAACTTTGGTCCATGGCCTTTTATGGCCAAATTGTGGGTTTGGTAATTTTCTGGCCTTTTTGGCCTTTTGAAGTCTGTGGGGTCTTACGGTCCGCGCGCCGTGGACCGTACGCCGCGGTCTGCGGTCCGTGGGGGTTATTGGAAGCCCCCAGGACCAAAATGGACCCTTGGACCCAAATTTGCTGGGGACCCAAGGGGGTCATGGGACCTAAAATGGCCCAAAACAGAAGATTTCACCTTATATGGCCTGGACCCATTGGTGGGGTCCAGGACCACCAAGAACTTGGCCTCCCCCAAACTTGCAGGGGAGGCCCCCCATGCTGACTCCAGCCCCCAAAGGGGCCTTTGACCTTGACATTGAGAGGGTTTGAGGGGGGCCATGATTGACCTGTGGCCCAAATTCCCTTGAGGTCAAACTTTTGATTTGACGTGGACTTGACAATTTGGGTGGAGTGAAATCCAGTGTCTTGTTCCTGTTTATGGTTGGTTTGACTCCTATTCATGCTCTTATCTGGCCAAAAAAGTGTCTGAAAAATGAAAACCAAGCATTTGATGCTCACAGAGTGGCCAAGGTGATGTTTTACAAGAAGTAGAACCCTCAGGGATGCATACCAGGAGATGGAACTCACTTTCATAACTTCCACTCCCCACCAAGCACCATAAGACTGAAATAAATTTCCATAAATGCCTTCTGAAATGAATTGCCATAAATGACTACTGAAATGAATTGCCGTAAATGACTTGAAGTAAAGAACATCTTGAATTATGATGATTGGCATAAATTGAAATGGTAATAAAGAAATAAAGAAAACATTGGGCCATATCTTGATAAGGTCCAAATCGGAGGGTATTGATGTTGTATGCTTCCTCAACCTGTCCAAAGAAATGACAAGTGCTCACAAAGTGGCCAAGGTGATGCTTACAACAACATATGGGTAGAATACCCCCTTAAAGGTGCATGCCAGGAGAGGACGTTACTTTCATAACTTCTTCTCCCCACCAAGCACCATAAAATCAAACTCTTGAGGTATTGGGACCTGGCTTGTCTGGATATAATGAATGGAAATCCTTGACAAGGTCTGGTGAGTTGGTAAGGTTGGAAGCTGGTTCCCAAGTGGTTCTTTCTGGGTCTTCACTGAATCCTTTCCACTCTACAAGATACCATAATTTACCTCTTTTGAGTTTTGAGTCCAGAACCTGAGCCACTTCCCATTCTTCTTGCTGCTCCACTAAAACTGGTGGTGGCGGCAATTGATGACGATTTGGGATAGTTGAATGCTTTACTGGTTCTAATAAGGACACATGGAATACAGGGTGAACTGTCTTCCATTGCTGAGGCAACTTGAGGTGATATGCATGACTGCCAATCTTCTTCAGAACTTCAAAAGGTCTCAACCATCTTTCGGATAATTTCTTGGTGGGTCTTGTTGTCTTAATGTTCTTGGAAGCTAGCCATACTTTGTCCCCAAGTTGGAAATCAGGTGGGATTGCCCTATTTCTACCTGCATACTTCTTGAATCTCCTTATCGCTGACTCTAATTCTTCTTTGACAACTTGCTGTACTGATTGGAGTTTTGTTGATAACTTTCCAGCAGGTGCGTCTTGAGAAATGTGGATTGAGTCAAAGCTGGGATTTCTTCCATAAATGGTGAAAAAAGGTGATTGCTTGGTTGATGAATGTTCTGCATTATTATAGGCAAATTCAGCCAGAGGGAGCCAGGTGTACCAGTCATCTTGATGATAGCTGACATACATTTGAAGGTACTGTTCTAGTATCTGATTTACCCTCTCTGTCTGTCCATCTGTTTCAGGGTGAAATGCAGTTGAAATATCTCTTGATATCTTGAGCTGCTGACGCAATTGAGTCCAGAATGATGAAACAAATAAGGATCCTCTATCACTTACAATACTGACTGGAAGTCCATGCTTGGAAAATACATGACTAATGGAGATTTGAGCTAAATCCAGAGCAGTGATTGTGCCATAAGTTGGAATGAAGATTGCCATTTTTGAGAATCTGTCCACAACTACTAAAATTGAATCAAAGTTGTTTGACAGTGGCAATTGAGTGATGAAGTCCATTGATAATGAATTCCAAGGACCAGACGGAATTGAAAGAGGCTTGAGTAATCCAAACTTCTTGTGATGAATGTTCTTGTTTCTTGAACATTCCTAACATGAGGACGCATAGTCCTTGATGAATTGATTCATGCCAGCCCAATAAAAATCCATCTTGATGAGCTTGAGGGTCTTCTCCTGGCCAGGATGGCCAGCCAATGGTGAGTCATGACGCTTTTGAAGAATATTGAGTTGAAGTTCTTCATTGCTTGGGATTACCACTCTATCTTTGAATAATAATAACTTGGCTTGAGGTTCAAGAGAATAATCTGGAATTGATTCACCTCTTGCTAGTTGCTTGAGTATTTCTTTGTAGTCTTTGTCTTGCCATACTTCTTTTTGAATCTTGTCAACTAAATCTGAGAAAATTTCCACTTTGATTGAGAAGAATCTTGACTCTTGAATTCCATCTTGCTTAAGTACTTGATGAAAATTCTGAGGATTCTTGCTGATGAAGTCCACCCCCCTCTCTGGGTACACGTCGTCCCGATGTGACAAGGCATCTGGTAAAGTGGCCAGCCTGCCTGGGCGGTAAGTGATAGTGAAATGAAATTCTGAGAGAAATTCAGCCCAACGGGCCTGACGATGAGTAAGAACTTTTGAAGACATGAAATACTGCAAGGAAGAGTGGTCTGTCAAGACCTCAAAAGGATTGGAAAGAGAAAGAAGAAATGCTCTCCAGCGCTTGAGAGCCCAAACTATGCCAAGGAGTTCCTTGTCATGAATTTCATAGTTGAGTTCAGCTGGTAAGAGCTTGCGACTATCAAATGCAATGGGGTGCTTTCCTGAGTCATTCACCTGGCTCAGTACGGCGCCCAAAGCATAATCAGAAGCATCAGTCTCTACTATAGTAGGTAGAGAAGGATTAAAGTGAGATAAGATAGGAGCAGAGGTGAAAGCTTCTTTGAGTGCTTGAAACTGACTAAGAGCTTCCTCATTGAAGATGAAAGGAGAATCTTTTTTAAGGAGGGAAGTGAGAGAAGTGATTTTTTTAGAATAATTTTTAATGAAACGTTGATAATAATTGGCAAAGCCAAGGAAAGATTGAAGGGCCTTGATGTTTTTGGGCTGAGGCCAATTGAGGATTTGCTGAACTTTTGAAGAATCCATCTTGAGGCCATCACTTGAAACAACATAGCCCAGGTATTCCACACTTGAGGCATGGAATACACACTTGGAGGCTTTGGCAAACAGATTATTGTCCCTCAGTCTTTGGAGGACAGAGGCCACATGTTTGACATGTTCCTCCTCAGAACTGGAAAAGACCATAAAATCATCTAGATAAACCACAACAAACACATCCAAAAAATCTGCAAAGATATCATTTACTAGATTTTGGAAAGAAGCAGGAGCATTGGTCAAGCCAAATGGCATGACCAAATACTCATAACTGCCATATTTGGTTCTAAAGGCAGTTAAGTGCTCATCCCCCTCTTTGATTCTCAGAAGGTTCTATGCACCACGCAAATCTATCTTGGAGAAGATAGTGGAACTGTTGAATACGGTAAGAAGCTGGTTCATAGGAGGAACAGGGTATCTGTTCTTCCTAGTAACAGCATTGAGTTTGCGGTAGTCAACACACAAACGAAGACCTCCATCCTTTTTCTTGACAAAAAGGACAGGTGCTCCTGTTGAAGAGGAGCTTGGTCTAATGAAACCTTTCTCTACATTCTCTGAAATGTAGGCCCGCAGTGTTTCTGACTCTTGATTTGATAATGAGTAGATAACACCAATTGGAGGTAGAAGACCCTCCAATTCGATATGGTGATCACAGGCGCGGTGTGGAGGAAGTTTCTCAGCTTTCACCTTGGAGAATACATCCAAATATTGGTGATAAGCAGGAGGTACTACCTTCAACACAGTTTCAATTTCTTCTGGTTCTTCCTCCTCATCCCACTGCTCCTCCAGGGATGCATGAAAAGATAAGGGAGGAAGGTCCATATCCCCTTGAAAGAGATGAAGTGAAGATATGGCAACATCTTCTCCAAAATCCTTTATCTCTTTGAAGACTTCATCTCTTAATGGAAGTAATGACTGAGAGGGAATAATGGAAGGGATATGGACAGAAGAAGGAAGGGAAGGTGTCTTAAGTTCACCAACCAGAGCAACACTGTTGACAGCAGTGGCAAAGGCATTACTAGTAGAAGGAATAATACCACTAGAATCCTTATGATTAGAATCATAGGTGATCAATCCATTTTCCAATCAATAATGGGATTGAAATGGTAAAGGAAATCATAGCCCAATATCAGGTCTTCTCCCTTGGGTGAATCTATGATAAAGAAGTCCCATTCAAAGCTTGGGAAGGAAGGCAAGTCAACTACCCACTTGGTATAATGGGTGATGAACAAGGCAGGGGATTCATTAGAATCCAAAATGAAAAGAGGAATCTTTTCAGGGAGCTCTGACATAGTCAATGAGTACTTGAGAACAAAATTCTTTGCAATAAAAGAGTTTGTAGCACCAGAATCAATGAGAATACTGAAAAAAATATCAGAGATTGAAGAAAAAATAAGAAATTTTAAAGATTTCTTGACACTAGTATTCAGAGTGCACAATTGTGCTCTTGAAGGAAATAAGTGAGAACCATTGAACACATCATGATCCCCACTCAGGATTTTCCCTGCTTGCTAGGGAAGCCTCTCGATGATGACCCAGGCTTGTTCTGAGGTCTCTTGAAACATTTTTCAATTGGGTGCTTGCCACCACAATAAGTACACAACCCTGCTTGAATCCTCCTCTCCTTTTCAGAACCGATTAATTTATTGTCCTTATTGAGGAGAGCAGCATGGGGTTTGTCCTTTGAAGATTGAAATTGCTTGCCCTTCTTATTCTTCTTCTGATGAGGCCTCTTTTGAAAAGAGTTTTGAGGAGGCGTAGACTGATTGGATCCACTGACTGGAGGCTTCTTTTCTTGATTGCCACCCTTTTCCTTTTGCCTCTCATGATATCTTGTGTCTAATTCTAAAGTGACATCCATAAGTTCTTGAAGAGTATCAAGGGTTCGAGGGTGAGAAGCCAACTGATCCAATAATCTTGATGCCAATCCTCTTCTGTAAACATGGATGTAAGCTCTTTCCCCCCAATCTCCAATTCTTGACATTAAGCTTCTGAAATCTGCTATGTACAAGGAAACATGACCGCTTTCCTTCATCCTCAAATTGTCCAACTCTTGTTCAGCTTTCCTGACTTCATTGGGGTCACCAAACAGAGTGAATAATTTAGATTCAAATAATGGCCAATTATTGAGGAGGTAGGAAGGGTCTTCATTGGAGATATTTGAGAGATAGGGTTCAATCCATTTTCCAGCCCTACCAGTGAGAAAAGAAGTTTAGTAAAGAACTTTCTTCCTGTCAGAGAAGAAATTTGCTGGATCATTATGGAAAATTAATTGACAGGATTAGATAAACCCTCTCAATTTATGAGCTTGAGTACCATCAAAAGAATCAGGTGCCTTCATGGATGGAGTCTTGAAAGCAGGGGCTTTGGAATTGTCCCTGGGGGCAACTGCTTGAGTGAGTTGTCCCATGAATTGAGTCATCTTCTCCATCATCTTGAGGAGACTTGGATCAGTTTGAGAGACAAGAGGTTGACTAGAAAGGGCTAGATTAGAACCCTGAGGCACCTCTGGAGCATTTGCCAAGGCATCTGCCACTTCAGTTTCCCCAGAATCTTCCTCTTCCACAGACTCTTCCCCCTCTTCATCTTCAACTTCCCCTAATCTTGCTCTTGCACCTTCAGACATGCCAGGGTAGCCACCCAAAAGTCCAGAAAAGGATCTTGATCTTCTAGATTTCATTCCACCTCTTCTTTAGGGTGCTGCTCCTTCCATTGGTGGTCCTCTGTCCAAATTTGCACTCAGTTGATGAACTGATGGTGTGCGGTCAAGAGGAGCCCTTGCTGTAGGAGTGAGAACAGCTTGAATTCTTTGGGATCTAGTATTTTTGGCTGGGGGACTATGCTGAACTGGCATTTTTAAATAAATGAAATAAAACTCGATGGTATTAAAGATAATCAAAACTTGGCCAAATCAATCACACTAAAATCTTGATGAATCTTGAGGAATCAATTCAAATCTTGAGGAATCAAATTCAATCAACAGTCAAACAAATTCAATCAATCAACAATCAATTCAAATCAAATATCAATAATCTTGAGGAAATCAATAATCAATCAATATTCAATCAATAATCAATCAATAAATGTCTTCAATATGAAATCAAGTCTTGAGGAATCAACCAATCAGTTCAAAATCTTCAGAAATCAATTCAATATCTTGATGAGTCAAATCAAATCAATAATCAAATCAATTCTTGAGGATCAATCAATATCTTGAGAGTTCAAAGTCAATAAATCCAATAAATCCTGAATCAATAACCCAAATGAATCCCAATGAATAATCCAATCAATTAAACCAATCAATAATTCCTAAATGAAACCTGAATAAGAACACAGAAAAATTTGATTGATAAAAATAAAATGAAGTGATGAAATGGTCAGCAATGATTAAGAATGGAAAAAGAATCAATTTTCATAAGAATGAAATGAATGAGATGAAAATTGATGAGAGAGAAAAATTCATAGAAAATCATAAAAATTCATAAAATCATGAAAAGGTCATAATTGAAGAATGAGAGAAATGAATAAAATGAATGAAAGAAAGAATCAAATATGAGTTCATTAATTTAATGTCACAGGGGCTCTTCGAAGTGAAGAGGGCCTGGCACTCAGTAAACTGGGACTCACTTATGGAGGGCTCAAAGATAAGATAAGATGAGATACACTTAATAGTGTAAGGGATGAATTACTATAATAAAAAATATGAGAAAAAGCAGCAACAAAGAAATAAGAATAAGAAATAGAAGAGCCAACCACAAACAAGTCCAATTCCACTGTTTCAACCTGTCAGAATGGAAAGAGAAGGGTTAATAAGGATATGGCCACCCAACTCATACTGTACAGGCGAAGAGAAAATGCAAAGACTAACTTAAGATTAAATAATTATAATACCCAAAATAAGGATAAGAATAATTATGAAATGATAAATAAACTAAATTAATTAACTGGGGAAAAGTCCCCAGGGGGAAGAAAGAGGGGCTGGTATATGTGAGAATCACCAGCCCTGATCCAGAGGAAGAATTTTCATGAGAATATTTGATGATTGAATTGAGTCTGGCCAATACAGGTACTGTACGGCTGTACAGAACCTGTACAAGAGGTGTGGTGTATTGAAGTGATCATACAGTTTCAAGTTGGTGTATTGAAACTGTATTGGGTGAAACCAGCCTGTACAGGTATTGACAGGCTGTATTGAGGTACCAAGCTGTATGCATGTTTCAGAATGAAGATTGCTGAAATTGAATGCTGATACAAATGCTGGATCTGCTGATTTGAGGTGTTTGAGTGGGTGTGTGAATGAATACCCTTACCCCTGATGAGTGGTTGTTACAAAACCTTGGGAAATTGTCCATATGGATTGGGTAACTGGCCTACCACCAGGAGTTGCTAGAAGTTATAATTCATGCCTAGTGAGTTTTGACAGATTTAGTAATACTTCCATCTTTCTACCACGTCACAAGTATGATACAGCCATGGATACAGGTCTTCTAATATGGAAAAGAGTAATATCATGGACTTTCATATTCACAAATATCATTGGTGACAGAGATCTCAAATTCACCTCAGCACTATGGAAACATCTTCACCAATTATTTGGAACAAAGTTGTCCTTCTCTACAGCCTACCACATACAAACTGATGGACAGGTGGAAGGAATAATCCCAACCTTGGATGATATGGTAAGAATATTTTGTGCATATGGCCTGTAATTTAAAGATTGTGATGATTTCACCCATGATAGGTTTATCCTTGTAAAATTTTGAGATATGACCACATATCCAAAAAGGTCACAAGAAAACTTTGTTATAATTATGCTCATAATAATTATCTTAAAATCAGTAAAGTACCATAAAAAGGTACAAACTCTGAATTAACTCAGAATCTAATAAGTAGATATGGAAATAGATTACACCATTAGATCACCCATGGTAAAATACACATATTTTATTTTTATGGAATATCTGTAAATTCAATAATTCCTGAATAATAAGTGATAATACCTTAAAAAAGACATAAAATCCCATTTAACTCAGAAACCAATGAAACAACATGTGAAATGAATTGCCCCTTGCATTCCCCATGAAGCACTACACATAAAGCCATTTCATTAAAATTCTTTAAAGTCAATATTTAATGAATGAAACTGAATATATGCACTTTTTTGTTCAATGAATATAGTCATGGTTTTTAGCTAATATCTCTTGAAATATACATGATGGAGAGTTAAACCTAATATAAAGTCACCACGGAATTACTGTAGAAACACATCTATGAGCTTGATTTGAATTTTTTTAAAAAATTATATTACCTGTAAGGGTTCATTGAACAAAATCAATAGAGCAGTTGACCACTTTGTTGTGAAAGTGGTCCAAACTTGAAAATAAGTGGATATTCAGAGTCTACTAGCTCATATGCTAAGAATATTGTTATTTTTATCATAATATTCAAGTTAAAACCCTTGAAATCGGGGTTTGAAGTTTAGAATATTGTATTTTGACAGAAAAAGATGAGATACAAGAAAGATAATCAAAAATAGATGTTTGATGAGGTGATGAAATGCCCTTGGCAGTTTAATAAATACATGTCAGGCTATCAGAGCTCACTCTAAGAATAGCTGTAGCATGTATAGCCTCAAAGCTATAAATGATCAAAGTTCAAGCTTAAAATTGATCATTTATCATCACTCACTATAATATTATTCCAAGTTTAACAGGTATATAAGTGATACAGCTTGTGAATACTATTAGATTATGATTAATACTGAGAAAATCCACCAAATTTAGGCTTCTTCTGAGCCTATGATTTCATCAGACTTAAAGCTATGGTGATAACCCTAAATAATTGCATAATGAGTGGATAAGATGGTTTGATCATGATATAATAATCATTAAACCTTAAATTAATGATCATTTCCAGTGGATATCATCAGTACACATCTACTAGAAGCCTACTGGGCTCTAGAAGTGAGGTATTTACTATAAATAGAGCTCCTTTTACTCTATTTTCCCCTCAGACACATCAAAACAATATAACAATTAAATCAAAAGTTAAAATCTTTATTCTTGAGTTATAAATCCTTTATACTATGAAGGACCAAAAGCTATCTTCATTTTAATAATAATTCTTGACATGATTACTCCAATTGTACTCTTGATTTGTTATAAATCTCTTAAAAATCTCATTTACACATAAAATCAAGAAAATTTGTAATTTCTTCTATTTTTATTTGTAAATAGAGTTTAAGTAAGTTGTATTTACATTATTTGGCGTAAATTCTTCAAAAAGTATTATATTACACATCAAAAGTAGGTTATTTTCTCTTATTATAGTAATTTCTCCTTCTTATTACTACTAATAATTCTTTATGTAATATGAATATTATTTATATTAATATATAACATTAATATTAGTAATATTCTTTTTATTAACTGTTTTTTATTAATAAAAAACAATTTTATTACGCCTTTATTATTTGTTGGTAGCAATAATAAGGTGCTTTTAAATATATTAATTATCATATATTAATATATTAATTTATTATATTATAATATAATTTTTTTTTAAACAATAATTATAATAATTCTTTATTATTATAGTTATTTTTATCTTTTTTATTTTATTTATAAGGACATTCAGAGTACAATAAGTAAAATATAAGTATTTTTTACCTATTTTTTCATAGTCAAACCTTACAATTCTCTTACCAACACTGGAATTGACATACAAAACATCCATTCATTCCAGTACCAATCAAACTCCTGCTATTCGAGAGAAGGAATGGGATCCCAAATTACCCCAAGATTCATTAAGGAAGAATTTGGTTGAAATACATCCCACAGCTGTTAGATTTACATGAATGCTAGAAAAAGCTAGAAAGAATGCAATAAGGTGCATGGAGGACCCATTTGCAGATGCCAAAGGCAAATGGGACAAATCACCTGCCACTCCAGATTTCAAAGTGGAAGCTTGAGGTATTGTATCCACCACTAACTTCAATAACATCAAGGGATGTAAAAAGCTCAAAGACTTCCTTTCAGGACCTTTTGTTATTAAATACCTCCATGGGTAAAATGAAACTGAAGTAGAATTATCTGCAGAACTTAGGAATAAGCATCCTAAATTTCCAGTAAGCTTGGTAAAGCCATATAACTCTCAGTATTCTGAGAAGTTTCCTTTGAGAAATAAAGTTCCCCAGCATATATCTCCTATTGAATATTCTGGTACTAAGAAAATAACCAAAGTTCTAAAAGAAAGAAGCTTAAGAACCAAGAAAGTGAGAGAATACCTTTTTAGGTACAGTACCCCAGCTTGTGAAGATGAATGGTTAGTAGAAAAGGGAATGCCTGAAGCCACTAAGCTTCTCAGTAGGTTGAGACACACTATAAATAACAATATTACAAAGTAATATTCCTTTTGTAGGGGGGGAATGTGAGACTTAGAGATATTTTCAGATTCCCCAAAGACCACAAATAATAAAACAATGTACAATTATAAAGAAAATAAGTTTCTTTTAGTTATCAAAACAAAGATTAAAATAGAAATATTAAGTTATACAAAAAAATCAAAATTTTCTCATAAGTTAAAAAGAAAATTACATCAAAATTTAAATTTGTTAAAATGACCAAAAAAAAAATTATAATCACTTTTTATCCTACAAATAAACATATGAAAATTATTTCACCATTGGAATCCTCATAAGAAATAAGGTGAGGTCACCTGTGGGTAGAATTTCTGTAACTAAACTCTAAATAAGCTTAAATTAAGTTTTTAGTATTTTCTGTACAAAATTTCAACATCCTCAAAACCTCAATTCAATTCACATCACCGGTGGTGTTAACAATCAATTTTTGTGTTAAAATTGAGGTTTTGTCTGAAGTTTAAGAGTCATGCGGAATTGAAATATTTTTAATTGAAATGTCAAAATGTACATGTGTATTACATAAGTGAAATTCAATTTAAATATGAGGTGTCAATTAATACAGCTGCATACTGTAAAGACTCAATTGAATTACATATGTGAATTATAAGTATAGCACACAATGAGGAATTAAAGAAAAAATAAATTGGAAAGATAGATTCTGGGAGAAAAAGGAATCTTGGCTCCAAGAGGAAGCCAGACCCCCAAATTCCTTGCTGAAAGGCATGAGATTTCAAAATCCACACAAACATTCATCACTTTTGGCCTGGAATTGAGTCACAGGGTGTGTGACTCAAATGATGATGAGGTTTTGATACCAACCAGGGCAGTTTTAACTGTTTCCAAGAGGGTAAAACTTCCCTTAAGATAAAAAAATCATTTTAAAATCAGTTTTAACTGTTTTTGACATCTCTTACACAAATTTTTACTTTCTTTGAAGGCTTAAAACCAGGTATTACTATAGAAATGGCTGATTTAAGGGTGTAAAATGGCTGAAAATAGGAAAAAATGGCTAAAACCAGCCCTTTTTGGTCTAAACCAGGGTTTCATGATGCCATAATTGTCTTTTCTATTGTCAGAGTGTTCTCCACGACTGACAAGAGCAAATATTCCTTTTGGAGTAAGAGCATTCATGGCTATAAAAGAATGTCTTCTTTGACCCACTTTTCTCTTCATGTTAGAATCTTTTCCTTTTATAATGAGTTTAAACACTGTTAAAGCAATCAATAAACGATTCCAAACACCCCTTTGAAATCAATTTAAACCTTTTTCACCATGTGAAAAAATCATTATAATCATTTTTTGTAACTCTTATAATTCTTTTTAACCCTGAACCACCTCATAAGTGAATTAAAGCATCTTTCATCACTTTTAACTTTGTCACTTTATTTCCCAATTCACTCTGGTATTTTTTGGGCATTTTTCCTTTTTAAAAATATTTTTAAAGAATCTTTTTTTATATTAATTTCCTGCAGTCCTTTGCGCAATCAATTCCAATTAAAATTCCTCTTGAAGAAATTTCTTTTGTAGCCTTAAATATCTCTTGTAGAGTATTTTTGGATAAGTTGTTCCTTTGGTAAAACAATAAAACTTTGAAATATTATTGATTGATACTAATAAAGTTGAAAGAAATAAAACTGGTGTGTTTTCTCTTAAAAATCTTATTTCATACCATTTCTGATTAATTTTTACGTTAAACAAATTTGAGGACAGGAAAAGTACTTGATTTTTTAATCAAAGTTTCATATCTACACCTTGAAATCCCTTGATCTCATTTATTGCTGAACTAATCTTACATTCTCTATTGGAGGTGCTAATAGAATTCCATTCCCAGTGAGGAAAAAATATTAGAAATAAATTAACTGTATACAAAATGAGATATTCAACTACCTTTGGTGTTCCTACTGACAGAATTCAAATATTGTTTGGGAAGTGTGTTAGCCAGGATGGAAATATAATTATTTTTTAGAGAATTTGTATGAGCTTTACTGCATTGGCTCTTATATTTACATCTCCACCAAAAATTGGGAATTTGGGGTTTGAATCTTTTCAGCCACTATGTATCTTTTATACACATAATATATCTTGGAGCTCCCATTGGATCCTTTACCTACTATTCAACATTTTTCCTCTAGAATGTTTGAAAAATATTTTTACTCTCTTATAATGAAGCTTCTTTTCCTTTACCCGTTGAAATTGTTCCAAAAGGTGATTCCAGAGTCCCTGATTTGGCCTGTTCCCCCACCAATCTGTGTGACCTACATAAGCTCATCTGCTTTTTGTGATTATCAGATCTTGAATCTTACTCTAATTTTGAAAAAGGAAGATCCAAATTCATAGTCATAGACCAAATGGGTAATTTCTTTCTAACAGAAGTTGAAGGTAATTCTTCAGCTATTGACTGTTGAGCCTTCCAATGACCCAGCTTCTCTCATAGTTTGGGTGACTCTAACTTCATTAATAGAGTGGTCTCTTGTACATTCACAAATTTTTTTAAGATGGCTTCCCCTAATTTCTAAATATTAATCTGTTTCTGTTCTTTTTAGGATTCTTGGACTACCACCTTCAAAATATTTATTTCTACTTTTTCCTTCTTCTCTCCATGTGTTTCTCTTCTTATCAATCAATTTGACTACTTAAGAAATATGAAGATATGTAATTATGAAGTCTCTGAGAATACCTAGTACAGCCATGTGTATAAAACCTATTTTCATCGTTATTGTTTTATTCTGATAGACTAAACCTGGAATATTTTCTACTTTTGGGCATACAAGGAAAACAATACATTTTTTTGAGTCATATTTTCAGAATTTATCCATTTTTTACCCCATTCATGGTGTAAAATGAAATTCTTTGGAGTGAATGTGGCTTTATCAACGTTGGGTATCTCATACATTGGAAGGTTATAGTGAGAACAAATTTTTATCTCATATTGAGAATAAAATCACCCAACCTCCCAAAGAGCTAAGCTGTCTTCAAGTAATTGAAGCACTTCACCAGAGATCAATGTTCCCTTGAAGAGCTGTATTTTCTTTTAAAAACCATTCCATAGTTGGCCAAGCTGTTCAATGAGAGTACATAGGAGGCTATTTGTCCGAGTACTGGTGGGTTTGTTGGGGGTTTGATTAAAGCAATACAAAACATATTTTGGGGTCTGTACCTGTTTTCAGTAGGCAAATAGAATCAGACAAGAGATATGTCTCCTTAAGCAATAATTTTTGATCCCAATTTATCACCAAAGACGTTCATTCAGTCCAGATATAGGCCAAAAACCAATTTTCCCTCTTTTGATGTATGGACCTGTCCTCAAGAGTCCTTGGATTGCTTCCAGATCTCTCCATCCCTTATATCTTTATATTGGGGAATTGGTGCGCTTTCGACCTTGAATAAGGCTTCTAAAGGATCTAAGCTGTTCTTAAAAAGGGGTTTGAATTCACTCCAATTCTTCAAACCTTCCTCATCAAATTTTTTGACTGTATATTAATTTCATTAGTTAGGATCCTTTTGATATAACCTTTGGTTGCGAGTTCCTGTTGTACCATTTGTTTTAAGAAAGCCTTATTTGCAGATGAAATTATTATAGATTTATTCTTATGATATTCAATTTGATTAATCAGTTTTTATTTTATTCTCCCATTTAAAGAGAGAGAAAAAATCAAGCGACAGACATGTTCTTGAATATCAATATTCAAATCGTTTTTTTTTGATTTTTGATACATATTTTGAAATTTGTTTGACAACATCATTCAAAAGTTCATGGGGGCAGCTTAGTTAGATTTTGAGGTCCCCCAGCTTTGGTTTTTGGCTTTATGACTGGTCACTAATATTGTTCACAATACTATCATGTTCAAGTTGAAGAATGACTACCAGGGAAGAAGGATGATGGGAAAAGAACTGTGGGTGCTTTGTTTTGAAGGAATTATTGACATGAACTTCTTCTTAATGTATTGAAATAGGGATAGGGGAAGAGTTTTCAAATGCATTAGCTGTGGGAGCATTTCTTATAAGTTGTGAGTCCTTAAAGTTGTTCAATAGATGATGAAGAGTCAGGAAATTATGAGAAGTTGTGAGTTGAATCAATAAAACTTAAGACTCAACAAATTCTGAACTTCTGAGGTTGATTGACAAGGAGCCATGGTCTCATAGATTACTGGTTCAAAGCTATAAGACTGCTTCGTTTAAGTTCTCTAAAGGGTTAATTTTTATATTCAAAATCTTATCTTTATCAATATAGCTTTGAAAGTATCTAAAAAAGCCTGAATATGGAGCAAACTTCCCTGAAAGCTTTGATTAAGAGATTAGATTTGTTGTCTTGGTGCTTTTTATGATCCTACCACACCTTGATATGTGGTACCATGATATGTAGATGTTCTTTTGACACAAATGGATCATGGTCAAATGATAATGCTTCCAACCTTTAACAATGATCTCATATATGAGTTTTTGGTGAGATATTCTGAATCTGGAATAACAAATGTACTTTTTTATACATAATAATAAAACCTCAGAGGGTAGAATATTCTGAGGAAAATTTTAGCTCAAGTATTAGCTCAAATTTCGAACCTTTGATGAATAAGCTAAGTAATGTTCAAATCTTTACAAGGTAAAATTAAAGCCAAAACAAAACTAAAGTTAAATTTCAATAAATTAAAATTGAGATAATGATGAGTGAAATACTTGAAAAGGTTTGGATATGATATGAACACTTGAGAATTATGAATAAAGGTTCAAGGCAGCATTTTTGTCAATATGTGTCATATATCTTAAATAAATATGCAGTCCCTGAGAGCTATACTGTTTTATAGTCAAAAGAAGAATTAATATCACATTATAGAATACAAATTACCTCTAATTATATCTAGCAATTATAATAATTTGCACCATAGGATAAGATACAACTGTACGGGGTGTACTATAAGTGAATAATCATCAAAAGCTTCCTGAGAGTCTGTGTTCTGGAAAAACCTTAAAGGGAAAGACTGAAAAAATCCAAAATTACTTTTCAATACCAAGATTGCCAAAACAGTTATTACAAAATTAACACACCAGGAATCCACTTTAATCAGGGGAAACACTATTTATCAAAGGATTAGTAACGTTTTTGGCCAAAATAAATAAAAGCTGAACAGGCTAAAAAATCTCTGCCCACCATTTACCAAGGTACATCTTATATCATAAGATAAATCAACAGGCTCCAAGGACCCAATTAGTTTGTATTTTTATTGACGGTCAATTATGGCTCATATAAAAAATGCAATCTATCAAATTAAAATTTACCCATTTAAAATGGTACTTTATTTTGGGAAGTTATTAACACTCTGAAGCTCCCTTTTTTTGTCCTCTTGCATTTACTCAAAATTGAACCCTCAAACGTCAAAAATAGAGCCAAAATTATTCACTTGAAAGATTCTCAGTCAATATTTGAATTATAAAGGATGCAAAATCAGGTGTTAAAAGGTATAAATAATAATTTCCAAGGCTGTAATATTTCATCTTCTGACTCTTGAAAGCTTCAAATATAATTGAGCTGCTATATTTCTTTTTGAGTATACATGGTTTCCTGATTTTCTTTTGAAATATTACTTCCAGGGGTCATACCTCAAATTTAAATATATTGACATATGAAAAATCGAAATCCCAGTGAGTTAGCATATTTTTCATTAGCTATAAGCTTCAGTATGGCAAACATACATGCATAGCTTGTATTTTTGAAGGTTTATGGTTCTTCTTGATTCAATTTTGTTTACCCCAAACAATAGTTTTCTGAAAAATATTGACACACAGATCCCAAATGTCCTCATATTAATAAGTATGGCTACTAAACGTTACTCTAATTTTTTAATGATCAAACCTATATTCTCATGGTTTAATTTTGTAACTTTTGGGAAAAGTTGAAGCTATAACATTTAAAATGACTTTTTATCACTTCTAAGTTTTTTGTCCTCAAAAAATATCCTCAAACTTGACCACTCATTTGCATGGAACATTAATCTTGAGGGATGGAAATTAATTATTTGGCTTTATATGGTCCACAAGCAATATTTCTTTTTGGAGAGTGTATCCATGTCTTATTAATAATTTTAGAATGTTCTATTTGTGGTCCATTAAGCCTATGAAGCCTTGATGCACCCCAATTAACATTTATTGAGCTTGATTTATGCAGAATATTTATCAAACGGACAGCTAAGGATCTATTTCACTCATTATACTAAAAATTGATTTCATCCAGGTGTAAATATCTTCATATACACGTACTTTCTCCTCTTTTGTGAGATGTATTAAAAATTAACCTCCCTTGTGTAAATTGAGATTTTAATATTTTCTATGCATTGGTGCTTCTCTATGCTTTTTTTCTGAATTAGCTTTAAGATCTACCGATTTCAACAAAAACACATTCATTTCATGATTCTTTCCATCTTAAATAAATATCAATAAATAATCTCATTCTTTGGGAAACTTAACCTAACCTTAAGAGCAGTAATAAGGTACTTAATATTTTCAACTTATAAAAAAAATTGGTTACAAGAGTTATTCCAGATTTATGTGTTGAGGAACACTCTTACCCTGTAGCACTCAAGAAAGTGATTGAATTATTAACTCAAAATTGGAAGAGTTTTTAACAAGTCTGTGGGATTGCCTTTCCAAAAGTCATTAATCAGAATACTGGATTAATAGTTAAATCATTCCTTAAATATATCCTGATACATTTAAAGTCCCTCAGGATATAGTAATCATGGGAAAGTATTTTCAATATGAGAGAACACAATTTTCTACACGTGTCTATCTTCTCCAGAGTAAATTAACCACCTCTCAAAGGTAGAATCGCATAAAATTGTGAGAAAGACCATTTCTATGCCATCCATACCCACAACGTATACAAACCTATTCATAGCTATTCAGTAAAAAAGTCTTTCCATCAAAAATGAAATTAATATCTAATCTTGAGGAACTATCAATCCTACCCCACTTTATAATTAATGTAAAGGAAAGATCATGGTCTATCATTGGAATCATCTTATTTTCAATGGGGATCATGCTTCAAAATTGAATTTTCCTAAATCAATAAAATTTCAAAATTATATTTTGTAAGTGGAATGAGGAAAATAAATTAAATAATACGGGGAACTCATACAGAAATAATGATAGTAAAATTGGAATTGCAATATCCAATTGTAAGTAAATTTTCACTCAAAAATAATACATAACAGAAATGTTCATTTCCACAAACTTTTCTCGGGAGAATGGTTATTTCCATGAACAAAATAAGGTTTTATTTCTAGAAATTCTGGAAATATCCATTTGTCTGGTTTAGATTATCAAAACGATGGTCAAAATTATTTTATGGCCATTTCTATATTTTAAAAAGTGGGTTAAGATTCTACTTCTACTATTAAATAGAAGACATGTAAGAATTTATTTAAAATAAAGCTCATATATGGGGAGATAGATATGAACTTACATCATGATATCTTAGCATTCAAAGAATGGGTACACAAGGAAGATGAATGGAAGAAGCTTAGACAGAGCTAGTAATAAACTTCACATTTGTTTTATCATTTATGCATTATTGAATCTTTCAATAGGAAAAATAAGTCTAGCAGCTATATAGATTATATCAAGAAATATCAATGGAAGATGTTTCAGATTTAAAGCAATAGATCTTCAATAAGTTGAAAATTCACAGTCAGTGTCAGGCTGAGTCTGTGATGAAGCTATAATAATAATATTTACAGCTTTAACTATGACTTTTACAAGATGAAATTACTTGGAAAAGGTTTTAGGATGATAATGATGGTTTGAAAATGAAGTATCAAGCACTTTAATATTAAGAAATAGTGGTGGTGAGCGATTTTCAATGCCCTGGGTGAAGTCTTACCAGTTGTATTACTATAATGAGAACTACAATTCTAAGAATTAAATTATATGTGACTTATTTTCCAAGAGTATAACCGTTTTTGACAGTTTTACTATGTAGAATTTAAGAACAGCATGGGGATTCCTCTTTTGGGCAGAGAAAGGTCACTTTTTATCCTGAGAATGGGTGAGAAGGTCTCTTAGACCATTTCACAAGGATGAAGTAAGGATTTTTCACTTAAGAGTACTGGATTGTGGTTTTCACAAGGACTGTATAGTCTGTATTTGGCTCAGATGTGGTTTTGAAACCACATGTGGGCAGTTCTTACCAATACAGGGTAAAGATTTTTGTATGGGGACCACACTTTGCTCTTCTGATGTGTATTACATGTAGAATTCTGTAAAGAACCTGTATGGGACCCCAGTATTTAATTAACTATGAGCTATCAAAGTATAGACTTGCTTCTTTGTTGGTTTGACACCTCATAATCATGGTTGTGGGATATTATCCCACACAAAAGGTGTATTGGCCAAATTGTGGGATTTTATACTTAAAGCTTATATAATTTTGTTGTTTTTGACATATTGAGCTCAAAGTTGGTTCATTTTGTAGCCCTGGATAAAGTCTACATAATGGTACCTCATTTGGTATGGGTAAAATGAAATATGGAAAATTTATTCCATGTAAAAACTTTGTTATCCAGATATATTATTTTCTCAATATCTGCATGGAGCCTGTTTGCTCCATACCTTCTGTTGTAAATGAGATATGTGGAAATGAAATGCAGCATCAGATAGCCATGATTGTGCTCTTTCCAAAAAGTCCCAACTTTAAGTTTCTCTTACCAAAGCTTTAGAAGTTAGATGAGAGGTGAATATTTTATTCAATCTTATTTTAACTTATTTTAGCCATAACTTCTGCAATTTTGGTTTTAGCTCAATTTGGATAGTACCATTGGATAGCCCTGACTTACAGCTTCAATTTTAATACGCATCTGCTAGGAAATTAACTTTTATGCTCAGCATCAACTTTGAGCAGGAATAACTTTGTTATTCTTTGTCCTTTGATTATGGGACTTGTATATTTGCAAAGAAATGGGTTTTCTCTTTCTTTCAGTACCTTTTGAGCTGGTTTGGCTCAGCTCCATTTTTTGGTAGTATCTTAGCTTTACCATTGGTTCATGGTATTTGGCTTCCATGCTTGTGCTCTGGTCTTGAGTAAAAGGCTGACATACCATCCCTCCAAAAAAAGGCTCATCATTGATTAGACTTTTAATTCCTTCTAGATGCCCTGACTCCCCTTGGATGAAATTTCCCATCTGGCATGGCATCCTCTGCCAACCATATGTCTTTATCTGTTTTCTGGTTTTTAAAGTTGACCAAATACTGTCTTTGGTCTTTACCTCTCATTCTGATCTTCCAGGCCTTGATGATCCTTTTTCACAGGTCCAGGGGATTCTTCCACTTCCAATATGTCTGGTGGGGTTGTAGCTGTCTTCTGGAGGGGACCTTTTCCTCTCCTTTCTGGAAGTATGGTTTTACTAGACTCACTGGGAATAATGGGTGTTTCCTGGAGAATTCCTCTGTGAGTCTAACCTCCACTGCATACTTCCCTATCAATTTAATGATTGTGGAGAGCCCCACAAATGAATTCTTTGAAGTCAGGTTTGATATGTGTCTTGTCATACCTCTGGTTGTTGTATTATTTAGCCTCAGCTATGCACTTAGCAGCTGTGTCAACAGCTCTCTTCCACATATCATGGAGGCCCTTGGCTGTGGGGTGGATAGTTCGAAGATTGTTCTTCAGGTGATCCACAGGAAATAAGTGTTTCCACCCTTTTTCTACCAATGAGGGTGATTTCCCTGTGGTAGAGTTCTGGCTTGTGTTGTAAGCCAGCTGGACTGCTGGCAGAAGTGTGACCAAGTCATGAGTATATCCTCCATGATCCTTGTATTCCATGCCATATGAACAGACCCTTCTAATGATGTCCTCCATTCTTTGGATCATCCTTTAAGCTAAGCCATCTGTCTGTGGATGGTAAGCTGTAGAAAATTCAAGTTTTGTAACCCGCATGTCATAGAGGTTTGTCCGAAATTCTGATGTGAATGTTGGGTCCCTATCACTAATGATGATTTTTGGGACTCCACATGTGCTATAATGTTATTCCAAAATAAAAGCTGCAACCATTGCTGTGTCCTCCTTTTGACATGGCGAGCACCTCACACTTTTGCTATAATTATCAAGTATTACTAGGCAGTCATTGAAATTTTGTCTGCCTCCTGGGACAAGTATTGTGACCCAGTCCATATTAATGGTTTCCCGTGGGTTTTTGGGTTCTTCTATGTGTTGAAGTAGCCCACACTTCTTCCCATGTTTTCTATTTTACTTCTGGCATCTTTCACAATTGTTGATATATTCACTCAACTATTGTTCCCATTTGGGCCATAAAGCTGTGCTTGTTAACCTTTCCTTGGTCCTGTATTCACTCATTTGTTGCATATAGTGACATTTCTGCAGCATCAGGGATATGTGGTCCCTGTGCACCACTGTGAGAGCACTTGTGTGCTTCTCTCTGTGATAGAGTAGTCCATCTATAAGGAAAAACTTGTTATCCTTATAGTCCCACAACCAGGGTTCCTCTAACTGGGATTCCAGTTCAAGGCTACTGTATTTCTGTTGAAGGAGTTGCAACAATATGCCACACTGTTTGTGTTTGGCATAAGTCTTTGTTAATAAACTGAAGAACTCATTGTGTAGTTCTGAGAAGCTTATCCCCAATATGGGAGTTTCTGTTCCTCCTGATTCAGTGTCTTCACTGTCTGGGGTACCACTTTCTGGTTCCCATTCAGAAAATCTGAAGTTTCTCTTCCTGTCTATTTCCATGAAATGTATAGGGATTTTAGCTGATACTTCAGGGTCATAAGCTGGGTTTATTTTTATATTATCCAGTGGCCATCTGCTGTGGCCATCTGAATTGGTTTGAATTTTGCCTTCTTTCTATGTGATGGTCATGTTAGCTCTATACTCTTGAGTGGCTATTTGCCACCTCAACATGTGTCTATCAGTGGTCTTTATATTAAGTAAATACTTGAGTACTGTGCAAACTGTATAGACTTGATAGGCTGCACCCGCCAGATAATAATGGAGTTTCTGTAGGGCCCAGACTAGGAATAAGAATTCAGTCTTGGTTTCTCCACACCTAGCTTCTGAATATTTCAGTTGCCTGGAGCTGTAGAATATTACCCCTTCCCTTGATTCACCGTCCAGAATTGGTCTTTGGTGTAGGGCTTCTCCCAATTCTTGACTGCAAGCTGCATCTATGTACAGCTTGAATGTTAATTCAAAGTCAGGGAGTATTAGAACAGGTGAATTGGTGAGTTCATTTTTTATCCCCCCATATGAATCTCTTCTGTCTTCGCTAATTTCAAAGCCTAAATCTTTTGAAAATAGCTTGTATAGACTGCTAGTTATGTCAGAAACACTTTTGGTGTGGCTTCTGTAGTAGCTAGAAAACCCAAGGAAATATTTCATCTCTTTGATGTTCTTTGGTACTCGATTTTCCAGTACTTCTGCTACTTTATTTTGGTCTATGGCCAGACTAAGGCCAGAGACTTTATTTCCTAGTGCCAGTCATTCTTTTTGGCCAAAATTGCACTTCTTAAGTTCAACTTTCAGGTTGATGGGTGTGCATTTACTTAGTACTCTGTCTATGTACTGCAAATGGTCTTCCCATGGCTCTCAGTATATAAGGCTGTCATCAATGTATACCACCATCCAGCCTTCTAATATTTCTTCTTGAAATACTGTGTCCACCATCCTTTGAAAATGGGGTGGTGCATTCTTGATGCCAAATGGCAACCTTGTGTACTCATATATACCCAAATGGCATATAATTCTGAGTAAATTCATGGAGTTTGATTTAACTCCATTTTGGTGGAGCCTTTCATAAAATAAATCTTTGTTATGTATTTTTCTTTTTCCAGTTTATCCAGGGCACAAAGCATCCTTCATATGGGGTACCTATCAGCTTTTGTGTAGTTATTGAGGGCTCTGAAATCCCCACACAACCTAGATTTGCCATCATAAAAGTTGATAAGGACAGGAGTTGGGATTTCCACTATTTCATTATGTCCTATCTTCCTGATCACATCAATGTCTAGAGGTTCATTGATGTGTTTCTCAATTTCTTTCCCAGTTTCCAGGCTTGCGGGATATGGAGGAGTTCTCAGCATGGGTAGGTAAGGCCTTTCAACATCTAGATATAACTCTAAATAATGGCCCCTAACCTTGCCCAAAGGTCCTTCGCCAATTGCAAATGCTGGTCTATTTTTCCTCAGAATTTTCAGTAAACTAAGCTTTTGTTTATTGGAGAGGCTGGTACTGAATTGGCCCTCTCTGAACTAATTCAGTAATTCTTCTAGAGGGTCATGGGTGGAAATCTGATATATGTCAAGTGCAAATCTCTTTTCCTCATTTGTACATATGGTAATGTTCCTGTTCTTACTGTTATAATATCAATGCCATACATCCCCTGGTAATCTGTTCCCAGTAAGAATTCTTGCATATGGGCATCTTCAAGCACAAAAAACTCTGGGTTGAGTGTGATATTACCTTTCCTATGGGGTATAATTATCTCTTTGATAATTGTCCCAATGGATGTCATCTTCCCTGATGCACTATCAAACTTTTTTGCCTTGGTTGGAAAAGAGCTGCTTCTATTGATTTGTGAAGTGGTTATACAGATAATGTTTAGCCACTATTCATAAGTGTGCAGAACTGTCAATGATCAATGGGTTTTGAGCATTGTTAATAAAAACAGTCATCTTTGTTGCTTTACCATGTATTTATGCCATTCCTTTAGTTGGTGTAACTAGTAATGTCTGTGCATATTGTGTGTGTTTACACCAACCTTTTTTTGCAGTAACTTGTGGAATGTCTGCCTTTAACTTTATTTCCTGAATTTCTAGTTGTGTTTCCTCTTGGTAGTCTACTAGAAATTATTCTCTTGGGTTTGGTAATCATAAGTTTGTTCTCTGATGGCATTACCCATAGTTTCTGGTTAAGAATCCTCTGTTGGGGATTCCTCCTCTGGGAATTTCTCAATGGGATAGACTTTCTTCTTTTCCTTTGGACAATTATTGGCATACTGGTCTGTTGAACCCCACTTGTGACAAGTATTTTTCTTCTTGGTCACTTCTACCATTTGTTCTTTGGCTTCGTCCCTACCTTTGTTATTTTACTTACATCTTGTAAGGTGTTTGAAATGTTATCTAGAGTGAAGCTTTGGCTGCATCTTCATTTTACTGCATGCTCTAGTTGTCCTGGAATTTGTGTCAGGAGCTTGTGATTCCTCATCTGAATATTCATTTGAGGATCAATGGCTTAAGTCTTTTAGACTGTCTAAGACACCACTCATATGGATCTTTGTCCACAGATTACTTTGCATTTTCAAATGACAAGGTCTTTTGCCATATCCAAGTACCATTGCTGTACTTTTGGATTATTTGACTCTTTCATCATGGCCAGATTCTTTGCCCATGGATTTCTTTCATCTTAGTGTACCAAATACTAGCATGACCTTGAAATGCTGTATTTAATCTAGCAGTAATCCAGTATTCTGGTATGCTTGGTACATCTATGAAGAGTCCATCAATATAATCAATGAGCTCAATGTGATCATATTCTTTTGTGGCAGAGAATTTGGGCAAGCTTGAGGCTTCTGGAAGCTTTTTTGATGCTTCCTTCTCAGAATAAGACATCTTATCTCCCTCTTGGTATTGAGATATAGATCTTGTCTTATTCACCAATACATCATCTGGCTTGATGTCTCTTGGTGGTATGGATCATCCAAAACATGCCCTTGTGGTTTGGGCTTCATATTTTGGTAGACATTAGACAATATTTTTATGTCCTGATCCAGACAATCCCTGTCCCTTTTGCAGTGGTCTTTCTCCTCAAAGACTGGGTTCAGTCTTTTATTGGTTTCTTCAAAGGCTTTGCTCAATTGAGCACAGCTCTCTTGGATGGCTTTATTTGTAGCCTCTTGTGAAGTTGCATTTCTTTGCAAACTTTCTTTCAATCTCTTGAGTTCATCAAGCTTTTATTGAGTTTTCACTGCAAATTTGGACATTTTTAACCACAGTTTATCACTGTTTAAGTTACTCTCAGGTGTAACAACATTATGCTCAGTCTGAGTGGGGGTAGCATTTCTATTAGTCAGGCTCCTGGTTCTAGAAGTATTTACCTTTATTTCTGGCTCTTGTGTGCTTTTTTTAACAAGTCCAACAGCTTCTCAATCATTGGGTCTTACTCTCTCTTCCTTTTGTTGGAAGAGGTCTTGTTTTTTCCCTTATATCCTTGTCTTCTCCTGGACACTACCTGGGATTTTGAAGAATGGTGACTCTTGGCCACTTATCTTCTGGTGCCTGAATTTTGTGAAGACACTGGAGAGTTGGGTTGGTGTACTTATTCTGAGCCTGAAGGAATCAGATTAGGACCTGTCTGGTTCAGCTTTTCTTGTATATCTTGAATAGTGGCTCGATTCCCCCTTATCCTGGTTGCCCTGTCCTCCAGGAGTCTGAACTGCCTGGTTGAATTCCATCCTTTGGTGATTACCATAAGGTCTTTGAAGGATAGCTCTTTGAGACATATCTTCTGGGGAGTTACTCCAGCTTCTACTCAGTGTGATTGTGAGCCTTGAGGTATTTTTTACATGCCCAAATAGGCCACAAGTATCTTAAAAATAAATTCAAAACTATGCATAACCCATAACTCATGCGTATATTCAAAATTCATCTATTTTTATTTCAGAAAAGATGAATAGCTTTTTATTAAGTAAAACCATGGATTTAAGGCCAAATTTGGATTCTACCTAAAATTTCACCTAGGGGAGTTCCAAGAGTGAATAAGCTCAAATCAACTCTTTGAGGTGGTAATATGGAGAATACTGCAATACCACATCATCAATACCACATAAAAGATCCGTGAAAAGTTTTTTTTTCTCAATTTCATGTCAAAATAATGGGAATGTGAGGAATCCCATGTTACATATACACTAAGAATAGTGTTATGCATGTTTGTGCCACTTACTATTATTGTATTCTTACATGCACTTTTGGTAAACGCTTTGTGGATTTCTCACTTGAAGCCTGAATTTCTATTTTGATGTAAAAAATAGTCAAGGGGGACAAAAGACATCAAAGAGAGCCAGGTTACCCAGCTTCTGAGGCTTCTGAGGCATGGACAGCTCCAAAGCTTGGATCCATGGCTGATCTTGGCCCAATTAGTAAACTAAAACCTTTTGGTAATCTGGTTACCAACTCAAAACTTCATTATATCATAAGAAAATAGCAAATAAGCTTCTATTTTGACATGCCAAGGAGGTAAAGAGCAACTTACACTCCTGTAAAAATGGCAATTTTAATGGCTTTCCAAGGATAAACCCCAAAAGAGTAATTAAAACCCTTTTTGGACTAGTATCCATTGATTTATCTCATAGCAACCAGCCATATACTGCTAGTTGCAATTCTACATAGAAATGAGGTAAAACCTTCAAAAATTCATTAAAAATACAGTTCTTGATTAATCTTTCTGAGACTTTCAGGAACAATTATAAGCTATATGGTTTCCCTGAAAACTAATAAGAATTATACTTTTATGAGTAAAATTCAAAGTTTTACTTGCACTACATTTTTGATGATCCCATGTGAAATATTGAGTCTTTAAAAATTGACAGAAAATACACTCTGTGATGAATTTTCCAATAACGTTTATAAATTTAAGAAATTAATGATTATTTTGAAAGAAAAGAAGATTAACAGTTGCTACTCCTTTCATTCTTAACCATAAATGGGTTGGTAGTCATGTAAAAGCACGAATTAAGTAATTATGATAATCTTATGTGACAACAGATGATGCAATCAATAATCCCAAAAGATTCATTCTTCTCTCACACACTGGCTTCTCAGTTTGCTCCATGGCACACCTCTGTGAGCTGTCTTAGACTTAAAAGAGGCCTCCTCTTGCTGTTTTTTCCAAATCATCACATTATTCAATTATACCTTTAGTACCAACAATGAAGTATTACTTAGACCTTCTCTTAAGTGTTTTATTCTTTTAGAATCAATCAGAAAGACATCAAATCATAGAAATCAACTATATATTATTGTAATCTTGTTATAAATCAATTTTGATCCTTTGAATCCACAATTACCCATCAAATTTCTCTACTATTATCTTTCAATAAGCTCTTTGGAATAGTAGTGAGTGCTTTGTTTTGATTCTTAAGGTTTTTCTCTATTTATTGTTTTCTTCAAGGGTTATCTTTTTTATAATTATTCTTATAAAAGATAATTATATATTAAAAATAATTTCATTATTTTAATTACTTAGATTTATTATTAAATTCTTCTTGTAATTGATTCTGGTAGACCATTACTGCTTACTGTTATAATCACTTGTACTGTATAACAAGTAAAAGAAATAATCAACTAATTCTTTACTTAATTTTAATCATAATAACCTCTATTATTATATTTCATAAGAATGGTCATAGTACTTTTGATTAATAGTAATATTATCAGCAGTTTCATGGACATATCTTACCTTTGGGGGCCTGGCTGTATTTTTTGAACCTTGTACCCTTAATTAATATATTCTTAAGCTTTAGAGTATATTAATTTAATTATTGAATCTCTTGTTCTCCATGCTCCATTAGAAAAGATCTTTGAGGAGTTGTTGGATCTGAAGAACTTTATCTATATCCTTCCAGTCCTCTGGTTTGAGCTTTCTGGTGAATTGGAAGGTGAATGCTAGAGTGGGTATTATTCCCTCAATGTATTGCCATACACCACTGTGTCCAATGTGTCCTCTTCCAGGCCTGCTGGTTCTGGACAATTGTTCTCTGTCCTCTGGCTGGTTCCTTGGAATTCCAAGGTTCCTGAGGTGTACAGCTGACATTAGAGGTTACAACTGGGTTAATTATTGTAATCTTCCCTGTAAAATTAGTTAAGGTTGGTTTCCCTTGAATTGATGCAGAGTTTCATGGTTCTACACTCCTATGGGTGGCAATGGGTGTCCACTTCTTTTCTGTAATGAGGCTTCCACTGTGCCTCTTCCCTTTGCCCTTGCTGATTTCTGGTTCTACAGGTATTACCGGGATACTGCCCTGTGATTTGGTTTCAAGTTGTATTAAGTTTTCTTCCACTGAATCAAAGAGAAAAGAGAACTTTTGTCAGTTAAGACTTCTTAAAATGCTGTTTGCATGTCTAAGAATGGCCGCTAGGAAATATATTTTTATATTATACCTTTGTATTATGATGGTGTAATTGAAATAATTAATTACACATCAAAATTTAAGCTTTGTGGATTTCTGATGTACTGTTTGTATACCAGTATCTCACAGATTAAATTTTGATTAACAAGTGTCATCCCAGAAGTGGTTATGTAATGGGCAATGGAAATTATCAATATGCCCAACCATGCCTCTGATACTGTTATTTACAATAAGAGAGGTGGTTTTTTTAATTAAAAAAGAACAGATTTCATGGTTTTTCAGGTATTGTAAAACACACCAAAAATAAAGATTATGGTGACTAATTATAATCAACCACATGAAAAAGCAGTAGAAAGCACAGTGGTATATAATTATATATTTCACAAAAAAAAAGAAGATATTTTTTATATTGTTTTTTAATAATCTTACACATAAAAAGAGAACCAATAATTTCAGAAAGTAAGATTATAAGGGAAACTCACTGTTGCATAAAAAAGGCCCAAAAAGTCACAAAAACACAGCCATGCCCCCAAAATGTCAGGCTTATTGTATGATGAAGCTATAATAATACTATTTAATACTTTAACTATGAATGGGACATGGTCAAATTACTTTAAAAAGGGTTTGAGCATGATAATCATGGTTTCAAAATGAAGTATCAAGGGCTTTACTATTAATCAATAGTGATGGTGAGCACTGTTGAAAGCCCTGGGTGCAGTCTTACCAGTTGGATTACTATATTAAGAACTACAATACTAAGAATTAAATTATACGTGACGTATTTTCCAAGAGTATAGCTTTTTCTGAAAGCTGGACTATGTAGAATTTAAGAACAGCATGGGGATTCCTCTTTTGGGCAGAGAAAGGTCTCTTTTTATCCTGAGAATGGGTGAAAAGGTCCTCTCAACCATTTCACATGGATGAAGTGAAGTTTTTTCACTTTGGAGGACTGGCTTGTGGTTTTCACAAGGCCTGTATACCCTTTATTGGGATCATATGTTGTTTTGAAACCAAATCTGGGCAATTTTTACCAATACAGGGTGAAAATTTTCATCTGGGAACCACACAGCTGTCTTCTAAGGTATGACGTGTTGAATGCTACGCAGAACCTGTATGGGAATGGGTATTCAGTGAATTGTGAGGTATTGAAGTATCAACATGCTTCTTTGTCTGTTTGACACCTCATAATACTGGTTGTGGATCATTATACCACAGAAAAGGTGTATTGGCAAATTGTGGGATTGTAACCTTAAAAGTGCTATACCTTTGTCTGATTTTGAGATATTTACTTCAAGGTTGGCTCATTGCATAGCCCTGGATGAAGGCTACACAATGGTACTTCATTTTGTATGGGTAACATTAAATATGGCAAAGCTATGCCACATACAAATTTTGTTATTCAGATATATGATTTTCTCAATATCTGTATGGAGCTTGTTTTCTCCTTAACTTTTTTTCATTATGAGCTTTGGGGAAATTAAAAGTGCCATCAGATAGCTCTTATTTTTCTCTTTCTCAAAAGACCCCACTTGAAGTAACTCACACTAAAACTGTAGAAGCTAGATGAGAGGTAAATATTTTATCCACCCTTATTTGACCTTATGTTAGCCATAACCTCTGTAGTTTTGGTGTTATCTCAATTTGGCTAGTACCATCAGATAGCCGTTACTTAGAGCTTCAATTTGAATAACCATTTTCTGGGGTCAAGCCTCTTCCTCTGGATTTCATATGAGAGGTGAAAATTGAGGTTTATTCTCAGAAACAACTTTGAGCAGGAATAACTTTGTTATTCCTTGTCCTATGACTATGGACTTGTATATTTGGAAAGAGGTGAGTTTCCTCTTTCTTTTGATAACTTTTGAGCTGGTTTTGTTGGCTCCATGTTTTGGTGGTATCTCAGCTTTACATTGGTTTATGGTATTTGTCTTTCATACTTGTGCTCTGGTTTGGAGTCACAGGCTGACAGTCAGTTCAGAGAGGGAGAAATAGTAATATCATAATTCCAGATGATATTTCCATAGCTTCAAAAGTCATTTTACATAGCTCCAAGTTGCTTATTCATAAAAACAATAATACAGGGATAAAATCCTTTCAAGTTGAGGTTAGTAGCATTTGAAAACACTTTTTCATAGGAACTGACCAAAGCGGGCTTGAACTATTAATACACATAAATGATACTCTGAACTACAAATATATACCCAGAATCAGAAACTACTTAAATCTTCGGAGAGGCAGGAAAACTATGAAATTTATGTATCATGGTTTCTTAGTAAGGTTTCTGATGGTTTGAAATACTCTATTTGAAGAATTTAATTCCAGTAGTTCCAACCTCATCCTTTCAGATGCACTGATCTCTTGTAAGCCTTCTTATTTGGAGGATGCGAATGCCAGGAATATTTGGTAGGAGGACACTATAGTCAGTCCAAGATGAATATTGCTCTGAGTAATTGCATGGTCTGAAAAGTTGAATATTTGTTTTTTTGTTCTTTTTTGTAGCAGGTAGTTGGGCCAAGGTTAAAATAGGATTCATCAAGCAGTTGTAGAAACTTGTCTAGCTCAGGTGATCTCCAAGAATATGGATTGTATCTAGGTTCTAATGGAGCATCCACACTACCTGACATTCTACTGTAATCTAGAAAGATGGCTTATTTCTCTGTAAAGTTTTTGATCAAAAGCTTCATGATGAAGCCTTGCCTCAAGCTCTTCTTTTAATGCTTTAGGGTTAAAGGAAATTAGTATAAAATAAAACTCAAAATTCCATATTAATTTATGTACCTTTTTGCCCCTTGATGAGCTTCTTAATCCAAATAGCTGCTCTTGGGTTCCTGTTTTCATGCTATCCTGTATTTGATTTTTCCATATTGTCCTTCTTGAGGTTATCCAAATGGACACAATTGCAATTATCTTTGTAAGTGTATTCCAATCTTCTTAGATTTTACAAATAGAGGGCCCCTCATTGAAATGAAAAATATTCCAAGGTCCCCAAAGCAAAGCTGTCATGGAAGAACTCCAGCTTTACGTTAGATTTTGAGTACAATTGTAGGTACACCTGAGAAATCGAGAGTTTTTAAGCAAATTATAGCCATACTTCAACAATTGGTAGTCATACAAAGAAGAGCCACACAAAGCCATATGAGAAGCCTCATAATTTGAAGGATCTTTCAATGAAGAAATTTTTTTGAGCTCTTGTTTGACGATATATTTCCTTTCAAGGGATCCAAATTCTTCCTCGTGGGTCCCTAAGCTGTTTAAACTATCCCTTATTTTTGTTTTCACCATGTCACTCTTTGATGAAAGAGAGGTTCTTAAACTTTCTTCCTCCTTGATGGTAGGGACCTCTTTCAGTTTGGGGTTCTTGGATTAAATATGAAGAAGGGCTTCAATCCAACCCAAAATGGGCTTTCCTAAAGCTGAAGTGGCCTTTGGAACACCAATTTCATTTTCATTAAAAGCTAGGCTATTTTATGGCAGGGATGAAATCAATGTTCATGTTTTTTGCCATAAGATTTTTGCATTTCTCTTCCTATGATCCTCAATGAATTCCTTTGCGATAATGGTGATTCACCATGAACTTGGGCTACTGGTGTTGGTGTTCTTTATCCTATAGAAAAAAATAACTTGGTCTTTTGAGGTGAATTTTCATCTTTGTTCATGTGACCACATACCCTCCTCCATTGGTTTAGCACCTTTCATTCCTTAATTGATCATATTGGTTGACGAATAAAAGTGGTAATTACTTAAAATTAAATGGAGAAATCAGGAAGTATTTTTTAACTGAAGGAAAATGATGATTAAAGTCAATTTTTTTTGAAAAAATTCTGGATTTGAGAGGTGAATTGAGTGTTTTGACTAAGTGTTTTTGGGAGAGAGGAATTGAAAATAAAGTAAAATAAGATTCAAAATATTTTCATATTCTGTGATTAATGATAATTGATTATTGATAAATTAAATATCTCCGATAAAATAACAAAGGGGACAGAGTGAATAGTTGGAAATTCATTAACATAAATATTTGTTTGTGTTGTAGTAACATATTGATAAATCTTCAAAGGGTGAAAAATATTTAGTTAAACTTTACTAACAGGACTAGAAATCTATGAAGAAGGATTAGCATCATGAATTAATTACACCTATGAACAACTGGAATTATGTGTCTTCAAATAATGTTTCAACACGAAATATCTTGTATATACACATGGTATTAGAAACTCCACCCAATTTCCCAAAAAACGCTTAAAATTAATCTTTGCTTTCAGTAAGGTAAAAGCATACATCACCTTAAAATTAAACATTTACCATCAACAAGAAGAAGAAAAACCACTACTTCATATTAACATTTATTTTCAATACATTATTTTGTGAAATCTGAAATTTACTACCATATTTGATTAGGATTAATATTTTTCAAACAAAATTTGAGATTAATTGGCCTTAGAATACCACAATGAGAGCTTTACGATGACTTTATTCCAACATGAAGTTCAAGTTAAGTTTGAACCTCTTAGATGTGAGTTTTGAAAGGAGAATTGATATACATTGGGGAATGAAAACAAATTATTGAGGATATTTCATGATTCTTGAAAATATTTTCTGATATCAATCAAGAGAAGTTCCTTTTTTCAACCCCAACAAAGTAAAAAATCATTCCAAAAAGACTGACAAAACAAATTAAGATGGACATGAATCCTTGGGCTTGATAATACTATATTAAATAAGCCATTTCATCAAATATGTCAACAAATAATCCCAATGGTGGGCCAAACATATGGTTCGGGAATTAAATCCTTTTAGTGATATAGAAAAAAATTCTTCTTTGATCTGTTATCATATTCTTATTCCTATAGTTCATTTAATTTGCGCCAAAGAATGCAAGTTTTGGAAAGTTTGTGAAGTTTGTGGCCTGACATTTCTCATATTAATATCCAGCCATTTTTCATATAGAATTCGAAAATAAGGGAAAATCCGAAACATAATCATTTAGCAAGCAAGATCCTACTATGAGCTTCTTTTATTTAGGTTTGTCAAACAATTTCAATAATAAGGAAATAAAACATCCAAAATAGCAAATTTTGTCACCATGGCATTAGTTTAAAGTTTCTTTCAAGATATAAGCTGATTAGTGTTTGTGTGCAAGAACATATGGGTTGTACATTTTCAAGTAGTTATCTTGAGACTTCTACACACCTCTTGGCATAAAGTATCAGAAGATATTGTTAATAATTGATAATGTTTCTCATTTCACTTAAAAAGTAATAATATGGCGTTTTTTCTGTCTAATAAAGAAATACTAGAACATGTATCCAACATGGACCTAACATGGGATTTTCCCATGGGCCCAATCCTTTTGCATCTATGTTATTACCTTGTTCCAGAGTTTGACGAATTGCCCATAGAACTTCACTCCCTGCGTTATATAGTGCTAACAGTATCTCAAAGACAACAATTGCATACCTATACAAGGAAAAGTTATCACATTCATATGGAATTCATGTGATGTACTCCTCATACTTTTACTTGTTCAAATATCCAAATATATACCTTTTATGCTCATAATATATGCAAATATCAAGATACAAAACTATTGATCCCCATTCTCCACAAATTCTATCACATAAATGTGCCCTAAACCTAATCAGACACATTTTTTACACCTTCATATATCCATTATAAGTGTTCTCTCAAAACTCACAGGGCAATTTCAAGACTTTCAAAATCCCTATTTGGAAGCCCCAAGCTGGCTGTTATTCCTAATGTAATAATATTAACCAACCAGGTATTCATTTCCTCAATAACAATCTTGCACAACCCTGAAGAAGGATTATTTTCAAAATAAATGAAACATGAAATCTCACAATTTTTTTTCTCATGAAATAATGATACCAGTTTTCATATGCACCCCCTCCTAAACTATTTTCTGCAAGCCTTATTTTGTGAAAACAAATAATTTTGCTAATAATTACTCAGATTTACTCTCAATCTATTATAAATCCCATTAAATACCTTATTTCCAGCAATCTTCAAGGTGAAAATAGCAATGAAAAATTGATATATTAAGACATATTTATATATAAATAAAACTTCATCTCCCAAAAAAAATATTGTTGTGACAACTTGAGGAATTTAAAATATCTTCCAGATCCATTATTTCCCCTTTCATTCCAGTCTTAAAGTTTTCAGTATAGTACAGGCCAATCCTATTTATGAGAAGAACAATTATCAAACAATAATCTTCCCATCTTTCCCCTTAATGGTAGTTCTCTTGTCCCTGTAAACCCTCCTCGCATTAAACGAATCTCTAGCCTTATTTTTCCCCCACCTCTCTAAAAAATGGTTTATCAGGCTGTGAATACTTCTGAAATACCCAGGACTCCTCCATTTAAGGCCAAAGTGAGAATATCTTCCATTTTCATCTTTCTCTGTCTCTGAAAAGAAATCCATCAAACGCAGTAGCAAATATTCCTCAAACTTCCTGAAATCCAAGCTTCCGTTTGCTGAAAGTTTTCAAACAGCTATGAAGCATATCAATTCTAGTGATAAAATAAGAATAATAAGAAATAAAAGGAAAATCCTATTTCAGATTTTTTCAGTAGATTTTCCTTCGTCTTGGCTTCAAGAATGAATCTTCTTAACCCCTAATCCACCCCTTAATCTCCAATTGTGGGGGAATATTTGAAGAATCCTGAATCCAGGGAATGTTCTCAAAAAGCCCCGTTTTTCAATTCCCTTTTTATTACAATTAGTCTAACCATTGAATTATCCCAGTCTTTTGAACCTTTTTCACTCCATCAAAAAGGTGGATTAGCCATTCCATCAGCTCTTGCTTTATCTTCAAAACCTCTTTTTTGTATTTAAGGAGTGAATTTTTCGCATTCATATAGAATATTTCCAATTGATTCATAGTTCCAAAAGTACCATCTTTTAGCAGCCGAAAATCATTTGGAGCTTTAAGTGCAATGATATTTTCAGCAGTTGGATTACGTGGATATTTGCTTTCATGAAATTGCTTGTTAAGAATCGCTCTTATGAAGTCGACCAGATAAAGTTGAGTTTCAGATGAAACTTCTGGAAAAGGAAATTTAAATGGATAATTGAGGCCTCTTGGTTTTGAGGGAATTTTAAAAGGGGCTCACTTATCAGAAGAGAACCCCTAAATATGGCAATATGATCTAGTGACTTATTGTAGGAGGGAGAAGTCCCACATAAAGAAGGAGAAATTCAGCAGAAAATATCCCAAAGGTTCACCTATCCCCACCATCTTTTTTTTTGAACTTCTCATCATCCTCCTTATCAGGAGCTTTATTAGTATCATTTATATTAGCAATAAGTAAAATAATTCTCTTTGCAGGTGGATGTGGTCAATCAGAGTCAGATTCTCGAGTATGTATTCTTGGATTTTGAGAAATATATTTCACATCTGATCTAATTATTTCATTTTTATTTGTTTGATTATTTTTGGACTTTGAAGGAGAGGGAGTCATCAGATATTGATGGAAAAGTTTTATCACCTCTACATTCAAATAACTGACTATTTCTTCCCCAATGCAAGCAGGAACCCTTTTGGGTGAGACTACTAGAATCATGTCATGAGGAAATCGATAATACTCCATTGAAAACACAAAGAGAACTCACCAGTTTTATTTATTATATGTCAGGCCGAGTCTATAAAGAGGTGATAATGAGATTATTTACAACCCAGACTATGACTGTGACACAGATAATCAAGATAAAAAAGGTTCCAAGTAAATAAAAAGGGGTTTACTAAGTTTTAGTGGTGGTGAGTGCTGTTGAAAGCCCTGGGTGAGCTTCATCAATTGGATTATTATAATAACAAACCAAAATAAATATCTTTGTAATTATACCTGGTTATTTCCAATACTATAGCTTTTTTGGACAGTTTTACTATGTAGGAACTCAAGAGCAGGATGAGGAAACCTTTTCTGATGGAGAAAAGGCCTCCTTTCATCCTTAAATGGGGTGGAATGGGCCTCTAAACCATTCATGTAGAGGAAGTGAAGAGTTTTTCACTTTTGACTACTGGCTTGTGATTTCCACAAATCCTGTATACACAGTTTGGGGCTCATATGTGGCTTTGAAACCACATCTGGGAGGTTTTACCAATACAAGGTAAAAAATTTCATCTGGGGACCACAGCCCTCTTCTGATGTTTATGACGTGTAGAATGCTGTATGGAACCTGTATGGAACCCCAGTCTCTAATGGATTATGAGGCATTGAAGTATAAACATGCTTATTTGTCTGTTTGGCACCTCATAATCATAGTTGTGGGACATTATCCCACAGCAAAGGTGTATTGTCCCAACTGTGGAATTTTAAACTTAAATCTGCTATACCTTTGTCCGTTTTCGAGATATTGAGCTCAAATGTGGTTCATTGTGTAGCGCTGGATGAGATCTACACAATGGTACCTCCTTTGGTATGGGTGGAATTGAATATGGAAAAGTTGTGCCATGTGCAGGTTTTGTTATTCAGACAAATGATTTTCTCAATATCTGTATGTAGCTTATTTGCTCCATATTTTTTGTTCTAGATGAGATATGGAAAAATAAAAGGAGCCAGCAGATAGCCCTTATTGTGCTTATTCAAAAAACCCACTGTAAGCATCTCACAGTAAAGCTGTAGAAGTTAGATGAGAGGTGAATATTTTGTTCAGCCTATGTTTGACCTTCTTTTGGCCATAACATCTGTAAGGTTGGTGTAAAATGTGTCTATGAAACTGTTGATAATATTACTATTAATCAACAGTACTATGACTTTTCTCATCAAAAATAACAATGAAAATTGTTATAACCTCAATTAAATAATTGAAGAATTATTTCTTTTACATGTTATACACTACTAGTGATTATAACAGTAATCAGTAATTGTCTACAAGAATCAATTACATGAACAATTCAATAATAAAAACTTCTTTTAGTAAGATATTAATATTCTTTTAATATGAAATTATCTTTTACAAGAATAATTATAAATACAATTCTTGAATAAAAACTATCAATAGAGAAAAACTTCAAGAATAAAGATAAATCACTCATCATTAATCCAATGAACCTTTTAGAAGATAATAGTAGAGAGATTTGATGTAGAATTGTGGATTTAATAGATCAAAATTGATTTATAACAATATTACAACAATATATAGTTGGTTTCTATGATTTCATGTCTTTCCCATTGATTTCTGAAATATTAAAACACTTAAGAAAACTTTCAACTAATACTTACTTGTTGGTACTAAAGGTATAATTGGATAATGTGATGATTTGAAAAAAACAGCAAGAGGAGGCCTCTTTCAAGTCTAAGACAGCTCACAGAGGCATGCAATGGAGAAAACCAAAGATCCAGTAAACCTTTTTCGATTACTCATTGCATCATCTGTTGACACATAAGACTATCATAATTACTTAATTGATGCTTTTGCATGATTACCAACCCATTTATGGATACAAATAAAAGGAGTAACAACTGTAAATCTTCTTTTATTTTAAAATAATCATTTCTTTCTCAAATTTATCAATGTTATTGTAAATTTTATCACAGAATTTATTTTCTGTAAATTTTGAAAGATTCTGTGTTTCATGTGGAATCTTCAAAAATGGACTTCAAGTAAAACATTAAATTTTACATAAGAAAGTAAAATTTTTTTGGCTCTTATATTAACTATATAGTGCTTAATTTGTCCTGAAAGTGTCAGAAATATTCCTCAAGAATTGTATTTTTAATCAATTTTTGATGTTTTTACCTCATTTCTACGTAGAATTGCAAATAGCAGTATATGGCTGGTTGCTATGAGGTAAATCCATGGATATTAGTCCAAAGAGGAGTTTAATTACTCCTTTGTGTTTATCCATGGAACGTCATTAAGAATTAACATGGTTACAGGAGTTTGAGTTTCTCTTTACCTCCTTGGCATGTCAAAATAGCAGCTTATTTTCTATTTTCTTATGATTTACTGAGGTTGTGACATGGTAACCAAGTTCCCAAAAGGTTTTAGTTTACTCATTGGGCCAGGATCAGCCATGGATCCAAGCTTTGGAGCTGTCCATGCCCGAGAGGCCTCAGAAGTTGGGTACCCTGGCTCTTTTTGATGTCTTTTGTCCCCCTTGACCATTTGTCACAGCAAAATAGAAATCAAAGCTTCAAGTAAGATATCAACTATGAGTGTACCAAAGGTGCATTTAAGAATACCATTATAGTAAGTTCCACAAACATGCATAACACTATTCTTAGTGTATATGTAAAATGGGATTTCTCACATTTTCATTATTTTGGCGTGAAATTGAGAAAAACACAAATTTTCACAAATCGTTTATGTGGTATTGATGATGTGGTGTTGAATTATTTTCCATATTACCACCTCAAAGAGTTAATTTGAGCTTTTTCACTCTATGGAGCTATCCTAGCTGAAATTATGTTTAGAATCCAAATCTGGCCTCAAATGTATGGATTTACTTACTCAATGAAAGGCTATTCATATTTTCTGAAATTAAAAAGCATCAATTTTGAATATGTGCATTACTTATGAGTTATGCATATTTCAGAATGCATCTTTAAGGTAATTGTGGCCTACTTGGGTATGTAAGATATACCTCAAGGCTCCCATTCCCTCCCACCAAAAAACAAGATTGGACTACAATTTTATGAGTTGTATAAAGAAGAAAAAGGCCCCAAAGGGGGTTAATGTCCACTTTTTAACCTCTTTACATTACTCAGATTAAGAAATTAAAACACATTTATAGACGTATTCAGGCTTGTGCCCTTCCCTCATGTCTAAATCCTCTTAAGAGTTTATCTGAGACAGGTTTTTCTGATTCTGATAGTCATTCATCTTCATGTACTTGATTTCTATATCTGACAAGATATTGCCTTTGATTTTTACCCCTAAGTGTCCTTTCTTTAATGACTTTCTTTATCTTTTTGTCTTCACTCTGTTCCACTGGTGGTACAGTCAAAGGTGTTGTGTTCCTTAAAGGAAACAATTCTTTGTCAGTTCGTTGATAAGGTCTTATCAAGCTGACTGGAAAAGTGGGGGGTTTATTTTCCAATTCACCACTCAATTCCACTTGAACTGCATTGGCTCCATGTAAGGCAATAATAACAAAAGGTCCTACATAAGAATTTTTAAGTTACTTTGGGCCATTAATATTATTAAAATTCAAGGTTGAAACCAGGTCTAATTCCCCTACTTTTAAGTCTGTTACTTTGTGACTCTTGTCCCACTTCTGCTTTTCATAGTCAAAAGTGTCATGCATACTCTGCTTTTCATGATTTTTCACTTTATCCAGCTTTATTTTGAAGCTGGGAGCTTTAGGATGAATTTCAATCAAGGCATTCCTCAGTGTATCTGCTGGGAGTCTTGGATTCCATCCTTTTTCTAACATATCAGGAGTTTTACCTGTGGAAGAATGGACTGATGTCTTATATGCCAATTCTAATGAAGGTATCAGAGTGCACCAGTCATGGGTAAAGCCATCTGAGTCTTTGAATGATGACTCATAAGCACAGAATCTCCTTATCATGTCCTCTAAAGCTTGAATCATTCTTTCTGCCAATCCATCTGTTTAAGGGTGATATGTTGTTGAGAATGATAACTTGGTCCCAAAAAATCTGTGAAGAGTCTTCCAAAGTGCAGATGTGAATTTGTGATCTCTGTCACTTATAATATTCTTAAATAACCACGTATGAGAAATAACTCTACTCCATAGAAGAAGAGCTGTATCCATAGCAGTGTCATCCTTATGACATGGTAAGAATATGGGAGTTTTGCTATATCCGTCTACAATGACTAAACAAGAATTATAGCCTTTGTCACCACTTGGAGGAAGTGCTGTGACCCAATCCATGTGAACAACATCCCAAGGGGATTTTGGTTCTTGTATATGGATCACAAATCCAAGTTTCTTGCCTGTACTCCTTTTTGCTTTTTGGCATCTTTCACAGATATGGAAATATTCAACGGTCTCTTTTCTCCAAGATGGCCACCATGCACAGTTCTTTAATTTTTCAAGTGTTCTGTCTTCTGACAGGTTTCCAGAGTAGATGCTCTCATGGCATTCATGAACAATGGTATTGAAAAGAAGTCTGCTATATAGTTTCATTACACAAGCATGTTTGGTTCTGTGATAAAGGATCCCATCAAATAAGTCAAATATTCCTTGAGAATAGGAATTCTTCCAAACTTCATCCAGTGCATTGACTAAAGATGTATCTTTGCAGTCTTTATCTAATAAGGAAGTCAAGCTATTGAAATTCTTGTATTGCTCATAAGATTCTCTGAGTTCTTCAAAGAACTCAGTCCCAATATCAGTTATGTTAGTTCCTTCAATTGAAATTTGTGGTTCTGCTTCCAAAGCTACATAAGCTGGGTTATCAGGAGTCTTGGCTAATTCCCACCTGCTAAGTCCATCAGCATTCTTGTGAATTTTTCCTGATTTATGAACTATAGTCATGTTTCCTCTATATTCTTGAATGGCTATTTGCCATCTCAACATATGTCTGTTGGGAGTTTTCATTTTAAGAAGTTAATTCATGGAATTACACTCAGTTATCAATTCAAAAACACTTCCATCAAGGTAATAGTGTAATTTCTCAAATGCCTATACCAAACATAAGCACTCCATCTGGCTTACACCATATCTTCCTTCTGTTGGTTTGATTTTTCTTGAGATGTAACAAACTGGTCCTTCTGTAGGTTTGTCATCAATGATTTGGACTTGATGTAGGGCTGCCCCTAATACCTCTCCAAATGCATCAATGTGAAATTTAAAAGTTATATTCCAGTCAGGCATGGGGAGTAAAGGTGCTTCTTTATGAGCTTTCCTTATCTTCTCATAAGCTTCAATTCTCTCCTGTGTCATCTCAAATACTGTCTGTTGACCACAGATTCTATAGAGTGACTTGGCTAGAGCTGCAAAGTGTTTCAGGTGTTGCCTATAATAACTGGAAAATCCCAGGAGAGACATAATTTCTTTTTTATTCTGGGGTATTGGCTTAAGTAACACTGCTTACACTTGATGTTTGTCAATACCCAAGCTTAAACTAGAAACAAACTGTCCTAATGCTTTGAGTTCTTCAAAATAAAAATTGCATTTCTTGAATGAAATTTTCATATTTACTTATGCAACTTTGCAAAGCACTCTTGCAGGTATTTCAAGGTGTAAAGACCATGAATCAGAAAATATGATGATATCACTAATATCAATGATAATCCATCCTTCAGATAGTTCTGTTGGGAAGATAGTATTCATCATTCTTTGATAATGCAATGGTGCATTTTTACTACCAAATGGCATTCTAAGATACTCATAAAAACCACAGTGAGTGATAATCCTAAGTAATTTACTACTTTTGGGTGTCAAAAAATTTTGGTGAAAGCCTTTCAATTCATCAATGGATGTTATATACTTGGCTTTAGATAATTGGGTCAAGGTTTCTTGAATTGTAGGAATTGGATACCTATCTGCAATTGTGTAGGTATTCAATTCTCTAAAATCTCCAACCATCCTTGATTGATCATTATGCCAAGCAATAATAACAGGTGTTGCTATTTCAACTTCTTCATTATGGCCAACGTTCCTTAGTACACTGTAAGGTTTGACTATAAAACAATAAGTAAAAATTACTAGTATTTTACTTATTGTACTATGAATGTCCTTATAAATAAAATAAATGAGATAAAAATAATTGTAATAATAAAGAATTATTATAATTATGGCATAAGATAATTATATTATTGAATAAATATAATAATATAACTTATATTAAAAAAATAATATATATAAAATAAATACATTAATATAATATAATTAATTTATCTAAAAGCACTTTATTATTGTTACCAACAAATAATAAAGGCATAGAAAGTTGTTTTTTATTAATAAAAAACGATTAATAACAAAAATATTACCAATATTAAAGTTATAAATTAATATAAATACTATTTATATTAATTATAGAATTAATAAAAAGTAATAATAGAGAAAAATTATCATAATAAGAGAAATAAACTACTTTTAATGATTAATATAATACTTTTTAGTAAATTTACACCTTGAAATGTAAATAAAACTTATTTAAGTTGTAGTTACAATAAAATTTAAGAGAAATTACAAATTTTCTTGATTTTACGTGGAATTGAGGTTTTTAAGAGAAATTTAAACAAAACTATTAAATAATTGTAAGAATAACGTCAAATTTGAATATTATTATAAGATTATGTTTGGTCTTCAATAATATAGAAGTTTTGTATATAAAGAATAAAGAAATTGCCTTTCTATTTCATGATTTAATGTTTTGTAAGCGGCTGAGGGGAAAACAAAGTAGAAAAAGCTCTATTTATAGTAAATACCTCCCTCCTAGAGTCCATCAGGCTTCTAGTAGACGTGCACTGATCATATCCACTGGAATTGATCAATATTTTAAGGTTTGGTAGTGATTACATCATGATCAAACCTTCTTATCTCATTATTATGCCATTATTTAGAGTTATCACTATAACTCTAAGTTTGATGACGTCAAAGCTTGGAAAAAACCCCAAAATTCGTGGATTTTATTAGTTTTAATCCTAAAATAACAGTATTCACCAATTTTATCCTTCATATGACTGTTCAACTTAATTTAAGGTTACAGTGAGTGATCATAAATGATAGAATTAAGATCAAGCTTTGATCCTTAATAACGTTTAAGATTTGCGCGCTAAAGCAATTCAGAGAGTGAATTCTAATATCTGGGCATAACCTTTTTATGCTGCAAAGAGCATTTCATTACTTCATCAAAACTCTATTTTTGATGATTTTTCTTGTAACTCATCTTTTCTGTCAAAATTTAATATTTTAAGCTTCAAACCATGATTTCAAGGGGTTATACCTTGAATATTATAATACAAAATACATCATTCTTCACAAATGAGCTAGTAGAATCCAACTTTATACTTTTTTGAAGCTTGGACCACTTTCACAACAATGTGGTCAACAGCTCTATTGATTTTAATCAATAATCCCTTACAGGTTTTAACCTTGTTTATAGCTTGTAGAATAAGCTTCATTTCTGTATTCCTACAGTAGTTACTTGATGACTTTATTTTTGGCTCATCACTCTATCATGCATATTTCAAAAGATATTACCTAAAATCCTTGAATATATGCGTTAACCAAAAAAGTGCATATATTCAGCTTAACTCCTTAAGTATTGAGTTTGGAGATTAGCTTCTTAATTGTTTTATATGTGGAGTTTTATGGCAAATCCAATGGTACCATTTATTTCACATGTTGCTTCATTGGTATCTGAAATAATTAAGGATTTGTGTTTTTTATAAGGTATTATTACTTATAACTCATTAAATATTGACTTTGCATATATGCCATAAAAATGTTATATGTATATTTTACCATGGGAAATCCAATGATATAGTTTATCTCACATGTTTATCCATTGGCTTTTAAGTTAAACCAATCTGTATGCCAATTTATGGAATTTTTGTGGTTTTAAGGTAATTATTTTTAATGTATAATCATTTTAAATATTTCTTGTGACCTTTTTTGGTATGTGGTCATATCTCAAAGGTGCACATTCCCTACCACCAAAAAAGATTGTACCACAATCTGATATGTTTAATTAGGGTATCATCCACTGGCCTACCTCATCGATAGACTTTGTTAATCTTGAAGCTCAATAATGCTTAGCTTTTCTATTTTTCAGGTTTTCTTTCATTTCTGAACCTTCTTAGTAGTTTGTCAGAATTTGTTATATCTTTCTCAAGTAGAAATTAATCTTCTTGAGTTGAGTTTCTATACCTTACAAGGTATTCTCTTTCTTTTTTGTTTCTTGTCCTTCTTTCTTTAAGGAATTTTACAATTTTCTTTACTTCTCCTTCTTCCAAGGGGGGAATTTCGAGTGGGGGTTTATTTCTTAGTGAAGAGCTGTCAGGTTTTATCAGACTTACAGGGAAAGCTGGGTGTTTGTTCATTAATTCACCTGTGAGTTCCAATTGCACAGCATTTGGTCCATGAAGTGCTTTTATCATAAATGGTCCTGCAAAGGAATCTTTCAATTTCTTTCGACCTTTTATGTTGTTGAAATTAAGGGTTGATACTAGGACCAAGTCTCCTATTTTGAAGTCAGGTGGTTTATGACTTTTATCCCATCTTTCTTTTGCATATTTGAAATAATCTTGCATACATCTGTTTGCATGGTGTCTTGCTTTGTCAAGCATTATCTTAAAGCTGCTTGCTGTTGGATGTATATCCACTAAGTCCTTTTTGAGGGTATCATAAGGAAGTCTTGGATTCCAACCTTTCTATAGCATTGCTGGTGTTTTGCCAGTAGAAGAATTGATTGATATTTTATATGCCAGTTCAAGAGCTGGTATTAGTGTACACCAATCATGGGTGAAACCATCATAATATTTGCATTCTAGTCCATAAGCACAGAATCTTCTGATCATGTCCTCCAAGGTCTGTATCATTCTTTCTGCTAAACCAGAAGTTTGAGGATGGTAAGCTGTTGAGAATGATAATTTTGTTCCAAACAACTTATGGAGATTTGTCCATAATGCTGAAGTGAATTTTGGGTCTCTATCACTTATAATATTCAGGAATAAGCCTGTATGGCTAATTACTTTATTCCATATCATTATGGCTTTGTCCATAGCTGTGTCATATTTGTGACATGTTATGAAGATGGGAGTTTTTCTATACCTGTCAACTGATACTAGGCATGCATTATAGCTTCTGCCTCCTGCTGGGGGTAATGCTGTTACCAAATCCATATGAGCTATTGCCCAAGGGGATTTTGGTTCTTGGTTTTGGATCATCATTCCATTTTTCTTTCCTGTGGCTCTGTTGGCTGCTTGACATATTTCACAGGTCTGGCAGTATTCTGCAACATCTGTCTTCCAATTCGCCCACCAAGAGCAGGTTTTCACCCTTTCTAGTGTTCTGTCTTCTGAGAGATGTCTAGCTGCAACACTATCATGACACTCATGTAAAATAGTGTTTATCAGGGCTCTATCTGTTAAGGCCATAACACATGTGTGTTTTTTTCTATGGTAAAGGATTCCATCAAGGAGGCGGAATCTTCCTTCATCATATGCCTTTTTGCATGTTTCATCTAATTTTGATGAAAGTTATGGGTCTTTGCAGTCTTTCATTAGATGTTGGCTTAAGATATGGAAATTCTTTTCTATCTTATAGCTTTCTTTAACTTTGTTAAAGAATTCTGTGCCAATGTCTGTAACACATATTCCTTATATGTGGTGCTCTTCCTGTGGTACCCAGCTGGGTTGTTAGGGGTATTTGCTAGAGCCCAACTGCTAAGACCATCTGCATTTTTATGAATATTACCAGATTTATGAACAATAGTCATATTTCCTCTATATTCATGGATAGCAATTTACCATCTCAGCATATGTCTATTTGGAGTTTTCATATTCAATAGAGATTTTGCAGTATTACAGTCTGTAATCACATCAAATACTGTTCCATCCAAGTAATAATGTAATTTTTCTAAAGCCCACACTAAGCAGAGGCATTTCATTTGGATTGCTCCATATCTTGCTTCTGTTGGCTTTATTTGTCTTGAAATAAAACAAATTGGTCCTTCCACTGGTTTATCATTGATAATTTGTGTCTGGTGTAGTGCAGCACCTAGTCCGTCTCGACAAGCATCAATGTAAAGTTTGAAGGGTAGTTTCCAATCTAGCATTAGAAGAAATGGGGCATTTGTTAAGGAATTTTTCAATTCTTCATATTCTTTGACTCTTTCTTCAGTCATTTCATAGACTGTTATCTGGTCACATAGTTTATACAAGGATTTGGCAATTTTTGCAAAGTCCATTATATGCTGTCTATAGTAACCAGCAAATCCTAGAAATGATTGCATTTCTTTTTTGGTTTGAGGCATTGGTTTAAATAGTAGTGCTGCTACTTTGTTCATGTCTATGCCTAGGCTAAGTCCAGATACCACATGTCCTAATTCGTTTAGGTCACTATATGCAAAATGACACTTTTCCAAGGAAATTTTCATATTCACTTGCACTATTTTTTGTAGTACCCTTTCTAGTCTTGTAAGTTGATTTTCCAAAGTTTCTGAGCAAACTATGCTATCCTCAATATAGATAATTAACCCTCCTTCTGATAGTTCTTCAGGAAATATGGTATTCATCATTCTTTGATAATGGGAAGGTGCATTTTTTATGCCAAATGGCATTCTTGAGTATTCAAGAATCCCACAGTGGACTATTATCCTCAGTAGTTTCTTGGAATTGTCTGTTAAGACATTTTGATGAAAGCCTTTTAAAGCATCCATTGCTGCAATGAACTTAGCTTGTTACAATTGTGTCAGTGTCTCATGGATTCTGGGTATTGGATATCTGTCTGGAATGGTATAGGTGTTCTGGGCTCTGGGGTCTCCTACCATTCGTAATTTTCAATTATGCCAAGTTATAATGACAGGTTTAGTGACTTCTACCTGTTCATTATGTCCTACTTTTCTTAATACTGCAAGCTCCATTAATTCTTTAATGTGTACTTCCAAGGCTTCTCTAGCCCTTTGACTAGCTGGGTAAGCAGGTCTCCTTAGTAAAGGTGGGTAAGGCTTTTCCACATGAAGAATTATATCCACCTCATTCCCAATTATGGCACCTAGTGGCTCCTTGTCAGTTGCAAAGGAATTTTTGTACTTAAATAAGAGGTCAATCAAGTTTTCTTCCATTTTTTCTGTTAACTCTTGATTGAATTCTTCCTCTTTAAGTTTTTCAGATATAAAAAGGTCCTTTTCTGGACTTTTCTCTTCATTCTCAATAACTGTGATTTGTTTTTTGTTATTGAAGAAGCCAAAATTTTGTCTTTTGTCATCTCCTATGGTAAAATATCTGTCTTTTTGGTTAGATATATCTATACCATAAATTTCTGAGTAGTCATTTCCAAGTAAGAAGTGATTAGTAGTACAGTTGTCCATTACTACAAACTCTACTTTAATTCTGACACATTGTGAGGGGTGAGGAAAAATTAGTGTTAAATAAATTATTCCAAGGGGCTTCATGCTCTCACTTGCACTACTAAATTTGACACCTTGTATTTGCATAAGTTTATCTTGCCAGTCTGGGACAATGGGTTTTAAATAACTTTTACCAACACAGGTGCAGTATGCTCCTGTATCCAAGTTCACTTTTCCTTCTTGGTTATCAACCATAACAATACTCATACTTGATTTTCCAGCTGTATATCCCATTCCTTTTGCAGGTTTGGTCCCATAAATTTTGGCATCTTGTATATTTGTCGGGTTTGTGCCAGAAGTTCCAACTTCTGGTAAGTTTTAGTTAACATTTAGTACTTCATAAATTATATCAGTATTATTAATTTGTGCATTAATTATATTAATTTCATCACTTTCAGCGCTTTCTGACTCTTCTGTTTCTTTTTCAGAGTCAGATTCCTCCTCTTTGTCATTGTGGTTTTCTGTTTCCACAATTTCATTACTCTTTGCCTTTTTGAGGCAATTATTGGCTAAGTGTCCAATACCTCCACATTTATGGCATTTTCTTTGCTCATTATTGTTGGATGTATTGGGCTTAAAAGATTCTTTTGATTTATCTTTTTTGATAAATGGTTTATTTGGGCTTTTAATGTCCAATTTCTTCCAAGTTCTGCCAATTTTTGCTCTTGTCACTATGTCTTCTAGTGCATTAATATTTTCTTCTGTGGAGCATGGTTCTATGCACCTGCTTCTTAGGACATTTTCCAGCTCTCCTCCACATTTCTTGAGTATTTTCATGTGCACCATTTTTTCTGACATTTCTGGGTACAATGCATTGAGTCTTGCAACTTGTTTTAAGAACCAAGCTAAAGGTATGTCTTTGTCTGGGTCAAAGAAAGAATTTTCAAATGCATTTTCTATCTTGTACCTCCAGGCATCATTAGCCCACTTGGTGATTATTTCTTGTTTCCACCAAGACCAGGTATTTTTTGCATTTGTTTGCCTTATGGGATAATACCATCGTTTTACAGATTTTTTAAATAATGAATGTAATCTTGCAGTGATTAATTCATCTAGTATGGCATAATCTTCTTGTAGCATATCAATTGTCTTGATAAATGACATGTGGTCATATTCACCTTCTCCTGTGAATGTTGGCCGTTCTTTTAATTGAGGTGCTTCCTTCATGAAGACTTGGTTATTGTCTTGGTGACTCAAGTCTGTTATGAATGTATTTTTTAATTCCTCTTTTGGCTTAACAGGGCTTCTTATGTGAGAAAATGGTGTTGATAACTTTGGCATATTTGAGTTAGCCTCATTAATTTTATCCATTTTTTCAGTGATAAGCCTTATTTCACTTTAAATTTCATCTTTGAGATGCATTCTTGCTTCATCACTTTTTTCCACATGGTCCAAAATTAATTTTTGGTGTGATGAAGTCTTTTCTTCAAATTTTTCCACAGAAATGCTTAATTTGTTTAATTTTTCTGTAAGATTATCAATACTCACGTCATAATTGATTGTCAAGGTTTTTCCTTTGATATCACTTATGTATTTATACAACTCTTGTTGTCCTTGTATTAATTTTTGAGTATTGTCAATTAATTTTCTGTTTATCATTTTCAATCATAAATTTTATGTTATCAATTTCTTTCTTATTTTGTACAACAAGTTTTGTTAAACATGATAAGCTATTATTTATTTCTTGGAAAGATAATAAGCTCTTTTTAATGTCTTTAAGAGGTAAAATACTATTTTTAAGGTCTGCTAAAGTATTTACAACATCTGGAGACAAGGTTATTTCTTTGGGAAATGGGTTTGTCTCATTCTTTGCTCCTCTTTGTCTTTGAATTCCATCAAGGCTCTGGCCATGTTGAATACATTGTCCATGGAATCCTTTTAGATTTTTGGAATCATGTAGCTTGGGGAATTAGGTTTTCTCCAATTCTTTTTCTTGTTTTTCTTCCCTTCTTGGGGAATTGGGTTGGCTTTGGGCTTTCTGGTAGAAGCTACTGGGGCTTCTTCCTTGGTTTCCTCCTTCTTTTTGGCATGGTACTCCTTGATATTTTTGATTTGAGGTTTGGATTTTAGTGGATTCCATCCGTTGGAGTATCTCACTATTTCCTCCTCTTTGAGGAACTTTTTCAGGATGTGGCAGGATTTCATCACTCCTTAGTGTATTTGGGGCAACATTTCCAAATCTTTGTCCTTGTAAACCGTGTAGTACTGTTTGTAGTGGCTCATGTAAATGTCTATTTGAGCCTTCTGAATGTGATTTGTACCTGTTTGAGTCACTCATACTTAGTTCCAATTCTGGTTCAGATATCATGGGCATTTCTGGGACTTGCCTTTGGGATAAGGCACTTCCTTGTGTGGATTCTGTTCCACTGGGGATATTGCCCTTCCTTTTCCCTTTTGAGGAATCCATTCTACCTCTGAGTCCAGCTCCATCTGATTGGATGGAGTATTGGGAGCCTCTTCTGGTAGTAATATTATAAGAAAAATAAGAAATAAGAAAATTTCAGAACAGGAGTTCTTCTTATGGCAATTTACAAATGAGGTACTCACCTTCAGAGTCTTGAATAGTGGGTCCTGGAAAGTCCAATTTCTTGGATTTCTTTTTCTTAGTGATTATTGGTGTTGGTAAACTTTGACAGGTTTCTTCCACCAATCTTTCAACAGTGGTTTGGTTGTCCTCTGTTGGATTGTCTTCAAAAGCTAAAAAAGACAAATAAATATAAGTCTTTTATATAAAAAGTGTTGTTTTTGGTAAGATATGGCAATTTTCCACGTGAAAATTGCTTTTATATCTTTTAAAAAGTGAAAATAATTAAAGAAATGAAATTAAAATAAATAAAATAACTTTTTATTGGTTTTTAATATTTTTTTTTATGTTTTTAATTTTCAAGAATAAAATAAAAATGAATATGATTCTTTTATAAAATTAATTTATAATATCAAATTCTTTTTAACTTATAAGATATCTTTTTTAATCACTAGAGTCACTCAAACAAAGTTTTTGCAAGTCTGAGGATGTGAAAAACCATGTGTAAGACAGTACAATTGATTTCCAAATGCCTCAATAGCTTTTAAAATCAATAAATAGAAAATTATTATATAATTTTATGATTATAATTATAATTCATTATTTGATAAACCCAATGAGAATCTTTTTAAAGGTCATTTAGAGTAAATAGCACGGCCAGGCCCCCAAATGTAAGTCTTGACTATAAAACAATAAGTAGAAATTACTAATATTTTACTTATTGTACTATGAATTTCCTTATAAATGAAATAAATAAGATAAAAATAATTATAATAATAAAGAATTATTATAATTATGGCGTAAAATAACTATATTATGAAATAAATATAATAATATAGCTTATATTAAAAAAATAATACATATAAAATGAATATATTAATAGAAGATAATTATGTATTTAAAAGCACTTTATTATTGTTATCAACAAATAATAAAGGCGTAAAAATTGTTTTTCATTAATAAAAAACAATTAATAACAATAATATTACCAATATTAAAGTTATAAATTAATATAAATACTATTTATATTAATTATAGAATTATTAAAAAGTAATAATAGAGAAAATTATTATAATAAGAGAAATAACCTAATTTCAATGCTTAATATAATAATTTGATTAAATTATGCCTCGAAATGTAAATACAACTTATTTTAATTGTAGTTGCAATAAAATTTAAGAGAAGTTACAAATTTTCTTGATTTTATGTGGAATTGAGTTTTTTAAGAGAAATTTATACAAAACAATTGAATAATTGTAATAATTTTGTCAAAGATGAAGATTATTATAAGATTAGCTCTGGTCTTTAATAATATAAAAGTTTTATATATAAAGAATAAAGAAATTACCTTTCTATTTAATGATATAATGTTTTGTAAGTGTCTGAGGGGAAAACAGAGTAGAAAAAGCTCCATTTATAGTAAATACCTCCCTCCTAGAGTCCAAAAAGGCTTCTAGTAATCGTGAACTGATCATATCCACTGGAATTGATCAATATTTTAAAGTTTGGTAGTGATTACATCATGATCAAACTTACTTATCTCCTTATTACACCATTACTTAGAGTTATCACTATAACTCTAAGTTTGATGACGTCAAAGCTTGGCATGACCCCAAAATTCGTGGATTTTATTAGTTTTAATCATAAACTAACAGTATTCACCAGTTGTAGCACTCATATGACTGTTAAATTTAACTTAAGGTTACAGTGAGTGATCATAAATGATCAAATTAATCTCCAACTTTCATTGTTAATAGCTGTTAAGCTTTGCATGCTACAGCAATTCAGAGAGTGAATTATAATAGCTTGGCATAACTGTATTTTGCTTCTAAAAGCATTTCTTTACACCATCAAAACTCTATTTTTGATGATTTCTCTTGTAACTCATCTTTTCTGTCAAAATTTAATATTTTAAACTTCAAACCATGATTTCAATGGGTTATACCTTGAATATTATAGTACAAAAGCCATCATTCTGCACCAATGAGCTAGTAGAATCCAAATTTCTACTTTTTTTAAGTTTGGACCACTTTCACAACAAAGTGGTCAACAGCTCTATTGATTTTAGTCAATAATCCCTTACAGTTTTTAACCTTGTTCATAGCTTGTGAAATAACCTTCATTTCTGTATTCCTACAGTAGTTACGTGATGACTTTATTTTTGGTTCATCACTCTATCATGCATATTTCAAAAGATATTACCTAACATCCTTGAATGTATGCGTTGAGGAAAAAAGTGCATATATTCAGCTTAACTCCTTGAGTATTGACTTTGGAGATTTGCTTCTTAATTGTTTTATATGTGTATTTTTATGGGGAACCCAATGGTCCCATTTATTTCACCTCTTGCTTCATTGTTAGCTTAAATAATTAAGGATTTAAGTTTTTTATAAGGTATTATTACTTATAACTCATTAGATATTGACTTTACAGATATGCCATAAAAATGGGTATATGTATATTTTACCATGGGAAATCCAATGGTATAATTCATTTCACATGTTTATTCATTCGTTTTTAAGTTAAACCAAGTTTTATGCCAATTTATGGCATTTTTGTGGTTTTAAGGTAATTATTAATGTATAATTATTTTAAATATGTCTTGTGACCTTTTTGGGTATGTGGTCATATCTCAAAGGTTCACATACACCAAGTTGGATTAACTCTTGGATATGTTTTTCCAAGGCTTCTCTAGCTCAGGGCCTCACTGGATAAGCTGGTCTTCTAGGTACTGGAGGGTATGGTCTGTCAATATTAAGAGTAATATAAACTTCATTTCCTTTTATAGCACCTAATGGCTCATTCTCAGAAGCAAAGGCATTCTTATATGTTCATAATACATCGATAAGATCATACCTCATCTTTGGTGATAATGATGAATTAATTTGTGCTTCAACAAGTTGAATAGACACAAATTCTTCCTTATAAGTATCTCTCATAGAAGATATCATGGATATTTGCTTTGGCATATTGAAAAAGGCAAATTTTTGTCTTTTGTTTTCTCCAATTGTGAAATATCTGTTTTTATGGTTATTGAGGTCAATACCATAAATATTCAAGTAATCATTTCCAAGAATGATGTGCTGAGATGTGAAATTGTCAATTACTACTATTTCAGTTTTCATTCTTACACTCCCTGTTGTATATGGAAATACAGGATTAGTGTCCAAGATGCCCAAAGGGTACATATTATTACTGGCACTACTAAATTGTACACCCTCTATGGGTAATAGGTGGCTTTTCCATCCAGGGAGTATGGCTTGAAGATAGTCTTTGCCTACAAAAGTACAAAATGCCCCTGTATCCAAATTGACTTTGGCTTCAATGTCATTCATCAGGATTGAAGTGATACAAGATGCTCCAGCAGTGTATCCGTTACCTCTAGCAGGTTTGGGTTTACACATTCTGGAATCCTGTATATTGATCAGGTTATGACAATCCTCACTGTACTGTGGCAAGTCAGTATGGACTTCTCTGACCTCAAAGAAAGCTGTAATTTTTTCAATGTCATAGTCCTCTACTGGTGTATCCTCATAGACTGAAGAATCTAGGTCAGATTCCTCTTTCTCTTCAGTACACTGAGCTTATTCAATGAATTGAACTTCATTGATTTTTGTCTTTTTGGTGCAAGTGTTGGCTAAATGTGAAGTGCTTCCACATTTATGAGACTTCAAGACATATCTTTCAGGCCTCTTATCTTCTCTGGAAGGTTTGGAGACTATTTTGGATTCCATAGGGATTCTAGTCCAGGTTTTACCAATTCTTGTTCTAGTAATGATATCTTCCATGGCATTAATGTAGTCTTCTGTTGAAAAGGGCTCTAAACATTTGTGCTTGATAGCATGTTTGAGTTCCCAACCACATTCTCTTAATATTTTCATATTAATCATAGAGTCAGATATATCTGGGTGTAAGGCAGATAATCTGTCTTTCTGTTTGAGGAACCAAGTAAGTGGTTTATTCTTTTCTGAGTTAAAAATGGAACTTTAAAAAGAATTTTACATTTTAAATCGCCAAGAATTGGTAGCTCATTTCGTGATTATTTCTGATTTCCACCAAGACCAATCATGTTTACCATGATCAAGTCTCATCTTGTAATACCATTTCCTTGCAGTTCTGGTAAACAAAGAGTGTATCTTGCCTACTATGATTTCATAAGGTATTTGAAAATGTTCTTCTCACATATCAATTGTCTTGATGAACTAAATATGATTGGATTCTTCTTCACCAGAGAATGTTGGCCATTATTCTAGTTTTGAAATATCCTTTGCACAGATAGGATTTCACCTAAGAATGGGATTAAACTTCCTTCAAGAGAACATTTTTCTTCAGTCAAACTGTAGAATGTCTTGGAACATGTGGTTCATAATTCTTATGAATTTGTTCTACATTTTCAATGATTTTATTCTTTAAGTTTTGCCTTTCACTGTCACTTTTTGCCAAATGTGTGGCAAACTGATTGGTATTTTTGATTATTTCCAAGACATGATCTTTCAGAATTCAAAGTTTATCATTAATGTTTAAAATGGAAAGATCTTCCATTTCATCATTTTAAACTTGACATTTACTCTCAATTCTGTCACATGTATTGGTAATTGAATTAAGTCTGACATTTTTCAACTGATACCATTCAGTATACTTCTTGTCATTTCCTTTCAATTCACTGATTTCCAATATTATTTTATTTAGCTTTGCATCAAATTCGCAAAGTTCTACATTGATACTAGATTTAACAAAGTGTATTTCATCCATTCTTTATGTGGAAAAGTCCTGTTCATCCTTTCCTGCTCTTTGGCTGTGAGTTCCATAAGAGTCCTGGCCATATTGAAGACATTGTCCATGGCTGAAGACTACATTTTGGGGATCCTGTACCCTTGTGGGTAAGGTCTGTGTGTCAGCCTGTGACTCAAAGCCAGAGCACAAGCATGACAGCCAAAATACCATAAATCAATGGTATAGCCAAAATACCACCAAAACATGGAACTGAGCCAAATTAGCTCAAAAGGTATCAAAAGAAAGAGGAAAGTCACCTTTTCCTGAAAATATAAGTCCCATCACCATAGGACAAGAAATAACAAAGTTATTCCTGCTCAAAGTCATTGCTGAGCATAAACCTTAATTTTCACCTCTCATCTAAAATCTAGAAGGAGAGGCTTAACCCCATCAAATGGGTACTCAAAATGAAGCTCTAAGCCAGGGCTATCCAATGGTACCAGCCAAACTGAGCTAGCACCAGTATTACTTGAGTTATGGTCAAATTCAGACCAAATAAGGGTGAACAAAACATTCACCTCTCATCTAACTTTTACAGTTTTAGTGTGAGATACTTAAAGTGGGGTCTTTTTGGAAAGAGCACAATCCGGGCTATCTGATGGTGCCATCCATTTCCTCATAACTTAACTACAACAGAAGTTTTTGGCCAAACAAGCTCAATACAGCTTTTTGCCCAAACCACGCCAATGTACAAAAATACTTGTACATGGGATAACTTTGTCATATTTAATGATAACCATGTCAAGTTGGATACCATTGTGTAGAGCTCATATAGAGCTATTCAATGAACCAACTTTGAGCTTGATATCTCAAAAACCGACAGAGTTATGACCATTTTAAGGTCAAAATCCCACCTGGTGTCATATACAGCCTTACCATGGGATAACACCCCATAATCATGAATATGAGGTGTCAAATAGACAAAGAAGCATGTTTTTACTTCAATACCTCATATGTCAGTCAATACTGGGGTCCCATACAGCTTCTGTACAGCATTCTACGCGTCATACACGTCAGAATCAGGCTGTGAGGTCCCCAGATGAAAATTTTCACCCTGTATTGGTGAAAACTGCCCAGATGTGGTTTCAAAACCACATCTGAGCCCAATACAGGGTATACAGGCTGTTTGCAAACCACAAGCCTGTCATAGAGAGTGAAAAATCTTCACTTCCTCTACGTGGAAAGGTCTAGCAGCCTTTCCACCTCAATTTTAGGATAAAAGGAGGGCTTTTCCTCATCCTGCTCTTGAATAACCTACGTAGTAAACTGTCAAAAAAAGCTTTACTCTTGGTTAAATAATCAGGTATACTCTTAATTTAAAGTATTGTAGTCTTTATTATTGTAATCCAACAGGTAAAGCTGCACCCAGGGCTTTCAACAGCGCTCACCACCACTATATCCCTATAGTAAAGCCCTTTAAATCTTAAATTAAATCATTTATTATAAATCTTATCATCTTTTAAAACCATTTTTTCCGTGTCACAGTCATAGTTAAAGCTTATAAATACTCATATACACCTTTATCATAGACTCAGCCTGACACTGTGCCAATTTGCCTTGCCTTTGCCCTTTCCTTGATGTTTCTTGGGACCTTTCTTCTTCTTCTGAGGTCCTTTGGGCTTGTGTTTGGGTACTTCTGGAGTTGGTTTGGAGCTGGTAGACACCACTGGCCCTTCTCTCTCTAAAGCTGGACAAATTTCCAACTCCTTCTTCTCGTCTATGGATAAAAGAGTTTTGTTCTTCAACCGATTCTTTTTCTTTATGACTTTGTCTTTGAAAGACAATGTGCTCCAACCTCCTAAGAGCTCTATGGTCTTCTCCTCACCCAGAAAGCTCTTGATGTGTAAGTAGGAGGTCATGGCCCCCTGCCTGAGGCTTGGACATATTTCCCACTCCTCTTCTTTGGCTGCTCTGAACCAATTTTTGTATTGGAATTGATAAATTTCTATTTCTTCCACTTGAAAGTGGTTTAGCCCTTGAAAAATCATCATGAATTAGTCCAGATTCAGAATTCATGTCAACATTTGTGGGTACATACCTTGGGGAATGGGGTGACGCTTGGTATCCTCCAGATTGTCACAGGGGCTGGCCTGGAACTCAGAAATCAGGGAACTCACTTGGAAGACTCCAAAGAATAAAGAAATAAGAATGAAAGAATAAATTCCTCTAAGAAATATGCAGGTACAGTATTAGATGCAATAACAGGAAAGAGAAGCCAAATGGCCAAAGAGCCAACCAAGGAAGTCCTTAATCACTATTTCAACCTGCCAAAATGAACAATGGAATTAGTAAGGATATGACCACCAAATATCCATTGACAGGAAAAGAAAGAATAAGAGAAAAAGTGCTAAATGACTGACTTGATAATATCAGTATTAACTTGACAAAATTATAAGATAAATAAAGATAAAATAAAATCAAAGTATATTAATTAACTGGGGAAAAACCCCCCAGGGTGGAAAGGGTAGCCGGTATATGTGAAAAGTTGGGAGCTTGACTTCTTCAGGCTGAAAACTGATCTGTATTGATCCTTGAGGCTGTATTGATTGTTTTGCGAATTGATAAAGCTGGTGAATATTGAAATTGGATTGGGTTGAATGAATTTCCCATGCTTGAAAATGAAATACCGTTCTTGGTGGATCCAGACTGTATTGAAATGAAGGTGGTTGTCAAGATGGATTGAGTGGAGCTTTGACACTTGATAAATGAATGAATGAACTGAATGAACTTCCTCTTGAATCCATTGAGAATTGTTGAACAGTATTGCCTTGGAGGAATACTTTGAATGAAATTATCCAATGACGTCTTGATGGCATGATTGGTCTTTGACACTGAAACACTTGATCTTGAGCCTTCATGAGTCCTCTGAATGATTGGGTGCCTTGATGAAGTGATGATACGTTGGAATGTTTAAATGACCATTTGATATTGCCACCATGGAATTGCTGTTGAAAAATGATGCATAATGATATATAACATCATTTATGGCATATTGGTTCATTGGAAAGAAGATTATGCCCAAAGGTCTTGAGATGGAGAGACAGAGGGGAAAAAGATGGATGTGATGGCTTCAGAGCTTGGAAAGGTGTTTCTGGGTCCTTTGGGGTTTTTGGCCACTTTTGGGTTCTGAGCCAAAAACTGGCCCAAAGGGTGGGAAGTGTCTTTTAGACACTTTGCATCAAAGTGCCCAAAGTGCGCAAATATGTGCAAATGCGCAAAGTGCGCAAATATGTGCAAATGCGCAAAAGTGCCCGATAAAGAAATTACCTTTTTATTTAATGAGTTAATGTTTTGTAAGTTTCTGAGGGGAAAACAGAGTAAAAAGAGCTCTATTTATAGTAAATACCTCCCTCCTAGAGTCCAACAGGCTTCTATTAGACGTGCACTGATCATATCCACTGGAATTGATCAATAGTTTAATGTTTGGTGATGATTACATCATGATTAAACCATATTATCTCATTATTACGCCATTATTTAAAGTTATCACTATAGCTCTAGGTTTGATGACGTCAAGGCTTGGAAAACCCCAAATTTTGTGAATTTTATTAGTTTTCATAATAAACTAACAGTATTCACCAATTTTATCACTCATATGACTGTTAAACTTAATTTAAAGTTACAGTGAGTGATCATAAATGATCAAATTAAGATCAAACTTTGATCCTTAATAACGTTGAAGATTTACACGCTACAGCAATTCAGTGAGATAATTGTAATAGCTTGGCATAACCTCATTGTGCTGCCCACAGCATTTCATTACATAATCAAAACTCTATTTTTCATTATTTTTCTTGTAACTCATCTTTTCTGTCAAAATTTAATGTTTTAAACTCCACACTATGATTGCAAGGGGTTATACCTTGAATATTATGATAAGAAATACATCATTCTTCACGAATGAACTAGTAGAATTTAATTGTATACTTTTTAAAGTTTGGACCACTTTCACAACAAAGTGGTCAACAGCTCTGTTGATTTTAGTCAATCATCCCATAAAGTTTTTAAACTTGTTTATAGCTTTTGAAATGAACTTCATTTCTGTATTCCTACAGTAAATATGTGATGACTTTATTTTTGGTTCATCACTCTATCATGCATATTTCAAAAGATATTAGCTAAAATCCTTGAATATATGTAAAAGACAAACTTTGTAAGGAGGTTTTGACAGTTGTCAATAACCGTAGTAAGTAAGGAAGAATGGGGAGCGGCAGCGAACCTTTGTAAGGAGGTTTTGACAGTTGTCAATAACCATAGTAAGTAAGGCAGAATGGGGAGAGGCAGCGAGCCTATTCAAAAAGAAGGAGTAAGACAGTAACGTAAGGATTGTTAGATTACAGAAAGAAGTACTAGGTAGATAGCAAATATTCTAATGGACCTTTGTAAGGAGGTTTTGACAGTTGTCAATAACCGTAGTAAGTAAGGCAGAATGGGGAGCGGCAGCGAACCTATTCAAACAGAAGGAGTAAGACAGTAACGTAAGGATGGGGCTAAAAGGAAGGAGATACAAGATGGATTTTATATGCCTCATCTATTTACAAGAGGTTGTAAAACCATTAGCTATTTAAGTAAGTCTAGTGACAAAGTGCATAGTATTTGATTAATGACTGAGCCTGTTCACACTGGACGTTTGAGGAGGTTGCGCATTGAGATAGTTATTTCTTCATACCGCCGTACCCAGTGGTTCTGTTCCAAACATGATCTTCAGGTGTTTGTTATTTCTTGATTTAGAGAAATTCTTAGTTAGCAAGTCGGCAACCATGTTGTTGGTGTCAAGATATCTAAGTTCAATTTCGTCATTGTCAATTAGGTCCCTGATAAAATGTAATTGAAAATTGATGTGTCTTGTACCATGATCATAGATGTGATTTGAAGCAATTGCAATGTCACTTTGGTTGTCGGAATGTAGGATGCTTTTACATTGTACTTTAGTTGCTTCATAAATAAGTTGTCTTGTCCATTGCAGGTCTTGTGAGCATTCAGGTAGAGCGTTGTATTCTGCTTCAGCGGATGAAAGTGCAACTACTTTCTGCTTGTGAGAGCGCCAGCCAATTGTTCTGAAATAGTAGATTAGACATCCTGAAAAAGATTTGTATTCTTTGGTTCCTCCCCAATCAGCATTGGAGAACCCAAGGATGTTTGTTTCCTGATGTCCAAGGAGATTTGAACCCAAGTTCAAACTGAAGTCTCTCGTTCCAATTGAGTATGTAAGTACATTTTCTACTGCTTTGAAGTGATGTGATCCAGGGGTTTCTAAAAATTGAGATAAAAAAGATACCAAAAAAGCTAAATCTGGTCTTGTACATTGGACAAGGTATTGTAGTAAACCAATAGCGCGTCAATAGTTTAATGGTGTCACAGGGGCTCTTGGACAGAAATACAAGAGTGGCCTGGCACTCAGCAATCAGGGAACTCACTTGGAAGACTCCAAAAGGATAAAGAACAAAATGATAAGAATGAATTCCTCTAAAAGATATGCAGGTACAAGATGAGATGCAAAAGAGGAGAGGGAAGCCAAATGGCCAAAGAGCCAACCAAGTAAGTCCTTAATCACTGTTTCAACCTGCCCAAAATGAATAATGGAATTAGTAAGGATATGACCACCAAATATCCATTGACAGGCGAAGAAAGAGAAAGAGAAAAGTGCTAAATGACTGACTTAATAATATCAGTATTTGCTTGACTAAAATGGAAAGAAAATAAAGATAAAATAAAATCAAAGTATATTAATTAACTGGGGAAAAACCCCCCAGGGTGGAAAGGGTAGCCGGTATATGTGAAAAGTTGGGAGCTTGAGTTCTTCAGGCTGAAAACTGATCTGTATTGATCCTTGAGGCTGTATTAATTGTTTTGGGAATTGATACAGCTGGCTAATATTGAAATTGAATTGGGTTGAATGAACTTCCCATGCTTGAAAGTGAAATACAGTTCTTGATGGATCCAGACTGTATTGAAATGAATGTGGTTGCCAAGATGGATTGAGTGGAGCTTTGACACTTGACAACTTCTTTTTGCACTGCCTCTTGAATACACTTTGAGAATGAATTGACAGTATTCCCTTGGAAGGAATACTTGGAGTGAGAATAACCAATGACTGCTTGATGGCGTCGTTGGTCTTTGATGCTGAAACACTTGCTCTTGAGCCTTGATGATTCCTCTGAATGATTGGGTGCCTTGATGACATGATGAGGTGTTGGAATGTTGAAATTACCATTGATATTTCCACCATTGAATTGCTGTTGAAAAATGATGCACAATGATATATAACATCATTTATGGCATATTGGTTGATTGGCAAGGAGATTACGTCCAAAGGTTTTGAGATGGAAAGGCAGAGGGGAACAGGATGGATGTGATGGCTTCAGAGCTTGGAAAGGTGTTTCTGGGCCCTTTGGGGTTTTTGGCCACTTTTGGGTTCTGAGCCAAAAACTGGCCCAAAAGGCGGGAAAGTGTCTTTTGGATACTTTGCGTCAAAGTGCACAAAAATGCGCAAAATGCGCAAAGTGTGCAAAAAGTGCGCAAATGCACAAAAGTGTGCAAAATGCGCAAAAGTGCGCAAATGCGCATTATGAGCACAAATGGCCAAAACAGCCATTTGGGCCATTTCCCTTGGTTTTGAGGGAAATGACCAGAAAATACCCAATTGGGCATAAATTGCCTCTATGGCTCCTGGATTGAGGTGAAGGTCCATGAAGGCCCCAAAAGACAAATGGCCATGAATGGTCCATAAGATTATGAGGTGGCCATATTGGCCACCAGTGGTGGATATGGCTAATTGGCCATAAAACAACTGTGGCTTGATATGCCATACGGAGATCCAAGGAGGTGAATTGCCATGGTTGTGACAGTACCCCCCCACCTTGAAATGGTGAGCTCCTGAGCACCAATACAAGGTGAAGCCTGTTGAGGCTATCGGAAAGGATTGAGAGTGGGATAGGGGAAAGTTCTTTTAAGAGGAAAATGAAATAATAACTGATATCAAAAATTTGTTATATGATGCAGGACTTGCTTGATCTTCTTTTGAGATTGGCTTCAAGATTGATGATGTTGTAATGAGTGAATATTCTTTGAGATGAAATGTTGATATGATAAAATGAAAATGACAATAAAATTTAATATAAAGAATGAAAATGAAAATAAAAGAAAGAGAAAATAGAAAAGGAAAATGAATTGAATCTTGAGGAGGTTCCGATCTTCATCATGGAGGTTGTTAACCGATTTTGAAATTGGCCAAGGACCTGGAAAGAGAAATTTGATGCCAGGTGCTCACAAAGTGCCCAAGGTGATGTTTTGACAAGATTGTAGACCCCTGAGGGAAGTGCACACCAGGAGTGGAACTTACTTTTGGTAGTTACCACTCCCGCCAGTGCCATAAAAATAAAAACAAAAATGGTTGAAGGAATGAATCTGTATTTTGAAGTCTTGGAAATGAATTGAAAAGTGAATGGCCCATTGTCCCATGTGAAAATGGCCATAGGATTGGAAATGAAGTTGAATGCCATTCCAATGATCTGTGTCCAAAATTGAAAAGTTCTCACAGAGTGGCCAAGGTTATGCTTACAACAAAAAAGAGTAGAATACCCCTAAAGGTGCATACCAGTAGTGGGACTGACTTTTGGTAATTCCTCTCCCCACCAAGCACCATAATGACTCAAGCTTTTGAAGAATTGGGCCCAGGCTTGTTAAGATATAATGAAAGAAAATCTTTGACAAGTTCAGGACAATTCTTGAGGTTTTTGGTTGGTTCCCAAGTGGATCTTTCTGGGTCTTGACTGAAACCTTCCCATTCCACCAGATACCATAATTTTCCTCTCTTGAGCTTTTAGTCGAGTATTTGAAATACTTCCCATTCCTCTTCTTCTTCAATGATGATTGGAGGAGGAGGCTCATGCTGCCTATTTGGGATTGTTGATGTCTTAACTGGTTCTTAGAGTGAAATATGGAAGACTGGGTGGATGGACTTCCATTGAGATGGGAGCTTGAGGTGGTAGGCATGAGTTCTGACTTTCTTCAAGATTGGAAAAGGACCCAACCATCTTTCAGACAGTTTTTTGGTGGGTCTAGTTGATTTGATGTTCTTGGAAGAAAGCCATACCATGTCACCAGGATTGAAAACAGGTGGACGTTCTCTACTTTTATCTTCGTACCTCTTAAACTTGTTTATGGCAACTTCAAGTTCTCTCTTGACATTTTCCTGTACTGATTGGATTTTTGTTGATAACTTTCCAGTAGGAGTATTTTGAGTAATGTGAGCTGAGTCAAAATGTGGATCTCTTCCATAAACAGTGAAAAGCAGTGATTGTTTTGTTAGAGAGTGGTCAGAGTCATTGTAGGCAAATTCAGCCAGAGGGAGCCAGGTGTTCCAATCATCTTGATGATAACTGACATACATCCAAATTTACTGTTCTAGTATCTGATTTACCCTCTCTGTGTGTCCATCAGTTTCTGGATGATAAGCAGTTGACAGATCTCTTGAAATCTTGAGCTGCTGACAAAGATTGGTCCAAAAGGAAGAAACAAAAAGGGAACCTCTCTCACCAAAAATGCTTGAGGGAAGGCCACGCTTTGAGAAAAGATTCTTGATGAATAAGTGGGCCAAATCTAATGAAGTTATGGAAGACATTGTTGGAATGAAAACTGCCAATTTTGAGAATCTGTCCACTATGACAAGGATTGAGTCAAAGGAATTGGACAGTGGCAATTGAGTGATGAAATCCATTGAAAGACAAATCCAAGGACCATTTGGAATTGGAAGAGGTTTGAGGAGTCCAAACTTCTTGTGGTGAATATTTTTGTTTCTTCAACATTGTTGACAGGATGATACATAATCCTTGATAAATTGAGTCATGCCAGATTGGTGAAAATCCCACTTGACAAGTTTGAGAGTCTTCTCTTGGCCAGGGTGTCCAGCTAGAGGAGAGTCATGCCGTTTTTGAAGTATGGTGAGTTGAATTGTGGGGTCATTTGGGACCACCTCCCAATCTTTGAACAGAATAAGTTGGCAGGAGGAATCAAGAGAATAATGTTGGACAGATTTACCTTTACCCAAATCTTGAAGGATACTTCTATATTGAGAATCTTGCCATAATGACTTCTGAATTGATTCAATAAAATTCTAAAATGCTTCCACCTTGACTGCAAGGAATTTTGAGGTTTGAATTTGATATTGCTTGATTATTTTTTGATAATTCATTGGATTCTTGCTGATTAAATCTTCCCCCCTCTTTGGGTAAACGTTGTCCCGACGTGATAAAGCATCTGGAAGGGTAGCCAAGCAGCCAGGGCAATAGGTGATGAAAAAATGGAATTCAGAGAGAAATTCAGCCCAGCGGGCTTGACGGTGAGTGAGAATCTTAGAGGACATAAAATATTGAAGTGATGAATGATTGGTGACTACTTCAAAAGAGGAAGAAAGAGAAAGGAGAAAAGCTCTCCAGAGCTTGAGAGCCCAGACTATTCCAAGGAGTTCCTTGTCAGTAATCTCATAATTGAGCTGAGCTTGGGGAGGCTTGCGGCTATCAAATGCAATGGGATGTTTTCCTGAGTCACAAATCTGACTCAGTACAGCACCCAAGGCATAATTCGATGCATCAGTCTCTACAATGTTGGGTAGAGAAGGATCAAAGTGTGAAAGGATTGGATCTATGTTTAATGCCTCTTTGAGTTGATGAAACTGTCTAAGAGCTTCCTCATTGAGGGGAAAAAAGGAATATTTCTTGAGGAAACTTTTGAGTGAACTAATCCTCTTTGAATAATTCTTGATGAAACAGTGGTAAAAATTGGCAAAGCCAAGGAATTATTGAAGAGCCTTGAGGTTTCTTGGAGGTGGCTTATTGAGAATTTGTGGGAATTTTTCTTGGTCCATCTTGAGGCCTTCAGAAGAAACAACATAACTCAAATACTCTAAACTAGAAACATGAAACAGGCACTTGGAGGACTTAGCAAAGAGGTTATTGGCTCTGAGTATGGAAAGAACAATGGACACATGAGTGACATTTTCTTCTTCAGATTTGGAAAAGACCATAATGTCATCCAAATAAACCACAACGTAAATATCAAGAAGATCATAAAAAATATCATTGACAAGGTTTTGGAAAGAGGCAGAAGCATTGGTGAGCCCAAATGGCATAACCAAATACTCCTAGCTGCCATATTTAGCTCTAAAACATGTCAAGTGTTCATCAACTTCCCTGACTCTGAGCAGGTTATATGCACCACACAAATCAATCTTGAAGAAGATAGAAGAACCATTGAAAACAGTAAGAATCTGATTCATAGGAGGAACAGGATACTTGCTCTTCCTATTAACAGCATTGAGTTTGCGGTAATCAACACACAAATGCAGGCCACCGTCTTTCTTTTTGACAAAGAGGACAGGTGCTCCTGTTGAAGAGGAGCTTGGCCGGATGAAACCTTTCTCTAAATTCTCTGAAATGTAGGCCCTGAGTGTATCTGACTCTTGATTTGATAAAGAGTAGATCACCCCAACTGGAGGTAGAGACCCCTCCAGCTCGATATGATGATCACAGGCGCGGTGAGGAGTAAGTTTCTCTGCTTTCACCTTGGAGAATAAATCCAAGTACTGGTGATAGACAGGAGGAAAAACCTTCATCACGGTTTCTATTTCTTCTGGCTCTTCCTCTTCATCCCATAACTCCTCCAGGGAGTCATGATAAGATTAAGGAGGAAGGTCCATATTCCCAAAGAAGAGATGAAGTGAAGATAGAGAATTATCTTCTCCAACATCTTGAATCTCTTTGAAGACTTCATCTCTAGATGATAGTAATGACTCATGGGAATTAAGGGAAAAAATATGGACAGAAGATGGAAATGATAGTGTTCTAGAATCAACAACCAGCGCTGCACATGATTTGGCAGAAGAAAAGTCATTACTGAAAGATTTTGAAGGATCATGATAGTCCTTATGATCAGCATTAAAGGTGATCAGCCCTTGCCTCCAATCAATATATGGATTAAAATGACTAAGAAAGTCAAAGCCCAATATGAGGTCTTCTCCCTTGGGAGTATCAATTACTAAAAAGTCCCATTCAAAGCTTGGGAAGGAAGGGAGCTCAACCATATATTTAGTATGGTGAGTCACATATAAGGAGGGAACTCAGAGGAGTCCAAAATGATAAGAGGAATCCTCTCTGGAAGTTCTGACATAGTCAATTAGTACTTGTGAACAAACTGCTTTGCAATAAATGAGTGTGTAGCACCAGAATCAATGAGAATACTGTAAAAACCATCAGAAAGAGCAGAAAAAACAAAAGATTCAAGAGAATTTTTGACACCAGTATTCAGAATGCACAATTTTTCTCTGGAAGGAAAACTGTGAAGACCATTGAACACAACATGGTCTCCACTCAGGCTTTTCCCTGGCTGGGAAAATTGCCTGACGGTTGGGTAAGCTTGTTTTGAGGCATTTTGATACAAGACTCAAGACTATGCTTCCCACCACAATAGATATATAGACCCTCCTTGATTCTTCTTTCTTTTTAGAATTCATCAGCTTGAAATGTTTATTCAAAAAAGAAGAATGGGGCTTGTTCATCTTCTGAAAATTCTTCTTCTTCTTTTGACTTGAACTTGAAGAACTTGGAGGATGATAAAAACTTGACTTTGAGGCTTCTTGCTCCTTCTCTTGATGATGACTTCTTTTTATTTTGCCTCTCATGGTACCTGGTAGCAGGCTCCAGGGTAATATCCATTAAGTCTTGAAGAGAGTCAATTCTTGAAGGATGGGAGGCCAATAGATCCAAAATACTGGATGGCAATCCCTTCCTGAAATGATGGATAAGAGCCCTTTCCCCCCAATCTCCAATTCTTGAGACAAGACTTCTGAAATTGGCTATGTATAGTGAAACATGGCCACTTTCCTTCATTCTTAGTGAATCCAATTCTGCTTCAGCTTTTCTGACTTCATTAGGGTCACCAAATAGAGTGAAGAGTTGAGATTCAAATAAAGGCCAAGAATTGAGAAGGTAATTTGGATCTTGATTGGTGAGATTGGACAGATAATGCTCAATCCATTTTGCAGCCCTGCCAATGAGAAATGAAGTGGAATAAAGGACCTTCTTTCTGTCTTGAGCAAAGTTTGCCAGATCATTATGAAAAATCAGTTGACAAGACTGAATAAAGCTTCTAACTTTGAAGGGTTGAGTCCCATCAAAGCATTATGGTGCCTTCATAGATGGAGTCTTTAAGGCTGGTGGTCTTGATGCTTCAGAGGATGAAGCTGCTTGAAGATTGGCCATAATCTGAGTCATTTGCTGCATGATGGCCAATAGAGAGGGTTCAGACTGATGACAGACAGGCTGATTTGACTGGGCTAGAGTTGGCCCTCCAGTACCTTGGGATGCCTCCACAGGAGCAGGGACACCTTCAGTACCATCAGACTCTTCCTCTTCCACAGAATTCTCCTCCTCCTCTTCACCATGTTCACCTGGACCCTTGAAAATGGTCCTTAAAGTTCCTGGAAATCCGCCAACTACTCCTGAAAATGAGCTTGATTTTCTTTGCACTCTTCCTTCCTTTCTGGATGGTGCTGCTCCTTCCAAAATGGGTCCTCTGTCCAGTTTGGCCCTCAGTTGAGAAACTGCTGGGGTTCTATCAAGAGGAGCCCTAGGAGCTGGAGTGAGAACAGCTTGAGTTCTTGCCTGAGATCTTGTCTGCCTTGCAGGAGGTGAGTGTTGGATGGGCATGATTTAAGGATAAAATGAAATAAAATGAAAAATAATCAAGATTTGAAGATGAAAACTTGAGGCAATTGAAATAATGCTTGAAGTCAAAAATCAAAATCAATATCTGAAGGAAAATCAATAAAATCACTAAATCAAATGAAATCTTCAGATAAATCAATCAATTAAATGTCAAATGAAAACTTGAAGTCAATAAATCAAATATGTCAAATCAATCAAAATCAAAATCTTGCAAAATCAATCAATCAATCAAATGAATTCTTGAGGCAAAATCAATTTATTTCAAAATTCTTGATGTGAAAAATCAACAAAATCAATGAAATCTTCAGGTCAATCAATTTTCTTGTGGTCAATATCAATTTATGTCAAATCAATCAATCAAATGAAAATCAAATAACTTCTTCTTTAAAAATCAAAATTCTTTAAGAATGAATGAAATATGCATCTTGATGTGAAGAATGAGTCTGAATAACTTGCTGAAAAATTTGAAAATCAAAAGAAAATTAGTATGACGCCTGAATTATGAATGAATTAAAAAAAATGATGATTCAAGATAAGATCTAAAAAAGAGAAACAACAAAAAAATAACTCTGGGTCCGCTTTCAATTTTCAGAATGAAGAATGAATGAGATAAAATTGAGATTTGATGATGAATCATAAGGCTCATAAGCATTAAAGAATCATAATTTCAATGAAATGAGTGAATGAAATTATAAAGAAAGAATGAAAAGAATGAAAAGAAATTATGAGTTAATTAATATAATGTCACGGGGGCTCTTGGACAGAAAACAAGAGTGGCCTGGCACCCAGCAATCAGGGAACTGAATTAGAAGACTCCAAAGAATAAAGAAATAAAAATAAAAGAATAAATTCCTCTAAGAAATATGCAGTTAAAAGATGAGATTCAATAAGAGGAAAGAGAATCCAAATGGCCAAAGAGCCAGCCAAGTAAGTCCTTAATTACTGTTTTAACCTGCCAAAATGAACAATGGAATTGGTAAGGATATTACCACAAAATGTACATTGACAGGCAAAGTAAGAATAAGAGAAAAGGTTCTAAATGACTGACTTGATAATATCAGTATTCACTTAACAAAATTATAAGATAAATAAAGATAAAATAAAATCAAAGTATATTAATTAACTGGGGAAAAACCCCCCAGGGTGGAAAAGGTAGCTGGTATATGTGAAAAGTTGGGAGCTTGAGTTCTTAAGGCTGAAAAATGATCTGTATTTATCCTTGAGGCTGTATTGATTTTTTTGCAAATTGATACAGCTGGTGAATATTGAAATTGGATTGGGTTGAATGAATTGCCCATGCTTGGAAATGAAATACCGTTCTTGGTGGATCCAGACTGTATTGAAATGAAGGTGGTTGCCAAGATGGATTGAGTGGAGCTTTGACACTTGACAAATGAATGAATGAACTGAATGAACTGCCTCTTGAGTCCCTTGAGAATTGCTGAACAGTATTTCCTTGGAGGAATACTGTGAATGAAATTATCCAATGACGTCTTGATGGTGTGATTTGTCTTTGATGCTGAAAAACTTGCTCTTGGGCCTTGATGAGTCCTCTGAATGATTGGGTGCCTTGACGAAGTGATGATATGTTGGAATGTTGGAATGACCATTTGATATTGCCACCATTTAATTGCTGTTGAAAAATGATGCATAATGATATATAACATCATTTATGGCATATTGGTTCATTGGAAAGAAGATTATTCCCAAAGGTCTTGAGATGGAAAGACAGAGGGGAAAAAGATGGATGTGCTGGCTTCAGAGCTTGGAAAGGTGTTTCTGGGTCCTTTGGGGTTTTTTTCCACCTTTGGGTTCTGAGCCAAAAAGTGGCCCAAATGGCAGGAAAGTGTCTTTTGGACACTTTGAATCAAAGTGCGCAAAAATGTGCAAATGCGCAAAGTGCGCAAATGCTCAAAATGTGCATTATGAGCCCAAATGGTCCAAAACAGCCATTTAGGCCATTTCCCCTGGTTTTGAGGGAAATGACCAGAAATACCCAATTGGGAATAAATTGCCACTATGGCTTCTGGATTGAGGTGAAGGGCCATGAAGGCCCCAAAATACAAATGGCCATAAATGGTCCATAAGAGGATGACATGGCCATATTGGCCACTTCTGATGGATATGGCCAATCTGTAAGATGTGACTATGAAACTGATGATAATATTGCTATTAATCAACAGTACTATGTCTGTTCTTATGAAATATAATAATAAAAAAATTATTATAACCACAATTAAATAATTATAAAATTATTTCTTTCACGTGTTATACACTACTAGTGATTATAACAGTGAGCAGTAATTGTCTACTAGAATCAATTACAAGAAGAATTTAATAATAAAAACTTCTTTATTAAAATAATAAAATTATTTTAATATATAACTATCTTGTACAAGAATAATTATGAATATAATTCTTGAAGAAAACTATTACTAGAGAAAAACTTTAAGAATGAAAAATAAATGACTCACTAATACTCCAAAGAACTTATTGATAGATAAGAGTAGAGAAATTTGATGTGGAATTGTGGATTTAAGGGATCAAAAGGATTTATAACAGTATTACAACAATATATAGTTGGATTCTATGATTTCACGTCTTTCTGGATGATTTTGAAAGATTTAAAACACTTAAGAATAGCTTTAACTAATACTTACTTGTTGGTAATAATGATTTAATAAATTGATAAGATGATGATACGGAAAAAACAGCAAGAATAGGCTTCTTTTAAGTCAACAACAGCTCACAGAGGCGTGCCATGGAGCAAACTGAAAAACCAGTGAGTGAGAAAACAATAAACCCTTTTGGATTAATGATTGCATCATCTGTTGTCACGTAAGATTATCATAATTACTTAATTGATGCTTTTACGTGACTACCAACCCCAATATGGTTAAGAATAAAAGGAGTAACATCTGTAAATCTTCTTTTATTCTAAAATAATCATTGATTTCTCAAAGTTATCAATGTTATTGCCAATTTGATCACAGGTTGTAATTTCTGTGAATTTTTGAAGATTCAGTGTTTCACGTAGAATGGTCAAAAATGGACTGTAAGTAAAACTTTTAATTTTGCTAGTAAAACCATAATTATTTTTGGTTGTACCATAGATAATACGGTTCGTCATTGGTCCTGAAAGTTTCAGGAAGATTCATTAAGAATTGTATTTTTAATGAATTTTTGAAGGTTTTACCTCATTTCTACGTAGAATTGCAAATAGCAGTATTTTGCTGGTTGCTATGAGGTAAATCAATGAATATGGATCCCAAAAGGGTTTAATTACTCTTTTAGGGTCTAGTCATGGAAAGTCATCAAGAATTGACGTGGTTACAGGAGCCTAAGTAGCTTATTACCTCCTTGGCACGTCAAAATAGCAGGTTATTTGCTATTTTTCTTATGATTACAGTAGGTGTAACTTGGTAACCAAGTTCCCAAAGAGTTTTAGTTTACCAATTGGGCCAAGATGAGCCATGGATCCATTCTCTGGAGCTATCCACGCCTCTGAGGCCTCAGAAGTTGGGTACCCTGGCTCTCTTTGATGTCTTTTGTCCCCCTTGCTTAATTTTTACGTCAAAATAGTAATTTAAGCTTAAAGTGAGATATCCACTATGGGTGTACCAAAAGTCTATGTAAGAATACCATAATATTAAGTGCTCAAAACATGCATAACACTGTTCTTAGTGTATATGTAACATGGGATTTCTCACTTTCCCATTATTTTGGCTAAAAATCAAGAAAAACAAAAATTTTCACGGATCTTTTATGTGGTATTAATGATGTGGTATTGAAGTATTTTCCATTTTACCACCTTAAATACTTAAATTGAGCTTATTCACTCTATGGAGCTACCCTAGGTGAATTTTTGTGTAGAATCCAAATCTGGCCTTAAATCCATGGATTTACTTACTCAATGAAAAGTTATTCATCTTTTCTCAAATTGAAAATGATGAATTTTGGATATATGCATGACTTATGAGTTATGCATAATTCAAAATTTCTTTTTAAGATAATTGTGGCCTATTTGGGTAAGTAAAATATACCTCAAGGCTCACACAATCGGCCATAAAAGGACTGTGGCTTGATATGCCATACGGAGATCCAAGGAGGTAAATTTCCATGGTTGTGACACCGATATGTCTTTCTTGAGGAAGGTTTGACACTTCTTGATTTGGTATTGCCTCTTCCTTGTCCACATCCATCTGGTTTGACTGAACACTTTCTTCCATTTCTGGTATGCGCCATCTTCACATCAATTCAAGAGAAAAAAGTGAAATAAAAGGACAGAACCAGACACCTTTTGGTGGTAATTTAGCTTGTTCTGTTCTTAATAAAGTGCCTCTTTTAGCAATTTGAACTTAAATAATCTCTTCATATTCTGCTTTTGAAGATTTTGGAATATTAATATATCTCTTATTGAGCTTATTACCAGCTGCACTGTATTTTATTAAGGACACTAGAAAAAATTTATAAAAAAGAAATTATTGTTAGGCTTTTTGAAATATCTTGAAAGATTTTTTATAAGCTTTTATTATTTGTTACTATTAAAAAAATTATTCTTTTCAAGAAAAGAAAAATAAAATTCAAGATTTTGATTCAAACTTAATTCAGAGTAACTCAAAGAATAATTTTCCAAGTCTTTGGATGTGAAAAAGCCACATGTAAAACAATATAAAATTAAACCAAATTCCTCAATGAAAAATATTTTAAAAAAAAAATTCAAAAGTAAAAATTATTTTAACTTCAAATTGAAAGAAAGAATAATCAAATTAATATATCTTAGAGCTTAAAAATATATTAATTAGGGGTAAAAGGTTCAAAGAACACAGCCAGGCCCCCAAATGTAAGATGTGTCTTTGAAACTGTTGATAATATTACTATTAATCAAAAGTACTATTACTTTTCTTATCAAAAATAATAATAAAAATTATTATAACCACAATTGAATAATTAAAGTAGAATTTCTTCTATGTGTTATAAACTACTAGTGATTATAACAGTAAGCAGTGATTTTCTACAAGAATCAATTACAAGAAGAATTTAATAATAAAAACATCTTTTGTTAAAATAATAAAATTCTTTTAATATATAATTATCTTTTGCAAGAATAATTGTAAATATAATTCTTGAAGAAAAACTATTACTAGAGAAAAACTTTAAGAATAAAGATAAATCACTCACTATTAATCCAATGAACCTTTTAGAAGATAATAGTAGAGAGATTTGATGTAGAATTGTGAATTTAATGAATCAAAATGAGTTATAACAATATTACAACAATATATAGTTGATTTCTATGATTATACGTGTTTCTGATTGATTTCTGAAAGAATAAAACACTTAAGAAAAGCTTCAACTAAGACTTAGCTGTTGGTACTAAAGGCATACTTGAATAATGTGATTATTTGGAAAAAACAGCAAGAGGAGGCCTGTTTTAAGTCTAAGACAGCTCACAGAGGCATGCCATGGAGCAAAATGAAAAATCAGTGTGTGAGAAAGCAATAAACATTTTGGGATTACTTATTGCATCATTTGTTGTCACATAAGATTATCATAATTACTTAATTGAGGATTTTATGTGACTACCAACCCATTTATGGTTAAGAATAAAAGGAGTAAAAAGTGTAAATCTTCTTTTATTCTAAAATAATCCTTGATTTCTCAAAGTTATCAATTTTTTGGAAATTTCATCACAGAATGTATTTTCTGTAAATTTTTAGAGATTTTGTGTTTCACATGGAATCTTCAAAAATGGACTGTAAGTGAAAGTGTTAAGTTTACATATAAAAGTATAATTCTTTTTGGTTTTGATATGTATTATAAAGCTCTCAATTATTCCTGAAAGTTTCAGAAAGATTCATTAAGAATTGTATTTTTAATAAATTTTGAAGTTTTTACCTCAGTTCTATGTAGAATTGCAAATAGCAGTATATGTGTAAGATGTGACTATGAAACTGATGATAATATTACTATTAATCAACAGTACTATGTCTTTTCTTATTAAATATAATAATAAAATATTATTATAGCCACAATTAAATAATTAAAGAATTATTTCTTTCAAGTGTTAAGCACTGCTAGTGATTTTAACAGTGAGCAAGTAATCATCTACAAGAATCAATTACAAGAAGAATTTAATAACAAAAACTTCTTTTATTAAAATAATAAATTATTTTAATATATAATTATCTTTTGCAAGAATAATTATAGAGCTAATCCTTGAATAAAACAGTTACTAGAGAAAAACTTTAAGAATTAAAGATAAATGACTCACTAATACTCCAAAGAAGTTATTGATAGATAAAAGTAGAGAAATTTGACATAGAATTGTGGATTTAAGAGATCAAAATGATTTATAGCAGGATTATAACAATATATAGTTGGATTCTATGATTTCACGTCTTTCTGATTGATTCTGAAAGATTCAAAACACTTAAGAATAGTTTAACTAATACTTACTTGTTGGTAACAATGATATAAAATGATGATAAGACAATGATGATGCGGAAAAAACAGCAAGAGAAGGCCTCTTTTAAGTCAACAACAGCTCACAGAGGCGTGCCATGGATTAAACTGAAAAAGCAGTGAGTGAGAAAGCATTAAGCCCTATTGGATTAGTACTTACATCATCTGTTGTCACTTAAGATTTGTCATAATTGCTTAATTGATGCTTTTACATGACTACCAACCCCAATATGGTTAAGAATAAAAGGAGTAACATTTGTAAATCTTCTTTTATTCCAAATTAATAATTGATTTCCCAAAGTTATCAATGTTATTGACAATTTCATCACAGGTTGTATTTACTGTGAATTTTTGAAGATTCAGTGTTTCACGTAGAATAACCAAAAATAGAATGTAAGTAAACCTTTTAATTTCACTAGTAAAACTGTAATTCTTTTTGGTTGTACCATAGATAATACAGTTCTCAATTGGTCCTGAAGGTTTCAGGAAGATTCATTAAGAATTGTATTTTTAATGAAGTTTTGAAGTTTTTACCTCATTTCTACGTAGAATTGCAAATATCAGTGTTTGACTGGTTGCTATGAGGTAAACCAATGGATACAAGTCCAAAAAGGGTTTTAATTACTCTTTTGGGGTTTATCCATGGAAAGTCATTAGTAATTGACATGGTTACAGGAGTGTAAGTAGCTCTTTACCTCCTTGGCACGTCAAAATAGCAGGTTATTTGCTATTTTCTGGTGTTTTACAGTAGTTGTAACTTGGTAACCAAGTTCCAAAAGAGGTTTGGTTTACCAATGGGGTCAAGATCAGCCATGGAACCAAGCTTTGGAGCTATCCACACCTCTGAGGCCTCAGAAGTTGGGTACCCTGGCTCTCTTTGATGTCTTTTGCCCCCCTTGCCTATTTTTCCCATCAAAATAGTAATTTAAGCTTAAAGTGAGATATCCACTATGTGTGCACCAAAAGTCCATGTAAGAATACCATGATATTAAGTGCTCAAAACATGCATAACACTATTCTTAGTGTATATGTAACATGGGATTTCTCACTTTCCCATTATTTTGGCGTGAAATTAAGAAAAACAAAAATTTTCACGGATCTTTTATGTGGTATTGATGATGTGGTATTGAAGTATTTTCCATTTTACCACCTCAAAGAGTTAATTTGAGCTTATTCACTATATGGAGCTACCCTAGGTGAATTTTAGTGTAGAATCCAAATCTGGCCTTAAATTCATGGATTTACTTACTCAATCAAAGGTTATTCATCTTTTCTGAAATGAAAAATGATGAATTTTGAATATATGCATGATTTATGGGTTATGCATAGTTCAGAATTTATTTTCAAGTTAATTGTGGCCTATTTTGGTATGTAAAAGATACCTCAAGGCTCACTTTTGGTGTTAGCTCCATTTGGCTAGTACCATTGAAACTCAGATCTTCAATATGAATACCCATTTGAGGTGGTTCAGCCTCTCTCTATGGATTTGAGATGAGAGGTGAAAATTAAGGTGTATGCTCAGAAGCTGCTTTGAGCTTGAATGACTTTGTTATTCCTTGTCCTATGATTATGGGAGTTGAATATTTGGAAAGAGGTGAATTTCCTCTTTGTTTTGAAAACGTTTGAGCGTTTTTGGATCAGCTCCATGTTTTGGTGGTATTTTTCTCTACCATTGGCTTATGGTATTCTGGTAGTCATGTTTGTGCTCTGGGTTTGAGTCACAGGCTGACATACCCTCCCTCTAAAAAAAGGCTCATCATTGATGACAATTTCCTGTCTTTGTTGAGGTACTAGTGTGGTTCATTTGACCTTGAGCCAACAAATTTCTGGTGGTCATACCCTTCCTTTCTGGTGGTGTATGTTTCAAGCCATCCAGATTTTTGGTCATTGTTTTGCTTATTTTTAAGTGGACTGAACCAATTTCCTTTTTTCCATGTTTCTTGAATTCCACAAAATAGTCCTCATTGGGTTTAGGTTCACTGCATGAATTATTTCCACATCCATTCCCCACAATATCAGAGTCAGATTCATGACCTTCTTGGTCCCTTCTTGTTTCTTTCTCTCTTTCAAATATCTCTTCCCTGCCTTTGGGAAAACTGTCTGAATAGTGATTGGGTGATTCACAGTTGTGAAATCCTGTTAGGATTTCAGATTCTGAATCATGAGTGTCCTTGGCTTCCAGGGTTGGATTTTCCCTAATATCATCAGTACTATGGGTATTGTATCTACCAACAGATGTTCTCATCCTTACTTCTTGCAAAGCCGTAAGGTATGGATATGAAACTTTGATTGAAGAATCAGGTACTTTTCTTGTGCACAAAACTTGTTTACGGTAAAAATTGATTAAGAATAGTATGAAATAAGATTTCTAAGAGAAAACATGCTGATTTTATTATTTTTAACTTTATTAGTATAAAACAATAATATTTTAAGTATTTATTGCTTTACCAACAATAAAGATTTATCCAAAGATATTCTACAAGGGATACTTAAGGCTGAAAAAGAAATTTCTTCAAGAGCAATTTTAATTGGAATTAATTGAGAAAAGAACTCCAGGAGATTAGTATCAGAATATAGTCTTTAAAAGGATTATAAAAGAGAAAAAACGCCCAAAAGTGACCAGAGTGAATTTGGAAACAAAGTGACAAAGACCAAGGTGATGAAAGATGCTTTAATTCACTTATGGGGTGGTTCAGGGGTAAAAATTATTATAAGAGTTACAAAAGATGGTTATAATGATTTTTTCACGTGGTTGAAAGGCTTAAAGGTATTTGAAAAGGGTGGTTGGAATCGTTTATTGATTAATTTAACAGTGTTTAAACTAATTGTAAAAGGAAAAGATTCTAACATGAAGAGAAAAGTGGGGCAAAAAAGACATTCTTTGATAGCCACCAATTCGCCTTCTCTAAAAGTAAAATTTGCTCTTTTCAGTTTTGAAAAACACTCTGACAACAGAAAAGCCAATTATGGCAACATTGAACCCTGGTTTAGAGCAAAAAAGGGCTGGTTTTAGCCATTTTGGGACCTCAAAACAGCTATTGCTATAGTAATACCTGGTTTTTAGCCTTCAAAACACGTCAAAATTTGCTTATGAGACCTTGAAACCAGTTAAAACTGTTTGGACAACATTGGTTTTATTCTAAGGGTAGTTTTAGCCTCTTTCAAACAGTTAAAACTGCCCTGGTTGCTATCAAAACCTCATCATCAATTGAGACACAGACCCTGTCACTCAATTCCAGTCCAAAAGTGATGAACCTTTGCATGTATTTTGACATCTCATGCCTTTCAGAAAGGAATTTGGGGGTTTGGCTCCCCCTTGGAGCCAAGATTCCTTCTCCCCCCAGAATCAATCTTTCCAATTTATTTTTGCGACAATTCCTCATCATGTATTATACTTATCATTGACAAATTTAATTCAATTGAGTTTTTACAGTACAAAAATTTAATAATTGGCACCTTATATGTAAATTAAAGCTCAATTATGTAATACATGCACACATTTTGACGTTTCAATTGAAAATACTTCAATTCCTCATAGCTTTTAAGCTACACACAACACCTCAATTTCGACACAAAAATAGATGGTTAACACCACATGTGATGTGAATTAAATTAAGGTTTTGAGGACTTTCAACTTTTGTACAGAAAATACAAGAAACTCAATTTAAGCTTATTTAGAGTTAGGTTACAGAAAGTTTATGCCGAGGTGACCCCACCTTATTTCTTATGAGGACTCCAATGGTGGAATAATTTTCACATTTTTATTTGTGGCATAAAAAGCTATGATAATGTCTATTTCACATTTTTCCAAAATTATTTCAGTTTTGGTAGTTTTGTTGAAAATTCCTTTTTACTTAATTTTTTCAAGTAAAAAATGTTTTGACAAATTTAAAGTTCAATGTAATTTTATTTTTAAATTATAATTTAATTTTTGTTTTCTGTGTTTAAATTTATATTTATATCTAACTTCATTTTTGATAATATAAATAAATTTACTTATGTATAATTGTATATTATTTTATTATTTCTGGTCTTTTGGGTATCTGAAAATATCTCTAAGGCTCACATTCCCCCCCCCTAAAAAAGAAATATTAGTTTATACTAATGTTATTTCTAGTGTGTCTCAATATTCAGAGAAGCTTATTGGCTTCAGTTATGTCCTTTTCTGCTAACCATTCATCTTCATGAGCTGGGTCACTGTACCTAACAAGGTGTTCTCTTAGGTTATTGGTTCTTAACTTTCTTTCTTTGAGAACTTTGGTGATTTTCTTAGTACCAGAACATTCAAGAGGAGATATATGCTGGGGAACTTTATTTCTCGAAGGAAACTTCTCAGCATCACTGGATTTATATGGCTTTACCAAGCTTACTGGAAATGTAGGATGCTTATTGCTAAGTTCCTCAGATAATTCTATTTCAATTGCATTTTCCCCATGGAGCACTTTAACAACAAAAGGTTCTGCAAAGGGGTCTTGGAGCTTTTTAAATCCCTTGATGTTATTGAAGTTAGTGGTGGATACAAGTACTAAATCTCCCACTTTGAAATCTAGAATGGCATGTGATTTGTCCTATTTGTCTTTGGCATATGCAAATGAGTCCTCCATGAACCTTATTGCATTCTTTCTAGCTTTTTGTAGAACTCCTTTGAAGCTACCAGCTGTGGGATTCATTCCAACCAAATCCTTCCTTAATGATTCTTGGTGTAATTTGGGATTCCATCCCTTCTCTAAAATAGTAGGATTTTTATTGGTACAGGCATTAATGGATGTTTTGTATTGGAATTCCAGTTCTAGTAAGAGAGTACACCAATCATGGGTGGACCCATCACAATCTTTAAATTCAAGGCCATATGCACAAAATCTTCTTACCATATCATCTAAGATTTGGATAATTCTTTCATCTAGTCCATCATTTTGTGGGTGGTAGGCTGTAGAGAAGGAAAATTTTGTTCCAAATAATTGGTAAAGATTTTTCCATAGTGCTGAGGTGAATTTGAGATCTCTCTCACTAATGATATTTGTGGATATTCCAGTCCATGATATTCCTCTATTCCATATTACATGAGCTGTATCCATGGCTGTATCATACTTGTGACATGGTAGAAAGACTGGAGTCTTACTAAATCTGTCATCAATCACTAGGAATGCATTATACCTTCTATCACCCCCTGGTGGTAGGGCATTTACCAAATCCATATGGACAATTCCCCAAGGTTTTCTGGGTTGTTGGATTTTGATAGTATTTGCAAGTCTTTTTCCAGTGGTTTTATTAGCCTTTTGACATCTGTCACAGGTTTTGCAATACTCTGCCACATCTTTCTGCCTCATTGGCCACCATATTCAGGTCTTTATCCTTTCTCTTTTACTTTCCTCAGACAGATGTCCTGAGAAGGGGCTGTCATGAACTTCTTTTAGTACTAGATTCATTAAGGATCTGTCAACAACCATCATGAAACATGTGTGCTTAGTTCTGTAGTAAATTATACCATCCAGTAAGTGGGATATCCCTTTATCATATAATTTCTTCCATATTTCATCTAAGGCATGTATCAAAGAGCTATCTTTACAGTATTCAGTAAGAACTTGGCATAGGATGTTACAATTCTTATCTTGAGTATAGCTGTTTCTTACTTCCTCAAAGAATGTTGGGTTAAGATCTGTAACACTGATTCCTTCTATTGGGATCTGTGGGGAAGCTTCTTCTGGAAATAGGAAGGATTATCAATCTTATTTGGTAATGGCGATCTTCTCAGTCCATCTGCATTTTTATCAATATTTCCATCATTGTGAACAATAGTCATATTACCTCTATACTCCTGTATGGCTATTTTCCATCTGAGCATATTCCTGTTGGGTTTTTTCATGTTTAAAAGTGATTTGACAGAATTAAAATCTGTATCACTTCAAAACACATCCTTCTAGGAAGTAATTGACTTTTTCCAAGGCCCATACAAGGCATAAACACTCCATCTGACTTGCCCCATAGCTCACTTCAGTTGGGTTGATTTGCCTGGAGATGAAACATATGGGTCCTGCCACAGGCTTATCATTGATAATCTGGACTTGATTAAGTGCAGCATCTAGTCTATCTCCTGATGCATCAATATCAAGATTCAGGGCAGCTTGAAGTCTGGCATTAGTAATAGTGGAGCAGTGGTCAAGGCTTGTCTTAAAGATCCCAAGGCTTTGACTCTGTCAAGAGTCATTTGAAATACTGTGTCCTTGTCACATAATTTAGAAAGAGGTCTTTCTATGGATGAAAAATCTTTAATTTGTTGCGTGTAATATCCTGAAAGCCTTAAGAATGACTGGATATCCTTTTTGTTCTGAGGCATAGGTTTCACTAGCACTGCTGCAACATTGTTTTTTTCAATTCCAAGGGATAAACCAGATACTACACTTTCCAGTGCTTTGAGTTCTTTAAATCCAAAATGACATTTCATTAAAGAAATTATCATGTTTAAAGATTGAATTTTGTTCAAAACTCTGGATAATCTGTATATATGTTCTTCCCAGGTCTTGGAACAGACAATAATATCATTAATGTAAATGATTAGCCATCCTTCTGAAAGTTCTTCAGGGAAGATTTAAGTAATTCCTCTTTGGAAGTGTGAAGGTGCATTCTTGATACCAAAAGGCATTTTTAAATATTCATACACCTTGCAATGAAAAATAATCCTCAAGTATTTTCTTTCCCTTCGTGTTACCACATTCTGATTAAATCCTTTAAGGGCATCCATGGTGCTTATATACACTGCTTGGGATATTTGGGTAAGGACAATTTGGATTTTTGGTATTGGGTACCTGTCTTGAACAGTGTAAGTATTCAGAGCTCTCAAGTCCCCAACCATTCTATATTTTCCATTATGCCATGCCACTATGACTGGTGTAGTTATTTTTACCTCCTCATTGTGTCCAACCATTCTTATTACCCCAAGGTCCAGAAGCTCCTCAATATGGATTTCTAGAGCTTCTCGCTATTGAGTACTTGCTGGATATGCATGTCTTCTGGAGAGTGGTGGGTAAGGTCTTTCAATATTAAGAATAATGTCAACCTCATGACCAAGAGGCTCTCCCAGGGGCTCTTTATATGATGCAAAGGCTTCTTTGTGGTCATATAAAAAGGCAGAAGGTTCACTTTCTTGTTTATCAGTGAGATGAAGACTGCTTTCAGCTTCATTTAACTGTTCAGACTTCAGATTTTCTAACTCTAAGTTGACTGGTGATACTTTTTTACTTTAATTTGTTTTTCAAATGGTAAAGAGGAACATGTTTGATGCTTATTGTTCCCAATAGTAAATTATTTATGTTTGTTGTTATGTAAGTCTATGCTATACATGATCAAATAGTCATTTCCCAATATAAAATGGGTACTAGAGCAATTTTCCTTAACAAAAAATTTAATAGTTATTCTTAGATTTCCACTTGTGTGTGCAAATATGACAGTAGTCTCAAATATTCCCAATTCTTTCATTGGACTACTTGCACTATTAAATTTCATGCCATCAATTGGCAATACTTGATCCTCAAAATTTGGTACACAAGTCTTAAGAAACGATTTGATAACACAAGAGCAGAAGACTCCTGGGTCAAGTAAAAGCTTAGTGGGGTTTTTTTGTCAATTAGCACTTCTGTTATACAGGAGCTACCAGCTGTATAACCTTTTCCCCTGTTTGGTTTGGTTTTCATTAGTTGTTCATCTTGAACTTTTGATAAATCAAGTTGAACATTGCTCAATTGTGGCAAGTGGGAATAAGATTCCATGATATCAAAAGTGGAATTGATATTTTCTATATCTTTTGAAGATTCAGAAAATATTGATGATTTATGATCTGAATTACCTTCATGTACCTCATCCTTTTCAACATCAGGTTCCATTTCAATTTCAATTTCAATAATTTTCCCCTTCTTGGGACATATAGAATTTTCTTTTGAATTCTTGTCCACAGAATGTTTCCAAGGTGTACTAAACCTTGTTTTTAGGTTCACCCTACTAGACCCAATTCTGGTTCTGGTGGTTACTTAATCCTATATATTAATGATATCTTTGGCTGAAGATTTTTTAGTAGTTCTGCTTTTGACAGCATGCTCTAAGTTACCTCCACATTGTCTTAGAACTTTTCTGTGAATCATACATTCTGACATGTCAGGATATACTGCTGTTAATCTATCTTTTCGTTGGAAAAATCAAGGTAAAGCTTTGTCTTTGTCAGCATTGGATTTAGCAGATTCAAAGGCTGTTTCAACTTTAAATCTCTAAGCATCATTGGCCCATTTGTTGATAATTTGTGTTTTCCACCAAATCCAACTTTGGTATCCATGTGCCTGTCTCAATTTTATACACCATCTCTGGGCTGATCTGGTAAACAGGGTGTTAAATCTTGCTTTTACCAATATTTTAGCTAATTCAAAATCTTCTTTAATGATGTATATACCTCTGATGTATTTTATATGGTCAGATTCTCCTTCACCACTGAAGTGAGGGCATTCTTTAAGTTTTTGTACCTCTTTCAAGGGTGCTTGGCCCATTGATGGTTCCAAGTCATGAAAAGAAGTGGAAAATTCATCTTTTAACTGTGAATTTTCAACATCCAATACTTGGGGATTGGGAATTCTTTTACCCTCATATTGATTCAGAGGCTTAGAAATTCTAGGTAAGTTGTGCAGTAATTGTTCAATATAATTCATTTCACTGTTGCTACACATTTGAGAATTTCTGAACTCAGGTTGGAAGCTCTGTATTAAATTCATTACTTCAATTTTCTACATATCTTCCTTATGTGTTAATTCTTTCCATAGTTCTGTCTTTCTAGTATTATGAGAAGTGACTTGATTCCAATTAATTGTTAATTTTGATACTTCCTGTTGTGAGTTGTCAAAATACCTCTTTCAGGGCAATTTTATATGTCTTTACTTCAGTAAATGAAATTGCAATATCATCACGGACTTTCTTATTATTGTCAGGCTGAATCTATGATGAAGCTTATTAATAACTATTTACAAGCTTTCACTGTGACTGTGACATGGTGAAAAATGATAATATATGACTTATTGATGATTATAAAGGTTTAAATAGAAGTATTAAAGGCATTACTATTGATTAATAGTGGTGGTGAGCACTGTTGAAAGCCCTGCGTACATCTTTACCTGTTGAATTACAATATTAAAGACTATAATATAGGAAATTATGATTATACCTGGTTATTTTGCAAGAGTATAACTGCTTTTGACAGTTGTACTACGTAGGAATTCAAGAGCAGCATGAGGAAACCTTTTCTGGTGGAGAAAAGGTCCTTTTTTTTATCCCAAAACTGGATGAAAAAAACTTGTAGACCTTTCCACGTAGAAGAAGTGAAGGGTTTTCACTTCCAGATACTGGCTTGTGGTCTTCATAGTGCCTGTATTGGGCTCAGATGTGGCTTTGAAACCACATCTGGGCATTTTTCACCAATACAGGGTGAAACTTTCACCTGGGGACCACATAGCCCTCTTCTGATGTGTATGAAGCATAGAATGCTGTACAGAACCTGTACATGGCCCCAGTATTGACCAAAATTTGAGTTATTGAATTATAAACAAGCTTCTTTTGTATGTGGGAGACCTCATAATAATACTTATGGGAGAATATCCCACAGTAGGACTGTATTAGCCTAACTGTGGTATTTTGAGCTTAAAACTGCCATAGCTTTGTCATTTTTTGAGATATCAAGTTCAAAGATGGTTCATTGCGTAGCCCTGTATTTTTCCTACACAATGGTACCTCATTTTATACGGTTCTCATTAGGTATGGCAAAGTGCTGCCATGTACAAGATTTTTTGTACATATATATGTTTTACTTAAAAACTGTATTGAGCTTGTTTTCTGCATAGATTTTGTTCTAAATGAGATATGGGGAATTTTATGGAACTATCAGATATCCCTGATTGTGCTCTTTCCAAAAGGACTGTACTTCAGGTATCTCATACAAAAACTGTAGCAGTTAGATGGGAGGTGAACATTTTATTCACCTGTATTTGACCTGATTTTGGTCATGGCTTCTTTGATTCTGCTGCTAGCTCAACTTGAATAGTATCATTGGATAGCCCTGACGTAGAGCTTCAATTTGAATACCCATTTGATGGGGTTAAGCTTTTCCCTCTGGATTTCAGACAAGAGGTCAAAATTAAGGTTTATGCTCAGCAACAACCTTGAGTAGGAATAACTTTTTTATTCTATGTCCTATGATGATGGGACTTGTTAATTTGGAAAGGGTTGATTTTCCTATATTTTTTGATACCTTTTTAGCTGATTTGGCTAAGCTCTATGTTTTGGTGGTATCTTGGCTATACCATTGATTTATGGTATTTATCTGTCATGCTTGTGCTCTGGTTTTGAGTCACAGGCTTAAAATGATCTTCTTTGATAACATCTATGGCTTGTTTTATTCTTGTTTCACTTATGTCATCAATATTGAATTTAGAATATTTGTCTGTCAATTCTTTAAAAATAGGAGATTGTTAATTCAAGTTATTTCCAAATGAATGGTCATTATTGGAAGTTTTAATTGTTCTTAAAACTTTTTCAAAACACATAAGTGTCACATTTATTTGGCTCAGAGTTAAGCTATTTGGTTTAAGGTTGTTACAAATTGATGAATTTCTCTCAGAAATATGATTTTTCACATCATTTATAGCTATATACAACTTACAAATGCCATCTAGAATATCAGAAATCATTTCTGATATTTCAATCCGGCTTCCTCCTTTTTCTGCAATTCCATCATTGTTCTGACCATCCGTAATAAATTTTCCATGGCTTTCTTCTGAATTTTTGGGACTCTGTAGCCCATTCTGTAAGATTTTGTAGCTGGTCCTTTGGCTTTGCCATTTTTCTGAGTTTGTGGCTGCTTTTTCATGTTGGAATTGCTGCTGCTGGCTATTGGGGCTGTTTTTGGCACTTGCTTGGGTGGTGAAGGGTTGAGGGTTGTTTTTACTCCATTCTGCTGTTAAAAGAATCATGTTTTTCTTTTCCATCAATGGATTCCATCCATTGAGTAACTCTCAAGTGTTGGGATAGCCCAGGAATTTTCTCACAGTCAGGCAAGAATTGATGCAATTTTTCCACAGATCTGCAAGGATCTGGTACTCTTTATGCTGGAATGCATTGTTGTAGGAATTTTGAATGGCTTTTTATATGTCCACTGAGGCTTCATGTGGCGGTTTCAGCTATTTGTGAAGGTAAAACAGTATTATCAACTTCAGAATGGCATAATTTCCCAGTTTGGGATCCATTTACTGACCCATGTCCTTCTGTAACTGATTGGCTTCTGCCATAATCACATCTTTAACATTTTTGGGACCTGCTTGAGGGGTTATAGCTGGCTCCTGATCTGGATAAAGGCATATTTGATGATTAAAAGCTTAGAAATAGTAATTTTACATCCAAAAACCTGCTATTAGCCAAATTCTTTGCCTTTTGAATGGTATTACTTATGTCCAAGTTACTTCATTCAGAATAAATTGGTTCTTGTTGATTGTCTGTAGTTATAATAGATGTGCTGTTATAATCAGAATTGCCAGTACTGGCAGGAATAATGCTAGTAGCTGTTCATGCAGTTTCAACTTTTCTTGTCTTACCATGTTGTCAGACATTAAAATCAATGAGAAAACCAATTATTTAATTAAAAAAAAGATTTTTCCAAAATAAATATAAAAGAATAAAGCCTCACTTATAATATGAAAAAAGCTTTATTTTTTATGAGATTTTTGAATTATAATTTTTTTATGGGTTTTTTTAAATTTTTTCAATATACAAAAAGGGATTAAAAAAGAGTAAAAATATAGTTTACAGGTAAAATATCATGGCTTGGCCCCCAAATGTAAAGTTTTGATATGAAAGTTTGATTAAAAAATCAAGTAATTTTCCTGTCCTCAAAATTTGTTTAAGGTAAAAATTGATTAAAAATAGTATGAAATAAGATTTTCAAGAAAAAACACACCTATTTCATTTTTTTGAAATTTATTAGTATAAAACAATCATAATATAAAGATTTATTGTTTCATCAACAATAAAACTTTATCCAAATATACTTTTCAAGAGACATTTAAGGCTACAAAAGAAATTTCAATTGGAATTAATTTAGCAAAGAAATGCAGGCAATTAATATAATAACAGAGTCTTGTCAATGATTATCAAAGAGAAAGCATGCCAAAAAGTGACAAGAGTGAGTTTGGAAACAAAGTGACAAAGCTAACATTGATGAAAGATGCTTTATATCACTTATGGGGTGGTTCAGGGGTAAAAATGATTATAAGAGTTGCACAAAATGATTATAATGATTTTTTCACAGTGTTAAGAGGCTTCAAATTATTTAAAAAAGGTTTTTGGAATCTTTTATTGATTGGTTTAACAGTGTTTAAGCTAATTATAAAAGGAAAAGATTCTAACATGAAGAGAAAGGTTGGGCAAGGAAGATATTCATTTATAGCCACCAATGTTATTACTCCAAAAGTAAAAATTACTCTTGTCAATCGTGGAAAACGCTTTGACAACAGAAAAGCCAATTATGAAATCATTGAACCCTGGTTTAGACCAAAACAGGGCTGGTTTTAGCCATTTTGGGCCCTCAAATCAGCCATTTCTATGGTAATACATGGGTTTAGGCCTTTGAAACATGTAAGAATTGGTGTGAGAGGCTTCAAAACCTGTTAAAATGTTTCTACAATGTTTTTTTTATCTTAAGGGTAGTTTAACCCTCTTGGAAACAGTTAAAACTGCCCTGGTTGGTATCAAAACCCCATCAGGAATTGAGACACAGACCCTGTGAATCAATTCCAGGCGAAAATTGATGAAGTTTTGCATGTATTTTGACATCTCACACCTTTCAGAGAGGAATTTGGGGGTCTGGCTCCCCCTTGGCACCAAGATTGCCTTTCCCCCCAGAATCAATCTTTGCAATTGATTTTTTTGGCCATTCCTCATCATGTATTATACTTATAAGTTACATATTTAATTCAATTGAGTTTTTACAGTACAAAACTGTAATAATTGACACCTCATATGCAAATTAAACCACACTTATGTAATACATGTGCATATTTTGACATTTCAATTGAAAATACTTCAATTCCTCATAACTTCTAAGCTACACACAACAGCTCAATTTCAACACAAAAATAGATGGTTAACACCACATGTGATGTGAACTAAATTAAGGTTTTGAGTATTTTTCAAGTTTTGTACAGAAAATACTAAAAACTTGATTTAAGCTTATTTAGAGTTGAGGTACAGAAAGTTTACCCAGAGGTGACCCCACCTTATCTTTTATGAGGAGTGCAATGGTGAAATAATTTTCATATTTTTATTTTTAGGATGAAAAATTATGATAATGTCTATTTAACCTTTTTCCAAAAATATTTCAATTTTGGTATTTTTGTTGAAAATTCATTTTTACTTAATTTTTTCAAGTAAAAAAGTGTTTTCACAAATTAAAAATTCAATGTAATTTTATTTTTAAATTATAATTAAATTTTCATTTTTTGTGTATAAATTTATATTTTTATTTTTATTTTTGTTTTGATAATATAAATAAATTTATTTCATTTATAATTGTATATTATTTTATTATTTGTGGTCTTTTGGGTATCTGAAAATACCTCTAAGGATCACAAAATTAGTCCATATATCATCCAAGGTTGATAATTTTGAGAATCTGCATTTTACTGAATCCTCTAAGTCTTCTGGAAGCTTGGTCAACAGTTTGTGATTTCTCATTCCTGTTGTTATGTGAGTATCAATGGCTATTAGCCTTTTTGACTGTCTCAGACACCAATCATATGGATCTTTTTCCACTGTGTATCTATCATTTCCAAATGAAAGGGCTTTCTTCTATATCCATGTATCATTTCTGTATGTTTGGATTATTTGGCTCCTCCACCATGGATAGTTCCTTCTGCCATAGATTTATTTCATTTCTGTGTACCAAATACTAGCATGTCCTTTAAATTCTGTATTTAATCTGGCAGTAATTCAGTAATCTGGTATACTTGGTACATCAATGAAGAGTCCATAAATATAATCAATGAGCTCAATATGATCATATTCTCCTATTCCGAAGAATTTGGGCCAACCTGAGGCCTCTGGAAGCTGTTTTAAACCTTCTTCCTCTGAATAGGTCATCTTATCTCAATCTTGGTATTGTGATGGAGACCTTGCTTTCTTCTCCAACAAGACATCTGGTTTGATGTCTTCCTGGTGGTATGGATTATCCAAAACATTGCGTTGTATTTGGAGTTTTATGTTTTGGAAGACATTGAGCTATTTTTCAATATCATGACCCACATATTCCCTATCCCTTTTTCAGTGATTTTGCTCCTCCAAGACTTGATTTAGTCTTCCTTTGCTCTCTTCTGAGGCTTTACTCCATTTAGTATAGTCCTCTTGAAGGGTATTAATAGTTTTTTTTTGTAAGGTATAAACCTCTTGTGACCTTGAAATATTTTCATGGAGTCTTTCAAACTCTCTTTGAGGTTTTTCTACAAATTGGGACAGTTTTAACCATAAGGTATTACTACTTATTGTACTCTCTGGGATCACAGCATTGTGTTTAATCTGAGTTGAGATATCATTCCTTATTCTAGAGCTTCTAGCTGAATTAGAAGTATTTACAACTTTTTGTTGTTTTCTGTACTTCTTTTGGCAGCTACAACAAGTTCTGGATCATAGGATCTGACTTTTTCTGCCTCTGGTTTAAAGTCTTGTTCTTGTCCTATGATCCTCTTCCTCTCCTGGGTTCTCCCTGGGAATGGAAAGTATGGTGAGTCTTGGTCACTGATCTGCTGGTGCCTGAGTGGTGTGAAGCCACTAGGGAGTTTGGTTGGTTTACCACTCCTTATGAGCCTTAAAGAGTCAGCGTATGTCATCTCTTGTTCAATCTCTCTTCTATGCTAAGCTCTTTGAAGAATATGTCTTTGAGGAAAATTTTCTGAATACTTTCTACAGGCTCTTTCTAGTGAAGCTCTAGGTTGAATTCCCTATCTGCCATTCTTCATTGGAAAAGCTCTTTGAAGATTTTATGGGTTGAAATAAACTGTTCTACGCAAGCCATTCCTGGAGGTTTGCTGTTGGAAACTGTTTTGGAAGGTGTAGGAAGGTTCATTCTTCCATGTCTTATGACTTTGAACAACTTCAAATTCTCTCATTTCCAGGCCTCTGATGGTTGATTCTCTTTGTAAGGAATAACCCTTTGGAACACCAAAGTCTCTAAAATGAGGTGGTATCATTTGTGATTTGTAAGATAAGAGTTTTATCTAGTTGATTGAGTCCCTGTTTTTTGAGGAATCAATAAGTCATTTTTGAAAAATTATTTTTGAAACTATCAATAATTAGCAAATAAACTTTCCACACCAATTTGGTTGGAAAAACTCAATTATAAGGGTTTCACTTGAAAGGAAATATATAATTTGTATATATTGAAAAAATTAAGTAAAAGAAGTATATTTACATTTCCTTTTTATAAGTATTATCATTGAAATCCTCAATCATAATTACTATAATCAATTTTTCCACACCAATTTGGAAGAAAGAAGAAAATGATTTTTCAAATGTTTTTCTTGGAGAAAATCCCAAATAATATTCACTTTGAATATATCATAAAAGTATGTTTAGAAAAAGAAATATGGTTTCATTTCCTTTTAAATGGTTAGTACAATTGAAATCATCAATAATTATGATAACAATCAGTATTTTTACTCCACTTTGGGTAAAAAATGAACTGTAATGGTATCTCTCCAAGAAAAAACTCTAACAATATATACTTTGTATATATTATTATGAAAAAGAACAGTTAAATTAAACAATATTATTATATATTTTTGTAGTATTATTATTTAGCTTATCAATAATAATGATGATAACCAATTTTTCCCACCAATTTGGTGAAAAAATGAGTTATAAGAGTTTTTCTTCAAGAAAAATTCAAATAATATATAGTTTGTATATATTATGAAGAAAAGTTCAATAATAAAATATGATTTTATTTTATTATGAAGTATTATTATTGAGATTATCAATAATAATTATAAAAATCAATTTCTCACACCAATTTGTTTGAAAAAATGTGTTATAAGAGTTTTTCTAAAAGAAAAATTCAAATGTTATATACTTTGAATATAGTATGAAAAAAAGATCACTAATAAAGCATGATTATATCTAATTATGAAGTATTGTGATTGAAATTATCAAAAATGATGATAATAACCAATTTTTCACGCCAATTTGGATGAAAAAATTAATTATAAGAGTTTTTCTTTGAGAAAAATTCAAAAAATATATACTTTGTATATATTATTATGAAAAAAAATGATTATATTTTTTTAGAAAATAGAGTATTGTATAAATAAAAATTATATATTTATTACTCTTCAAAATGATGAAAAAAAATTATTTTTTCAGAAAGAATATGTATGCTGTTTTTTTTCAGTAAAGAAAATCAGAATAGAGAAAAACCACAAAATCAATCCCCTCCATGGCTTCTTATGGCTCACCAAAAGTCATAATAAGCAAGAAAACAAGTATAGAAACTCTAAAAGGCATAGAAACAAGCTAAAAATAGTGAAACCAAGCTGGGATTTTGTCTACAATAGATAAAAAAACTAGGCCGGGCCCCCAAAATTTCAGGCTGAGTCTATGAAGTGGTGATAATAATAGTACTTACAATCTAGACAATGACTGTGACACAGATAATAAAGATAAAAAAAGTTTTTAATTAAAAAAAAAAGGGCTTTACTAAAAGAGTTTTAGTGGTGGTGAGTGCTATTGAAAGCCCTGGGTCCAGCTTTATCAATTGCATTATTATGATAAAAGACTACAATAATTATATTCATAATTATACCTGTTTATCACCAATAGTATAGCTGTTTTGGACAGTTGTACTATGTAGGAATTCAAGAGCAGGATGACGAAACCTTTTCTGGTGGAGAAAAGGCCTCCTTTCATCCTTAAATGGGGTGTAATGGCCCTCTAGACCATCCACATAGCGGAAGTGAAGAGTTTTTTGCTTTTTAGTACTGGCCTGTGGGTTACAAAAAGCCTGTATACACTGTATTGGGCTCAGATGGGGTTTTGAAACCACATCTGGGCAGTTTTAACCAATACAGGGTGAAAAGTTTCATCTGGGGACCACACAGCCCTATTCTGACGTGTATGATGCCTAGAAATCTGTACAGAATCTGTATGGGACCCCATTATTGAATGAACTAAGAGGTATTGAAGTATCAACATACTTCTTTGTCTGTTTGACACCTCATAATCATAGTTGTGGGACATTATCCCACAGCAAAGATGTAGTGGCCCAATTTTGGGATTTCAACCTTAAAGCTGCCATACCTTTGTTAGCTTTTGAGATATTGAGCTCAAGGTTGGTTCATTGTGTATCCCTGGATGAGATACAAACAATAGTACCTCATTCTGTATGGGTAAAATTAAATATGGCAAAGTTATTCCATGAGCAAGTTTTGTTATTCCGAAATATTTGCTCCATAACTTTTGTTCTAGATGAGATATGGAGAAATAAAAGACACCATCAGATGGCCCTTATTGTGCTTTTTCCAAAAGAAATACCCCACCTTAAGTATCTCACACTAAAATTGTAAAAGTTAGATGAGAGGTGAATATTTGGTTCACCCTTATTTGACCATATTTTGGCCATAACTTCTGTAATTTTGGTTTTAGCTCAATTCAGCTAGTACCATTGAATAACACTGACTTTGAGCTTTTATTTGAATACCCATTTGATTTGGTTCAGTCTCTTTCTCTTGATTTTAGATGAGAGGTGAAAATGAAGATTTATGCTCAGCAGCTGCTTTGAGCTTGAATAACTTTTTTATTCTTTGTCCTATGATTATGGGACTTGCATATTTCAAAAGAGGTTACTTTCTTCTTTCTTTCAATACTTTTTGACATTTTGTGGCTCAGCTCCATGCTTTGGTGGTATTTTGCTCTACCCTTGATTTATGTTATTCTGGTAGTCATGCTTGTGCTCTGGGTTTGAGTCACAGGCTGATGTTATAAATGGAAATTCTGATGAGCCCCTAACACTTCATGGAAAATCTGATTGAACACTTTTACACTGGCTATATTGAGAACCCCTTGGAGATGAATCATTTGAAATTCCTTGAATATCAGAGTGACTTATTAGAGTTTTTTTTTGAGACTTCATAGTTTGTGAGCTTGAAATATTAAAATTTCTTGGTTGTTTTATAAAAAGAGTATTCTTCTGTTGCACTTGGCGTCTTTCACATGGTTCTCATTCAAAACCTTATTTATCACATCTTAATGAAAAGAAGGAACGTTGCCAACAAGCCTTCTGTGGCTATTCCTGAGAGCATCATTATTCAATGATTCTCAAAAAATCCCCAAAGATAATTTTTCTAGAGTCCAAAAAGAATTAAAACTGATGAAAATTTACTAGAAAAAAAATACTCACCACAAAAGAATTTATAAATTAAGATTTTAGTGAGAGAGTTGCTTATGAATAAAGAGTTGAGATATTCAATGATAGAGTAAAGTGAGTGCCCTTATTGTAGAATTGGTGAGATGATGAGGAACAATTGATAATTTGAAAAGAATAGAGGTAAGGCATGTTTTTCTGCTGAAACAAATCTGGAACCCTCCTTTCTAGAAAGTACTCACATTTCGGATTCTCTCCTTCAAACATCATCAATTCACACCCACCTCTACAAGATGCCAAGCTATCACAGTCACCAAAATATTGGCTCATTCACAGATTCATCACAAAGTATCAACAATATGCCAAGCCATCAGTAATACAGTGCACTCAGTTACCACAAACTGTCCTAAGGACAGTATACCCCAAAAATTGCACATTGCAACTTCCCCTTCCAAATGATTTCAAAAAAGGGGAAGAACCCATATAAAAATTCCTCTTTTTCCATTATAGAGCCACACATATGTGTGATGCTATTGTCATTATGAAAGGGCCTTCTCAGCTGTTCCATGGTGAAAAAGCTCCCAAACACATAATGAAATCACACAGCTATATGGCAATGTGATTTCCAACCTGTATTCAATACATTGTTAATAAAAGCTGCATTATCATGCAGCATATGTTCTGAAATTGCAAAAAGATGTCATATATTAATTTTTAAAGTTTTATAATTTTGGCCATCCTGCCCTCTGCATCAGCCAAAGGAGCATCAGATAAATTTGAGTCAAATTCACAAACCTTCTTTATGTGTAATAATTACTGGAAATAATGTTTTTTATTCAAACACCATCATTAATGCATTTTGTATCATAAAAAATCCATAAGTAGAACACCAAAAGAAGTTTCTGTCAAAATAAGGCAAATGACTGTCTTTGGCTGAAACTGTGTAAAAAAAGGAGAATCTGCAAGGAAATGAGCCATTTTTTCATTCTCATTGCAGCGGGCACCCCCAAAAACCATATGGAAAATTCAATTTCTCTTCAAAAGGGACCAACATTGGCCAAGTTATGGCCAAATTTGGGTTTTGAAAAAATGCCTTCTGTATTCTAAACTTTAAGGTGCGTCTGTATGTGGCGGGGTGGCGCGCCTGTGCATTTAGGTTCAGCTCATTATTTTTATACTGTACAGTGCCCTTCAGAAAAGATCCAAACACTTTTTTTGGAGGAAACTTAACTTTTTTCTTTTTTTTGTTTTCTAATGGTTTTAGCATTTTTCTTTTTGGGTGGGAAAGCCAATTTACTTTTTAGTTGTTTTTTATTTCTAATTGTTGTAGCTGTTCTCACACTGCCATAGTTGGCTCAAAAAGCAGGATATATCACTTCATGTATAATTTTTTTGACTTTAATGTGACAAATATTTAGTAAAATGAAAAATAAAAAAATCATTCAAAAACAACTTTTTTTATTTACAATTGCACTAGTGCTCTACTTGCATTTACCACAGGTTGCATACAGTGAGGCAGAGACACAAAGACATTTTCTGAGTGCGCAAATTGAATTTCCTCCCATGAAGCATTGACTTCTGCCTTCAATTCTTCCATTGTCTTTGGAATTAAACGCTTAGTGACCATTTATTTCATTTTGAACAATACCTTCTCAATTGGAGTTTCTTCAGGCTCATTTGCAGGACATTGAATTTTTTGGATGTTGTTTGATTCTTGTCAATAATGGCTTCCTTGAGCCGTATGTATGGGATCTTCCTCTTCCATGAGTGTAAGCTGGTCATAATTCTTGGCCATGCAAGATTTAACAAGTTTAATGTAAAATGAAGAAGTCTAGTTTTGTAAAAATTTGACATATAATTGATGGCTGAATGCTTTCCAGGAGGTAAGAATACAATTTTGGATTGGATAGCCCAACAGAGGCACCCATACCATAAATGACCTTTGGCCAGATTGGTGGCTGACAGTAAATGACTCCAGACTATAGTTTGTGGTTTTTTTTATTGGCCCCAATCATTTCTTACTTGAGCTGTATGTGTGGGAGCTCTGTCTTCCATGAGTGTAAGCTGATAGCCATTCTTGGCCATGCCAGCATCAATAAGTACATCATAAAAAGGAAGCAAGCCATGTTTGTACACATTAAAAAAATTGATTGCTGAATTCTGGCCTGGAAGTAAGAATAAAAGTTCATAGTTAATAGCCCAATAAACAACCTTTGACCAGATCAGTGGTTGACAGGCTGGACTCCAGCTCATACTACTCTTGAGGTGTTTGCCAGACTTTAATCCTTGTTTACCATTTCCTAAGCTTGAAAGACAACTCATCAGTCCAAATTATTATGGAACATTATTCAATGGTCCATTTGTGGTATTTCAATGCAAAGTTTAATTGTTGTTCCATGTGCACAGGTTAGATATAGGGCTTCTTGACAGAAATACAAGATTGATTACCAAGGTGCTTGTGAATCACAATGCAAAGTGTGTTGGTTGAGACATCATTGGTAATTAGGGATTTTATTTTTGTCAACTCCTTGTTTTGATTCTGTTGAAACACATGGGCTCACTGGCAAAGATACTAGTTTTTAAGCTTTCTGGGTCTGCCTGGTATTGCTAGTGATTTAAGATGGCCACACTCATGGTGTTTGAAAATTTTATTGTGAACCATTGTTTGTGTGACTTGTAAATAATTGTTTATGGTTTTTATTGAAGCTCCAGAGGCACTCATTCCCACAATTTGACCCCAAGCTCCTTCATCAATGGATTGTGGCATGATAAATGAATAAATAAATATATAAGTATAACCTAAAGACTGGAGTTTTAATCAATAATTGGAGTATCTTGCCTGAAAAGAGTATACGAGAAATATTTTCAAATAGTGGAATTATTGCAGAAAATTTAAAATGAAGTCTTGATTTTGTATTTTATGATGGTTGATGATGATTGGTTTGAGAACATATGGAATGAAAACTAGATCTAGCAGCTTCTCAACAGCCATAAAAAGTCATAAATGACCCAAGCAAATGATTTAAAGAGAATATAAACAAATTCGAACAAACAAATCAAGAATGGTTTTATTCAAAAAAAGAAAGAAGTGCAATAGGAGTGGTTGAGGAATATATTAGGAACAATAGAAGAAAGAATCTTTTCCTTGCAAAATAGGATGATAAACAAAAAATAAGATAAATCTTAAAAAAAATTAAGCATTTGGGATTGGGGAAGCAATGGAGAGACCAAAAAAGAATAGACTTCCCCCCATAGAAAGGTGTTTGGAGCTTTTCTGGAGGGCACTGTACATGATGGCAGTTGAAATTGGAAGTGCATGCAACAACCTTTTGACTGTATAAGATATCTCCAAAAAAGAAACACAACCCCCAAATCCAACAAAGCAACAACATTACCAGCTTCAGAATAATAGTTGATGTACCGCTAACTATTGAGAACCAACTAATGCACAACCAGGTCGAAAATTGTGCTCGATACTATGCTCACAGAAGAACAACTGTGTGGGAATGAAAATACTAATTCAAATCATTTGTAATTTACAAGTAGTAGTTAGTTATAATCACATAAGGTGAGCTTTATCAGGCTTAGCGATGTCATTGGGTGATCATCAAAGTTATTGTGTAGATCCTTGTGGATTCAAGAGTCATATGTAGAACTGTCTTATGTTATCTTTCCAGACAAAAAAAAGAGAAGATTCATTTCAAAAAAATGTTTTTATCTGTAGCATAGTGAACAAAAGAGGGATGAAACATATGCAATACCTAGACGACAAGTCTATAATATAAACTTTATGACAATGAAAACAATGTTGTTCTTGGACAAAGACTGATTACTAAAGAGGATGAGTGGTTGTGAGTTAACATATTTTATTTTTTTGTAAAGAAAACAATCTTACCAATCACAAAGAAGTATAGAAAAGGAAAAGTGACAATAACAAAGAACATGGATAATTTATTTATATTTTTTTTATTTGTTTCTTTGCCATGAAGTGAGAAATGATGTTATATATATGAGTGATGGATTAGCTTAAAGAGAGAGGGATAATGTAAGTGAAATAAATACAACTCAGAGACTGAGGAATGAGGAAAAATTTCTAAGGAGGTTTTTTGGTTCCAGTTTAATCCTGAGGTTAGGTTTTGAGTGATTCATTTAGATGGTGAGAGTTTTACATTCCTTCTTGTGTGGAACATGGAGAGAGAGCACAAGTTCTTGTTATAATATTATGAAAATGACAATGTTTAAAGAGAATTGTTTTACATACAGATTTGGATAAGAATTCAGCATTCATTGGCATGGTGTGAACAGGTTTTAATAACATAATAGCTTTTTTGAGAAGTTCTTATATGATGTGGAATCTAATTTCAATGTGTTTGGTTTCAATCCACTGTAATTATTATTGTTTAGTTCTTACACAATTGCTCCTTTATTATAATTGAGTAGAAGAGGATAACATGGATATGATGTGAGTTGAATTTCATTGATGACATTTATTAACCATGTGGTTTCTTTCACAAAATCATTAAGACATTTATACTCATCTTATAAGTTTTGACTATGAAATATTAAGTCAAAATTACTAATATTTTACTTATTGTACTCCGAATTTCCTTATAGATAAAAGAAATAAGATAAAAATAATTATAATAATAAAGAATTATTATAATTATGGCATAAAAAGTAATTATATTATTAAATAAATAGAATAATAGAGTTTATATTATGAAAAAATAATATAATAAATAAATATATTGATATATGATAATTAATATATTTAATAGAAATTTATTATTGTTACCAACAAATAATGAAGGCATAGGAAATTGTTTTTTATTAATGAGAAACAATTAATAACAATAATATCACCAATATTGAAGTTTTATATTAATTAACGAACTATTAATACTTATAAGGATGATAAATTCTTATAATAAGAAAAAATAACCTACTTTTGAGGCTTAGTATAACAATTTTGGAAAGGTTTATGCCAAATAATGTAAATACAACTTATTTGAATTGCATTTACAAATAAAAATGAAACAAATTCCAAATTTTCTTGATTTTACATGGAAATGAGATTTTTAAGAGGATTATAACAAAAAACTGAACAATTGAAGTAATCACCTCAAAAATGATGATTATAATAAATATCACTTTTGTTCTTTTATAATCTAAAATATTTATATCTAAATAATAAAGATTTTACCCTTTTATTTAATTGTTTTATTGTTTTGGATGCGTCTGAGGGGAAAATAGAGTAAAAATAGCTCTATTCATAGTAAATACTTTCCTTCTAGAGTCCATTAGGCTTCTAGTAGACATTTACTGATGTTATCAACTGGAAATGATCAGTACTATAAGGTTTAATCATGATTATGTCATGACCAAATCATCTTATCTCATTATTATGCCATTATTTAGAGTTATCACTGTAACTCTAAGTTTGATGACATCATAGGCTTGGAAGAAGCCTAAATTCTGTGTATTTGATTAGTATTAATCATAAGCTGATATTATTAACCAGTTTTATCACTTATATAGCTGTTAAACATAAGATAAGATTACACTGAGTGATCATAAATGATCAATTTTAAGCTTAAACTTTGATCATTAGTAACATTTCAGCTTTACACTCTAAAGCTATTCTGAGATTGAATTATGATAGCTGTAAATTTCCCAATTAAATTTCCAAGAGCATTTCATTACATCATCAAAACTCTATTCTTGATGATTTTTCTTGTATCTCATCTTTTCTGTCAGAATTCAATATTTTAAACTTCAAAATTTGATTTCAAGGGGATGTACCTTGAATATTATTATTATGATAAAAAATACAAACCTTTTCACGTATGAGCTAGTAGAATCTGAATATCTCCTTTGTTTTAAGCTTGGACCACTTGCACAAAAAAGTGGTCAACAGCTCTATTAATTGTGTTCAATAAACCCTTACAAGTTATAACCTTGTTTGAGAATTTTCAAATAAAACTCCTAGCTGTGTTTCTACATTAATTTAATGGTGACTTTATTTTTGGTTAAATATCTATAAAGTATATCTCAAGAGATATTAGCTAAAAACCATGAATATATGCATTGACCAAAAAAGTGCATATATTCAGCTTGATTCCTCAAGTATCAATTTAGAGAATTGTCATAAAGATTTTTTATGTGTAGTTTCTGATGGGGAGTACAATGGTGCAATTTATCTCCCTTTTTTTTCATTGGTTTCTGAGTTCAATATTATCTTATGTTGTTTTTAGCATATTATTACTTATTATTCAGTAATTATTGACTTTGTAGATATGCCATAAAAATGACATGTGTGTATTTTACCATTAGTAATCTAATGTTGAGATTCATTTTTTATGCTTAATTATTAGATTCTGAGTTAATTCAGAGTTTGTACCTTTTTATGGCATTTTTACTGATTTTAAGATAATTATTATGAGTGTAATTATTATAAAGTTTTTCTTGTGACCTTTTTGGATATGTGGACATCTCTCAAATGCTTGCATTCCCTACAACCAAAAAAAATTGTACCACAGTCTGATATAGTTAATTAGGTTATCATCCACTGTCCTACCTCTTCAATAGGCTTTATTAGTCTTGAAGCTCAATAATGCTTAATTTTCTTTTCTTTACGTTTTTTTCATGTCTGAACCTTCTTGATAGCTTATCAGCATTCTTTATATCCTTCTCAAGTAGCCATTCATCTTCTTGAGTTGGGTTTCTATATCTTACAAGTTATTCCCTTCCCTTTTTGTTTCTTATCCTTCTTTCTTTAAGGACTTTTGCAATCTTCTTTTCTTCTCCCTCCTCTAAAGGGGGTATTACAAGTGGGTTTTTTTTTCTTAATAGAAATAATTCCTTGTCACTTGAGCTGGAAGGCTTTATCAGCCTTGCAGGGAAAGCTGGGTGTTTGTTCATTAATTCACCTGTGAGCTCTAGTTGCACAGCATTAGGTCCATGTAGTGCTTTTATAATAAGTGGTTCTGAAAAGGAATCTTTCAATTTCTTTGGGCCTTTTATATTATTGAGATTTAAAGTTGACACTAGGACCAAGTCTACTATTTTGAAGTCAGGTGGCTTATGGCTTTTATCCCATCTTTCCTTTCCAAACTTGAAAGAATCCTGCATACATCTGTTTTCATGGTGTCTTGCTTTTTCAAGAATTAATTTGAAACTACTTGTTGTTGGGTTTATATCCACTAAGTCCTTTTTGAGGGTGTCATAACAAAGTCTTGGATTCCAGCCTTTTTCTAGCATTTCTGGTGTTTTGCCAGTTGAATAATGGATTGATGTTTTAAATGTCAGTTCCATAGCTGGTATTAATATACAACAATCATGTGTAAAACCATCATAATCCTTGAATTCTAGTTGATAAGCACAGAATCTCCTGATCATGGCTTCGAAGGTCTGTATCATTCTTTCTTCTAGATGATGAGTTTGCCAGTTCTAAGCTGTTGAGAATGATAATTTTGTTCGAAACAGGTTATGGAGGTTTGTCCATAGCGCTGAAGTGTATTTTGGGTCTCTATCACTTATGATATTTTGAAATACGCCTGTGTGGCTAATAGCTTTATTCCATATCATTATGGCTGTGTCCATAGCTGTATCATCCTTCTGACATGGTAAAACTATTGTATTTTAGCTGTATCTGTCAACTAATACTAGGAATGCATTGTAAATTATGTCTCCTCCTGGAAATAATGCTGTTACCCAATCCATGTGAGCTATTTCCCAAAGGGATTTTGGTTCTTGGATTTGGATCATCATTCCAAATTCCTTCCCTGTGGCTCTGTTTGCTTTCTGGCATCTGTCACAGGTGTGGAAGTATTCTGAAATGTCTTTCTTCCAATTTGGCCACCAAGAGCCGGTTTTTACCCTCTCTAATGTTCTGTCTTCTGAGAGACGTCCAGCTGCAACACTATCATGACACTCATGTCAAATATTGTTTATCAGGGTTCTATCTTTTAAGGCCATAACACATGTGTGTTTTGTTTTATGGTAAAGGATTCCATCAAGGAGGTGGAATATTCCTTCATCATATGCCTTTTTCCATATTTCATCTAGTTTTGATCAAAGTGAGGGATCTTTACAGTCTTTCATTAGAAGTTGGCATGAGATATGACATTTGTTGTCCATTTTATAGCTTTCTTTATCTTGGTTAAAGAATTCTGTTCCAATATCTGTGACACATATTACTTCTATATGGTGCTCCTCCTGTGGTACCCATTCGGGATTTTCAGGTGTGCTTGCTAGAGCCCATCTGCTAAGACCATCTGAATATTTATTAATATTACTAGATTTATGAGCTATAGTCATATTTACTCTATATTCTTGGATTGCAATTTGCTATCTTAGCATATGTCTATTCAGAGTTTTCATGTTTAATGAAGATTTGACAGCATTGAAATCTTTAATTACATTAAACACTGTCCCTTACAAATAATAGTGTAATTTTTCTAAATCCCACACTAAGCAGAGGCATTCCAGTTGGCTTTCTCTATACCTTTCTTCTGCTGTATTTATTTGTATTGAAGTGAAGCAAATTGGTCCTTCAACAGGTTTGTCATTGATGCTTTGTGTCTGGTGTAGTGCAGCACCTAGCCCTTCTCCACAAGCATCAATGTATAGCTTGAAGGGTAGTTTCCAATCTGGCATTAGAAGAAATGGGGAATATGTTAGAGAACTTTTCAGTTCTTCATATGCCTTGACTCTTTCTTCAGTCATTTCATATACTTTTCATTGGTCACAGAGCTGATACAAGGACTTAGCAATTCTGGCAAATTCTTTTATATGTTGTCTATAATATCCAGAAAATCCTAGAAATTATTTCATTTTTTTGTTTTGGGGCATTGGCTTCAATAGTACTTCTGCTACTTTGTTCATATCTATGCCCAAACTTAGTCCAGATACAACATGTCCTAGTGCTTTAAGTTCACTGTATGCAAAATGACCCTTTTTCAAGGAGATTTTCATGTTTACTTGTACTTTCTTTTGCAAGAGTTTTTCTACTCTTGTTAAGTGATTATCCCAAGTTTCTGAGCAAACCATAATATCATAAATATGGACAATTAACCATCCTTATGAAAATTCTTCATGAAATATGGTATTCAGCATTCTTTGATCATGGGAAGGTGCATTTTTCATACCAAATGGCATTCTCAGATATTCATAAATTCCACAGTGGAAAATTATCCTCAGTAGTCTTTTGTCATTGTCTGTTAATACATTCTGATGAAAGCCCTTTAGAGAATCCAGGGCTTTGATGAACTTTCCCTGTGATAGTTGTGTTAATGTCTCATGTATTCTGTGTATTGGATATCTGTCAGGGATAGTATAGGTGTTTAGAGCTCCAAAGTCTCCTACCATCCTTGATTTTCCATTATGCCAAGTTAAAATGACAGGTGTGGTGACCTTTACCTGTTCATTATGTCCTACTTTCCTTAATAATCCAAGGTCCATTAATTCTTTAATGCATACCTCTAAATCTTCTCTAGCTCTCCGGCTACCTGGGTAAGCCGGTCTTCTTAATAGAGGTGGATAAGGTTTTTCCACATTCAGGATTATGTCTACTACATGTCCAATTATGGCACCTAGTGGCTCTTTGTGAGCTTCAAAGGCATTCTTTTATTTAAATGAGAGTTCAATTGATTTTTCTTTCATTTTTTCTGTTAATTCATGGCTGAATTCTGCCTCTTTAAGTTGTTCAGCTATGAAAAAATCGTTTTGTGGGATTTTTTCTTCTTTTTTAATAACTTTAAATCTTTTTTTGTTATTAGAGAAGCCAAATCTTTGTCTTTTATTGTCTTGAATGGTAAAATATCTGTCCTTTTGGTTAGAGATATCTATGCCATAAATTGACAAGTGGTCAGTTCCAAGTATAAAATGATTACTAGTGCAGTTGTCCATTACCACAAACTGTAATTTTAATCTGATACATTGTGAAGGATGAGGAAAAATGAGTGTTAAGTCAATTTTTCCCAGGGGCTTCATTATTTCACTTGCACTACTAAATTTGACTCCTTGTATTGGTATAAGCTTCTCTTCCCAATGGGGTAAAATTGTATTCAAATAACATTTAACAACACAGGAACAATAGGCTCCTGTATCCAAGTTCACCTTTGCCTCTTGGTTTTCCACCATGACAATACTTATACTTGATTTTCCAGCTGTATATCCCATCCCTTTTTCTGGTTTGGTTCTATACAATTTAACATCTTGTATTTTTGTCAGGCTTGTATCAGATGTTCCAACTTTTGGTAAGCTGGAATTGACATCCAATACTTCATATATTAAATCAATATTATTAATTTGTGCATTAATCATATCAATTTCATCACTTTCAGAGGTTTTTGATTCTTCAGTGTCCTTTTCAGAGTCAGATTCTTCTTCTTTATCATTATGGTCCTCTGTTTCCACTATTTCATTTATTTTTGCTTTTTTAAGGCAATTATTGGCTAGGTGTCCAACACCTCCACATTTTTGGATATTTCTTTGATCATTATTTTTGAATGTATTGGCTTGAAAGGTTCTCTTGATTTATCTTTCTTCATCAATGTTTTATTTGAACTTTTAATTTCCAATTTCTTCCAGCTTCTGCAGCTTTTTGTCCTTGTCACTATGTCTCCTAGTGCATTGATATACTCTTCTGTGGAACATGGTTCTATACACCTGCTTCTCAGGGCTTGTTGGAATTCTCCTCCACATTTCTTAAGTAGTTTCATGTGTACCATTTTTTGTGACATTTCTGGGTACAGTGCACTTAATCTTTGAACTTGTTTTAAGAACCAAGTCAAACGCTTATCCTTGTCTGGGTCAAAGAAAGAATTTCCAAATGCATTTTCTATTTTGTACCTCCAGGCATCTTTAGCCCACTTGGAAATTATTTCTTGTTTCCACCAAGACCAGGTATTTTGGCCATTTGTTTCCCTTATTCCATAATACCATCTTTGTGCAGATTTCTCAAATAGTGAGTGTATTCTGGTGCTTACTGATTCATCTGGTATGGAATAATCTTCTTTTAACGTGTCAATTGGTTTAATAAATGACATATGGTCTTATTCACCAGCTCCTGTGAATATTGTCCATTCTTGTAATTTAGGTGCTTCCTTCATTAAGACTCTGTTATTGTCTTTATGAATCACTTCTGTTATGAGTGGATTTGTTATTTCCTCTTTTGGCTTAACAGAACTTCTTATGTGAGAAAATGGGGTTGATAACTTTGGAAAATTTAAGTTGGCCTCTTTAATTTTATCCATTTTTTCAGTAATAAGCCTTATTTCACTTTGAATGTCATCTTTCAGATTCATTCTTCCTTAATCAATTTTTTTCCACATGGTCTAGAAGTAATTTTTGGTGTTATGAAGTCTTTTCTTCCTATTTTTCTACAGAAGTACTTAATTTGTTCAATTTTTCTATAAAATTATCAATATTCACGTTGTAATTGATTTTTAAAGTTTTATCCTTGATATCTTTTATATATTTATACAATTATTGTTGTCCTTGTATTAATTTTTGAGTATTGTCAATTAAAAAATGGATTTATAATTTTCAACAAGAAATCTAATGTTATCAATTTCTTTGTCTTTGTATAACAGTTTTTGTTAAAGATGATAAATTATTCTTTATTTCTTGTAAGGATAATAAACTGTTTTTAATTCATTTAAGAGGTAAGATACTATTTCTAACTTCGGTTAAAGTATTTACAAAATCTGGAAACAAAGTTATTTCTTTGGGAAATGAGGTTGTCTCATTCTTTGTTCCTCCTTGTCCTTGAATTCCATCAAGGTTCTGGCCATGTTGAAGACATTGTCCAAGGCATCTTTTTGGATTTTTGTCTTCCTGTAAGCTGAGGAATATGGTTTTCTCAAGTTCTTTTTCTTGTTCTTGTTCCCTTCTTGGGGCTTGCTGGTAGAAGCTACTCGGGCTTCTTCCTTGGTTGCCTCCTTCTTTTTGGCATGGTATTCCTTGATCTTTTTGATTTGAGGTTTGGATGATAGTGGCTTCCATCCATTGGAGTATCTCACTATTTCCTCCTCTTTGAGGAACTTTTTGAGGATGTGCCAGGAATTCCTCACTCCTTGATGTATTTGAGGCAGCGGTTCCCATTCCTTGTCCTTGTACACTGTGTAGTACTGCTTGTACTGGCTCATGTGGATGTCTATTTGAGACCTCTGAATGTTTCTTATTTCTTTTTGAGTTACTCATACTTAGTTCTAACTCTTGTTCAGATATCATGGGCATTTCTGGAACTTGCCTTTGGTATAAGGCACTTTGTTGTGTGGATTCTGTTCCACTGGGGATTTTGCCCTTTCTTTTCCCTTTTGAGGGATCAATTCTACCTCTGAACCCAGCTTCATCTGATTTGATGGAGTATTGGGAACCTCTTGTGGTAGTCATAACTTAAGAAATAAGAACTGAAAAGATTTCAGGACAAGAATATATTTTTATCACAATTTATAAAGGAGGTACTCACCTTAAGAGTCATGAATAGTGGGTCCCGGACAGTCTAATTTCTTAGCTGTCTTTTTCTTAATGACAATTGGTGTTGGGGAACTTGGGCAAGTTTCTTCCACCAATCTTTCAAAAGTGGTCTGATTGTCCTCTGTTGAATTGTCTTCAAACACTGAAAAGACAAATAAATATAAGTCTTTTATAAAAGTGTTATTCTTGGTAAGATATGGCAATTTTCCATGTGAAGATTTCTTTTATATCTTAAAATAAATGAAATAAGCACAGAAATGTAAAAAATGAATAAAAATAACTTTTTTTATTTTTTTTTAATATTCCTTAATATTTCTTGATTTTTTTTATTTTTTCATTTTTAAAGAATAAAATAAAATGAAGCTGATTCTTTTAAGAAATTGATTTATAATATAAAATTATTTTCAATTTATACATTATCTCTTTTAATATCTAGTGTCACTCAAAGAAAGTTATTGCAAGTCTAACGATGTGAAAAACCACGTGTAAGACAATACAATTTCTTTCCAAATTCCTCAATATCTTTTAAAATAAATTATAATTTATTATTGGATAAACCCAAATAGAATCTTTTTGAAGGTCTTTTTAAGTAAATATCATGGCCAGGCCCCCAAATGTAAGGTTTTACTATTAAACAATAAGTAAAAACTACTAATATTTTACTTATTGTACTTTGAATGTCCTTATAAAGAAAATAAATAAGATAAAAATAATTATAATAATGAAGAATTATTATAATTATGGAGTAGAAAATAATTATATTATTAAATAAAGATAATAATATGATTGATATTATGAAGGAAAAATATAATAAAAAATATATTAATATATGATAATTAATATATTTGAAAGAACTTTATTATTGCTACCAACAAAGAATAAAGGTGTAAAAATTGTTTTTTATTAATAAAAAACAATTAATAGCAATAATATTACTAATATTAAAGCTATATATTAATATAAATACTATTTATATTAATTAAAGAATTATTGATAGTAATAGTAAAGGGAAATTATTATAATAACAGAAAATAAACTACTTTGATGCTTAATATAATAATTTTGGAAGTATTCACGCCAAATAATGTGTGAACCTTTGAGATATGACCACATACCCAAAAAGGTCACAAGAAATATTTAAAGTAATTATACATTAAAAATAATTACCTTAAAGCTACAAAAATGCCATAAATTGGCATAAAACTTGGTTTAACTTAAAATCCAATGAATGAACATGTAAAATAAACTATACCATTGGATTCCCCATGGTAAAATACACATATACCATTTTCATGACATATCTTTAAAGTCAATATTTAATGAGTTATAAGTAATAATACCTTATAAAAAACACAAATCCTTCTTTATTTTAAATGCCAATGAAACAACATGTGAGATGAATGGTACCACTGGATTCTTTATAAAATTCCACATGTAAAACAATTAAGAAGGTAAGCTCCAAAGTCAATACTTAAGGAATTAAGCTGAATATATGCACTTTTTTGGTCAATGAATATTGAAGAAATAACTATCTCAATGCGCAACCTCCTCAAATGTCCAGTGTGAACAGGCTCAGTCATTATTCAAATACTATGCACTTTGTGACTAGACTTACTTAGATAGCTAACGGTTTTACAACCTCTTGTAAATAGAGGAGGCATATAAAAGCCATCTTGTATCTCCTTCCTTTTAGCCCCATCCTTACGTTACTGTCTGACTCCTTCTGTTCGAATAGGTTTGCTGCTGCTCCCCATCCTTCCTTACTTACTACGGTTATTGAAAACTGTCAAAACCTCCTTACAAAGGTCCATTAGAATATTTGTTATCTACCTAGTACTTCTTTCCGTAATCTAACAATCCTTACGTTACTGTCTTACTCCTTCTGTTCAAATAGGTTCGCTGCCGCTCCCCATTCTGCCTTACTTACTACGGTTATTGAAAACTGTCAAAACCTCCTTACAAAGGTTTGCTGCCGCTCCCCATTCTGCCTTACTTACTACGGTTATTGACAACTGTCAAAACCTCCTTAGAAAGTTTGTCTTTTAGATTATGAGACCGGGTTCTAACCCTAGAATTTTTCAATCCAACATGGGAAACACCTACAACCCTGAACTCTCTGAAAGCATTAAACAAAATGGAACTAATTATGTTGACTGGAAACAACGTATGCGCTCCATACTATTGATACAAGGATACTATGATATGGTCACTGGTGTTGAATCCATTGAAAAATGCGAAGAACAGGAAAAACTTGATCCTGACCAAAAACAAATAGCATATGCCATTATCTCTCTTAACTACAATGTCAAGATAGCATCACAATTTGATCACAAATGTGATCTTGACCCAGCTCTACCCTGGGACTCCTTAGAAAAGTTCTACCTACCAAAAACTGTTCAAAACCAAGCTACTTATTTAAACAGGATTTTCTCTACGTCATTATCAGAAAAAAACTTAAACAAGAACCTAGACAGAGTCCAAGAACTTACACGAAATCTATGCACTTTAATTGATGACAAATCTATTAAGCCCTCAGTCTTACTAGATTCTGTAGTTGCTCTATGGGTGGTGATCAATTTACCAATGGACTACAAAATGATTGGGGAGATGTGGTTAAAAGAATGCAAAGTCGAAAAACGCTCCCCCACGCTAGATGAAGCAATAGAGGAAATAAGATGCGCTATTCAACGAAATGAAGATAACCAAGAGAAACAGGCCTTTCTTGCAAAAAAGAGAGAAAGTGAGAAAAATGAGAGACCATGGCCTACATGTAAACCTGGATATCACAATCCCCTCACAAAACACTCTGAGGATGAATGCCGAAATCTTAAAAAAGGAAAACCGACTACAGCTCTTATCTGCTGTGAAAAAGAGACCACTCAAAACTCCATTGTACTAGACTCCGGAGCTTCTAACTCTATGTTTAATGATGAAAAATACTTTATTGATTTTTCTCCTAGAGAAGACAAAGTCATACTTGCAGATGGATCATCAATCAAGACTCTTGGAACTGGTACCATTCATTTAGATCTTCCTCATTTGTACCTAAAAATCAGAAATTGTCTGTTAATACCTCAACTATCAGTTAATCTACTAAGCATGGCAACCTTCATTCAGGCCAATCACACTGTAAAAAAATCAACTTCACCAAAATCTTTTGAAGTAATTGGTCCCAACCACAAAGTAGTGATAGAAAGATCACTAGAAAGTGGAAATTTTGTCGTCACTCAGAATAAGACCACTGCTTTCGCCGTTGATTTGACCTCTCAAACCCTTATGCGTCTTCATCAGGCCAGTCATCATCCATCCTACAAGTATTTTAAACAAATGTATCCAAATAGACAAATCCCTCACCTTAATTGCTCAACATGTAACACGAGCAAAATGACTAAAATACCTTTTAAAGGAACCTTCACAACTTCCCATCAAAAACTTGAATTTTTGCACCTGGACTTGTGTGGTCCCATCTCACCAGCCTCGACTTCTGGATCCAAATACTTCCTAAGAATAATGGATGGATACTCCCATTTCGTATGGATTTTCTTTCTTACCAACAAATCTGAATGCAACTCTCTTATCAAGAAACTCATACTCAAACTTGAACATCAATCAAACTGTCATGTTTATAACATTGTCTCTGACAATGGAACCGAATTTAAAAACTCTGAGCTCACCACATTCTGCCAACAAAAAGGAATCAGTCACCTCACATCAGCTCCTTACACCCCAGAAAAAAACCCCTTTGCCGAAAGAGGCAATTGCACGACAGTCAATAAATCCAGATGTCTTCTCAAAGACTCTGGCTTAGGGCTGTCCTATTGGGCTGAAGCAGCAAATACTGCTGTATATCTGGAAAATCTAACCCCCAACAAATCAATCAATTTCCAGACTCTGTATTTCAAGTGGTTTGAACAACATCCATCTCTCAAAAATCTGCATCCTTTTGGATGTGAAGCTACATCTCTTATTCTACCATCACCTAGTAAATTTAATCAAAAAGGGGAGTTAGGCATTTTTCTCGGATATGGGGAAGGGCATTGAACTTATCGAATATTGAATCTGGAGACAGGTAATGTAAAAATTAGTCATCATGTCAAATTCAATAATAACAATTTCCCTGCTTTCTCCTATTGAGATTCTAATAAAACTGACACTTTTACTATCTCAGATAACTTGTACCTCCCCTTGATCAATCCTAATGTCGAAATTAGAAACATTGAGCTCCCTACTGAAGAAAATGTAACACAAACAAGCACCACTTTAGCTGACAAAGAGAGTGAAATTCCAATTCAACCTCTTGATCACAACGTCCAAATTGAATCAACAACACTAGAAGAAAACTTGACTAATCAACCGGCTGTCACAATGCTGTCTGCCAGACCTCAGCAAAGGGAACTCTTGCCGAAAAGGCTATTAAACCAGTTGAAAGACCGATTAATACTGGCAAGTTGTAGATCACATTCCACCATGTGACAAATGGGGCCTTTTGTGGTTGTTCTTCCACTAGATCTTGCATATCTTTGACATTTCCTGGTAGCGGTGCAGTCATAGGTTTGGCATTGGAAAGATTAAATTCTTCAAGTATTCGGTCAATGAATTTGTCTTGTAAAAGAGAAATGTAATTCGCTCCTTGAATGATTCTAATCCCCAATGCATATTTTGCTTTTCCTAGATCTTCCATGTCAAAATGTTGTTTTATTTGTATTTAAATTCATCATTCCAACTACCACCAAAAAGTAAGTCATCTACATGAATAAAAAGCCACATAGGTTTGTTCTTGACTGTTGAAATATAGAAACAAGGATCGGTATTGCACGGAGATAACACAATTTTGAGAAGCACATCTTTGAGGGCTTTGTGCAAGCATTGAGGACTTTGTTTTAGTCCATACAACAATCGATTAAGTTTGAAAATGTTGCAATTTAGGTTTTCTTTGTACCCATCAGGTCGGTAAATGTATAGTGGTTTGTCTGGAGTGCCATTGAGGAAGGCACACCTAACATCCATTTGTTCAACTATAAAATTTGATTTCAAACAGAGAGTAAGGCGTAGTCGTAAAGAAGTTAATCTTCCAGTGGGTGAGAAAACTTCATCGTAATCTATTCCTTCTCTTTGATTAAATCCTCGCACACATAGTCTAACTTAGAATTTGGTAAGATTGCTGTTTTCATCTGTTTTTTGTTTGAACACCCAAGTAGTGGTGAGAGGTTTGCAATTAATAGGCTCATTGCATGGTGACCAAACCGACTGCTTGGTCATGTTTTGAAGTTCTTGTGAAATAACTTCTTCCCAGTTCTTGCTTTCAGCACTGTTGATTGCTTGTTTGTAGTTCTTTGGATCGAGTAAGGTTAATTCAGAAAAGTTGGCAGAGTGTTTTGGTCGTCTTGAAGTAGCAAGTATATTTCTGGGATTTCCAACATCACCAATGATTTATTTCGAAATGTCAATAGGTTCATTTGTCCAAATATACCCTTTTTGATTTGGTAGTGCCGGTGTCACAACCATGGCAATTCACCTCCTTGGATCCCCATATGGCATATCAAGCCATAGTTCTTTTATGGCCAATTGGCCATATCCATCACCAGTGGCCAATATGGCCAGGTCATCACCTTATGGACCATTTATGGCCATTTGTGTTTTGGGGCATTCATGGCCCTTCACCTCAATCCAGAGCCCATAGCGGCAATTTATGCCCAAATGGGTATTTCTGGTCATTTCCCTCAAAACCAAGGGAGATGGCCCAAATGGCTGTTTTGGCCATTTGGGCTCATAATGCGCATTTGCGCACTTTTGCGCATTTTGTGCACTTTTGTGCATTTTGCGCATATTTGCGCACTTTTGCCCATTTTGCGCATTTTTGCGCACTTTGACGCAAAGTGTCCAAAAGACACTTTCCCGCCTTTTGGGCCAGTTTTTGGCTCAGAACCCAAAAGTGGCCAAAAACCCCAAAGGGCCCAGAAACACCTTTCCAAGCTCTGAAGCCATCACATCCATCCTGTTCCCCTCTGCCTTTCCATCTCAAAACCTTTGGACGTAATCTCCTTGCCAATCAACCAATATGCCATAAATGATGTTATATATCATTGTGCATCATTTTTCAACAGCAATTCAATGGTGGAAATATCAATGGTCATTTCAACATTCCAACACCTCATCATGTCATCAAGGCACCCAATCATTCAGAGGAATCATCAAGGCTCAAGAGCAAGTGTTTCAGCATCAAAGACCAATGACGCCATCAAGCAGTCATTGGTTATTCTCACTCCAAGTATTCCTTCCAAGGGAATACTGTCAATTCATTCTCAAAGTGTATTCAAGAGGCAGTGCAAAAAGAAGTTGTCAAGTGTCAAAGCTCCACTCAATCCATCTTGGCAACCACATTCATTTCAATACAGTCTGGATCCATCAAGAACTGTATTTCACTTTCAAGCATGGGAAGTTCTTTCAACCCAATTCAATTTCAATATTAGCCAGCTGTATCAATTCCCAAAACAATCAATACAGCCTCAAGGATCAATACAGATCAGTTTTCAGCCTGAAGAACTCAAGCTCCCAACTTTTCACATATACCGGCTACCCTTTCCACCCTGGGGGGTTTTTCCCCAGTTAATTAATATACTTTGATTTTATTTTATCTTTATTTTCTTTCCATTTTAGTTAAGAAAATACTGATATTATTAAGTCAGTCATTTAGCACTTTTCTCTTTCTCTTTCTTCGCCTGTCAATGGATATTTGGTGGTCATATCCTTACTAATTCCATTATTCATATTTGGCAGGTTGAAACAGTGATTAAGGACTTACTTGGTTGGCTCTTTGGCCATTTGGCTTCCCTCTCCTCTTTTGCATCTAATCTTGTACCTGCATATCTTTTAGAGGAATTCATTCTTATTATTTTGTTCTTTATCCTTTTGGAGTCTTCCAAGTGAGTTCCCTGATTGCTGAGTGCCAGGCCACTCTTGTATTTCTGTCCAAGAGCCCCCGTGACATTATATTAATTAACCCATAATTTCTTTTTCATTCTGTTCATTCTTTATTTATAATTTCATTCACCCATTTCATCAAAATTATGATTCTTTTACGCTTATGAACTTAATGATTCATTGTCACCTCTCAATTTTCTTTCATTCATTCTTCATTTTGAAAATTGAAAGCTGACCCATTTCTATTTTGTTATTCTTTTTAAAATCTTTTTGGAATCATTAATTTTCATTTTCATTCATAGTGCAGGCGTCATCTTGATTTTCTTTGATTTTCAAATTTTTCATCAAGATATTCAGACACGTTATTCACATCAAGATTCATAATTGATTCATTCTTCAAGAATTTTTGTTTTTAAAGAATAATTCACTTGATTTTGATTGATTGATTGATTTGACATATTTGATATTGACCTCAAGAAAATTGATTGACCTGAAGATTTCATTGATTTTGCTGATTTTTCACATCAAGAATTTTGACATAAATTGATTTTTCTTCAAGATTTCATTTGATTGATTGATTTTTGCAAGATTTTGATTTTTGATTGATTTGATTGATTGATTTATTGACTTGAAGATCTCATTTTGATTTGATTCATTGATTTACTTCAAGACATTGATTTGATTTTGACTTCAAGACTTCATTTGATTTTGATCTATTGATGTACTTGAAGATTTTAATTTTGATTCATTAATTCTCCTCAACATTTGATTGTTGACTCTTTTCACTTCAAGAAAATTTTGTTTTTAATTCATTTATTTCATTTTTATTCCTGAAATCATGCCTGTTCAACATTCACCTCCGGCAAGACAGACAAGATCTCAGGCCAGAGCTCAAGCTGTTCTCACTCCAACTCCAAGAGCTCCAATAGATGGCACCCCAGCAGTTCCTCAACTGAGGGCCCAATTAGATAGAGGACCCCGCATGGAAGGAGCAGCACCATCCAGGAAGGAAGGAAGAGGGCCCAGAAGATCAAGTTCCTTTTCAGGAGTAGTTGGCGGATTTCCAGGAACCTCAAGGACTATTTTCAAAGGTCCAGGTGAAGATGGTGAAGAGGAGGAGGAGAATTCTGTGGAAGAGGAAGAGTCTGATGGTACTGAAGGTGTCCCTGCTCCGGTGGAGGCATCCCAAGGTACTGGAGGACCAACTCTAGCCCAGTCTAATCAGCCTGTCTCTCATCAGTCTGAACCATCTCTATTGGCCATCATGCAGCAAATGACTCAGATTATGGCCAATCTTCAAGCAGCTTCATCCTCTGAAGCATCAAGACCACCAGCCTTCAAGACTCCATCTATGAAGGCACCAGAATGCTTTGATGGGACTCAGTCCTTCAAAGTTAGAAGCTTTATTCAGTCTTGTCAATTGATTTTTCATAATGATCTGGCAAACTTCGCTCAAGACAGAAAGAAGGTCCTTTACGCCACTTCATTTCTCATTGGCAGGGCTGCAAAATGGATTTAGCCTTATCTTTCCAATCTCACCAATCAAGACCCAAATTACCTTCTTAATTCTTGGCTTTTATTTGATTCTCAACTCTTCACTCTATTTGGTGACCCGAATGAAGTCAGAAAAGCAGAAGCTGAGTTGGATTCTTTAAGAATGAAAGAAGGTGGGCATGTATCCTTATACATTGCTGATTTCAGAAGTTTGGTCTCAAGAATCGGTGATTGGGGTGAAAGAGCTCTCATCCATCATTTCAGGAAGGGATTGCCATCCAGGATTTTGGATCAATTGGCCTCCCATACTTCAAGAATTGACTCTCTTCAAGACTTAATGGATGTTACCCTGGAGCTTGATACCAGGTACCATGAGAGGCAAAATGAAAAGAGTCATCATCAAGAGAAGAAGCCAGAAGCCTCAAAGTCAAGTTCTTCTCATCCTCAAAATTCTTCAAGTTCAAGTCATAAGAAGAAGAAGAATTTTCAGAAGAGGGACAAGCCCCATTCTTCTTTGTTGAATAAAGATTTCAAGCTCATGAATTCTGAAAAAGAAAGAAGAATCAAGGAGGGTCTTTGTACCTATTGTGGTGGGAAGCATAGTCTTGAGTCCTGTTTCAAAAGGCCTCAAAACAAGCTTACCCAACCGTCAGGCAAATTTCCCAGCCAGGGAAAAGCCTGAGTGAAGATCATGTTGTGTTCAATGGTCTTCACAGTTTTCCAGCCAGAGCACAATTGTGCATTCTGAATACTGGTGTCAAGAATTCTCTTAAATTTTTTGTTTTTTCTTCTCTTTCTGATGTTTTTTACAGTATTCTCATTGATTCTGGTGCTACCAACTCATTTATTGCAAAGCAGTTTGTTCACAAGTATTCATTGACTACGTCAGAACTTCCAGAGAAGATTCCCCTCATCATTTTAGACTCCTCTGAGTCTCCTTCTTTATTTGTGACTCACCATACTAAATATATGGTTGAGCTCCCTTCCTTCTCAAGCTTTGAATGGGACTTTTTAGTCATTGATACTCCCAAGGGAGAAGACCTCATATTGGGCTTTGACTTTCTTAATCATTTTAATCCGTTTATTGATTGGAGGCAAGGATTGATCACCTTTAATTCTGATCATAAGGACTCTAATGATCCTTCAGTTTCTTTTAGTAATGACTTTTCTTCTGCCAAATCATGTGCAGCTCTGGTTGGTGATTCTAGAACACCATCATTTCCGTCTTCTGTCCATATTCTTTCCCTTAATTCCCATCAGTCATTACTATCATCTAGAGATGAAGTCTTCAAAGAGATTCAAGATGTTGGAGAAGATAATTCTGTATCTTCACTTCATCTCTTCTTTGGGAATATGGACCTTCCCCCTTCATCTTATCATGACTTCCTGGAGGAGTTGTGGGATGAAGAGGAAGAGCCAGAAGGAATAGAAACCGTGATGAAGGTTGTTCCTTCTGTTTATCACCAATACTTGGATGTATTTTCCAAGGTGAAAGCAGAGAAACTTCCTCCTCACCGCGCCTGTGATCATCATATCAAGCTGGAGGGGTCTCTACCTCCAGTTGGGGTGATCTATTCTTTATCAAACCAAGAGTCAGATACACTCAGGGCCTACATTTCAGAGAATGTAGAGAAAGGTTTCATCCGGCCAAGCTCCTCTTCAACAGGAGCACCTGTTCTTTTTGTCAAAAAGAAAGATGGTAGCCTCCATTTGTGTGTTGATTACCGCAAACTCAATGCTGTTACTAGGAAGAACAAGTATCCTGTTCCTCCTATGAATCAGCTTCCCACTGTTTTCAATGGTTCTTCTATCTTCTCCAAGATTGATTTGCATGGTGCATATAAACTGCTCAGAATCAAGGAAGGTGATGAACATTTGACTTGTTTTAGAACCAAATATGGTAGTTATGAGTACTTGGTTATGCCATTTGGGCTTTCCAATGCTCCTCCTTCTTTTCAAAACCTTGTCAATGATATTTTTTATGATCTTCTTGATGTTTATGTTGTGGCTTATTTGGATGACATTATTGTCTTTTCCAAATCTGAGGAAGGACATGTCACTCATGTGTCCACTGTTCTTTCCAGACTCAGAGCCAATAACCTCTTTGCTAAGGCGTCCAAATGCCTATTCCATGTTTCTAGTGTAGAGTATTTAGGTTATGTTGTTTCTTCTGAAGGCCTCAAGATGGACCAAGCAAAAGTCCAGCAAATTCTCAATTGGCCACCTCCAAGAAACCTCAAGGTTCTTCAATCATTCCTTGGCTTTGCCAATTTCTACCGCCGTTTCATCAAGAATTATTCAAAGAAAATTAGTTCACTCACAAGTTTCCTCAAGAAAGATTCCTGTTTTCCCCTCATTGAGGAAGCTGTTAGACAGTTTCATCAACTCAAAGAGGCATTCACCACTGCTCCAATCCTTCTCTACCCACCATTGTAGAGACCGATGCATCAGATTATGCCTTGGGTGCTGTACTGAGTCAGGTCTCTGACTCAGGAAAACATCCCATTGCATTTGATAGCCGCAAGCTCTCCCAGCTGAGCTCAATTATGAGATTCATGACAAGGAACTCCTTGGCATAGTCTGGGCTCTCAAGCGCTGGAGAGCTTTTCTTCTTTCAATTTCTTCCCCTTTTGAAGTTCTCACCGATCATTCATCTCTTCAATATTTTATGTCTTCCAAGATTCTCACTCGCTGTCAAGCCCGCTGGGCTGAATTTTTATCTGATTTTCATTTCTCAATCACTTACCTCCCTGGCCGCTTGGCCACCCTTCCAGACGCCTTGTCACGTCGGGAAGACGTTTACCCAGAGAGGGGGGAGGATTTCATCAGCAAGAATCCAATGAACTATCAGAAGATAATCAAGCAAGATGAAATTCAAGCCTCAAAGTTCTTTTCAGTCAAGGTGGATTCATTTTGAAATTTGATTGATTCAATTCAGAAGGCAGTGTGGGAAGATTCTCAATATAGAAGTGTCCTTGAAGATTTGGGTTAAGGTAAATCTGTCCAAGATTATTCTCTTGATTCCTCTTCCAAACTTCTCCTGTTCAAAGATCAGGTGGTGGTCCCAAATGACCCCACAATTCAGCTCAATATACTTCAAAAGCGGCATGACTCTCCTCTAGCTGGACACCCTGGCCAAGAGAAGACTCTCAAGCTTGTCAAGCGGGATTTCCACTCGTCCGGCATGACTCAATTTATCAAGGATTATGTATCATCCTGTCAACAGTGTTCAAGAAACAAAAATATTCATCTCAAGAAGTTTGGACTCCTCAAGCCTCTTCCAATTCCAAGTGGTCCTTGGATTTGTCTTTCAATGGATTTCATCACTCAATTGCCACTGTCCAATTCCTTTGATTCAATTTTAGTCATAGTGGACAGATTCTCAAAAATGGCGGTTTTTATTCCAACAATAGCTTCAATCACTTCATTAGATTTGGCCCATTTATTCATCAAGAATATTTTCTCAAAGCATGGCCTTCCTTCAAGCATTGTTAGTAATCGAGGTTCTCTTTTTGTTTCTTCTTTTTGGACCAACCTTTGTCAGCAGCTCAGAATTTCAAGAGACTTGTCAACTACTTACCATCCAGAAACTGATGGACAGACAGAGAGGGTAAATCAGATACTAGAACAGTACCTTCGGATGTATGTCAGTTATCATCAAGATGATTGGAACACCTGGCTCCCTCTGGCTGAATTTTCCTACAATAACTCTGACCACTCTTCAACAAAACAATCACCGTTTTTCACTGTTTATGGAAGAGATCCTCATTTTGACTCAGTTCACATCACTCAAGATACTCCGGCTGGAAAGATATCAACAAAAATCCAATCAGTACAGCAAGATGTCAAGAGAGAACTTGAAGTTGCCATAAACAGGTTTAAGAGGTATGCAGATAAAAGTAGAGCAAGTCCACCTGTTTTTAATCCCGGTGACATGGTATGGCTTTCTTCCAAGAACATCAAATCAACCAGACCCACCAAAAAGCTGTCTGAAAGATGGCTGGGTCCTTTTCCAATCTTGAAAAAAGTCAGTACTCATGCCTACCACCTCAAGCTCCCATCCCAATGGAAGTCCATCCATCCAGTTTTCCATATTTCTCTTTTGGAACCAGTCAAGACGTCAACAATCCCAAATAGGCATCAAGAGCCTCCTCCTCCAATAATCATTGAAGAAGAAGAAGAATGGGAAGTCTCTCAAATACTAGACTCAAAGTTCAAGAGAGGAAAATTATGGTATTTGGTGGAATGGAAAGGTTTCAGTCAAGACCCAGAAAGATCCACTTGGGAACCAACTGAAAACCTCAAGAATTGTCCTGAACTTGTCAAAGATTTTCATTCATTATATCCTGACAAGGCAGGACCCAATTCTTCAAGAGCTTGATTTTTTATGGTGCTTGGTGGGGAGAGGAATTACCAAAAGTCAGTCCCACTCCTGGTATGCACCTTTAGGGGTATTCTACTCTTTTTTGTTGTAAGCATCACCTTGGCCACTCTGTGAGCACTTTGCAATTTTGGACACAGATCTTTGGCATGGCTTTCAACTTTGTTTCCAATCTTATGGCTATTTTCACTTGGGACAATGGGCCATTCACTTTTCAATTCATTTCCAAGACTCCAAAATTCATATTCATTCCTTCAGCATGTTTGTTTTACTTTTATGGCACTGGCGGGAGTGGTAACTACCAAAAGTAAGTTCCTCTCCTGGTGTGCACTTCCCTGAGGGGTCTACAATCTTGTCAAAACATCGCCCTGGCCACTTTGTGAGCACCTGGCATCAAATTTCTCTTTCCAGGTCCTTGGCCAATTTCAAAATCAGTTATCAACCTCCGTGATGAAGATTGGAACCTCCTCAAGATTCAATTCATTTTTCTTTTCTCTTTTCTTTTCTTATTTTCATTTTCATTCTTTGTTTTTATTTTATTTTCATTTTAAATTTTCTCTTATCACCTCAATTATCACGTCAAAAATTTTTTCATTCATTTTAAAATTCAATTCAAATCATGAAGCCAATGTCAAAAGAAGATCAAGCAAGTCCTGTGTCAAATGTCAAATTTTTAATATCAGTTTTCAAATTTTTTTTATCTTAATCAGTCCTCTTGAATCACTCTCTCAAAATCTTTCCAATAGCCTCAACAGGCTTCACCTTGTATTGGTGCTCAGGAGCTCACCATTTCAAGGTGGGGGGTACTGTCACAACCATGGCAATTCACCTCCTTGGATCCCCATATGGCATATCAAGCCATAGTTCTTTTATGGCCAATTGGCCATATCCATCACCAGTGGCCAATATGGCCAGGTCATCACCTTATGGACCATTTATGGCCATTTGTGTTTTGGGGCATTCATGGCCCTTCACCTCAATCCAGAACCCATAGCGGCAATTTATGCCCAAATGGGTATTTTCTGGTCATTTCCCTCAAAACCAAGGGAAATGGCCCAAATGGCTGTTTTGGCCATTTGTGCTCATAATGCGCATTTGTGCACTTTTGCGCATTTTGCACACTTTTTGTGCATTTGCGCACTTTTTGGGCACTTTGCGCATTTTGCGCATTTTTGTGCACTTTGACGCAAAGTGTCCAAAAGACACTTTCCCGCCTTTTCGGCCAGTTTTTGGCTCAGAACCCAAAAGTGGCCAAAAACCCCAAAGGGCCCAGAAACACCTTTCCAAGCTCTGAAGCCATCACATCCATCCTGTTCCCCTCTGCCTTTCCATCTCAAAACCTTTGGACGTAATCTCCTTGCCAATCAACCAATATGCCATAAATGATGTTATATATCATTGTGCATCATTTTTCAACAGCAATTCAATGGTGGAAATATCAATGGTCATTTCAACATTCCAACGCCTCATCATGTCATCAAGGCACCCAATCATTCAGAGGAATCATCAAGGCTCAAGAGCAAGTGTTTCAGCATCAAAGACCAATGACGCCATCAAGCAGTCATTGGTTATTCTCACTCCAAGTATTCCTTCCAAGGGAATACTGTCAATTCATTCTCAAAGTGTATTCAAGAGGCAGTGCAAAAAGAAGTTGTCAAGTGTCAAAGCTCCACTCAATCCATCTTGGCAACCACATTCATTTCAATACAGTCTGGATCCATCAAGAACTGTATTTCACTTTCAAGCATGGGAAGTTCATTCAACCCAATTCAATTTCAATATTAGCCAGCTGTATCAATTCCCAAAACAATTAATACAGCCTCAAGGATCAATACAGATCAGTTTTCAGCCTGAAGAACTCAAGCTCCCAACTTTTCACATATACCGGCTACCCTTTCCACCCTGGGGGGTTTTTCCCCAGTTAATTAATATACTTTGATTTTATTTTATCTTTATTTTCTTTCCATTTTAGTTAAGCAAATACTGATATTATTAAGTCAGTCATTTAGCACTTTTCTCTTTCTCTTTCTTCGCCTGTCAATGGATATTTGGTGGTCATATCCTTACTAATTCCATTATTCATTTTGGGCAGGTTGAAAAAGTGATTAAGGACTTACTTGGTTGGCTCTTTGGCCATTTGGCTTCCCTCTCCTCTTTTGCATCTCATCTTGTACCTGCATATCTTTTAGAGGAATTCATTCTTATCATTTTGTTCTTTATCCTTTTGGAGTCTTCCAAGTGAGTTCCCTGATTGCTGAGTGCCAGGCCACTCTTGTATTTCTGTCCAAGAGCCCCTGTGACACCATTAAACTATTGACGCGCTATTGGTTTACTACAATACCTTGTCCAATGTACAAGACCAGATTTAGCTTTTTTGGTATCTTTTTTATCTCAATTTTTAGAAACCCCTGGATCAAATCACTTTAAAGCAGTAGAAAATGTACTTACATACTCAATTGGAACGAGAGACTTCAGTTTGAACTTGGGTTCAAATCTCCTTGGACATCAGCAAACAAACATCCTTGGGTTCTCCAATGCTGATTGGGGAGGAACCAAAGAATACAAATCTTTTTCAGGATGTCTAATCTACTATTTCAGAACAATTGGCTGGCGCTCTCACAAGCAGAAAGTAGTTGCACTTTCATCCGCTGAAGCAGAATACAACGCTCTACCTGAATGCTCACAAGACCTGCAATGGACAAGACAACTAATTTATGAAGCAACTAAAGTACAATGTAAAAGCATCCTACATTCCGACAACCAAAGTGCCATTGCAATTGCTTCAAATCACATCTATGATCATGGTACAAGACACATCAATTTTCAATTACATTTTATCAGGGACCTAATTGACAATGACGAAATTGAACTTAGATATCTTGACACCAACAACATGGTTGCCGACTTGCTAACTAAGAATTTCTCTAAATCAAGAAATAACAAACACCTAAAGATCATGTTTGGAACAGAACCACTGGGTACGGCGGTATGAAGAAATAACTATCTCAATGCGCAACCTCCTCAAACGTCCCGTGTGAACAGGCTCAGTCATTAATCAAATACTATGCACTTTGTCACTAGACTTACTTAAATAGCTAATGGTTTTACAACCTCTTGTAAATAGATGAGGCATATAAAATCCATCTTGTATCTCCTTCCTTTTAGCCCCATCCTTACGTTACTGTCTTACTCCTTCTGTTTGAATAGGTTCGCTGCCGCTCCCCATTCTGCCTTACTTACTACGGTTATTGACAACTGTCAAAACCTCCTTACAAAGGTCCATTAGAATATTTGCTATCTACCTAGTACTTCTTTCTGTAATCTAACAATCCTTACGTTACTGTCTTACTCCTTCTTTTTGAATAGGCTCGCTGCCTCTCCCCATTCTGCCTTACTTACTATGGTTATTGACAACTGTCAAAACCTCCTTACAAAGGTTCGCTGCCGCTCCCCATTCTGCCTTACTTACTACGGTTATTGACAACTGTCAAAACCTCCTTACAAAGTTTGTCTTTTACATATATTCAAGGATTTTAGCTGATAACTTTTGAAATATGCATGATAGAGTGATGAACCAAAAATAAAGTCATCACATATTTACTGTAGGAATACAGAAATGAAGTTCATTTCAAAAGCTATAAACAAGTTTAAAAACTTTATGGGATGATTGACTAAAATCAACAGAGCTGTTGACCACTTTGTTGTGAAAGTGGTCCAAACTTTAAAAAGTATACAATTAAATTCTACTAGTTCATTCGTGAAGAATGATGTATTTCTTATCATAATATTCAAGGTATAACCCCTTGCAATCATAGTGTGGAGTTTAAAACATCAAATTTTGACAGAAAAGATGAGTTACAAGAAAAATAATGAAAAATAGAGTTTTGATTATGTAATGAAATGCTCTGGGCAGCACAATGAGGTTATGCCAAGCTATTACAATTATCTCACTGAATTGCTGTAGCGTGTAAATCTTCAACGTTATTAAGGATCAAAGTTTGATCTTAATTTGATCATTTATGATCACTCACTGTAACTTTAAATTAAGTTTAACAGTCATATGAGTGATAAAATTGGTGAATACTGTTAGTTTATTATGAAAACTAATAAAACCCACAAAATTTGGGGTTTTCCAAGCCTTGACGTCATCAAACCTAGAGCTATAGTGATAACTCTAAATAATGGCGTAATAATGAGATAATATGGTTTAATCATGATGTAATCATCACCAAACATTAAACTATTGATCAATTCCAGTGGATATGATCAGTGCACGTCTACTAGAAGCCTGTTGGACTCTAGGAGGGAGGTATTTACTATAAATAGAGCTCTTTTTACTCTGTTTTCCCCTCAGACACTTACAAAACATTAACTCATTAAATAAAAAGGTAATTTCTTTATTCTTTATATATAAAGCTTTTATATTATTAAAGACCAAAGATCACCTTTCAATAATCTTCATCTTTGACGTGATTATTACAATTATTTAATTGTTTTGCTTGAATTTCTCTCAAAAATTTCAATTCCACGTAAAACCAAGAAAATTTGTAATTTCTCTTAAACTTTATTGTAACTACAATTTAAATAAGTTGTATTTACGTTTCTAGGCGTAAATTTACTCAAAATTATTATATTAAGAATTAAAAGTAGGTTATTTCTCTTATTACAATAATTTACCTTTATTATTACTTTTTATTAATTCTATAATTGATATAGATAGTATTTATATTAATTCATAGCTTTAATATTGGTAATTGTATTGTTATTAATTGTTTTTTATTCATAAAAAACAATTTTTATGCCTTTATTATTTGTTGGTAACAATAATAAAGTTCTTTCAAATATATTAATTATTTTACATTAATATATTTATTTTATATATATTATTTTTTCTATAATATAAACTATATTATTATATTTATTCCATAATATAATTATTCTACGCCTTAATTATAATAATTCTTTATTATTATAATTGATTTTTATCTTATTTGACTTATTTATAAGGATATTCATAGTACAATAAGTAAAATATTAGTAATTTTTACTTATTGTTTCATAGTCAAACCTTACATTTGGCGGCCTGGCTGTGATATTTACTCTAAAAGACCTTTAAAAAGATAGTAATTGGGTTTATCCAATAATACATTACAATTATAATCATAAAATTATATAATAATTTTATATTTATTGTTTTTAATAGCTATTGAGGCATTTGGAAAGCAATTGTACTGTCTTACACGTGGTTTTTCACATCCTTAGACTTGCAAAAACTTTCTTTGAGTGACTCTAGTGATTAAAAAAGATATTTCATAAATTAAAAATAATTTTATATTATAAATCAATTTTATAAAAGAATCATATTCATTTTATTTTATTCTTTAAAAATAAAAACATAAAAAATAAAAATATTAAGAACAAATAAAAAAGTTATTTTATTCATTTTAATTTCATTTCTTTAATTATTTTCACTTTTTAAAAGATATAAAAGCAATTTTTACATGGAAAATTGCTACATCTTACCAAAAATAACACTTTTATATAAAAGACTTATATTTATTTGTCTTTCTTAGTGTTTGAGGACAATCCAACAGAGGAAAACCAAACCACTGTTGAAAGATTTGTGGAAGAAGCTTGCCAAAGCTCTCCAACACCAATAATCACTAAGAGAAAGAAATCCAAGAAATTGGACTTTCCCGGACCCACTATTCAGGACTCTGAAGGTGAGTACCTCATTTATAAATTGCCATAAGAAGAATTCCTGTTCTGAAATCTTCTTATTTCTTATTTTTCTTGAAATATGACTACCAGAAGAGGCTCCCAATACTCCATCCAATCAGATGGAGCTGGACTCAGAGGTAGAATTGATTCCTCAAAAGGGAAAAGGAAGGGCAATATCCCCAGTGGAACAGAATCCACACAAGGAAGTGCCTTATCCCAAAGGCAAGTCTCAGAAATGCCCATGATATCTGAACCAGAATTGGAACTAAGTATGAGTGACTCAAAAAGGTACAAATCACCTTCAGAAGGCTCAAATAGACATTTACATGAGCCAGTACAAACAGTACTACACGGTGTACAAGGACAAAGATTGGGAAATGTTTCCCCAAAGACACCATGCCAAAAAGAAGGAGGAATCCAAGGAACAAGCCCCAGTAGCTTCTACCAGAAAGCGCCCGCCAACCCACTTCCCCAAGAAGGGAAGAAGAACAACAAAAATAATTGGAGAAAACCATATTCCCCAAGCTACAGGATCCCCAAAATCCAAAAAGATGCCATGGACAATGTATTCAACATGGCCAGAACTTTGATGGAATTCAAAGACAAAGGGGAGCAAAGAATGAGACAACCCCATTTCCCAAAGAAATAACCTTGTCTCCTGATGTTGTAAATACTTGAACAGAGCTTTAAAATAGTATTTTACCTCTTAAAGACATTAAAAATAGTTTATTATCTTTCCAAGAAATAAATAATAGCTTATCATCTTTAACAAAGCTTGTTGTACGAAATAAAGAAGAAATTGATAACATAAAATTTATGATTAAAAATAATAAACCAAAAGTATTAATTGATAATACTCAGAAATTAATACAAGGACAACAAGAGTTGTACAAATACATAAGCGATATCAAAGAAAAAACTTTGACAATCAATTATGATGTGAGTATTGATAATCTTACAGAAATATTAAACAAATTAAGCATTTCTGTAGAATAATTTGAAGGAAAGACTTCATCACACCAAAAATTACTTTTGGACCATGTGGAAAAGAGTGATGAAGCAAGAATGCATCTGAAAGATGACATTCAAAGTCAAATAAGGCTTATTACTGAAAAAATGGATAAAATTAATGAGGCTAACTCAAATATGCCAAAGTTATCAACACCATTTTCTCACATACGAAGCCCTGTTAAACCAAAAGAGGAATTAACAAACCCATTCATAACAGACTTGAATCACCAAGACAATAACCAAGTCTTAATGAAGGAAGTACCTCAATTGAATGAATGGCCAACATTCACAGGAGAAGGTGAATATGACCACATTTCATTTATCAAAACAATTGACACGCTACAAAAAGATTATGCCATACCAGATGAATTAATCACTGCAAGATTACATTTATTATTTGAAAAATCTGCAAAAAGATGGTATTATGGCATAAGGCAAACAAATGGCAAAAATACCTGGTCTTGGTGGAAACAAGAAATAATCACCAAGTGGGCTAATGATGCCTGGAGGTACAAGATAGAAAATGCATTTGAAAATTCTTTCTTTGACCTAGACAAAGACAAACCTTTAACTTGGTTCTTAAAACAAGTTGAAAGACTTAATGCACTGTACCCAGAAATGTCACAGAAAATGGTGCACATGAAAATACTTAAAAAATGTGGAGGAGAGCTAGAACATGCCCTGAGGATCTGGTGTATAGAGCCATGCTCCACAGAAGAGTATATCAATGCACTAGAAGACATATTGACAAGGACAAAAATTGGCAGAACTTGAAAGAAATTTGACATTAAAAGCCCAAATAAACCATTTATCAAAAAAGATAAATCAAAAGAATCTTTTAATCCCAATACATCCAACAATAATGAGAAAAGAAAATGCCATAAATGTGGAGGTATTGGACATTTAGCCAATAATTGCCTCAAAAAGGCAAAGATTAATGAAATTGTGCAAACAGAAAACCACAATGACAAAGAGGAGGAATGTGAGCCTGCAAGCATGAAAAGAGTTACATGCTACACAAGCTCCAAACACTTTCATTAAATTTTCTTTGAATTATTTCAATTCATCTGTGTAAATTCACTTTTAATTTGGTTTTCTTCCATTTTTGTTTACAAGTCACTCATTCAAGATCTGTTGCTATAATAATCCTGTTACCAAGTCAGATCTTCAGTATTGTTTCTATAACAACATTTTACCTTGTTGATATAGTAACTTTGCTTCTATAACAACAGCATATGCTTGGTTACATATATTCTTACTATAACAATACCCTTTATGATAAAAAGTGTATTAGCCTATTTGTGTTTCATTTTGATTTTGTACTTACAGCATTTAAAGAGGAACATTCTTCTTGAGAATGATTCCTCAGAGCTCTTATCAATATACTTTTTTCAAATTAAAATTACTTACTTTTAACTTGGGAAATTAGCGCTCTCACTTTTAAAAGTGATTCAATTCACTTTACCCAGCTATAGTACTGTTGAAGCTTAAATACTGACAGTACTCTGTTATAAACAAGAGTGACGCACCTATTACTTATAATAATAGTATTCCACTACCTACTTAGTTTATTAAAGTTACTAATAATTGGACTGGAAGCCACGTTAGAGGCCCCAGGCTAACATTTAATATATTAAAATTCAAAATTCAAATTAGAACTAATTAATTAATTAATTAATTCTAATAAACCAATTAGACGTTGGAATACCTAATTAATAATAAATTTTACTTCTACAATCCACTCTTCCATCCAAAGTAAAATATCAACGTCATTCTGATATTTTTTTAATCTAATTCAAAGTTTTGAAGAATCAAGATACCAAAACGCTAAAATCATCATTAAAATTCTCTGAAACTCGTTGGATTCATTGCTACTACTATCCAACATGAAAAATCAAGCCATTACTGTCATGGACCCAACAGTGCTTGAAGCTTTTCACCGAACGTCTTTATTTGTCAAAGACGTTAGCGTTGTTACTGGTCATTTATCCAAATTGATGACCGATAGCTATTCTTTCAACCATTCTACTTTTCGTCATCGCCGTAGGAAGCCTACTACCCGTTCAGAAGGATGGAAGCTTCGTCATTTCTCTGATTCTCCAAAATCAGACAATACAACCTCAAATAATACCAACTTACCCTTGCATGCTACTGCAAATATTAAGGCTGGAATTTATACAGCTACCAGTGACTGTGAATCAAGGTCCACTCAACCTTCAGCACCTCAATATATTGGTAGGAATCAAAGAATGGTAGTGATGAAGCGCAAAATCAATTATCCATTGAACCCAGAACAAGCTTTAACAGCTAATACAGCTTCCGACGATAGCAGTGGTAATACCACTATTAACATCCCATTGAACACAGCTTACAGAATTCGATTCAACAGACGATCTCACTCCCTTTACGATACTGGAACCCTACAAGCTACCTCTGTTCCTAAAACTATTGGTACTCCTGCTCTTACCAAGAAGGTTTCTGCTAAGGAACAGTATATTAGTAATTTAAATAGTAATGGGATCAACGCGAAATCTATCCAGAAGGATAGAAATTTCAGTACCAATAGGGCTGATGCGAGCAGAAGTGAGTTATATAAGAAATATAAACAGAATTTAAAGTCTAATTCCAGTCGCACTAGCTCCAATACCAACAAAATTAAGAATCAACCAATAAATGCAACCGTTACTAAAGATAACGATAATAACATCGCTGAAAACATTAGCTATGAAAGCGCCTACCTAGTTACTGCTGATAGAAATACAACAAATTTTTCAAAAGGAAACAGTAAAAACCTTAATAGTAATATTAACGAAGAAACAAATACAACCAGTAAAATTGAAAAGGATTGTTCAAAAATCAACGATGCATCTACCAGTTCCAAAATTTCAAATTCAATTCAGATTTACATTCAAAAATGTTTACAAGATCAATCAATATCAACAAAACAATTAACATCTAGAAAAATAACACAAGTATTGAAAGGATTGAATCAAGAAATTGAGGTATATGAATTACTACATGAAGAAACTCTCAATGTGCTAGGATCTCGAATAAATTTAATCTTAAAAAAAAGCGGACCTTTTAGAGAACTAGTAACTGAACAAGAATTCAAGATATTAGAAACTTTCAACAATTTAAAAATTCAAGACAAAAAATCAAGCTATTACAATGACTTGAAAGTAAAAGATATCATTTCAAAACTTCAAAATATATACTACTAGTTTTACAAAATATGATCTTTTTTTTTTACCTTTTTTTTGTGTTACCAAATGTGAGCCTGCAAGCATGAAAAGAGTTACATGCTACACAAGCTCCAAACACTTTCATTAAATTTTCTTTGAATTATTTCAATTCATCTGTGTAAATTCACTTTTAATTTGGTTTTCTTCCATTTTTGTTTACAAGTCACTCATTCAAGATCTGTTGCTATAATAATCCTGTTACCAAGTCAGATCTTCAGTATTGTTTCTATAACAACATTTTACCTTGTTGATATAGTAACTTTGCTTCTATAACAACAGCATATGCTTGGTTACATATATTGTTACTATAACAATACCCTTTATGATAAAAAGTGTATTAGCCTATTTTTGTTTCATTTTGATTTTGTACTTACAGCATTTAAAGAGGAACATTCTTCTTGAGAATGATTCCTCAGAGCTCTTATCAATATACTTTTTCCAAATTAAAATTACTTACTTTTAACTTGGGAAATTAGCGCTCTCACTTTTAAAAGTGATTCAATTCACTTTACCCAGCTATAGTACTGTTGAAGCTTAAATACTGACAGTACTCTGTTATAAACAAGAGTGACGCACCTATTACTTATAATAATAGTATTCCACTACCTACTTAGTTTATTAAAGTTACTAATAATTAGACTGGAAGCCACGTTAGAGGCCCCAGGCTAACAAGGAATCTGACTCTGAAAAAGAAACAGAAGATTCAGAAAGTTCTGAAAGTGATGAAATTAATATAATTAACGCACAAGTTAATAATCTTGATATAATTTATGAAGTACTGGATGTTAACTCACACTTACCACAAGCTGGGACATCTGACACAAACCTGAAAAATATACAAGATGCCAAGATTTACTGAACCAAACCTGCAAAAGAAATGGGATATACAGCTGGAAAATCAAGTATAAGTATTGTTATGGTTGATAACCAAGAAGGAAAAGTGAACTTACATACAGGAGCATATTGCACCTGTGTGGGTAAAAGTTACTTAAAAACCATTGTCCCAGACTGGAAAGAAAAACTTATGCCAATACAAGGTGTCAAATTTAGTAGTGCAAGTGCGAGCATTAAGCCCCTTGGAATAATTGATTTAACACTAATTTTTCCTCACCCTTCACAATGTGTAGGAATTAAAGTAGAGTTTTTAGTAATGGAAAACTGTACTAGTAATCAATTCATATTTGGAAATGACTATTTATCAATTTATGGTATAGGTATCTCTAACCAAAAAGACAGATATTTTACCATAGGAGATAACAAAAGACAAAAGTTTGGCTTCTTAAATAACAAAACCCAAATCACAGTTATTAAGAATGAGGAGAAAAGTTTAGAAAAGGACCTTTTTATATCTGAACAACTCAAAGAGGCAGAATTCAATCAAGAATTAACAGAAAAAATGAAAGAAAAATTGATTGACCTGTTATTTAAGTACAAAAATTCCTTTGCAACTGACAAGGAGCCACTAGGTTCCATAATTGGGCATGAGGTGGATATAATTCTTAATGTGGAGAAGCCTTACCCACCTTTACTAAGGAGACCATCTTACCCAGCTAGTCCAAGGGCTAGAGAAGCCTTAGAGGTACACATTAAAGAATTGATGGACCTTGAAGTATTCAGAAAGGTAGGACATAATGAACAGGTAGAGGTCACTACACCTGTCATTATAGCTTGGCATAATGGAAAATCAAGGATGGTAGGAGACTTCAGAGCCCTGAACACCTATACCCTTCCAAACAGATACCCAATACCCAGAATCCATGAGACATTGACACAATTGTCACAAGCTAAGTTCATTACAGCCATGGATGCCTTAAAGGATTTTCATCAAAATGTCTTAACAGGCAATGCCAAGAAACTACTAAGGATAATAGTCCACTGTGGGATTTTGGAATACTTAAGAATGCCATTTGGCATAAAAAATGCACCTTCTCATTATCAAAAGATGGTTAACACCATATTTCCTGAAGAATTGTCAGAAGGATGCTTAATCATCTATATTGATGATATCATATCTTGCTCAGAAACTTGGGAAAATCACTTCACAAGACTAGAAAGGGTACTACAAATAATAGTGCAAGTCAATATGAAAATTTCCTTGAAAAAGTGTCATTTTGCATATAGTGAACTAAAAGCACTAGCACATGTTGTATCTGGACTTAGTCTTGGCATAGACAAAAATAAAGTAGCAGCAGTACTACTTAAGCCAATGCCTCAAATCAAAAAATAAATGCAATCATTTCTAGTATTTGCTGGATACTATAGACAGCATATAAAGGACTTTGCAAAAATTGCTAAATCCTTGTATAAGCTATGTGACCAACAAAGAGTCTATGAAATGACAGAAGAAAGATTCAAGGCATATGAAGAATAGAAAAATTCCTTGACAAATTCCCCATTTCTTCTAATGCCAGATTGGAAACTACCCTTCAAGCTGTACATTGATGCTTGTGGAGAAGGACTAGGTGCTGCACTACACCAGACACAAATTATCAATCATAAGCCAGTAGAAGGACCAATCTGTTTTATTCCAAGACAAATAAAGGCAACAGAAGCAAGATATGGAGCAAGCCAAATGTAATGCCTCTTCTTAGTGTGGTCTCTAGAAAAATTACATTATTACTTGGATGGAACAGTATTTGATGTTATTACAGACTGTAATGCTGTAAAATCTCTATCAAATATGAAAGCTCCAAATAGACATATGCTGAGATGGCAAATTGCTATCCAAGAATACAGAGGAAATATGACTATTGCTCATGAATCTGGCAATATTCATAAAAATGCAGATGGTCTTAGCAGATGGGCTCTAGCAAATGCCCCTGACAATCCAGCATGGGTACCACAGGGAGAGCACCACATAGAAGGAAAATGTGTTACAGACATTGGCACAGAATTCTTTAACAAAGTTAAAGAAAGCTATAAGATAGACAAGAATTTCTGTATCTCAGGCCAACTTCTAATGAAAGACTGCAAAGACCCATCACTTTTATCAAAATTAGATGAAACATGGAAAAAGGCATATGATGAAGGAAGATTCCACCTTCTTGATGGAATCCTTTACTATAGAACAAAACACACATGTGTTATGGCCTTAACAGATAGAACCCTGATAAACACTATTTTACATGAGTGTCATGATAGTGTTGCAGCTGGACATCTTTCAGAAGACAGAACACTAGAAAGAGTGAAAACCTGCTCTTGTGGGCCAAATTGGAAGAAAGATGTTTCAGAATACTGCCAAACCTGTGACAGATGTCAAAAAGCTAACAGAGCCACAGGAAAACAATTTGGAATGATGATCCAAATCCAAGAACCAAAATCCCCTTGGGAAATAGTTAAATATGGATTGGGTAACAGCATTACCTCCAGGAGGAGACAGAGGCTATAATGCATACCTAGTATTGGTTGACAGGTATAGCAAAACTCCCAGGTTCCTACCATGTCACAAAGATGGCACAGCTATAGACACAGCCATAATGATATGGAATAAAGTCATTAGCCATACAGGCTTATTCCAAAATATTATAAGTGACAGAGACCCAAAGTTCACTTCAGCATTGTGGACAAATCTCCATAACTTTTTTTGAACAAAATTATCATTCTCAACAGCTTACCATCCTCAAACTGATGGTTTAGCAGAAAGAATGATACAGACCCTGGAAGACATGATCAGAAGATTCTGTGCTTATGGACTAGAATTCAAAGATTCTGATGGTTTTAGTCATGATTGGTGTACACTAATACCAGCTCTTGAACTGGCATATAAAACATCAATCCATTCTAACACTGGAAACACACCAGCAATGCTAGAAAAAGGATGGAATCCAAGACTTCCTTATGATACCCTCAAAAAGGACTTAGTGAATATACATCCAACAGCAAGCAGCTTTAAGATAATGCTTGACAAAGCAAGACACCATGAAAACAGATGTATGCAAGATTCTTTAAAATATGCAAAAGAAAGATGGGATAAAAGTCATAAACCACCTGACTTCAAAATAGGGGACTTGGTTGTAGTATCAACCCTTAATTCCAATAAAATATAAGGTCCAAAGAAACTGAAAGATTCCTTTGCAGGACCATTTATGATAAAAGCACTTCATGGACCCAATTCTGTGTAATTGGAACTCACAGGTGAATTAATGAACAAACACCCAACTTTCCCTGTAAGTCTGATAAAACCTTACAGCTCAAGTGACAAAGAGTTATTTCCACTAAGAAATAAACCCCCACTTGAAATTCCCCCCTTGGAAGAACGAGAAGAAAAGAAAATTGTAAAAGTCCTTAAAGAAAGAAGTACAAGAAACAAAGAAGAAAGAGAATGCCTTGTAAGGTATAGAAATTCAACTCAAGAAGATGACTGGCTACTTGAGAAAGATATAACAAATGCTGATAAGCTACTAAGAAGGTTCAGACATGAAAGAAAGCCTGAAAAACAGAAAAGTTAAGCATTATTGAGCTTCAAGACTAGCAAAGTCTATTGAAGAGGTAGGAAAGTGGATGCTACCCTAATTACACATATCAGATTGTGGTACAATCTTTTTTGGTGGTAGGGAATGTGAACCTTTGAGATATGACCACATACGCAAAAAGGTCACAAGAAATATTTAAAATAATTATACATTAAAAATAATTACCTTAAACCAACAAAAATGCCATAAATTGGCATAAAACTTGGTTTAACTTAAAAGACAATGGACAAACATGTGAAATAAATTATATTATTGGATTCTCCATTGTAAAATACACATATACCATTTTTATGACATATCTGTAAAGTCAATATTTAATGAGTTATAAGTAATAATACCTTATAAAAAACACAAATCCTTATTTATTTCAAAAGCCAATGAAACAACATGTGAAATAAATGATACTATTGGATTCCCCATAAAGATCCACATATAGAGCAATTAAGGAGGTAAGCTCCAAAGTTAATACTTAAAGAATTAAGCAGAATATATGCACTTTTTTGGTCAATGCATATATTCAAGGATTTTGGATAATATCTTTTGAAATATGCATGATAGAGTGATGAACCAAAAATAAAGTCATCATTTAATTACTGTAAAAATCCAGAAATGAAGTTTATTTCACAAGTCATAAACAAGGTTAAAAACTGTATGGGATTATTGATTAAAATCAACAAAGCTGTTGACCACTTTGCTGTGAAAGTGGTCCAAACTTAAAAGAAAGTATACAGTTGGATTCCTCTAGGTCATTCCTGAATAATGATGTATTTTTTATTATAATATTCAAGGTAAAACCCCTTCAAATCATAGTTTGAAGTTTAAAATCTTAAATTTTGACAGAAAAGATGAGTTACAAGAAAAATCATCAAAAATAGAGTTTTGATGATGTAATTTAATGCTCTTGGCAGCACAATGAGGTTATGCCAAGCTAGTAGAATTAACTCCTAGAATTGCTGTAGCGTGTAAATATTGAAAGTTATTAGGGATTAAAGTTTGAGCTTAATTTGATCATTTATGATCACTCACTGTAACTTTAAATTAAGTTTAAGAGTCATATGAGTGATACAATTGGTGAATACTGTTAGTTTATTATTAAAACTAATACCTAGAGCTATAGTGATAACTCTAAATAATGGCGTAATAATGAGATAATATGGTTTAATCATGATTTAATCATCACCAAACCTTAAACTATTGATCAATCCAGTGGATATGATCAGTTCACATCTACTAGAAGCCTGTTGGACTCTAGGAGGGAGGTATTTACTATAAATAGAGCTCTTTTTACTCTGTTTTCCCCTCAGACACTTACAAAACATTAAAGCATTAAACAAAAAGGTAATTTCTTTACTCTTTATATATAAATCTTTTATATTATTGAAGACCAAAGATCATCTTATAATAATATTCATCTTTTACCTGATTATTACAATTATTTAATTGTTTTGCTTAAATTTCTCTCAAAAATTTCAATTCCACGTAAAACCAAGAAAATTTGTAATTTCTCTTAAAATGTATTGTTACTACAATTTAAATAAGTTGTATTTACATTTCTAGGCGTAAATTTACTCAAAATTATTATATTAAGCATTAAAAGTAGTTTATTCCTCTTATTATAATAATTTTCCTTTATTATTACTTTTTAATAATTCTATAATTGATATAAATAGTATTTATATTAATTTATAACTTTAATATTGGTAATGTTATTGTTATTAATTGTTTTTTATTAATAAAAAACAATTTTTTACGCCTTTATTATTTGTTGGTAACAATAATAAAGTGCTTTTAAATATTTTAATTCTTTTATATTAATATATTTATTTTATATATATTATTTTTTTAAAATATAAATTATATTATTATATTTATTCAATAATATAATTATTTTACGCCTTAATTATAGTAATTCTTTATTATTATAATTAATTTTTATCTTGTTTAACTTATCTATAAGGACATTCATGGTACAATAAGTAAAATATTAGTAATTTTTACTTATTTTTTCATAGTCAAACCTTACATAATGTAAGTAAAAGATATTTAAATTGTATTTACAAATAAAAATAAAAGAAATTACAAATTTTCTTTATTTTATGCGGAAATGAGATTTTTAAGAGAATTATAACAAAACAACTCAACAATTGAAGTAATCATGTCAAAATGATGATTATAATAAAGATTGCCTTTGGTCTTTTATAATATAAAAGATTTATATCTAAAGAATAACAATTTTACCTTTTGATTTAATTGTTTTATTGTTTTTGATACGTCTGAGGGGAAAATATAGTAAAAAGAACTCTATTTATAATAATACCTCCCTTTTATAGTCCAGTAGGCTTCTAGTAGACATTTACTGATGGTATCCACTGGAAATCATAAATATTTTAAGGTTTAATGATTATTATGATATGATCAAACCATCTTATCTCATTATTATGCCATTATTTAGAGTTATCACTATAACTCTAATTCTGATGACATCATAGGCTTGGAAGAAAACTAAATTTCAACGATTTTATCATTATTCTTCATAATCTAATAGTATTCACCAGTTATATCACTTATATAACTGTTAAGCTTAAAATAAGATTACAGGAAGTGATCATAAATGATCAATATGAAGCTTAAACTTTGATCATTGATATCTTTTGAGTTATACTTGCTACAGCTATTCTGGGAGTAAATTCTGATATGCTGACATGTCCTTGTTAAACTGTGAAGAGAATTTTATTACAACATCAACACTCTATTTTTGATTATTTTTCTTGTATCTCATCTTTTCTGTTGAAATTCAATATTTTAAACGACAAACCTTGATTTCAAGGGGTTTTACCTTGAATATTAGGATAAAAAATATATCATCATTCACTTAGAAACTAGTGGCATCTGAATATCTCCTTTGTTTTAAGTTTTGACCACTTTCACAACAAAGTGGTCAGAAGCTCTATTAATTTTGTTCAATAAACCCTTACAAGCTATAACCTTGTTTATAGCTTGTCAAACAAAGCTCATAACTGTGTTCCTACAGTAATTGTGTGGTGACTTCCTTTTTGGCTTAACTCTTTATCATGTATATTTCAAGAGAGATTAACTAAAAACCATAAATATATGCATTGACCATAAAAGTGAATATATTCAGCTTAATTCCTTGAAAAATGACTTTAGAGAATTGTCATAAAGTTTTTTATGTGTAGCATTTTATGGGGAATCCAATGGTCCAATTTCTTCTACATGTTGCTTCATTGGATTCTGAGTTAAATAGGATTTTATGTTTTTTTAGGGTATTATTACTTATTATCCAGTAATTATTTACTTTATAGATATGCCATAAAAATTAAATATGTGCATTTTAACATGCGTAATCTAATGGTGTAATTTAATTCACATGTTTACTTATTAGATTCTGAGTTAATTCAGAGTTTTTACCTTTTTATGGCATTTTTACTTATTTTAAGATAATTCTTATGAGTATAATTATTACAAAGTTTCTCTTGTGACCTTTTTGGATATGTGGTCAGATCTCAAAGGCTCACACATCTTTTGTTTTTTAATGACAAACTGTTTTTTGATTTTTTGATTGCAGAGATATCAGGTGTAGATTTATGCTGAGAGTGAAGGCTGATATTAATTTTAGATCAATAGGGCTTTTTCCCCAATCTGCATCTACATATATTTTTATGTGATGAAAACCATCATTTTTTAATGTGAGACATAGGTATTTTGAGTGATATAGAGAGAAAACAACTTGAACAAAGGTATTCCAATGTTGTAATACAGGTTTTTAAATAAATTGAAATTAATGACTCACTGTAAAGGTAATTTCAGGACAAGTGTTGGAGCTGATGTATTTTAATGAACATAAAGCACTCTTGTAATTGATGTTTTGCTTATTAAAATCTTCATGTTCTTTATCAGAAGATTTTGAGATTTGTAGGTGTGGTTTAAGAGGCATATTTGATGGAATCAGGTCCTTGATTTTATATTTATCAGATAATTGATATTTTTGGTTTGTCTTTATCAAGACTAAATACATCATTGAGATGATTGATTTTTATTCCTAAAAGTAAGTTAGCCTTTCCTGAATGTTTTATATAAAATTCTTTTTTAACTTCCTATTTCAAAGCTTCTAAGTTCATATCAAATATAGCAAGTTCACCAAAAGGACCTTAACTACAAATAGGATTTTTTCCTTGTCTCCAAAAAACACAAGGATTGGTGAGTGAGAATTGAAAACCTGCACAATCTACCAGTTTGAATGATTCTTGCATATTCTAAAGATGCTTGTTTAAGTCAATTTAATGCTTTTCTGAGCTGTAGTACTTGAGCTTCTTTGTTCTCTGGGAGCCCTTGAGAAATTTCTAGAAATATTTCTTCTTGTGGAAGTGCATTTGAAAAAGCACTTTGTACATTGATTTGATGAATATTAGTTATGAATTTTTTCAAAACAGATAAGAAAGGTCAGATAAGATAATATTCTGGCTGGCACAAAAGTAATTTGATAATCCAACCCTGCTATTTAATGAAATCCGTGAGCACATAATCAGGATTTATATTCAATTTTTTTTCAAGAGTCATCTGTTTTTTCCTTAAATACCCATGTACTGGTGATTTGCTGATCATTCTTATTTGTGTTTCTAAGAGTTTCCCATTTCTTTGAAAAATTCTTTTGTCAAGTGATTTAGATTTCTTAAGTTTTCTCTGGCTTGGCTTCAGGGAAATGGTAGGATGTTGTTTCCGTCAATTTAACTTGATATTAGAGTTGGATGTCTGCGACCAATAACACAAATTCTTTCAGGTTGTGACTCTAAAGCATAAACATAAATATCTTTTTCTTTACCTTTTATGGAGGTTAATTCAATTCTGGGGGAATATTTTTCTGTGTTTAAGCCGATTTGTAATTTCTCTTCTGTTTTTTGAGTTGAAATGGGGAATTTTCTGAAGATTTCTTCAGCGATTTGGTTTTGAGAAGGTAGTGGTGGAAATTGTTTTCCTAAAATACCACAATTCTTCTAATGATGATTTTTTGATCTAATAGTCTGAGTAAACAATAGCTACTGGATTTGTCTTTGTAACCTACAAAAATTCCATCCCATGCCTTTGAAGAAAACTTGTTTGAAATGGAGTTTGTTGAAATCTTCAGCTAGGTCTTACATCCAAAGAGTTTTAGTTTGTATAGTGGTGGTTTTGTTTTTGATTATTCCAGATCTCAGATGGTGTTATTTGATTTTTGTTTTTAGGAACTAGATTTCACAGGAAAGTAACTTTTGATACTTCTTCTGCCCAAAATTTAACTGGTATTTTAGATTGAAGTAGGATAAATCTTGCCTTTTCTAGGATCAATCAATTGCCTCTTTCCAAGATAGGGTCATTTTGAGGAGTATAGGGTAGACTTATTGTGTGATTGATTCCCAATTAAGCACCATGATTCCTGGACGACTTATTAATAAGTTCTATCCCCTATATGTTAAAGGTTTTCTGATTTTGGCCGCATCAGTATTTTTGGCTGATAGTTGAAAGTTTCAAGAATGATTGAAGCAGTCACTTTTGCTCTTGAGAAAATTAGTGATTATAAATCCACTCATTTGATCTATAATGATGAAGAAATATTTGGCACCAGCTGTAGAAGGGGTTTGAAAAGGTCCACATAAATTGAGATATATGTTTTCCAATAGGTGTTTAGCAGTTATGAATGATTTTTTAAAAGGAATTTGAGCTATTTTAACTTTTATACACTCATTGCAAGGATTGCTGATTTCAGTGGTGTTGACTAATTTCCTCATGTTGTTTTCATTCATGTGTCCCAATCGCTTATGCTACAGGTAACTATTTTCTTTTGCTTGTGTGTTTAGGCAGCGGGATCTAGAGAATTTGATGTGAGTTTCTTAGATACCACTTGTGATGGGACACATGAATGAGGTTTCATTATTTTTAAAAGAAGCTTAACAGTCAAGGTACGTTAGGAACAAAAGAGACTTTAGGAAAAGAAAAAAAGTAGCTGGATTACAATAGAAGAGCACACCTAAAAGAAGCTCAACAGTTGAGGTACGTTAGGAACAAAAGAGACTTTAGGAAAAGAAAACAAGTAGCTGGATGAGAAGACACAGCTACTTGTTTATCCTAGCTCATTAAATAGTAAAACAGGACTTGTTGATCTCCAAGCTAATATGATGGAGACCAGACCTAACAACAATGATGTAATTGACTGAACGAATAGGTAGTAATACATGATCATAAGAAAAAAAATATTAACTATATCAACTGCTTAGATGAGCAGATCTTCATTATCGACACCCCCTTGTGCTCGATATTGTCCCTAAAACAATCCCAAGATCTGCGCAATGTTAATTATGAACTTGACAAGATAACGACTTGGTGAGAATGTCAGCCACCATGTTTCCAGTCGGCACATACTCAACCTCAAGAAATCCCTTGTTTAGCAGTTCTTTGCACCACTGCATGTGTAACTTGATGTGTCGAGTTTGATGTTGATAGAGAGGATTCTTGAGAAAGCCCAAGGCTCCTTGATTGTCACACAATAGTCTTGCTTTCAGGGTAAGACCAAAGTCAGAAACCAACTCAAACAATCAGCAGACATCTTGAAAGCAGCTGGAAAGGGACCGATATTCCGCCTCAGTTGAGGAAAGTGCAACAACCTCTTGCTTCAATGTCTTCCAACCAATCAACCCATAGAGAAACACACAACTTCCTGAAAAGGATCACGAGTCAAAATTTGAACCCCAGTCAGCATCACAGTAGGCCTTGATGATAGAGTTATCCTGAGAGTGACCAAGGCTGAGAGCCCAGTTTTTGGTACCTTTTAGATATTGAAGTACGTGTTTGAACACCATCTCATTCTCTTTGCTGGGATTATTAAGGACCTGAGCAAGGCAGGATGCTGTATGAGCTATGTCCGGTCTGGTGCACAAGAACAGGTAATTCAGCAGCCCCACAGCCCTTTGATAATTTATGCTTGCAGCAGTTGTTGAAACGGGAGTAAGTCTTGAGAATGGAACTTAAGGAGTGGAGACTGGCCTGCAGTCTTCCATCTCAAAATCAATTAGCATATTTTCTATGTACAGTTCTTGTGATAAATTGATGATCTGATGAGATCAATCCCTGGTGACCTTCATACCCAGGACATACTCAATATTGCCAAAGTCTTTCGTGTCGAAGGAAGCTTTTATTTGCTCCTTGAATGCAGCAAGATTCCTTCTACCTATAACCAAGTCATCAACATGAAGAAAGACAAAACAGGGATCACCCTTTTCCCCTATAAAGAAACACGGATCGGCAGCTGATGGTCAAAAACCAGAATCCGAAAAGAACTTCTTAATTCAAAGGTACCAGCTTCTTGGACTCTGCTTGAGCCCATACAAGTACTGCTTTAGTTTTAAGCACATCTTGCCTTGGAGAGTTGGGGAGTACCCATAGGTAACCTGGATTTATATTTCCTTATCAAGGTCACCATGCAAGAATTCCGTCTTGACATCCATCTGCTGGATGTCAAGATCATGGCTTTCACAGTAGCCAAGCAAGAACCACAAAGTTTCAAGCCGTCCAGTTGGAGCAAATGTTTCATGGAATTCAATGTTCTCCACTTGAAGAAAACCCCTGACAAAGGGCCTGGCTTTCTCCTTGATGAGATTTCCTTGAGCATCTGTCTTCTGCCGGAATACCCATATAGTATCAAGAAGCCTCATGGCACTTGTAAGAGCTACCTCCTCTATGAATTGATGCCGCTCCAAGCTTTCAAACTCCTTCCCAATTGCAGCAAGCCAGTTGGTTGCCTTTGAAGAAGCCATGGCATTGGAAAAATTCCTTGGCACCTCATTGAGAACCGCCCCTAAAAAACAAGCTGGAGGCCTTCTGAAATGATCTTCTTTGATAATATTCCCAGGTGAGACTTCCCCACTGACGTCTTGAGGTGCTTTGCATTGGACTTTGCCGTAAACCCATCCTATTGGCAGAGCTGTTTCAGAAGAAGATATTCCAGACACACCTTCAACTGGATTGTTGGCCAGATCATTGATGAAAGAGCATTCAGAAGAAAAATCTTGAGGATTTTCTTCAACAGTGTTAGCAATAGGCTCTTCTTTGTTGATTAGCATAGGAACAGCAGCAACATAAGAAAAATGTGAGATGGGCTCGACAGTTGGATTAGAGGAACACAACAGATAGTCCGGAAAGGACAAATGAGGAGAAGGTGTAGAGACAGAAGAATGAGTTGGCAAAAAAGCCTCACCATCTTTAAAAGTACAATCATGAGTGATTACAATTCTTTTTGATTTTGGATCAAATAAGCAAAAATTGTGATGATGTTCTGAAACACCCAAGAACATGCAAATAGAGCCAGTCGGGTCAACCTTGGACACCCTTTTTGCCTTTAGAATGTGCATGACTGCAGTGCACACAAATGGATGTAAGTGGTCAAGCTGGAGGGAGGTTGAGTCTTTCCACTTACAGATCAGAGCTTTAAAACCAATAGTTGTAACAGGAGTTCTGTTCAAAAGATAAGTGGCCATTGAACAAGCCTCCCCCCACCAGTCAGTTGGCTAATAGGACCCTGATTTTCTCAAGAAGTGTCCTATTTCCTCTTTAAGCAATAGGATTTTGTTGCGGAGTGAAAGATACAGTGAGCAGGTGATCAATGCCAAACCTTTTAAACATGTTGGTAAATTTTGAGCTAACAAATTCGCCCCATTATCAGAGACCACTGCCCTGATCTTCCTCCCTGTTTGATTTTCAACCAACCTCTTAAAAGATACAAAGATTTCCTGAAAGTCAGATTTATGTTTTAAAGGAAAAGTGAACCTCATCCTACTAAACCCATCAATAATCTGAAAGATGTACCTATTACCTGCAGGAGTTGCTGGTGTGATAGGACCACAGACATCCATATGTACGACATGGAGAGGAAAAAGTGCATCCGGGAACTTTCCTTGAAAAGGAAGCCTATGAACTTTGGAAAGAGAACAGGAAGTGCAGTCCAGAAGGGAGAAATCAACACCAGGAACCATTCTTGAGTCCAAATCATTTCCAGGATGACCAAGTTGTTGATGCATTAATAGAGAGTCGGAGCTGGAAATTGCGTTGACAGAGTTACTGGGACTGGATTTTATTACAAGGATGTTGTTTACTAGTTGAGTTTCTAATATCAACTTCCCATCTTTGTCAAACAGATCAGCACCTCCAGGATGTCCCCTGAGTACTGTGCCTTTTTGAAAAAAAGGACCCATTGCAACAAGGGTTGAAGTAGCTGAAGGAACGAGTAAGGAATCTTTTATAATAAGGTCTCCTTTGCCAGTTTTAACATGGAGAACACCCTTGGATTCTACCTTCATGTCCGATCCATTTGCAGCTTGTAACCGTTCAGCAGTGGGCCAGGTTTTCACAAAAGAGCTTTGTCCAGGAGCAATGGTATTAGAAGTACCACTGTCCAACACAGGGAGCCCAGAGATCAGGTTGCAAACATCCAAGGCAAAACCAAACTCTTGATTGTTATGCCTCCTGTGATAAGCATCACGCTTTTCAGGAAAAAGCTGGAAACACTTGCTTTCAGGGTGTGGAGCTAGAGGATTATGCCTCCCTTTTGAGCAGAGCTTCCTTTTTGGTTTTGACGTTACTTTTAAAGAAAGATTTTCTTCTTCATCCATGTCTATCTTTTGAATGATATCAAGTTCCACCTCTTTCAAAACCTCTTCAACGGTGGGGATTTTGGTTGAAACCTTTATGGAGTGAAATACGGCAGTTGAGACATGTTGACAGGTTTCAGGAAGCATCCTTAAGATGTAAAATGCTAGAACCTGAGGCATGATGTTGGCAGAAAATAGTTGAGGAGAGAGAGAACGAAGTAGTTTTCGAGTGGAGTGAAAAGAGGAAATTGCCTCAGAGAGGCCAGTAAAGGAGGAGAGAAATTTTATGCTAAATAATTTGGCGAAATGAGTTGCAATATTTTCAGCAGAAGTTGACGCATAATGCTCCTTGATAGAATTCCACAAGGCTGCAGGATTTCTATTTTTCATCAAGAACAAACTTGTCGTAATTCTCAGCATCCAAATGTCCGATGATAAAGTAGTAGACCATTTGTCACTGCCTTTTTATACCTTCATCATCATTTTCCTTAAATGAGTCCTTCTCAAGAAGACCCTCAAGGCAGCAACCACACTTCTTTGCCAGAAAAAGTAATTTGTTGAGCTAAGCTTATTGATGTTTTTAACTTCAGCGAGAGTAGTGGAGGGATTCTCCATTTTGTTAGTTGGAGATGAGTTGAGTGAATGAAATTTTTTGGAATTGGAAGTTTCAGAGTTTGATAATTGATCCAGTTTGTTCTGCGCATTTTTATTTTAAAGCTCTGGGCCCATAACATAAAAGAAGCTTAACATTCGAGGTACGTTAGGAACAAAAGAGACTTTAGGAAAAGAAAACAAGTAGCTGGATGAGAAGACACAGCTACTTGTTTATCCTAGCTCATTAAATAGTAAAACAGGACTGGTTGATCTCCAAGCTAATACGATGGAGACCAGACCTAACAACAATAATGTAATTGACAGAACAAATAGGTAGTAATACATGATCATAAGAAAAAAAATATTAAATATATCAACTGCTTAGATGAGCAGATATTCATTATCAACAATTTTTATATAGATAGATTTAAAATTGGGATGCAGTTTTCTTAATTTGTGTTTTTTTTAGCTATACTAGAAAGGGCTAGTAAATTAGTCGTCAGATTAGGTACATAACAACTGTTCAGCAACAGCCATAGATTCCCAAGGCAATCAAATATTTTTGCTATTCCTTTTCCTTGTGATATTAGTGTAGATGCACCTCATCCAGTGGCTAGTTTATTTTGGTGATTAGGGTGTAGATTTTCAAAGAAAGATTTGTTATTGAACGTATGGTTAGATGCTCCAATATTAAGAACTATTGTTATTTATTGTTTTTTCTCTTGATTCATGTGAAAACAAAGCTCAAGCTGTAGTGAAGTTTTCTTTTTGTTCTTTTTCTTTTTGTCTTCTTTCTGGTCTTAATTCAGGATGCAACTGCCCACATTTTTTTGGCCCATGTGTGGTGATGACTACATCATGCCTTCCATTGCTGCAGTAATGATAAATTTTTGATGGGAAATTGTCTTTTTTAAGAACTATATCTCTGGTAGTGTCTATCAATAGAGCTTCTTCTTTGAGAGTTGCTTCATGCAATATATTGAGAATGGCGTCGGGATTTCTTGAGTATCAGTGTTCATTGTAACGTTTTCTATTAACAAGTGAAATTCTTCAGGGAGTTTAGTGAGAATTGAAAAAGCGAGTATTTCTTCTTCCACAGCCATACCAACTAATTCTATATCACTAAGACACTTTGAAGTATTTGCAATGAAGTACTTGAGACTATCGTTGTATGTTAGTTTTTGAACTTTGCTCCAAATTATGACCTTACTGTTGAACAACAACAATGCAAATCATTCATTTATAGTGAGGGCATTATTTTCTCTCCCTTTTGTTTCCTTATCCTCTATCGTGGGAGAGTCTTTCCATTTGTTTTTGCTCTTACTTTCACAAGTTTGTGGTTTTAAAGAACCACGCAATGTAAAAAAAGGAAATACATCTTTGACCAACTGTCCCAATTTACAACCAAAATCTAAATACTTGCTGTGATGTGGTTATCAACTGTCTTAGAATTCATCTTAGAAAACCACTTATAAAGTAAACATATAACTGTAAAAATGCGAGACTAAACAGTAATGTTATTACGTTAACGAGCTGTACAATAAGATAAACAACGAGAGTAAAACAATAACTAGGTCATACCTAAACGGTGGACAACCAATGACTAAGACAATCGGAACAGCAACAATAGTAATATGAAAGAACAGGTGTCTAGATTCGAAAGAGGAAGGTTAGTAAGTGAAGTAAAATATGACAAAGATCAACTGATCTACAATACCTGAATCAACACGATGGTATAAAAAATAATAAGAGGAAGTGTAAAGGAAAGTGGAATGAAACAAAAAAGTAAAGAGAGAAAATAAAAAGTTTAAGAAAAAGATAAGGAGGGAAGAATTGTGTCGCTGTTGATTGAGGTTGATGGATCGGTTAAAATATTGATTTGAGTCGAGCTTTGATCTTTTTGGTTCGGGCTATTTATGATTGGGCGTTGTGGCGTTTGGATAGTGTAGGAGTGGTGGATTGTCGATCGAAGGAGTTTCGATCTTGATTTTTAACAATAACGCACTAATTCGTTATTAGAAAACCCTCTTAGAAGATGTGCCCCAATTACACCAACCAACATCAGGTTGGACATAGTAATTGGGACAGTTGTCAATATAAAAGAGGCGATGGGCTGTCCCTTGTTCACCCACGACTCACATTCTTTCTCTCACATGACACCAACAGGTGTGCTATTAACTTGTCGCTGTCTCTCCAATAATATCATAAGGTATTGATACCTTAAACAGTTAGTTTTATAAAATGATTAGTTGAGCCAGATTATTTTTATGAACCAAGTCTGATGGTAGCCTGAAACTTTACATGTTCTGCGACTTGCAAATAGTTTAACCTCGTGCTGCGATTTTTTGTTGGAGAAAACGAAACTGCGGTCAGAGTGCCAATACTTAAAAAGTTTCTTGTTCTTTTCTATGTATCTTTAAGCTTTCTCCCACTCCGCTCTGGAATTTACTTGTAAAAGGAGCCGAAAATTAAATACTAGACTTTGGGCCTACTTTTGGTCATATCATTGATTTCTCTTGGGTTTGAGCTTGCTTTTATTCCTTTGGGGGATTTCCTTTATGAAACCCGCACTCTCCCTTGGCTTGTTTGCTCTTCCTTATCTCCAATTTGTTGCCTGCTCCTCGCTGAAGTTTCAGGCAATTGCAGATGATTTCGGCAAGGTTAGTCACGATGTAGGTGATTCAAGCCGTGTAGAGGAGTCAAAGGCAGCATTGCATCGGACAATGGCTCCACCTGTAACATCCGAATCCGCCTATGATGCTCAACATGGAACTAATGAGGGTGAAGCAGAGACCATCGGAAGAAAGCTTGGAAGGTCGAAGCCAATATCGGAACCGCCAAAGTCATTGGGTGCGTGAAATTTGTTTATAACACTACTCCAAGTGTCTAAAGTCAAGCGCCACTTGAAATATGTGGCAAGCTGAGCATGATGGTGACATTTATTGATCCAATAGCTCACAGAGCTGCAAAATTTTCGAAAAACATCATTTCAAAAAAAATCCCAAACCTCTATCGGCGCCTTGGGAAATTTGAAAGTAAGTAAGAAATTAACGGATTTTACATAAGCACCGTAAATTTCTTTTCATCATTTCCCAAACAAAAAAGTACACCGAATTCAATTATATGCTACTATTATTTCTTTTATGACTTAAAAACTTCACAAAGTAATACAGGAGTATTTTTCAGAGATAAGGAAGTTCGAAAAGGAATTCCACAGCTTTATGTCTGCCCAAGGTAGAGTTCCAGTTTTGCAAGAGGCTTTCGAGAAACTCATTGACCCAGCTATGGATCCATCGATGAGAGAAAAGTGGGCCAAAAGCTTTGCAAAAATAATGGTCGCCCAAAAAGATGACTTAATGGAACGCGCATTAGAAGTTGAGATGCAGGTTCAGTTATTGGATTTAGAACTCTATGCAAAGAGGATTTCAGCGACGACTTCGCAAAGCTGGGACGGTCTGATAGCATTCACGAACCTACGGGAAAGATTGGCGGATAGACTGGAACACAAGGTACAGATTTTGGATAGGGAACCTTGGCTTGACTATCGCTTGGACAATGGTGACTACCTACTTTTCTTCATTTGTCTTGCTTCAGCTTGCGAAAGGAAGAATTGACGATGCATTTTGTCATTTAAGTACTCCTTTTTGCACGTGACAGAATGAAAGATATTGTCGGTGAGTGTTTTCTGGTAAAATATTCAGCGTTGGAAAGGAAAATTGATTAAACATTTTCTTTCGTAGAGGATCCAGCGGTGGTCTTCGAGGAAAATATTCTCCTAAAGGAACATTATGGAAAACTAACCTCTACGGATTCTACCGACGATGAATTCAAGACAATATGGCATCAAGTGGCAGAATTGGGAAAGTCAACCAACACCGAAACTCTCACCCGACAAAAGGTAGCCGCAGTTTGCCTTTTGTGTTATGTTTTTGAAGTGGCCACGCAGGATGGACCTGAGGGACCTCAAGCCATACGAGCCGTGAAGGAAATGAAGGCAATCGTCAATAATGACAACTTCCAAAACGATTTCATAAAACCCCTCTGGAGCAGGCTTTCTTTCGAGTTGAAGGATTGCCAAGCACGATGGCTTCAGCGTAAATCGTCGGAAGGAAGCTCAGCAAGCCTGGGTGATCCTCATCTTCATTGAGGGAAAGAATGAAAAATCCTGTTGTTTTTTTTCACCTTCTCCTTCGTAGATAATCACTATGATTCTCGTAACTTGATTTGAGTCTTGTCCTTAAGAAATCATTTTTAAAGGGCTCAGACATCCTCATGATGAGATAATGATTCATCAATATCTCCATGACTTCTCCTAGCCCTTGTGTGATCTTTGGGCAATGAATTTGAGCTATGGCAACCAAGGAATAGTAAAACCAGTAACAAATTTGAAAGAAACACCTCATCAGGAGATTCTTTGGTGCTCGGCCTGTGCATGTGTGACTGCAAAATTGATGCAAAAGACTGTTGCTCACCAAAGTTGCATACAGTCAACACCCCCTTAAAGAAAGGAAAAAGGACATTACCAACTGTCTTGGGATGGAAAATTCAATCACTGAAGATGGAGAAGACTGGATTGAAAAAAAGGAAAATTGTGTGAGGAGCGAATGCTCCTTGCAAAGATTTATGCAGCTTTTTGTAACCAAGGTAACACCTTCAAAATATCCAAGCTTGATTTCTGCATCCTGGAGTGCACCAGCCAGACCTTGAAGGAGGTTGAACAAAAGGAAAAGGAGATGTTATAAGATGAAACTAAATGATATAATTACATTAATGACTGTAAAAACAACAAAATGATAGATAGTAATTGATAAGTACCTGTCACAGGGGCTCTTCTAAATGAAGAGGGCCTGGCACTTGGTGAACAGACTTACTTATGGAGGGCTCAAGGGAAGTACTCAAAGGATAAGAGCAATAAGATAAAGTGTAAAATTCCTACTGATAAGGACTGAGCATTAAAAACATGGAATAAAAACAAAAGCAATAACAAAGAACCAACCACAAATAATCCTGAATCACTGTTTCAACCTGTTCAGAAAAAGAGAGAAGGACTAATAAGGATATGACCACCAGGACTCTTCTGAACAGATGAGGGAAGGCTAAGACTAACTTAATAATTAATAAAATAGTCCTCCTGAGTAAGAAATAAAATAATATTAATAAATAAATCAAATATTTGAATTAACTGGGGGAAAAACACCCAGGTGGGTGAAAGGGGGCTGGTATATGTGAAAAAATGCCAGCCTGGAGTTTGAGTGTTTAGAAACCATGACTGTTTGATTAAAGAACCTGTATTTGAAATTTGAAACTAGGTGTTTGCACCTGTATTGGGGCTGTTTGGTGAATCCTGTATTTGGGTTTTTCCTGTATTGAGCTGTATTGAGGTTTGAAACTATATGTGAGCCTTGAGGTATATTTTACATACCCAAATAGGCCACAAATATCTTTAAAAATAAATTTTGAACTATGCATAACCCATAAGGCATGCATATATTCAAAATTCATCTTTTTTTATTTCAGAAAAGATGAAGAACTTTTTTGTGAGTAAGTAAACCCATTGATTTAAGGCCAGATTTGGATTCTAAACAAAAATTCACCTAGGGTAACACCATAGAGTGAATAAGCTTAAAATAACTCCTTGAGGTGGTAATATGGAAAATACTTCAATACCACATAAAAGAATTGTGAACTTTTTGTTTTTCTCAATTTCACACCAAAAATATGGGAATGTGAGAAATACCATGTTACATATACACTAAGAATAGTGTTATTCATGTTTGCAGCACTTGATACTATGGTATTCTTGCATACACTTTTGTTACAACCATAGTGGATATCAGTCTTTAAGCCTGAATTTCTATTTTTGATATGAAAATAGTCAAGGGGGGCAAAAGACATCAAAGAGAGCCAGGGTACCCAAATTCTGAGGCCTCTGAGGCATGGACAGCTCTAAAGGTTGGACCCATTGCTGAGCTTGGCCCAATTAGTATACTAAAATGTTTTGGGAACTTGGTTACCAAGTTAAAATCTCATCAACTCATAAGAAAATAGCAAATAAGCTGCTATTTTGAGGTGCCACAGAGGTAAAGAGCAGCTTATACTCCTGTAACCATGTCAATTTTTAACAATTTTCCATGGATAAGCCCCAAAAGAGTAATTAAAACCCTTTTTGGACTAGGATCCATTGATTTACCTCATAGCAACCAGCAATATAGTACTATTTGCAATTGTATGTAGAAATGAGGTAAAAAATTTAAAAATTCATTAAAAATATAGTTCTTGATGAATCTTTCTGAAACCTTCAGGACCAATTAAGAACATTATAATTCATAGAGAAACAAAAATAATCATTCTTTTCTAAGTAAAATGAAAAGTTTTACTTACAGTCCATTTTTGATGATTCCACGTGAAACACTGAATCTTCAAAAATTCACAAAAAATACACTCTGTTATGAAATTTCCAATAAAATTGATAAATTTGAGGAATCAATGATTATTTTGAAATAAAAGGAGATTTACATATGTTACTCCTTTTATTATTAACCATATTTGGGTTGGTAGTCACATAAAAGCATCAATTAAGTAATTATGATAATCTTACATGACAACAGATGAGGAAGTCATTAATCCAAAAAGGATTACTGTTTTCTCACTAGCTGGTTTTTCAGTTTGCTCCATGGAACACCTCTGTGAGCTGTCTTAAAATTAAAATATGTGAGCCTTAGAGGTAATTTCATAAACCCAAAAGACCACAAATACAAAATTAACATATAAATATAAATAAAGTAAATTTATTTATATTATTAAAATAGAAATCAAAATATAAATATAAAATTATATTCAAAATAAAAAATTTGATTACAATTTAAAAATAAAATTACATTAAATTCTGGAATTATAAAATTACATTTATACTTGAAAAAATTAAGTAAAAATGAAATTTTAACAAAATTGTAAAAAAAATAAATAAATTTGGATAAAAGTTAAATAAAAATTATTATAAATTTTTATCCAATAAATAAACATATAAAAATTATTTCACCATTGGATTCCTCATAAAAAATCAGGTGGGGTCACCTCTGAGTGAAATTCTTGTAACTCAACTCTAAATAAGCTTAAATTGAGTTTTTAGTATTTTCAATAAACAAGTTGAAAATCCTCAAAACTTTAATTTAATTCACACCAAATGTGGTTTTAACCATCAACTTTTGTGTTAAAATTCAGGTGTTGTGTTTAGTATAGAAGTTATGACGAATTGAAGTATTTTCAATTGAATTCAATTGAAATGTCAAAATGTGTGCATGTATTCCATAAGTGAACTTTGATTTACATATGAGGTATCAATTATTACTGTATTGAACTGTACAACTCAATTGAATTACATATGTAAATTATAAGTATAATACATGATGAGGAATTAAAGGAAAAATAAATTGGAAAGATTAAATTTGGGGGGGAAAAGGAACTCCAGCTCTAAGGGGGAGCTAGACCCCCAAAATCCTTGCTGACAGGCATGGGATGTCAAAATTCACGCAAAAGTTCATCACTTTTGGCCTGGAATTGAATTACAGGGTCTGTGGACTTAATTGATGATGAGGTTTTGATACCAACTGGGGTAGTTTTAGCTGTTGCCAAGAGGGTAAAACTACCCTTAAGATAAAACCATCATAGTAAAAACAGTTTTAACTGGTTTCTACGTCTCTTACACACATTCTGACGTGTTTTGAAGGCTCTAGACCAGGTATTGCTATAGTAATGGCTGTTTAAGGGTCTAAAATGGCTAAATATGGCTTTAACCAGCCCTTTTTGGTCTAAATCAGGGTTCAATGATGCCATAATTGGCTTTTCTGTTGTCAGAATGTTTTTCACGAATGACAAGAGTGAATTTTACTTTTGGAGTAAGAAAATTGATGGCTATAAAAGAACGTCTTCTTTGCCCCACTTTTCTCTTCATGTTAGAATCTTTTCCTTTTATGATTAGTTTAAAAATTGTTAAACCAATCAATAAAAGCTTCCAACCACTACTTTTAAGTCATTTTGAACCTCTCAACCACGTGAAAAAATCATTATAATCATTGTTTGTAACTCTGATAATCATTTTTACCCCTGAACCACCCCAAAAGTGAATTAAAGCATCTTTCATAACTGTAAACTTTGTCACTTTGTTTCCAAATTCACTCTGGTCACTTTTGGGCATGTTTTCTCTTTAATATTCTTTTTAAAGACTTTTTTCTTTAATTAATTGCTTGCAGTTCTTTGCTCAATTAATTCCAATTGAAATTGCTCTTGAAGAAATTTCTTTTGTAGCCTTAAATATCTCTTGTAGAGTATTTTTGGATAAATTTGTATTGTTGGTAAAACAATAAATCTTTATAATATTATTTTTTTATACTAAAAAAGTTATAAAAAATAAAATTGGTGTGTTTTCTCTTAAAAATAATAATTCTTACTATTTTTAATTGATTTTTACCTTGTACAAATTTTGAGGACAGGAAAAGTACTTGATTTTTATTCAAAGTTTCATATCCACACCTTACAAAATAGGCCTCCCTTGGCTGTTTTATTAAAATCATGACATTATTCAATTATACCATTATTACCAACAAGTAAGTATCAGTTAATCTTTTCTTAAGTGTTTTATTCTTTCAGAATCAATAAGACTGACATGAACTCATATAAATCAACTATATATTGTTGTAATACTGTTATAAATCCATTTTTATCCATTAAGTCCACAATTATCCATCAAATTTCTCTACTATTATCTTTAATAAGTTCTTTGCAGTAGTAGTGAGTGTTTTGTCTTAATTCTTAAAGTTTTTCTCTAGTAATTTTTTTCTTCAAGAATTATACTTATAATTATTCTTGAGAAAGATAATTATATATTAAAATACTTTTGTTATTTTAATAAAGAAGTTTATTATTAAATACTTCTTGTAATTGATTCTTGTAGACAATTACTGCTTACAGTTATAATCACTAGTAGTGTATAACAAGTAAAGGAAATAATTAATTATTTAATTATTTAATTATTTAATTGTGATTATAATAATTCTTTATTATTATATTTCATCAGAACAGTAATAGTACTTTTGATTGAAAGTAATATTATTAACAGTTTCATAGACACATCTTACATGATATATTATTATCTCAAAATCTGTTTGGAACTTGTTTGCCCCATACCTTTTGTTCTAGATGAGATATGGGGAAATGGAGGAAACCATAAGATAGACCTGATTTTCTTCTTTCCAAAGAGACCCCACTTTGGGTATCTCACACTAAAGCTGTAGAACTTGAATGAAAGGTAAATATTTTATTTTCCCTTATTTTACCTTATTTTTTCCATAACTTCTATAGTTTTGGAGCTAGCTCAATTTGGCTAGTACCATTGGAGAGCCCTGATTGAGAGATTCAATTTGAATATCCATTTAATGCGGTTCAGTCTCTTTCTCTAGATTTTATATGAGAGGTGAAAATTAAGGCTTATGCTCAGCAACTACCTTGGGAAGGAATAACTTTGTTATTATTTGTCCCATGATTATGGGAATTGTATATGTGGAAAGAATTTAGTTTCCTCTTTCATTTGATACCTTTTGAGCCTGTTTGGCTCAGCTCCATGTTTTGGTGGTATTTTTCTCTACAATTTTTTTATGGTATTCTGGCAGTCATGCTTGTGCTCTGGTTTTGAGTCACAGGCTGACAAGTCATGTCTTTTCCAAACTTGGCCTTCCAATTGGTATTTTCAGTGATAGAGGATCTTTGTTTGTTATATCATTCTGGATCCAATTTTGTCAGAAGCTCAATCTATCAAGAGATCTTTCAGCTAATTTCCACCCTTCAAAAAAGATGGACAGGAAGAGAGGGTAAATAAGATTCTAGAACAGTATCTTCAGATGTATGTGAGCTACTGTAAGGTGTGGATATGAAACTTTGATTGAAAATCAAGTACTTTTCCTGTCCTCAAAATTTGTATAAGGTAAAATACAATTAAAAAAATAGTATGAAATAGTATTTTTTAAGAGAAAACATGCCACTTTTATTGTTTTTAACTTTATAAGTATAAAACAATAATATAAAGATTTTTTGTTTTACCAAAAATGAAACTTTATCCAAAAATACTCTACAAGAGATATTTAAGGCTACAAAAGAAATTTCTTCAAGAGCAATTTCAAATGGAATTAATTGAGCAAAGAACTGCAAGAAATGAATTAAAGAACAAAGTCTTCAAGAATATATTTAAATAGAAAACACACCCAAAAGTGACCAGAATGAATTTGGAAACAAGTGACAAAGTTAACAGTGATGAAAGATGCTTTTATTCACTTATGGGGTGGTTCAAGGGGTAAAAATGATTATAATGATTTTTCCACGTGGTTCAAAGGTTTAAAATGATTTGAAAAGGGTGGTTGGAATCTTTTATCACTTGGTTTAACAGTGTTTAAGCTAATTATAAAAGGAAAAGATTCTAACATGAATAGAAAAGTGGGGCAAAGAAGAAATTCTTTTATAGACATCCATTTTCTTACTCCAAAAGTGAAATTTACTCTTGTCAGTCGTGGAAAAACCTCTGACAACAGAAAAGCCAATTATGACATCATTGAACCCTGGTTTAGACCAAAAAAGGGCTGGTTTTAGCCATTTTAGACCCTTAAATCAGCCATTACTATAGTAATACCTGGTCTAGAGCCTTCAAAACACATCAGACTGTGTGTAAGAGACATAGAAACGAGTTAAAACTGTTTTTACTAATATTGTTTTAACTTAAGGGTAGTTTTACCCTCTTGGAAACAGTTAAAACTGCCCTGGTTGGTATCAAAACCTCATCATCAATTGAGTCACAGACCCTGTGACTCAATTCAGGGCCAAAATTGATGAACTTTTGCATGGAATTTGACATCTCATGCCTTTCAGAAAGGAATTTGGGGGTCTGGCTCCCCCTCGGAGCCAAGATTCCCTTTCCCCCCCAGAATTAATCTTTCCAATTTATTTTTTCTTTAATTCCTCATCATGTAATACACTTGTAATGTACACATACAATTAAATTGAGTTTTACAGTACACAAATGTAATAATTGATACCTCATATATAAATTACAGTTCACTTATGTAATACACATGCACATTTTTACATTTCAATTGAAAATACTTCAATTCCTCATAACTTCTAAACTACACACAACACCTCAATTTTAACACAAAAATTGATGGTTAACACCACATGTGGTGTGAATTAAGTTAAGATTTTGAGTATTTTCAACTTTTTGTACAGAAAATACTAAAACTTAATTAAAACTTATTTAGAGTTGAGTTACAGAAATCTTACCCAGAGGTGACCCCACCTTATTTTTTATGAGTAATCCAATGGTGAAATAATTTTCTTAAGTTTATTTATTGAATAAAAAGTTATAATATATTTTATGCAACTTTTTACCAAAAATATTTTAATTTCATTAATTTTATTAAAAGCTTATTTTTACTTAATTCTTCAAGTAAAAATGCATTTTCACAATTTTAAAATTTAATATAATTTTTATTTTAAATTATAATTGAACTTTTATTTTTGTTTATAAATTTGTCTTTATATTTTAATTTTTATTTTGATAATATAAATAAATTTATTTTATTTATTTTTATATCTTATTTTGTTATTTGTGTTCTTTTGGGTATATGAAAATACCTCTAAGGCTCACAGTTACCACCATAATGACTCGCACATCTGTCTTCCTCTGGCTGAATTCCCTTATAATAATTTAAAACATCCATCAACAAAAAAATCACCTTATTTAACCATTTATGGAAGAAATCCCAGCTTTCATTAAATTCAAATTCCTGAATACAAACCTTCTGGAAATTTATCAACAAAACTCCAATCAGTACAGAAAGTGGTCAAAGAATAATTAGAGTCAGAAACAAGGAGTTTTGAGAAGTATGCAGATATAAATAGGAAAATTCCACCTGATTTTCAACCTGGGGACAAAGTATGGCTAGCCTCAATAGATATCAAGACTACAAGAACCACCAAGAAGCTCCCAGAGGAATGTTTGGGACCCTTTGAGGTCTTCAGGAACATTGGAAGCCATTCATATCACCTCAAGTTGCCCTAAAAATGGAAGTCAGTTCACCCTGTTTTCAATTTATCTTTACTAGAAGAAGTCAATAAAACAACTATCCCAAACCAAAATCAACTTCCACCACCACCAGTCCTAGTGGAAGAGCAAGAATAATGGTAAGTGGCTCAGGTTCTGGACCCAAACCTCAAGAGAGGTAAATTATGGTATGTTGTAGAGTGGGAAGTATTCAGTTAATAACCGGTAACAAGAACTTTGGAGCCAGATTCTAACCTTACCAACTTACCAGACCTTGTCAAGGACTTCCATACACTTTATCCTGACAAGCCTGGCCCAAATTCCTCAATAGTTTGAATTTAAGGTGCTTGTTAGGGAGTAGAAGTTATAAAAGTAAGTTCCTCTCCTGGCATGAACCTTTAAGGAAGTATTCTACCCAAATTTGTTTTAAGCATAACCTTGGCCACTTTTTGAGATGTTGTCAAATTTTTGGACAGATTCAGACGTCCTTGCACCATCAATACCCTCAAGTTTGGACCTTTCATCAAGATATGGCCAGATTCCATTTTTTTTATTTTCTGATTTATTCCAGCAATAATTATTCAAGAAATTCCTTACATCAAGTCAATTATGAAAAAGATTTTTCTTTTCTTTTTAGGGTGCTTGGTGGGGAGTCGAAGTTATTAAAGTAAGTTCAATCTCCTCATATGCATCTCTGATGGTTCTAATTCTTTTAAAAAAACACCTTGGCCACCCTGTGAGCATCAACTGCTTGTTCTTTATCTTTCAGGAAATTTTATGGCCAAAATAAAGCAAGTAACCTCATTAATGACACCTCCCAGAAGCTTCTTCATTTCTTTTTTCTTTACTATATTTTTTCTTAATTCTTTAAATTTCTTTTCTTTCTTTTAATTGTATAATCCTTGTTATTTCATTTCTTTATCAAGCAGAAGCATCCCCTCCCATATCATGTATTTGGAGGTTCCATTTCTTTTTTAGTTTTATTTTGGTTTTGATAAGAGTGAGGATAAAAGACAACCAAATACAAACAAAGCCAACAAGCCAGTTGTCCTTACCAAGATCATCAAAGGTTCTCTGGAATTCATTTATGAATTCAACTGCATACTAGGAAAACTTGTAAGCCATCTATTCAGAAGCAGTATCAGGGTTCATTCTATCATTAGCATATACTATCACCTTCCTACTATTTCTGTAAACCCTTCTGAATAAGCTTAACACAGAATCTCGACCTTCATTCATCACAGCTGGATCCTCTCTGGTAACCCTGATTGGAAAATGCTCCAGAGTTTTAAACACTTGAGCAGCTGGGAATGAAAAAGGTGATCAATTTTCTCTTCTTTGGCTTTTGCTGGCCACAGGTTGTAATTGGTGATAGGTGAGGACTGGGAATGGCCTGGGTTGTGGAATGGAAGATTGTTTCCTTGGTTAAGCTAGGACAGGCCCGGAAGATACAGAATTGAATATGGGACTGAACATAGGTTAGGTTGGAAGCTTATTTGAGTAGTGGTAATAAGGTGAATATGGAATCTCTTGGCAAGAGGTTTAATTGGTGAAGAAATTTAATAGTGGTGAACCAGTGGATTCCTCATGTTAGCTTCTTCACCATCCAATTCATGACTCCCTTCATAATCTGGCTCAGTTGGTGAATCAGCAATCTTCCTTATTCTTTTCACCACCCCTTGGTTATTCATTCTGAATATTGGGAACTCTGAGCTGGTGTAAACTGGCCTACTACCAGTTGGAATAGGCCTTCCAAGATTGGTCTATCTTGAAACCTCCCTATGCCTGGATCCAGTAACTAATTCAAGCCATCTGTCACAGCCAAGGAGGCAGGGGCATTACCAATCATATTCTACAATCATTACTTCATTGATACCCCTCAAAACCCAATCAGCAAGGGGGTTTCATTCAACAGTCTCCAAATACAGTTCCAGACCTCAATACAGTTTTCATACAGGCAAGACCCAAATACAGGATTCACCAAATACAGTCCTGTAATCACTACAGGCGCAAATACCTGTATTGACTGTATAACCTGTATTGGATTCACCAATACAGGATTCAATCCCACATCCAACTTCTTCCAGCATACAGGCCAGTATCTCAACACTCAAACTCCAAGGCTGGCATTTCTCACATATACCAGCCCCTCTTCACCCACCTGGGGGTTTTTCCCCCAGTTAATTAAAATAGTTGATTTATTATTTAATATTATTTTATTCTCACTTTTGGAATATTATTTTACTACTTATTAAGTTAGTCGTAGCCTTCCCTCACCTGTTCAGTAGAGTCCTGGTGGCCATATCCTTATTAACTCCTTTTCTCTTTTCTGAACAGGTTGAAACAGTGACTCAGGATTATTTGTGGTTGGCTCTTTATTATTGCTTTTGTTTTGTCTCTCTTATCTTTTATGCTTATTATTTTATGACTAGGAATTTATCCTCTTACTCCATTACTCTTATCATTTGAGTATTTTCTTCTGAGCCCTCCATAAGTAAGTCTGTTCACTGAGTGCCAGGCCCTCTTCATTTTAGAAGAGCCCCTGTGACATTATTTTAATTAACTCATAATTGCTTCTTTCCTTTCATTCATTTTATTCATTTATCTCATTCTTCAATTATGATTTTTTCATGATTTTATGATTTTTTATGATTTTTATGATTTTTCTCTCTTATCAATTTTCATCTCATTCATTTTATTCAAATGAAAATTGATTCTCTTTCTCATTTCAAAAATTCTGCTGACCATTTCACTTTATTCTTTATCATTCTAATTTCTCTTTTGTCTGAATTCAGGTTTTTATCAGGTTATTTGAGTGGAATTATTTGGGTTAATTGATTCATTATTCAGGGATTTATTGATTTGGGGTATTCAGTGGTTTTGATTGAAATTTCTCAAGATTAATGATTGATTGATTGGTTGTTCAAGACATTGATTTCACCTCAAGATTTTGAATTGACTTTGATTGATTTGATTTGATTTGATTGACTTCATTTGATTCTTCAAGATACCTGATTTATCCTCAAGATCTAATTTAATTGATTGATTTGAATTTGATTCTTCAAGAAAATTGAATTGATTTTTGAAGATATTGATTGGATTCCTCAAGACTTAATTGATTTGATTTTGATTGACTTGATTTGACTTATTGATTGAAATTGATTATTCATAAGAATTTGACTTTGTCATCTTCACTCTTCAAGATTTATTCATATTGATTCACTTCAAGACTGTTTATTGATTCTTCAAGATCATCAAGATTCTCATTTAATTTGATTTGGTCAAGCCTTAATTTATTCAAAGTATCATCAAGTTTTTATTCATTCTTCTTTCATAATGCCAGTTCAGCATAGCCCACCAGCCAAGAATACAAGATCCCAGAGACATTAAGCTGTTCTCACTCCTACACCAAGGGCTCCTCTTGACCGCACACCATCAGTTCATCAACTGAGTGCAAATCTGGACAGAGGACCACCAATGGAAGGAGCAGCACCCTCCAGAAGAGGAGGTGTGAAGTCTAGAAGATCAAGATCATTCTCTGGACTATTGGGTGGTTATCCTGGTGTTTCTCAAGGGCCTAGAAGTAGATTGGGGGAAGCTGAAGATGAGGAGGGGGAGGAGTTTGGGAAGAGGAAGAATCTGAGGAGACTGAAGTGGCAGCTGCCTTGGCAGGTGCTACTGAAGCTCCTGAGGCTCCAAATCTAGCCCTTTCTAATCAACCTTCTGTCTCTCAAGCTGAACCAAATTTCCTCAAGATGATGGAGCAAATGACTCAGTTTATGGGACAACTCACTCAAGCAGTTGCCCCAAGGGACACTTCAAAAGTCCCTGCATTCAAGACTCCATCAATGAAGGCACCTGATTCTTTTGATGGTACTAAAGCTCATAAATTGAGAGGATTCATTCAATCCTGTCAATTAATCTTTCATAATGACCCAGCAAACCTCTTCTCTGACAGGAAGAAGGTGCTTTATTCAACTTCTTTTCTTACTGGTAGAGCTGGCAAATGGATTGAACCTTACCTCTCAAATATTTCCAATGAAGACCCTTCTTACCTCCTCAATAACTGGCAGTTGTTTGAAACCCAGTTATTCACTCTGTTTGGTGATCCCAATGAATTCAGAAAAGATGAACAAGAGTTGGACAATTTGAGGATGAGGAAAAGTGGTCAAGTTTCCTTGTACATAGCTGATTTCAGAAGTTTAATGTCAAGAATTGGAGACTGGGGGGAAAGGGCCTATATTCATGTGTATAGAAGAGGCTTGGCATCAAGATTGTTGGACCAATTGGCTTCTCACCCTGGAACTTTTGATAGTCTTCAAGAACTCATGGATATCACCTTGGAATTAGATACCAGGTACCATGAGAGGCAGAAGGAAAAGGGCAGTCATCAAGAGAAGAAGCCTCCAATCAGTGGATCCAACTCCTCCAAGCCTCCTCAAAGTTCATCATCAAAGAAGCCTTATCATAAGAATAATAAGAAGGGGAAGAATTTTCAAGTGTCCAAAGACAAGCCTCATGCTGCTCTCCTCAATAAGGACAACAAATTAATTGGTTCTGAAAAGGAGAGGAGGATTAAAGAAGGCTTGTGCAATTATTGTGGTGGGAAGCACCCATTTGAAAAATGCTTCAAGAGGCCTGAAAATAGGCAAGGGTCCTCAAATGCTTCCCTAGCAAGCAGGGAAAAGCCTGAGTGGGAATCATGATGTGTTCAATGGTTCTCACTTATTTCCTTCAAGAGCACAATTGTGCACTCTGAATACTAGTGTCAAGAAATCTTTAAAATTTCTTATTTTTTCTTCAATCTCTGATATTTTTTATAGTATTCTCATTGATTCTGGTGCTACAAACTCCTTTATTGCAAAGAATTTTGTTCTCAAGTACTCATTGACCATGTCAGAGCTCCCTGAAAAGATTCCTCTTTTCATTCTGGATTCCAGTGAATCCACTTCCCTGTTCATCACCCATTATACCAAGTGGGTTGTTGATTTACCTTCCTTCCCAAGCTTTGAATGGGATTTCTTTATCATAGATTCACCCAAGGGAGAAGACCTAATATTGGGCTATGATTTTCTTTACCATTTTAATCCCATTATTGATTGGAAAAATGGATTGATCACCTATGATTCTAGTCATAAGGATTCTAGTGGTATTATTTCTTCTACTAGTAATGACTTATCCACTGCTGTCAACAGTGTTGCTCTGGTTGGTGAACTTAAGACACCTGCCCTTCCTCCTTCTGTCCATATCCCTTCCATTTTTCCCTCTCAGTCATTACGTCCATTAAGAGATGAAGTCTTCAAAGAGATAAAAGATGTTGGAGAAGATGTTGCTATATCTTCACTTCATCTCTTTCAAGGGGATATGGACCTTCCTCCTTTATCTTTTCATGCCTCCCTGGAGGAGAAGTGGGATGAGGAGGAAGAGCCAGAAGAGATTGAAACTGTGCTGAAGGTAGTCCCTCCTGTTTATCACAAATATTTGGATGTATTCTCCAAAGTGAAAGCAGAGAAACTTCCGCCACACCGTGCCTGTGATCATCATATCGAACTGGAGGGTCTTCTACCTCCAGTTGGTGTTATCTACTCTTTATCAAAGAATGAGTCAGAAACACTGCGGGCCTACATTTCAGAGAATGTAGAGAAAGGTTTCATCAGACCAAGCTCCTCCTAAACAGGAGCACCTGTCCTTTTTGTTAAGAAAAAGGATGGTGGTCTCCGTTTGTGTGTTGACTACCGCAAACTTAATGCTGTCACTAGGAAGAACAGGTATCCTGTTCCTCCAATGAATCAGCTTCTTACCGTCTTTAACGGTGCTACTATCTTCTCCAAGATAGATCTGCGTGGTGCTTATAATCTCCTGAGAATTAAAGAGGGGGATGAGCATTTAACTGCCTTTAGAACCAAATATGGCAGTTATGAGTATTTGGTTATGCCATTTGGCTTAACCAATGCTCCAGCTTCATTCCAAAATCTTGTGAATGATATATTTGCAGATTATTTGGATATTTTTGTTGTAGTGTACTTAGATGATATTATGGTCTTCCATAGCTCTTTGGATGAACATGTTAAACATGTGGCCTCTGTTCTCCAAAGACTGAGAGACAATAATTTGTTTGCTAAAGCCTCCAAGTGTGTATTCCATGCCTCAAGTGTGGAATACTTGGGCTATGTTGTTTCAAGTGATGGCCTCAAGATGGATTCTTCAAAAGTTCAACAAATACTCAATTGGCCTCAGCCCAAGAACATCAGGGCCCTCCAATCTTTTCTTGGCTTTGCCAACTTTTATCGTCGTTTCATTAAAAATTATTCCAAAAAAATCTCTTCCCTCACTTCCCTTCTCAAAAAAGATTCTCCCTTCATCTTCAATGAGGAAGCTCTTAGCCAGTTTCAGATACTCAAAGAAGCTTTCACCACTGCTCCTATCCTCTCTCACTTTAATCCTTCTCTCCCAACTATTGTAGAGACTGATGCCTCTGATTATGCCTTGGGTGCTGTACTGAGTCAGGTGAATGACTCAGGAAAGCATCCCATTGCATTTGATAGTCGCAAGCTCTTACCAGCTGAACTCAACTATGAAATTCATGACAAGGAACTCCTTGGCATAGTTTGGGCTCTCAAGCGCTGGAGAGCCTTTCTCCTTTCTCTTTCTGATTCCTTTGAGGTCTTGACAGACCATTGTTCTCTCCAATATTTTATGTCCTCTAAAGTCCTTACTTGTCGTCAGGCCCGCTGGGCTGAATTTTTGTCTGAATTTCACTTTGTTATCACTTACCGCCCAGGCAGGCTGGCCACTTTACCAGATGCCTTGTCACGTCGGGACGACGTGTACCCAGAGAGGGGGGTGGATTTCATCAGCAAGAATCCTAAAAACTTTCATCAAGTTCTCAAGCAAAATGAAATTCAAGAGTCAAGATTCTTTTCCATAAAAGTTGAAATGTTTTCAGATTTAGTTGATCAGATCCAAAGACAAGTATGGCAAGACAAAGACTATAAGGAGATCCTCAAGAAATTAGCAAGAGGAGAATCAGTCCCAGACTATTCTCTTGAACCTCAAGCAAACTTATTATTGTTCAAAGATAGAGTAGTTATTCCAAGCAATCATGAAGTTCAATTGGACATTCTTCAAAAGCGTCATGACTCACCGTTGGCTGGCCATCCTGGCCAGGAGAAGACCCTCAAGCTCATCAAGAGGGATTTTTATTGGGCTGGCATGAATCAAATCATCAAGGACTATGTGTCCTCATGTCAGCAATGTTCAAGAAACAAGAACATCCACCATAAGATCGGTTTGGATTACTCAAGCCTCTTCAAATTCCATCTGGTCCTTGGAATTCTTTATCAATGGACTTTATCACTCAATTGCCCTTGTCAAGCAACTTTGATTCCATTTTAGTAGTTGTAGACAGATTTTCAAAAATGGCAATATTTATTCCAACTTATTCAACAATCACTGCTTTGGACTTAGGTCAAATATTCATTAGTCATGTCTTTTCCAAACATGGTCTTCCAATCAGTATTGTTAGTGATAGAGGTTCATTATTTGTTTCATCTTTTTGGACTCAATTGTGTCAGCAGCTCAAGATATCAAGAGATCTTTCAACTGCCTTTCACCCTGAAACAGATGGACAGACAGAGAGGGTAAATCAGATTCTAGAACAGTATCTTCGGATGTATGTCAGTTACCATCAAGATGACTGGCACACCTGGCTCCCTCTGGCTGAATTTGCCTATAATAATGCAGAACATTCATCCACAAAGCAATCACCTTTTTTCACCATTTATGGAAGAAATCCCAGCTTTGACTCAATCCATGTTTCTCAAGATTCACCTGCTGGAAAGTTATCATCAAAACTCCAATCAGTACAGCAAGTTGTCAAAGAAGAATTAGAGTCAGCAATAAAGCGTTTTAAGAAGTATGCAGATAGAAATAGAGCAATTCCACCTGATTTCCAACCTGGGGACAAAGTATGGCTACTTCCAAGAACATCAAGACAACAAGACCCACCAAAAAACTTTCAGAAAGATGGTTGGGACCCTTTGAAGTTCTCAAGAAGATTGGCAGCCATGCATATCACCTCAAGTTGCCCCAACAATGGAAGTCAGTTCACCCTGTGTTCCATGTGTCCTTGTTAGAACCAGTGAAGCAATCAACTATCCCAAATCGACACCAATTGCCACCACCTCCAGTAATATTGGAAGAGCAAGAAGAATGGGAAGTGGCTCAGGTTCTGGACTCAAAACTCAAGAGAGGTTCATTATGGTATTTAGTGGAGTGGAAAGGATTCAATGAAGACCCAGAAAGAACAACTTGGGAACCAGCTTCCAACCTTACCAACTCCCCAGACCTTGTCAAGGACTTTCACACTTTGTATCCAGACAAGCCTGGCCCAAATGCCTCAAGAGTTTGATTTATGGTGCTTGGTGGGGATTGGAGTTTATGAAAGTAAGTTCCTCTCCTGGCATGCACCTTTAAGGGGGTATTCTACCCAAATTTGTTGTAAGCATCACCTTGGCCACTTTGTGAGCACTTGTCAATTCTTTGGACAGGTTCAGAAGGCCTTACAACATAATACCCTCAAGATTTGGCCCAATCTTTTCTTTTATTTTCTCTTCTTTCTTAAATCATGCCATAAATTATATTTCAAGACATTCATTATCAAATTCATCTTATGGCATATTTCAATTTTCATTTATGGTGCTTGGTGGGGAGTGGAAGTTATGAAAGTAAGTTCCATCTCCTGGTATGCATCCCTGAGGGGTCTACTCCTTGTAAAACATTACCTTGGCCACGCTGTGAGCATCAAATGCTTGGTTTTATCTTTCAGAACATTTTGGCCAAAATCAAGAAACTCACCACAAGAAGGACAACCCTCAGGAATTTCTTATTTCTTTCTTTACTCTCTCTTTCTCTCAATTCTTTTTCATTTTTATTTTTTTTTATATTTCTTTTACTTGTATGATTTATTTTTCATTTCTTGTTTCAAAAGCAGCAATCATAACTCCCATATCTTGTTTGGGGAGTCAATTTATGTAATAATCAAGAGCAAACACTAGTAATGGTAAAGACCAGCTACAGATAATCCTAATCAAAATTTCTTCAAGGCTTCTCTAAACTTAGCAACCATGGCATCTTCATAAGCAACTGCCTCCCTGGCCAAAGCAGCAGTGGGCTCCCCTGGAATAGCACTCTTCATAGCCTTATCAACAAACACCTCAGTCAAAGCATCAACTTCAGCAAATAGATTGGTGACCACCTTCTTGTTCACCCTTTTCTGATCAGTGAAGTTGCCAGTAATATTCCAGCGGCAACGGTTTTCAAAGATTGATTCAGGCTCTGAAGACATTGGGTCTCTAGAAGTGCTGGCCACTGGTGGTTGGATATTGGTAGAGGTGGAGGCAAGTGTGGAGGGCCTGGTTGGGGATCTAATTGGAAGCTGAGGTGGTTGGGGGGACCTGATCACTTCATTATGGGTGGTAATGGCTTGGACTGGGGATTGTGAGGTGGATTGGATTCTTCTTTTCTGGATTGGGGTAGTCATTTCAAGCTCTTCTCCATCAATCTCATCACTACCTTCAGCATCAGTATCATTTTCATCTTGAACCACCAAATTTCTCTTCAATTTTCCAAGTCTTCCATCCTTTCTGGTAACCAAAATGGGAACCTCTGGGGCCACTCCAATGGGATTTCCTTGGGGGTGAATTGATCCTCCAATGGCTGCCCAGGAACCACTGGTATTATTCCATTGTTGGACACCTCTCATTCTAGATCCAGTCACTGAAGAAGAAGAAAATAAAACATAGAAGTCAGTAACCCATCAATTTTATGGCCAATCAACTCACAATTGGAGTGACCAGAGGTGGCATCAGAGGTGGGAGGTTCATCAACAGGAGCTTCCAATCCAAATCTTCCACCCTTCTTGATGCTGCTCCATAATCTTCTGGCATCTTCAGGAAAGCTATAGTGGGCTTGAGAACAATTTCTTTTTCCAAGATTGCAAAATTGACACCTGGTGGACCTAGCAGTAGCAGATTCCACACAAGGAATCCCTTTCCTCTTACAATTGGTGCAGGGTGGTTCAATAACTCTGACAGATTTAAAACCATTATAGGTTTTCTTGATGTCCCAAATCTCTGTAGGGGCCATACTCTCTTCAGAAAGCTCCCTCAAGTTATCAAAAACACCAGGATCATAAAGTACAGAAGGTGGGGAGTCAGAGTGATTGGAATCACAAAGGGAAGTCAGCCTTGAACTCATCTTCAAGTCAAAATTTCAAATTCAAGACCAAGAGAGTTATGGGCAATTGCAAGTCAGCAAGGCATTTATGGCAATTGACCAGTCAAGGAGGGGATAAGAAGGAAGACATTCAAGAAGAAATCAAGATTAAAAGAAGAAAAACTGCTTCAAATGGCCCAATTGGCCAATTTCATGGATTTATGCACTTTGGCACAAATGGCCACATCAGACCTCAAAACTTCAAAATAGCTCATTTTTTATCATTTTCCATCAAAATATGCTTAATTAGGCATATTGGAAAATTTGCGCATTTTGCGCATTTGCGCAGTTTTGCGCAAATTTGCGCACTTTGCGCACTTTTGCGCAAATTTGCGCACTTTGCGCATTTGCGCACTGTTTGCGCACTTTTGCGCAAAAGGCCCTTTTATCTTGTCAAAAGGCTTCAAAAGGCCTTTTTGGCCCATTTCATCATGATTGCGCATTTGCGCACTTTGCGCATTTTTGCCCATTTTGCGCAAAAATGCGCAAAATGGCCAGGATACTCTATAAGGCCAATTTTTCATCAAAATCAAGTTTTTTTCAATTTTTTTCAATATTATATGCCATTATGGCATATATGCACATTTGCGCACTTTGCGCAAAAATGCGCAAAATGGCCAGGACACTCTATAAGGCCAATTTTTCATCAAAAATCAAGTTTTTCAATTTTTTCAATATTATATGCCATTATGGCATATATGCGCATTTGCGCACTTTGCGCATTTTTGCGCATTTTGCGCATTTTTGCGCAAATTGGCTAAAATCCCCTTTTAAACACAAAATCAAGGATTTTGGCCAGGACCTCTGAAATGGTCCATAACCTCAAGTATTGGCCACCTTATGCCAACACTCTCATGATGAAAATTATGATGATATCAGGTGCTCTTGGGACATAAACCCAGGTCACCCACTTTTCAAAAGCCATGAGGACTCAAGAAAAGTTTTGGTGAAGACACTCAAGACAAGAAAGAAGAAATTTTAAGAGGAGTGAAAGTATTTTGAAGTAAAAGAGGGAATTCAGAATCAAGATCAAGGGGAAAATACCTACAAGTTATCAAGTGAAGGTTCGTTTGAGTATTGTTGAAGAAGAAGGCTTAATGGGATAATTTAAGGAATTGGGGGAAAGAACTGTATGGATTGTTTCAAGCTCATCAAGACTCACTGTACTTATGGTGCTCAGAGCTCACCATTTTCAAGAGGGGGATAATGTCACAGCCAAGGAGGCAGGGGCATTACCAATCATATTCTACAATCATTACTTCATTGATACCCCTCAAAACCCAATCAGCAAGGGGGTTTCATTCAACAGTCTCCAAATACAGTTCCAGACCTCAATACAGTTTTCATACAGGCAAGACCCAAATACAGGATTCACCAAATACAGTCCTGTAATCACTACAGGCGCAAATACCTGTATTGACTGTATAACCTGTATTGGATTCACCAATACAGGATTCAATCCCACATCCAACTTCTTCCAGCATACAGGCCAGTATCTCAACACTCAAACTCCAAGGCTGGCATTTCTCACATATACCAGCCCCTCTTAACCCACCTGGGGGTTTTTCCCCCAGTTAATTAAAATAGTTGATTTATTATTTAATATTATTTTATTCTCACTTTTGGAATATTATTTTATTACTTATTAAGTTAGTCGTAGCCTTCCCTCACCTGTTCAGTAGAGTCCTGGTGGCCATATCCTTATTAACTCCTTTTCTCTTTTCTGAACAGGTTGAAACAGTGACTCAGGATTATTTGTGGTTGGCTCTTTATTATTGCTTTTGTTTTGTCTCTCTTATCTTTTATGCTTATTATTTTATGACTAGGAATTTATCCTCTTACTCCATTACTCTTATCATTTGAGTATTTTCTTCTGAGCCCTCCATAAGTAAGTCTGTTCACTGAGTGCCAGGCCCTCTTCATTTTAGAAGAGCCCCTGTGACACCATCATTATTAAGTCATACAAAAAAATAAAAGCACTTACAGCTAGAATATCCTTAAGTACCATCAGGAGTAGGGGCCTCATAGACTGGGAGCTCTCTTCCAACAGGCCCATCCTTTTGGCTCTCAAAGTATCTTTTGACAGTGGAAAGTTGCACTCCTGGATCTGACATGGATTTTTTCCAACAAAGCAATGGTGGAACGTTGAATACCTTAGGTGAAAATTCTGGAAGCATTTTTTACCCTCAATCAAACACTCAGAAACAGGTGGATCCAAGAGTTCAACTTCCTTTTACCCATAATAGGTTTGATTAGTATCAAAATTTCGTAAAGAAGCCATGGACCAGGGTGAGCCCAATAAACTGAAGAGGCCAGACCCACAAAGAACAGAAGTTGGTGGAAAAGAAGGTGAATATTTAGTGAGTTCAGTCAGTTTGGAACTCATGTCTAGGGTCATGGGAGCAAAAGAAGGCATTTCAGTCAGATATGCATACATCAAGATTTTGGGGTATAATTCCATTTATTGCCCAAATCAACAAGCCAGGACCTACCCTTCAACTCTGGGGAGGTCACTGTTCTTTATGCTCTTAGACCACCCTCAATGGGTCCAGGCAATATTGTCCCTTGGACCCCCTTAAATCCCATAAAGAATTCAGGCGCAGGGGGCACCAATAGCCCCCACAGACTGCGGACCACTCCTTACAGACTTTATGGACCCTGGACCCCATATTACATACTGCAGGGCATGTACTACAGACTATAAAAGGCCTAATATGGCCAAAAAGGCCAAAAAATCAACAAAAAACTAGAATTTGCCATAGAATGGCCAGGACCATATTTCACCCAATGTCAGCCTGTGACTCAAAAACAGAGCACAAGCAGGACAGCCAAATACCATAAATCAATGGTATAGCCAAGATACCACCAAAACATGGATCTGAGCCTAATCACCTCAAAATTTATCAAAAGAAAGAGGAAACTCACCCCTTTCCAAATATACAAGTCCAATCACCATAGGACAAAGAATAACAAAGTTATTCCTTCTCAAAGTTGATGCTGAGCATAAACCTTGATTTTCACCTCTCATCTGTAATACAGAGCAAGAAGCTTAACCCCATAAGATTTTTATTAAAAAGGAAGCTCTCAGTCAGGGCTATTCAATAGTACAAGCTCAACTGAGCTAGCAGCATTGTTACAGAAGCTATGGCCAAACTCAGGCCAAATAAGGGTGAATAAAATATTCACCTCTCATCTAACCTCTACAGTTTTAGTGTGAGATACCTGAAGTGGAGTCTTTTTGGGAAGAGAACAATCAGGGCTGTTTTATTGTGCCATTCACTTGCCCATATCTCATCTAGAACAAAGGTTATAAGGCAAACAAGCCCAATACAGCTTTTTGCCTAAAACATGCATATGTACAAAAATCTTGTACATGGCATACCTTTGCCATATTTAATTATAACCATATGAAATGAGGTACCATTGTGTATACCACATACAGGGCTACACACTGAACCATTTCTGAGGTTGATATCTCAAAAACTGACAAAGTTATGGCTGTTTTAAGGTCAAAGTCCCACAGTTTGGCCAATACAGCTTTACCATGGGATAATATCGCATAACCATGATTATTAGGCGTCAAACAGATGAAGAAGCTTGTTTTTACTTCAATACCTCATAGTTCATTCAATACTGGGGTCCCATACAGGTTCTGTACAGTATTCTAGGTGTCATACACATCAGAATCAGGCTGTGTGGTCCCCAGATGAAAATTTTTACCCTGTATTGGTGAAAACTGCCCAGATGTGGTTTCAAAACCACCTCTCAGCACAATACAGGCTATACAGGTCTTTTTCAAACCTCAACCCTTTCCTTGATAGTGAAAAATCTTCACTTCCTCTACTTGAAAAGGGCTAGCAGCCTTTCCACCCCATTTCAGGATAAAAGGAGGCCTATTCACTGCCAGAAAAGGAATCCCCATCCTGCTCTTAAATTCCTATGTAGTACAACTGTCAAAAACAGTTATACTCTTGGAAAATAACCAGGTTATACTTTAAACTTAGGTATTGTAGTTCTTATTATAGTAATCCAACTGGTAAGACTGCACCCAGGGCTTTCAGAAGCACTCACCACCACTATATTATTATAGTAAAGCCCTTAATATTTTAATTTAACCATTCATTAGTATAAATCAAACTCTTTTTAAAACTATTTTCACCATGTCACAGTCATAGTTAAAGCTGTAAATACTATTACACACCTTCATCATAGACTCAGCCTGACATTTTGGGCACCTGGCCATATTTTCTTTCACTTCTTGGACCGTATAAGTGAGTTTTTTCTCTCATTTTCTCTATTCTAACAAATTATTTCATCTTTTTAGCCATAATTCTTAATGAAAATTTATATAATATATATCTTATATATATTCTTACAGTGGTATATGACATATACCACTATTATTTATCTTCTTTAAATCAATTGTGGAGTGGTTGATTATAATTTAATCACAACAAAAGCCCTTATTTTTGGCGTGTTTTACATATAAAAATACTTTGAGCCATTAAAAAAGTCCTTTTTTTAATTTATATAAGGACACCTCTTACTGTAAAACCAACAGTTGAGGCATGGTTGGGTGTATTGTTCATTCAATTAGCCTCTTATATACCACTTTTATCAGATTATACTTGCTAATTACAAGTTATTCTGTGAGATACTGGCATACAAATAGTGTACCAGATATCTGTAAGCTGTATTTATGACGTGAAATTGTTAATTAAATCACACTTTCATTATACAAGGGCATATTAAAGTAAGATACAAGCCCAGAGGCCAGTCTTAGACATGCAAACAGCATTTTAAGAAGTCTTAACTTACATTAAGCCCTCTTTTCCTGTTTGATTCAGTGGAATAAAACTACATACCACTTGAAACCCAGTCACAGGCCAACACACCAGTGTCACCCTCAGAGCCAGAGGGCAGCAAGGGCAAAGGAAAGAGGCACAGTGAAGGCCTGATTACAGCAAAGAAATTGGACACCAATTGCCACTCAAAGGAATAGAAAACCACAAAACTCTGCTTCAATACAAGGTAAACCAACATTAACCACTTTTACAGGGAAGATTACCATAATTAACCCAGTTGTAACCTCTAAAGGTAAACTGCCAAAATCAGCAGACAACAAATTTGTAAAAGGCACAGTCAGAGTTAAATACCCTAAGAACCCATAGTTTTTGACTGCTTGCAAACACTGATATGTCACCTGTACACCTCAGAAACCTTGTATTCCAAAGGAAACAACCAGTGGACATAGAAGGCTTTTTCAGAACCAGAATACCTGGAAGAGGACACCTTGGACACAGTGGTGGATGGCAAGACACTGAGGGAAATCATACCCATGCCGCCATTCACCCTCCAATTCAACAGGAACCTCAAACCAGAGGACTGGAAAGATATGGATCAAGTTCTTCAGCTCCACTAACTCCTCAAAGATTTATTTCAATGGAGCATGGACAACAGGAGGATCAACCTAGCATCCCACTTGGCAGAACTTGGAGCAAGTTGCCAGAAGATTTGCCTCAAAGAGATAGACTTCAGAGACCTTATGGTAATCACCAAAGGTTGGAATCCCACCAGGCAGTCCAGACTCCTGGAGGTGAGGGCAAACGGGATAAGGCTGAATCAAGCCACTATCCAAGCTATAGAAGAACAGCTCACCCAGACAGGGCATACTCAGATTCCTTCAGGCTCACAAGGAGAAGGCCAAATCAGCTCTCCAGTGGCTTCACACCATTCAGAAACCAACAGATCAGTGGCCAAGAGTCACCATTCTTCAAAATCCCAGGAGGTTCCAGGAGAAGACAAGGATACAATGGCAAAAACAATACCACCTTCAGCCAGAGGAAGAGAGAGTCAGACCCAATGATCCAGAAGCTGTTGGATTTGGTGAAGTAAGTGTACAAGAGCCAGAAGTAGTTGTAAATAGCTTTAGAATCAGTAGTTCCATTAATAGAAATATTACCCCCACTCAGATTGAACATAATGTTGTCACACCTGAGAGTAACCTAAACAGTGATGCACTGTGGTTACACATGTCCCAATTTTCTGAGCAAACTCACGATCAGCTTGCAGAACTTGAAGCAAGCCATGAGAGGATGAAAATATCAACACCCTCCATGGAAAAAGTTGTTAAAACCCTTCAGGAAGGACATGCTCAATTGAGCAAAGCCTCTGAAGAAACCAACAAAATACTGAATCTAGTCTTTGAAGAACAACACTGTAGCAAAAGGGACAGGGATTGTCTAGATCAAGACATAAACAAACTGTTCAATGTCTACCATAACATGAAGCACCAACCACAAGGCCATGTTATGGATAATCCATATCACCAGGATGACATCAAACCAGATGCCATGCTGATGAATAAGGCAAGATCTCCATCACAATACCAGGATAGAGATAATATGTCTTATTCAGAAAAGGAAGCCTTGAAACAGCTTCCTGAGGCCTCCAGCTGGTGCAAATTCTGTGAGCCTTGAGGTATATTTTACATACCCAAATAGGCCACAATTATCTTAAAAAGAAATTTTGAATTATGCATAACTCATAAGTCATGCATATATCCAAAATTCATCATTTTTGATTTCAAAAAAGATGAATAACTTTGTATTGAGTAAGTAAATCCATGGATTTAAGGCCAGATTTGGATTCTGCACTAAAATTCACCCAGGGTAGCTCCATAGAGTGAATAAGCTCAAATTAACTCTTTGAGGTGGTAAAATGGAAAATACTTCAATACCACATCATCAATACCACATAAAAGATCCGTGAAAGTTTTTGTTTTTCTTAATTTCACGCCAAAATAATGGGAAAGTGAGAAATCCCATGTTACATATACACTAAGAATGGTGTTATGCATGTTTTGAGCACTTAATATCATGGTATTCTTACATGGACTTTTGGTACACCCATAGTGGATATCTCACTTTAAGCTTAAATTACTATTTTGATGTAAAAAATAGGCAAGGGGGACAAAAGACATCAAAGAGAGCCAGGGTACCCAACTTCTGAGGCCTCAGAGGCGTGGACAGCTCTAACGCTTGGATACATGGCTGATCTTAGACTAATTTGTAAACCAAAACCTTTTGGGAACTTGGTTACCATGTCACAACTACTGTAAATCTTAAGAAAATAGCAAATAACCTGCTATTTTGACGTGCCAAGGAGGTAAATAGCTACTTAGACTCCTGTAACCACGTCAATTCTTAATGAATTTCCATTTATAAACCCCAAAAGAGTAATTAAAACCCTTTTTGGACTTGTATCCATTGATTTACCTCATAGCAACCAGTGAAACACTGATATTTGCAATTCTAGGTAGAAAGGAGGTAAAAACTTCAAAAATTCATTAAAAATACAACTCTTAATTAATCCTTCTGAAACTTTCAGGAGTAATGGAGAACTGTATTATCTATGGTACAACCAAAAAGAATTCTATTTTTACTAGTAACATTGGAAGTGTTACTTACAGTCCACTTTTGACCATTCTACATAAAACACTGAATCTTCAAAAATTCACAGTAATTACAACCTGTGATGAAATTCGCAATAACATTAATAACTTTGAGAAATCAATGATTATTTTGGAATAAAAGAAGATTTACAGATGTTACTCCTTTTATTCTTAACCATATTGGGGTTGGTAGTCACATAAAAGCATCAATTAAGTAATTATGATAATCTTTTGTGGCAACAGATGATGCAATCAATAATCCAAAAGGTTTATTGCTTTCTCACTCACTGGGTTTTCAGTTTGCTCCATGGAAAGCCTCTGTGAGCTGTTGTTGACTTAAAAGAGGCCTCCTATTGCTGTTTTTTCCACATCATCATCATGTTATTAATCATTTATATCAGTATCACCAAAAAGTAAGTATTAGTTGAAACTTTTCTTAAGTGTTTTATTCTTTCAGAATCAATCAGAAAGACGTGAAATCATAGAAATCAACTATATATTGTTGTAATACATTTATAAATTCATTTTGATCCTCTAAATCCACAATTCTACGTCAAATCTCTCTATCTTATCTTCCAATAAGCTCTTTGGAATATCAGTGAGTGATTTATCTTTAATTCTTAAAGTTTTTCTCTAAAATTGGTTTTCTTCAAGAATTATCATTATAATTATTCTTGCAAAAGATAATTATATATTAAAATAATTTTATTATTTTAATAAAAGAAGTTTTTATTATTAAAATCTTCTTGTAATTGATTCTTGTAGACAATTACTTGCTCACTGTTAAGATCACTAGTAGTGTTTAACACGTGAAAGAAATAATTTTTAATTATTTAATTGTGGTTATAATAATATTTTATTATTTTATTTTATAAGAGCAGACATAGTACTGTTGATTAATAGTAATATTATCATCAGTTTCATAGTCACATCTTACATGTGGGGGCCTGGCCGTGTTTTTTGAACCTTGTACCCTTAATTAATATATTTTTAAGCTCTAAAATATATTAATTTAATACTTTTTTTTTTCATTTAAAAGTTAAAATAATTCTTATTTTTGAAATTGTTTTGGAAATCTTTTTCATTGAGGAATTTGGTTTAATTTTATACTGTTTTTACACGTGGCTTTTTCACATCCAAAAACTTATAAAATTATTCTTTGAGTTACTCTGAATTAATTTTCATTCAAAATCTTAAATTTTAATTTTTTTTCTTTAAAAAGAATAATTTTTTTAATATTAAAAAAAAAAAATATAAAACTTATAAAAAATCTTTAAAAATATTTTGAAAAAAAAAAGTATAAAAAATAATTTTTTCTCTTTTATAATTTTTTTCTAGTTTCTTTAATCAAATACTGTGCAGCTGGCAACAGACTCAGTAAAAGATATATCACTAGTCCAGAATCTTCAGAAGCAGAATCTGAAGACAGGATTGAGGTGCAGATTGCTAAAAGAGGCACCTTATTTAACTCAGAAAAGGCTAAATTACCACCAAAAGGTGTGTATTTTATCTCATATTTTCACCTTTTATCTTTAAATTGACATGAAAATGGTGCATACTAGAAATGGAAGCAACTATTCAGTCCAACCAGATGGATGTGGACAAGGAAGAGGGAAGACCAAATCCAGAAATGCCAAGTCTTCCACAAGAAAGACACATTTGGAGGATTCCAGAGTTGCCCCCATTCCCCAAGGTCTGTACCAACAGATTTTGATGTGAATTCTGAGCCTGAACTGATTCATGACCATATTTCCAGGGCTGAACCATTTTCAAGTGGCAGCAATAGAAATATATCAATGCCAGTACAAAAATTGGTTCAGAGAAGCCAAAGAAGAGGAGTGGGAAATATGCCCAAGCCTTTGGCAGGGGGCCATGAACTCCTACTTACACATCAAGAGCTTTCTGGGTCAGGAGAAGACCATAGAACTCTTAGGAGTATGGAGCCGCCTGTCTTGCAAAGACAAGGTCAAAAAGATAAAGAATTGGTTGAAGAACCAAAGTCTTTTATCCATAGACCAGAAGAAGGAACTGTAAATGAGTCCAGCTTTGGAGACAGAGGCCCCAGTGGCGTCTACCAGCTCCAAACCAGCTCCAGAGGTGTCCAAAGACAAGCCCAAAGGACCTCAGAAGAAGCAGAGAGGTCCCAAGAGCCATCAAGGCAAGGGCAAAGGCAAAGCCAATTGGCCCAGACCTTACCCACAAGGGTACAGGATCCCCAAATTGGAGCCTTCAGCAGTGGACAGTGTATTCAATATGGCCAGAAATCTCATGGAATTCACAGCCAAGGAGCAGGAAAGGATGAACAGGACTTTTCCACGCAAATATATCATGTACAAAGAGCTATTAATGTAGAAATTGGTAAACTTGATTTAAAGTTAACTAAAATAACACTAGATATTAATGACTTGAAAAAACATGACAAGAAATATACTGAATGGTATGAATTAACAAATGCCAGATTTGATTCAATTACCAATGCTTGTAGCATAATTGAGAGTGCATGCAAGATTCAGAATGATGAAATGGAAGATCTTTCTATTTTTAAAATTAATGATCAACTTAAGATTCTACAAGAGCATGTCTTGAAGATAGTTGAAAACACTAATCAATTTGCTACACATTTAGCAAAAAGTGACAGTGAAAGGCAGAAGTTAAAGAATGAAATCATTGCAAATGTAGAACAAATTCATAAGAATTATTCACCACATATGCCAAGACATTCTACACCTTTTACTGAAGAAAAACCTTCTGTTAAAGGAAGTTTTACCCCACTTCTAGGAGAAAATGTTGTCTCTGTCAAAGATATTCCCAAATTAGAGGAATGGCCAACATTCTCTGGTGAAGGAGAATATAACCATATTGAGTTCATCAGGACTATTGACATGTTACAAGAAGACTTTAATATACCTGATGAAATCATAGTGGGGAAGGTACACTCTCTGTTTACCAAGACTGCAAAGAAATGGTATTACAAGATGAGGATGGATCATGGAAAACATGATTGGTCTTGGTGGAAATCTGAAGTGATTACCAAATGGGACAACAATTATTGGAGGTTTAAAATAGAAAATGCTTTTGAAAGTTCCATTTTTAACTCAGAGAAAGATAAACCACTTACTTGGTTCTTCAAACAAAAAGACAGATTATCTGCTTTACACCCAGATATTTCTGACACTATGATTAATATGAAGATATTAAGAAAGTGTGGGGGAGAACTGGAACATGCTATCAAAAGAAGATGTGTAGAACCCTGTTCAACGGAGGACTACATTAATGCAATGGAAGATATCATTACCAGAACAAGAATTGGTAAAACTTGGACTAGAATCCCTATGGAATCCAAGATGATCCCAAAGATTCCCAGAGAGGATAAAAGACCAGAAAGACCTGTCTTGAAGTGTCATAAATGTGTAAGTACTTCACATTTAGCAAACACTTGCACCAAAAAGACAAAAATCAATGAAGTTCAAGTCATTGAAGAAATTCAGTGTACCGAAGAGAAAGAAGAGTCTGATCAAGATTCTGCAGTCTCTGAAGATACACCAGTGGAGGACTATCCCATTGAAAACATTACAGCTTTCTTTGAGGTCACAGAAGTCCATACCCACTTGCCACAGTACAGTGAGGATCGCTGCAACCTGACCAATATCCAAGATGCCAGAATGTGTAAAACAAAACCTGCTAGAGGAAAGGGTTATACTGCTGGAGAATGCTGTATCACATCAGTTTTGATGAGTGATATTGAAGCCAAAGTAAATTTGGATACAGTGGCATTTTGCACTTGTGTGGGCAAAGATTATCTCCAAGTTATACTTCCTGAATGGAAAGACCATCTATTACCAATAGAAGGTGTGCAATTTAGTAGTGCCAGTAACAATATGTACCCCTTGGGTATATTAGACACTAATCTTGTTTTTCCACACCCAGCAGGAAGTGTAAGAATGAAAACTGAGATTGTTGTAATGGATAATTGCACATCTCAGCACATTATTATTGGAAATGATTACTTGAAGATCTATGGTATTGACATAAATAACCATAAAGACAGATATTTTACAATTGGAGATAACAAAAGACAAAAATTTGCTTTTTCCAATATGCCAAAACAAATATCTGTAGTATCTTCTGTCAAAGATACTTACAAAGATAAATTTGTGTCTAATCAGCTTGTTGAAGCACAAATTAATCCATCCTTGTCACCAAAAATGAGGAATGAACTTATTGACGTGTTATACACATACAATAATGCATTTGCCTCTGATAATGAACCATTAGGTGCTATAAGGGGACATTAAGTTGATATTACTCTTAATATTGACAGGCCATATCAGCCAGTACTTAGAAGACCAGCTTATCCAGCCAGTCCCAGAGCTAGAGAAGCCTTGGAAAAACATATCCAAGAGTTAATCCAACTTGGTGTACTAAGAAAGGTAGGCCATAATGAGGAGTTTTAAGTGACAACACCTGTTATTATTGCATGGCATAATGACAAGTCAAAAATGGTTGGGGATTTCAGAGCATTGAATACCTACACAGTTCCAGATAGGTATCCAATCCCTAGAATTCAAGAAGCCTTCACTCAATTGTCTAGAGCCAAGTATATAACATCAATGGATACATTGAAAGGTTTCCATCAGAATGTTTTGAAGCCTAAAGCTAAGAAATTACTTAGAATTATCACTCACTGTGGTATTTATGAGTATCTTAGAATGCCATTTGGCATTAAAAATTCTCCATCTCATTATCAAAGAATGATGAACACAATCTTTCCTGAAGAATTGTCTGAAGCATGGCTTATCATTTATATTGATGATATTATTATATGTTCTGATTCATGGTCTTTGCACCTTGAAAGACTTGCAAGAGTACTTCACAAAGTTGCAGAAGTGAACATGAAAATTTCACTTAAGAAATGTAATTTTGGTTTTGAAGAACTTAAAGCATTAGGACATATTGTTTCTGGTTTAAGCTTGGGTATTGACAAAAACAAAGTAGAAGCAGTGTTACCCAAGCCAATACCTCAGAATAAAAAAGAAATGATGTCTTTTCTTGGGTTGGCCAGTTATTATAGGCAACAATTGAAAGACTTTGCAATTCTAGCCAAATCACTTTATAGAATCTGTGATCAACAGACTGTATTTCAGATGACACAGGAGAGAATTAAAGCTTATGAGAAGATAAGGAAAGCTCTTACAGAAGCACCTTTACTCCTCATGCCTGACTGGAATATTCCTTTTAAATTGTACATTGATGCATGTGGAGATGAAGTAGGGGCAGCCCTACATCAAGTCCAAATTATTGATGACAAATCTACAGAAGGACCAGTTTGTTACATCTCAAGGCAAATCAAACCAACAGAAGCCAGATATGGTGCAAGCCAAATGGAGTGCTTATGTTTGGTATGGGCACTTGAGAAATTACACTATTATCTTGATGGAAGTGTTTTTGAAGTGATAACTGACTGTAATGCCGTAAAATCACTTCTTAACATGAAAACTCCCAACAGACACATGTTGAGATGGCAAATAGCCATTCAAGAATATAGGGGAAACATGACTATAGTCCACAAAGCAGGAAACATTCACAAGAATGCTGATGGACTTAGCAGGTGGGCATTAGCCAACACTCCTGATAACCCAGCTTATGTACCCTTGGAAGCTGAACCACAAATTACAATTGAAGGGATTAATATAACTGATATTGGGACTGAATTCTTTGAAGAGGTGAGAGAATCCTATAAGCAAGACAAGAATTGCCATATCTTGACTTATTTGTTGGATAAAGACTGCAAAGATACATCTTTGGTCAATGCACTAGATGAAGTTTGTAGAAATTCCTGTTCTGAAGGGAGATTTCACTTGTTTGATGGGATTATTTACCACAGAACCAATCATTCTTGTGTAATGACATTATGCAGCAGATTGCTTATCAATACAATTCTTCATGAATGCCATGATAGCATCTACTCTGGACACCTGTCAGAGGACAGAACACTTGAAAAAGTAAAGAACTGTGCATGGTGGCCATCTTGGAGAAGAGAAACCATTGAATATTGCCATACCTGTGACAGATGCCAAAACGCAAACAGGAGTACAGGCAAGAAATTTGGACTTATGATCCATATTCAAGAACCAAAATCCCCATGGGAAGTTGTTCACATGGATTTGGTCACAGCACTTCCTCCAAGTGGTGACAAAAGTTATAATTCTTGTTTAGTCATTGTAGACAGATATAGCAAGACTCCCATATTCTTACCATGTCATAAAGATGACACTGCTATGGACACAGCTCTTCTTCTATGGAGTAGAGTTATTTCTCATACAGGATTATTTAAGAATATCATAAGTGACAGAGATCCCAAGTTCACATCTGCACTTTGGACCAATCTTCATAGATTGTTTGGGACTAAGTTTTCATTCTCTACAGCATATCACCCTCAGACAGATGGGCTAGCAGAGAGGATTATTCAAACTTTAGAAGACATGATAAGAAGATTTTGTGCTTATGGGTTATAATTCAAAGACTCAGATGGCTTTACCCATGACTGGTGCACTCTGATACCTGCATTAGAATTGGCTTACAAGACATCAGTCCATTCTTCCACAGGACAAGCTCCTGCTATGTTAGAAAAAGGATGGAATCCAAGACTCCCAGCAGACACACTGAGGAAAGACTTGATTGACATTCATCCTACAGCTTCCAGCTTCAAGATAATGCTTGATAAATTAAAACATCATGCAAAACAAAGTATGGATGATGCTTTTCATTATGCAAAACAGAAGTGGGACAAGAGTCATAAAGTACCAGACTTCAAAGTAGGGGACTTAGTTCTAGTTTCAACCTTGAATTTTAATAATATCAAAGGCCCAAAGAAATTTAAAGATTCTTATGTAGGACCTTTTGTTATTGTTGCCTTACATGGAACCAATGCAGTTCAAGTGGAATTGAGTGGTGAATTAGCAAATAAACAACCCACTTTTCCAGTAAGCTTGATAAAACCTTATCAACCAGCTGATAAATAATTGTTTCCTTTGAGGAACCCAACTGCTTTAACTGTACCACCAGTGGAACAGAACAAAGACAAAAAGATAAAGAAAGTCATTAAAGAAAGGAGACTTAGGGGTAAAAATCAGACAGAATATCTTGTCAGATATAGAAATCCAGTACATGAAGATGAATGGCTGGCAGAATCAGATATACCTGACTCAGATGAACTCTTGAGAAGATTTAGACATTAACAAAGGCCACAAGCCTGAATATGTCTATAAATGTGCTTTAAATTACTTGATCTGAGTAATGTAAAGAGGTTGGACAGTGGACATTAAACCCCCTTTGGGCCTTTTTCTTATTTCTATCATTGATAAAATTGTAGTACAATTTTTTTTTGGTGGGAGGGAATGTGAGCCTTGAGGTATATTTTACATACCCAAATAGGCCACAATTATCTTGAAAAGAAATTTTGAATTATGCATAACTCATAAGTCATGCATATATCCAAAATTCATCATTTTTGATTTCAGAAAAGATGAATAACTTTGTATTGAGTAAGTAAATCCATGGATTTAAGGCCAGATTTGGATTCTACACTAAAATTGGCCTAAGGTAGCTCCATAGAGTTAATAAGCTCAAATTAACTCTTTGAGGTGGTAAAATGGAAAATACTTCAATACCACATCATCAATACCACATGAAAGATCCGTGAAAGGTTTTGTTTTTCTTAATTTCACGCCAAAATAATGGGAAAGTGAGAAATCCCATGTTACATATACACTAAGAGTAGTGTTATGAATGTTTTGAGCACTTACTATCCTGGTATTCTTACATGGACTTTTGGTACACCCATAGTGGATATCTCACTTGAAGCTTAAATTACTATTTTGACATAAAAAATAGGCAAGGGGGACAAAAGACATCAAAGAGAGCCAGGGTACCCAACTTCTGAGGCCTCAGAGGCGTGGACAGCTCTAATGCTTGGATACATGGCTGATCTTAGACTAATTTGTAAACCAAAACCTTTTGGGAACTTGGTTACCATGTCACAACTACTGTAAATCTTAAGAAAATAGCAAATAACCTGCTATTTTGACATGCCAAGGAGGTAAATAGCTACTTAGACTCCTGTAACCACGTCAATTCTCAATGAATTTCCATGGATAAACCCCAAAAGAGTGATTAAAACCCTTTTTGGACTTGTATCCATTGATTTACCTCATAGAAACCAGTGAAACACTGATATTTGCAATTCTACGTAGAAATGAGGTAAAAACTTCAAAAATTCATTAAAAGTACAATTCTTAATGAATCCTTCTGAAACCTTCAGCATTAATGGAGAACTGTATTATCTATGATACAACCAGAAAGAATTACAGCTTTACTCGTAAAATTGAAAGTTTTACTTACAGTGCATTTTTGACCATTCTACATGAAACACTGAATCTTCAAAAATTCACAGTAATTACAACCTGTGATGAAATTCGCAATAACATTAATACCTTTGAGAAATCAATGATTATTTTGGAATAAAAGAAGATTTACAGATGTTACTCCTTTTATTCTTAACCATATTGGGGTTGGTAGTCACGTAAAAGCATCAATTAAGTAATTATGATAATCTTTCGTGGCAACAGAAGATGCAATCAATAATCCAAAAGGTTTATTGCTTTCTCACTCACTGGTTTTTCAGTTTGCTCCATGGAAAGCCTCTGTGCGCTGCTGTTGACTTAAAAGAGGCCTCCTATTGCTGTTGTTTCCACATCATCATCATCTTATTAATCATTTATATCAGTATTACCAACAAGTAAGTATTAGTTAAAACTTTTCTTAAGTGTTTTATTCTTTCAGAATCAATAAGAAAGACGTGAAATCATAGGAATCAACTATATATTGTTGTAATACATTTATAAGTTCATTTTGATCCTCTAAATCCACAATTCTACGTCAAATCTCTCTATCTTATCTTCCAATAAGCTCTTTGGAATATCAGTGAGTGATTTATCTTTAATTCTTAAAGTTTTTCTCTAAAATTGGTTTTCTTCAAGAATTATCATTATAATTATTCTTGCAAAAGATAATTATATATTAAAATAATTTTATTATTTTAATAAAAGAAGTTTTTATTATTAAAATCTTCTTGTAATTGATTCTTGTAGACAATTACTTGCTCACTGTTAAGGTCACTAGTAGTGTTTAACACGTGAAAGAAATGATTTTTAATTATTTAATTGTGGTTATAGCAATATTTTATTATTATATTTCATAAGAACAGACATAGTGCTGTTGATTAACAGTAATATTATCATCAGTTTCATAGTCACATCTTACAAATTCTCTGGAACTGGAGAATATGATCATACGGAACTCATAGATTATATTTATGGACTCTTCATTGATGTACCAAGCATACCACACTACTGGATTACTGCTATACTTAAAACAGCATTTAAGGGACATGCTAGTATATGGTACACTGAAATGAAAGAAATCCATGGCAGAATAAACTGGCCATAGTGGAAGATTCAAATCATCCAAAAGTACAGCAATGGTACTTGGATATGGCAAAAGACCATGTCATTTGAAACTGACAAATACTTTGTGGACAAAAATTCATATGAGTGGTGTCTCAGCCAGTCTAAAAGACTTAAATCCATTGATCCTCAAATGAAAATTCAGATGAGGAATCATAAACTGCTGACACAAATGCCAGGAGAACTAGAGCATTCAGTTAAATGCATATGCAACGAAAATTGCACTCTAGATGACATTGCAAATACCTTACAAGATGTAAGGAAAAGAACTAATATAGGGAAATACACCCCATATAAAAGCAGTGGTTTTAAAGAGAAAAAACCTTTCAGGGTGGAGTTTAAAGGCAAGCCCAAAGAAAGAGTGGCAGAAGTGGCAAAGAAGAAAAATTCTTGTCACAACTGTGGCTCAGCAGACCACTATGCCAACAACTGTCCAAAGGCAAATCAAAAAGTCTATGCCATTGAGAAAGTCCCAGAGGAGGAATCCCCAACAGAGGATTCTTACTCAGACTCTGTGGGAGATGCCATCAGAGAACAATCTGATGAATAGAAAGACCCAAGAGAAGATTTTCTAGTGAAATACCAAGAGGAAACCCCACTAGAAATCCAGGAAATACAGTTAGAAACAGGCATGCCACAAGACACTGCTAACAAAAACTTGTGCAAACACACACAAGATGCACAAACATTCCTGGTCACACCAACCAAAGGAATGGAATACATACATGTAACAGCCACAAAAATGACTATTCGCATTGACAATGCTCAACACCCATAGATCATTTACAGTGGGGCACACTGCTCCAGAGTGACCAGAAATTATCTGGACAACCACTTCCCCAACTGGGGGAAACAGCTCCTGCCAACCAAAGAAAAGAACTTCAAAAGTGCTTCAGGGAAGATGACTTCAATTGGGACAATTATTCAAGAAATAATTATACCCCATAGGAAGGGTAATATCAGACTGAACTCATGGTTTGTAGTGCTTGATGATGCCCACATCCAAGGGTTTTTACTGGGAACAGATTACCATAGGATGTATGGCATAGATATTTACAATAGTAAGAACAGGCACATTACCATTGATACCAACAAGGAACAGAAATTTTAACTTTATATATACCAAATATCTGCCCAAGACCCTCTGGAAGAGCTACTGAATGAATTTGGAGAGGGACAGTTTAGTACTACCCTCACCAGTAAGCAGAAACTAAGTTTACTGAAAATTCTGAGAAAGAATAGACCAGCATTTTCCATTGGTGAAGAACCATTAGGCAAGATGAGAGGCCATGATATAGAACTATATCTGGATGTGGAAAGACTTTATCAACCCATGCTCAGGAGACCTCATTACCCAGAAAGTCTGGAAACCAGGAAGGAAATTGAAAAACATATCAATGAACTCCTGTACATGGATGTTATCAGAAATATTGGACCTAATGAAATAGTGGAGACTACCACTCCTGTCCTGATCACCTGGAATGATAGCAAGTCTAGGCTGTGCGGAGATTTCAGAGCTCTGAATAACTACACCAAAGCGGACAGGTACCCTATACCCAGGATACCTCATTCCTTAGACAAACTGGCAAAATCCAGATACATAACCAAAATGGATTGTATGAAAGGCTTCCACCAGAATGGATTTCAACCAAAATCCATGAAATTACTCAGAATCATATGTCATATGGGCATATATGAGTACACCAGGATTTCATTTGGCATCAAGAATGCACCAGCCCACTTCCAAAGGATGATGGACACCATATTTCAAGAAGAAATATTGGAAGGCTGGATGGTAGTATATATTGATGGCATAATTATATACTCAGAGACATGGGAAGACCATGTGAAATACATAGACAGAGTGCTAAGTAAATGCACACTCATAAATCTGATAATTTCACTTAAAAAGTGCAATTTTGGCCAACAAGAGCTACTAGCACTAGGACAAAAAGTCTCAGGTCTTAGTCTGGCAATTTACCAGAGCAAAGTAACAGAAGTAGTGCAAAGGCCAGTACCAAGAGATATCAAAGAGATGCAATATTTCCTTGGGTTTGCTAGCTACTATAGAAATCACATCAAACATTTTGCCCACATAACTAGTAGTTGAGACAAGTTATGGTCAAAAGATGTAGTTTTTTAAATTACCAAGGAAAGAAGGGATGCATATGAGATGATCAAATATGAACTCACAAATGCACCTGTGCTCATCTTGCCTGACTTTGAACTACCATTCAAGTTATACATAGATGCAGCATGTAGCCATGGCTTAGGAGCAGCCCTTCACCAGAGACAAATTGTGGATAGTGAACCAAGAGCAGGAGTAATATGTTCCATCTCTAGGCAGCTGAAAGATTAAGAAGCCAGGTATGGGCCCACCCAGACAGAATTTCTGTGCTTAGGCTGGGCTCTAGAGAAACTCCATTATTATTTGGAGGGTGCAGTCTTTGAAGTCTACACAGACTGCACAGTTTTGAAGTCTTTATTTAACATGAAGACTGTCAATAGACACATGCTGAGGTGGAAAATAGCTATCCAGGAGTATAGAGGGAATATGACCATCATATACAAAGAGGGTAAAAGTCATACCAATGCATATGGCCTCAGCAGATTCCCACTGGATAATGTCAAAAGCAACTCAGCTTATTACCCTGAAGTAGCAGCTAAGTTTCCTATCCATTTCATGGAAATAGACAGGTAGAAAAACTTCAGATTTTCTGAGTGGGCACCACAAAGTGGTACCCCAGACAGTGGAAACACTAGCTCAGAAGGAACAGAAACTCTCATATTGGGAATAGGGTCCTCAGAACTGCACACTGGGCTCTTCAATGCAGTGATGAAGACATATGCCAAACACAAACAGTGTGGAATATTGTTAAAATTCCTTCAACAAAAATACAAGAGCCCAGAACTGGAATCCCAGTTAGAGGAACCCTGGCTGAGGGACTATAAGGACAATAAATATTCTGTTATAGATGTCCTGCTCTACTATAGAGAGAAGCACACTAGTGCACTCACAATAATGGACAGAGTCTATATATCTTTGATCCTGCAGGAATGCCATGATTGCCCCTATATGGGACACATCAGTGAAGACAGGACCAAAGAAAGGGTAGCAAGCACTGCTTGGTGGCCCAAATGGGAACAAGAGCTGAGTGAATACATAAACACTTTTGACTGATGCCAAAAGGAAAATAGAAAACATGGGAAGAAGTATGGGATACTTCAACACATAGAAGAACCCAAACACCCATGGGAAACCATTAACATGGAGTGGGTTACAGGACTTGTCCCAGGAGGCAAAGAAAACTTCAATGCCTTCTCAATCATAGATGATAGGTTCAGCACGAGTATGAGGTGCCTACCATGTCACAAAAAGGACACAGCCATGGATACAGCTCTGTTATTCTGGACCAACATCATATCTACCTGTGGAGTCCCTAAGATCATCATCAGTGATAGCGACCCAAAGTTCATATCTGAATTTTGCACCAACCTCTATGACTTTCTGGGTACTAAACTTGTTTTTTTTACAGCTTAACATGCACAAACAGATGGATTAGCTGAAAGGATGATCCAGAAAATGGAGGACATCCTTAGATGATTCTGTGCCTATTGCATGGAATATAAGGACCATGAAGTTTACACCCATGACTGGGTTACCCTTCTACCAGCAGTCCAACTGGCTTATAACACAAGTCAGTACTCTACAACTGGAAAAACACCTGCACTTGTAGAAAAAGGGTGTAATACCCTATTGCCTGTGGATCACTTGAAGAAAAATCTTCTGACCATCCACCCCACAGCCAAATATTTCCATGAAATGTGGAAGAGAGCTTGCGACACAGCTGCCAAATGCATAGCTGAGGCAAAAGAATATAATAAGAAGAGGTGGAACAAATCACACATGGAACCTGACTTTAAAGAAGGAGACCAAATGTTAGTCCCTACACTTAAATTTCATAATCTCAAAGCACCCAAGAAAATGAGAGACTCATTTGTAGGGCCCTTCACTATCATTGAATTGATAGGGAAAAATGCAGTGGAATTGAAACTCACAGAGGAATTTTCCAGGAAAAACCCAGTCTTTCCAGTGAGTTTAGTCAAGCCATATTTCCAGACAGGGGAGGATAAATTCCCCTCCAGGAAGAAGAACGCCACACCACCAGAAATAGTGGAAGTGGAGGATTCCCCTGGACCAGTGAAGAAAATCATCAAGGCCAGGAAGATAAGACTTAATGGTAAAGATCAGAGACAGTACTTATTCAGATTCAAGAACCAGACAGCTGATAAAGACAAGTGGTTTGCAGAAGATGACATACCAGATGGGAACCTTCATTTAAGGAGATTCAGATCCTCTAGGAGGACTGAACAGTTTCATCAATGATGAGCCTTTTTTTAGAGGGAGGGTATGTCAGCCTGTGACTCAAAACCAGAGCACAAGCATGACAGCCAAATACCATAAATCAATGGTATAGCCAAGATACCACCAAAGCATGGAGCTGAGCCAAATCAGCTCAAAAGGTATCAAAGGAAAGAGGAAACTCACCCCTTTCCAAATATACAAGTCCAATCACCATAGGATAAAGAATAACAAAGTTATTCCTTCTCAGATTGTTCCTGAGAATAAACCTTAATTTTCACCTCCCATCTGAAATACAGAGTAGGAGGCTTAACCCTACCAAATGGGTATTCAAAATGACGCTCTAAGTAAGGGCTATCCAATGGTACCAGCCAAAAGGAGATAGCACCAGTATTACAGAAGTTGTGGCCAAGTTCAGGCCAAATAAGGCTGAATAAAATATTCACCTCTTATCTAGCTTCTTCAGTTTTAGTGTGAGATACCTAAAAAGGGGTATTTTGAAAGGAGAACAATCAGGGTTATTTGATAGTTCCATTCATTTTGGCAGATCTCATCTAGAATAAAATTTATAAGGCAACCAAGCCCAATACCGCTTTTTGCCTAAAACAGGCATATGTACAAAACTCTTGTACATGGCATAACTTTGCCATATTTAATAATAACCATATCAAATGCGGTACCATTGTGTAGAACACATACAGGGCTTCACATGGAACCAATTTTGAGGTTGATATCTCAAAAACTGACAAAGGTATAGCTGTTTTAAGGCCATAATCCCACAGTTTGGCCAATACAGCCTTACCATGGGATAATATCCTATAACCGTGATTATGAGGTGTCAAACAGACAAAGAGGATTTTTTTACTTCAATAACTCATATTTCATTCAATACTGGGGTCCCATACAGGTTCTGTACAGTATTCTACATGTCATACACGTCAGAATCAGGCTGTGTGGTCCCCAGATGAAAGTTTTAACCCTATATTGGTGAAAGCTGCCCAGATGTGGTTTCAAAGCTACATCTGAGCCAAATACAGGCTATAAAGATCTTTTTCAAACCACAAGCCTGTCCTTGAGAGTGAAAAATCTTCATTTCCTCTACGTGAAAAGGTCTAGCAGCCTTTTCACCCCATTTCAGGATAAAAGGAGATGGCAGTGATTCCTCTTCACTGCCAAAAAAGGAATCCCCATCCTGCTCTTAAATTCCTATGTAGTAAAACTGTCAAAAAAAGCTATACTCTTGGGAAAGAATCATGTTATACTTTAAACTTAAGTATTGTAGTTCTTATTATAGTAATCCAACTGGTAAGACTGCACCCAGGGCTTTCAGAAGCACTCACCACCACTATATTATTATAGTAAAGCCCTTAATATTTTAATTTAACCATTTATTACTATAAATCAAACTCTTTTTAAGACTATTTTCACCATGTCACAGTCATATTTAAAGCTGTAAATACTATTGCAAACCTTCATCATAGACTCAGCCTGACACCCAAAATGGCCTCAAAAGCAATTTTGGGGCAATTCTTCATAAAGTATGGGGACAAGACCCCTCCTTTCAAGACAATCAGGATATGCAATCTCAAGACTGACTTCAAGAAAAGGCCCTAGAATACAATTGGTCCAATTCACAGTAATACATTTTCATATAGCCATTCTTCCTCAGATTGTTAGCTGAAGAATTTGGTGGCCTTTATTTTGGGATACATCCTAATTCCAATGAAGAAAACAAAATCTGACTGGAAGATGACTTGAAGGAATAGAAAAATTTCACTTAATTATAAAAAAAGGGCAATTGATTAAAGGGAAAAGAAAAACAAATTGAAGAAAATATTTGAATGATAATAATCAAGAGAAAATGAATATTTAATTTTAAAAATTTTAGGAAAAAAATGTGGGGACTTGGGGATGACACTCAAACGTTGCAGGATATTAATGTGCTGAGAATACCACCAATTTCAAGATGGGGATACTGTCACAGCCACTAAATAGGGGTACGGGTATTTAATCTTCACCCCACTCAAACTCATCAAGACAGAAATCCAGTATGTGTATCAGCCACCAGTACATCCTGTTGACACTTTTATGGGCTAGATCCACCAAATATAGTTTTCTATTCACAAGTCTGAGACTTTTTCATCACCCAAATCCACCACAACTCTTGTACAGACCTTTTACATACAAACAGGGGCTTTATTATCCAAATAAATTCAAATCAAGATTTGTCTCATGAAAATTGACTCTTTTGATCAAGGCTGGTAGATTCTCACATATACTAGCCCCTCTATCTCCCCTTGAGTAACTTTCCCCAGTTAATTAATATATTTTATTTATTATTTAATAAATATTTTCATTCTTTATTTTTTAATATTATATTTATTGGTTTGAAGTTAGTCTTTGCATTTCCTCACCTGTTCAGTAGAGCTGTTGCGGCCATATCTGTATTAGCCCTTCTCTTTCTTTCTGACAGGTTGAAAAAATTGTACTTGTACTTTTTTGTGGTTGGCTCTTTTATTTTTTATTCTTATTCTTATTTTTGCTGATTTCTTATATTTACTTCATGAGAAATTCTATCTTCATGATACTCTTAAGTGTATTCACTCTTATTCCATCTGAGCCAACCATAAGTGGGGTCCAGTTTACTGAGTGCCAGGCCCTCTTCACTCAGGAGAGCCCCTGTTAAATTTAAGCCCTTTGGAGACCTTGTAACTAAGGCTAATTCTCTTTAAGTCATGGGAAAATACCAAATAATCCGCTATTTTTTGACATGACAAGGGGGTTATGAACAAATATGATACCTGTATCCATGTCCATACTTAATTATTTTTCATGGATAAAGCTAAAAGGAGTAATAAAAACCCTTTTTTCATTGGTATCTATGAAGCTACCTCATGGCAATCAGCTTCCCTATACCATTTACTTGTACCACAGAGAACAGGAGGTAAATTCTTAACAATTAATTAATACTACAGGTATCAATCAATTTTTCTGAACCTTTCAGGACAAATGAAGAAAGATATAATCCAAATCAAAACCAGAAGGAATCATCACTTAATATTTCAAATTAAAAGCTGTACTTAGAGTCAACTTTTCATAAGTCCATATGAAACACTGAATCTCCAAGGATGCACAAAAAATACAACCTGTGATGAAATTTTAATAAAAATTGATAAATTTGAGACAAAAATAACAATTTTTGATTTAAATGATATTTTCAGTGGTAAGACTTTTATTCATTTACCAGACATGGGTTGGTAGCCAAGGAAAATGACATAAGTCTGTAATCTTGATAATTATACGTGAAAACTAGTTACACAATCAAAAATTCAAAAAAGATAAACTTTCATCATCTTTCTTGATCAAAATCCTTCAAGAACTGTTGTAGACTTGAAGGAAACCTACTGTTTCTGGTTTTTTTCAGATAATCAATTATCATTAAGTCAAATCATTATATATTTCATACCACCAGATACAAATTATTGTTGAAATATAAAAAATCAACAATAAATATTTTAAATGATATAATATTATCATTCACAATAGTATCATATTGATAAATTGGTAAATTGTATCTTTATCCAACGTTTCATTCTTTAAATGCACAAATAATCTGTCAAATGACTCTCCAAATAGCTCTCAAGGTATTCTTACAGTATTAATAAGTGGTTTATTCAATTCTTTCACTTACTCCACCAGCTTCTATTATCTTCACTAATTTATAATAATTAAACTTGCATAATATAGTTATTAATATTAATCATTCCATTTTATTTTAATAAGAAGTTTTATTATGAAAACTTTTAAGACTTCTTACTTCTAAAATATAAAGTAGCTGATAGATTATCTCACCTTCGAGACATGACCACATGTCCAAATATTTCACAAAACAACTTTATAAAACTTATTTTTATAATAAGAAGTAGAATTATAATCTTAAAAAGAGTAAAAATTCCATAAAAAGGCATAAATTCTTTATTATCTCAGAAACAAATGGGTAAGCTTGTGAGATAAATTACACCATTGGATTCCCCATCAAAAACTGGATAAATGAAATCTCTATGCCATGTATGAAAAACCATTACATACTGAGATAACCTGGATATATGCATTTTTATGCTCAGTGCATATATTCATGGTTTTTAGCTCATATCTTTTGGATTAAACATGGTAAGGAGTTGATTAATAAATATATTTACCATTCAATAACTTTCAGAATAAATATATAAAATTTATTTGGAAAATTAAAAAAAGTTTAAAATTTACAAGAGGATATTGAGTAAAATAGCAATAGCTGTTGACCACTTAAATTCAAAAGTGGTAAGAGCTTACAAAAGATGGATACTCAGATTCCACTAGCTAATACATGAAGAATTTTGTAAACTCTATTGTGATACTCAAGGTACAACCCCATAGAATCATGGTTTGAAGTCCAAAATAGTAAGTTTTGACAGAAAAGTGGAGTGACAAGAAAAATCATCAAAAATAGAGTTCTAATTATGTAATGAAATACTCCTGGAAACTTGGTGAGGACATTACAAGCTATCAGGACTAACTCTCTGATTTTTTATCATGAATAGCCTCAACTTTCATAAGCATTAAACTTCAGGCCCCAAAATGATCATTTGTGATCAATAACTCTAACCTTAATTTACGTTTAACAGTTAAATAAGATATGAAACTGGAATATATTGTTATTTTATGACTAAAACTACTAAATAAACCAAAAATATTTCCTTTTAAAGCTTTTTATGTTAGAAATATTAGAGTTACATTGATAACTCTAAAAAAGGGCATAATAATGGGATAGAAAGGCTTAAGAAGGATGTAATCATCAGCAAACGTTGAAATATTGATCAATTCCTGTGGATAAAATTATTTCATGCTTACTTGAAGGGAGTTTCTTTACTATAAAAGGACCTCTTCTCTCTCAGTTTCCCCCTCACATGCATCAAATACAATAAAACATTAAATAAAAAGGTAATTTCTTTATTCTTCCAATATAAAAATCATATATTATGAAAGACAAAAGATTTATTTTGTATTAATAATCAATTTTGATTTTTTTACTCCAATATCATATTTTTTTGTTAATATTATCTCAAAATCTCTCAATCCTTGTAAAAATAGTAAAATTTATAATTCTACTCATTTTGTATTGTAAAGACAGTTTCCATAAGTTTTATTTATATTCTCAGAAATAAAAGTATTAAAAACTATTATATTAAGTGTTAATAGTAGGTTATTTTCTCTTATTATAGTCTCTTTCTTTATCATTATCCTTAATAATTCTATAATTAATATAAATATTATTTATTAATTAATTAATATATTTAATATTGGTAATTTCATTTCTATAAACTGTTATTTACTATTGAATGAAAATTTCTGACAAATTTATGAATTTTTTGTAAAATTGTTAAATTTCCATGAATTTATTAATTTATTATATATTGACATATTTAATTTATTATATTATGCTATCATTTCTTACCAATATAATCAATTTTATGCCATAATTATAATATATGTGAATTAATAAAATCATTTTCAATCTTATCACTCATTAAATGAGAAAATTAATAGCAAAATAAGTAAAATATTAGTAATTTTTACTTATTTTTTCATATTCAAACATTACATAACAAGTATAAGCAATATTCCAGCATTTATCTATTTTTCTATGGCTATAATAAGTTTATCTTTCATATTTCATAAGAATAGTCATAGTACTATTTTAATTAGTAATATTATCAAGAGCTTCATAGACAAATATTACCAAGTGGCAGGGGGAAAAGTACAATAAAAAATGAGGCCAGATTATACTCTGAGATTTTTGAGGTGTTAAGGTATCCAGCATTGGAATAATGGGAAAAAATGATCTATTTCAAAAAACAATAATATGACTGAGTTGGGGGACCACAGTCAATCTGAAAAGGCCCATGTTCCTTTTTTGGGTCTCTGGACTGAATGTTACTGAAAGGGTCCCCTTGGGCCATATAGAGATATTTGGTTTTTTTCAGTTATTATTTCCAGTTTGTTGTAATTTTGGCACTGAGGTCCAACTGGAGCTTGAACCCCCCAGCAGTCCATGAGCAATGGCACAAATACCTTTGATCATAGAGGCTATAGGAGGCCCCTGAGGGGTCAGGAGAAAACTGGCTCAAGGTGTCAGCCTGTGACTCAAAACCAGGGCACAAGCATGACAGCCAAATACCAGAAACCAATGGTAGAGCCAAGATACCACCAAAACATGGAACTGAGCCAAATCAGCTCAAAAATTCTAAAACAAAGGAGGAAACTAACATCTTTCCAAATATACAAGTCCCACAATCATAGTACAAGGAATAACAAGTTATTCCTGCGCAAAGTTGTTGCTGAGCATAAACCTTATTTTTCATCTCTCATCTAAGATCCAGAGGAAGAGGCTTAACCCCATCAAATTGGTATTCAAATTGAAGCTCTAAGTCAGACCCATCCAATGGCTCTAACCAAATTAATCTGGCATCAGAATTACTGAGGGTATGGTCAAAATAAGGTCAAATAAGGTAGAATAAAATATTCACCTCTCATCTAACTTCTACAGTGTTACTGTGGGAAACTTAAAGTAGGGTCTTTTTTGAAAGATACCAATTAGGGCTATCTAATGGTTCCACTCATTTCCCCATATCTCCTCTAGAACAAATGTTATGGGGCAAACAAGCTCCATACAGATTTTGAGAAAATAATACATATGGATAACAAAGCTTGTACATGGCATAGCTTTGCCATATTTTATGTTACACATACCAAATGAGGTACCATTGATTAGAACACATCCAGGGTTATACAATGAACCAACGTTGAGCTGAATATCTCCAAAACTGAAAACGTTATGGAAGCTTTGAGGTCAAAATCCCACAATTAGACCAATACAGCCTTTCTGTGGGATATTCTCCCATAATTATGATGATGAGGTGTCAAACAGACAAATAAGCCTGTTTATACCTCAATACCTCATAGTTTGGTCAATACTGGGGTCCTGTACAGGTTCTATACAGCACTCTACACATCATACACATCAGAAGAGGGCTGTGTGGTCCCCAGATGAAAATTTTCACCCTGTATTGGTGAAAACTGCCCAGATGTGGTTTCGAAACCACATCTGAGACCAATACAGGCTATACAAGCCAGTCCTTGTAAGTGAAAAATCTTGACTTCCTCTATGTAGAAAGGTCTAGAAGCCTTTTTCACCCAATTTTAGGATAAAAAGGGATCTTTTCTCCACCAGAAAAGGTTTCCTTATCCTGCTCTTGAATTCCTACATAGTGAAAGTGTCATAAACAGTTATAATCTTGGAAAATAATCAGGTATAATTATAATTTTAATTATTGTAGTCTTTATTATTGTAACCCAACAGGTAAAGCTGCATCCAGGGCTTTCAACAGTACTCACCATGACTATTACTCAATAGTAAATCCCTGAATATTATTTTATTTACATTTATTATAGTTCATAAACTTCTCTTTACTATTTTCTCCATGTCACAGTCATAGTTAAAGCTTGTAAATAGTTATTAATAAGCTTCATCATAGACTCAACCTGACACAAGGAAACCTGTGCCTTGAAGCTGTGAAAAGTCCACCAGTTTCTGAATGGCTGATGGTCCCAGGCTTTTGATAAAATTTGATAGCAGAGATTTATCCAGAGATAATAAGACACATATATTAATAAGGGTTATGACAATTGATTATTACCTTTTTGAAATGGTTTGTGACAATTACTCCCTCTAGAAATGTCTATTTTTGTGTTTCTTTCAATTTCTCTTCCAAAAATTTTTTATATTGTGTTTGTTCTCTCTTTCACATCTCTTCTTTTTCAAAATTTTCCTTCAGACTTATTTTCTCAAACGCAAATATTCAGATTTACTCCCAGTGAAGCAAGAATAATACCCAAAACTTCATCATTAAAGCCCAACCACACTTAAGCAATTATGGGTCTGAGATTACTTTTTCAAACCTAATTATCACATTTTATATATCAATTTGATGGGTAATTCTGGTAAGATTCTTGGTAATAAGCTAAAAAAAGACTAAAATGGGAGAAAAAAATCAATGAGAAACAATCTTAATTTCATGCATTAACCAAAAACCCAAAGAAAGCTTCCACAGCCCAGGAACAAAGAATGAAGTACAGAAAAATGTTATTCAAAACTCAACTCTCAATAAATTTAGCTCTTTAGTTATTTCATCTCAAAATTTTGATTTCAAACTTTTAAATTTGATTTTTAGATTCAATCCTTGCAGTTCTTAATGGAAATCCTTGATTAATATTCTTTAAGAAAACCTTCCCCTATCCATGATTGATTAATATCCCTTTGAGAATTATTTGTGCCATGAAATTCATAAGTTTGCAAAATTTCAGTTGTCAAGACTTCTTTGACATCCCCCTTGTCAGGTATCTACTACTTTCACCAAAACATTCTGTGTGAAATCCTATCAGGAGAAAAAGATGTTGTGTCTTCCCCACTGAAACTTGGACCAGCTTGAATGTCACTGTTCTGATGAAAATTACAAGACACTTTTTAATTGTCATTTCAAGTTTAAATGAATCTTATTGGGCTTAAATTAAATTCAAGGTGATTTTACTATTATTTACCGCTGGATTGTCATATTAATCTGGATTCTATTGAATAAAAATATGGAGATAGCTCAGGAAAATTTTGAGAGGCTTTACTTCTTGATGTCCTACACTGATGAATCCTTTGAGAGAATCTCTCATGCATTACATGTCAGGCCAAGTCTATGATAAGCTTATAATAAGACTATTAAGAAATTTAAATTCAACTGTGAGATGGTGAAATTTCTTTTAAAACATTATAATATTGATAATAAGGGCTTAAAATATAGTAATAAGTAATTTACTATTAAGAAATAGTGGTGCTGAGTGCTACTAAAAGCCCTGGGTGCAGTCTTACCAGTAGGATTAATATAATAGGAACTACAATAATTAAGTTTAAAGTATTCCTGAGTTTTTTTCCAAGCCTATAGCTGTTTTTGGCAGTCGTACTATGTAGGAATTTAATAAGAGGATGGGGATTCCTCTTTTGGGCAGAGAAAGGTCCCTTTTTATCCTGAAACTGGGTGTAAAAGTCCTCTAGACTATTTCACATGGATGAAGTGAAGATGTTTCACTTTGAAGCACTGAATTGTGGTTTCTGAAAGGCCTGTATACTCTGTATTGGGCTCAGATGTGGTTTTGAAACCACATATGGGCAGTTTTCACCAATACAGGGTGAAGATTTTCATCTGGGGACCACATAGCCCTCTTCTGACATGTATGACACATAGAAGGCTGTACAGAATCTGTATGGGACCTCAGTATTTAATGCACTATGAGGTATTGAAGTATAAACATGCTTTGTTGTCTGTTTGACACCTCATAATCATGGTTATGGGATATTATCCCACAGTAAGGCTGTATTGGTCTTATTCTAGGATTCTGACCTTAAAACTGCCATAAAATTGTCAGTTCTCAAGATATTGACCTCAAGGTTGGTTCATTGTGTAGCCCTGGATGTGCGCTAAGCAAAGTACCTCATTTAGTATGTGTAACATTGAATATGGCAAAGCTATGCCATGTACAAGTTTTGTTATCCATATGTGTAATTTTCTGAAAATCTGTATGGAGCTTGTTTTCCCCATAACATTTGCTTGAGAGGAGATATTGGGAAATGAGTGTAACCATCAGACAGCCCTAATTGTGCTCTTTCCAAAAAAGACTTCACCTTAAGTTTCTCACACTAACACTGTAGATGTTGTATTAGAGGTGAATATTTTATTCTACCTTATTTGACCTTATTTTGTCCATAACTTCTGTAGTTTTTGTGTTATATCAATTTGGCTAGTACCATTTGGTAGCCCTGACCTAGAGGTTCAATTTGAATACCCATTTTCTGGGGTTAAGCCTCTTCCTCAAGGATTTCAGATGTGAGGTGAAAATTAAGGTTTATTCTCAGAAACAACTTTAAGCAGGAATAACTTTTTTATTGTTTGTGCTATGATGATGGAGCTTGTATATTTGGAAACAGGTGAGTTTTCTCTTTTTTTTAATACTTTTTGAGCTTTTTTGGCTCAGATACATGTTTTGGTGGTATCTTAGCTTTACCATTGGTTTGTGGCATGATATTTGGTTGTCATGCTTGTGCTCTGATTTTGAGTCACAGGCTGACGTACCCTCCCTCCTAAAAAGGCTCATCATTGATAAGATTTTTCAGTCTTCCTATTGTAAGGCTTGACTATGAAACAATAAGTAAAAATTACCAATATTTTACTTATTATACTCTGAATGTCCTTATAAATGGATAAATAAGATAAAAATAATTGTAATAATAAACATTTTTTATGATTATGGCATAAGAAATAATTATATTATTAAATAAATATAATAATATAATTTATATTATGAAAGAACAATATGATAAATAAATAAGATAAAAATAATTATAATAATAAACATTTATTATGATTATGGCATAAGAAATAAATATATTATTAAATAAATATAATAATATAATTTATATTATGAAAGAACAATATAATAAATAAATATATCAATATTTTATAATTAATATATTTAAAAGCACTTTATTATTTTTACCAACAAAAAATAAAGTCTTAAAAAATTGTTTTTTATTGATGAAAAACAATTAATAACTATAATATTAATAATACTAAGGTTATATATTAATATGATTACTATTTATATTAATTAAAGAATTATTGATAGTGATAATAGAGAGAAATTATTATAATAAGAGAAAATAAACTACTTTTGACACTTAATATAATAGTTTTGGGAGAATTTACCCACACAATGTAAATACAGCTTATTTAAATTGTATTTACAGATAAAAATAAAATAAATTAGGAATTTTCTTGACCTTACATGGAAATAAAATTTTCAAGAGAACTATAACAAAACAAATCAACAATTGAAGTAATCATGTCAAAAAATGATGATTATAATAAATTATTCCTTTGGTCTTTGATAATATAAAATATTTTACCTTTTGATTTAATTGCTTTATTGTTTTGATGTGTCTGCAGGGGAAATAGAGTAAAAAGGACTCTATTTATAGTAAATTCCTCCCTTCTAGAGTCCATTAGGCTTCTAATAGACATGTACTGAGGGTATCCACTTGAAATGATAAGTATTTTAAGTTTTAGTTATGATTACAACATGATCAAACCATCTTATCTCATTATTACGCCATGATTTAGACTTATCACTATAACTCTAAGTTTGCTGACATCATAGGCATATAAGAAGCCTGAAATTCATGTATTTGATTAGTATTAATCATGATCTAATATTATTCACCAGTTGTAGCACTTATATAACCATGAAACTTAAAATAAGATTATAGTGAGTGATCATACAGGATCAATTTTAAGCTTGAACTTTGATCATTAATTACATTTAAGTTATAACTACTACAGCTATTCTGAGAATGAATTCTGATACCTTGGAATGTCCGTATTAAACTTCCAACAGCATTTCATTCCATCATCAAAACCCTATTTCTGATGATTTTTCTTGTATCTCATCTTTTCTGTTGAAATTCAATATTTTAAACTTCAAACCTTGATTTCAAGGTGTTTTACCTTGAATATTATGATAACAATTACATCATTCTTCATGTATGAGCTAGTAGAAACTGAATATCTACTTTTTTCAAGTTTGGACCACCTTCACAACAAAGTGGTCAACAGCTCTAGTAATTTTGTTCAATAAACCCTTACAACTTATAACCTTGCTTATAGCTTGTCAAATAATGTCCATATCTGTGCTCTTACAGTAGCTACGTGGTGACTTTAATTTTGGTTTAACTCTCTATCATGTAGATTTTAAGAGATATTAGCTAAAAAACATGAATGTATGCATTGACCAAAAAAGTGCATATATTCAGCTTAATCCCTTAAGTATTGACTTTAGAGAATTGTCATAAAAATCTTTTATGTGTTGTTTCTCATGGGGAATCTAATGGTGCAATTTCTTTCACGTGTTTCTTCATTGGTGTCTGAGTTAAATAAGGTTTTATGTCTTTTTTAGGGTATTATTACTTATTCTTTATTAATTATTGACTTTACAGATATGCCATAAAATTGATATATGTGTATTTTACCATGAGGAATCTAATGGTGTAGTTTATTTCACATTTTTACACATTATATTTTGAGTTAATTCAAAGCTTGTACCTTTTCATGGCATTTTCACTGGTTTTAAGATAATTATTGTGAGTATAATTATTATAAAGTCTTTCTTGTGACCTTTTTGGATATGTGGTCATATCTCAAAGGCTCACATTCCCTACCACCAAAAAAAGTTTGTACCACAATCTGATATATTTAATTAGGGCATCATCCACTGTCCTACCTCTTCAATAGACTTTGTTAGTCTTGAAGCTCAATAATGCTTAATTTTCTATTCTTTAGGTTTTCTTTCATGTCTGAACCTTCTTAATACTTTATCAGGATTTTTCATATCTTTCTCAAGTAGCCATGCATCTTCTTGAGCTGGATTTTTATACCTTACAAGGTATTCCCTTTATTTTTTGTTTCTTGTCCTTCTTTCTTTAAGGACTTTCACAATTTTTTTTCTTCTCCTTCTTCTAAAGGGGATATTTCAAGTGGGGGTTTATTTCTTAGTGGAAATAATTCCTTGTCACTTGAGCTGTAAGCTTTTATTGGACTTACAGGAAAATCTGGGTGTTTGTTCATTCATTCACCTGTGATCTCTGGTTGCACAGCATTAGGTTCATGTAGTGCTTTTATCATAAATGTTCCTTCAAAGGAATCTTTCAATTTCTTTGGGCCTTCTATATTTTTTAAATGTAGAGTTGACACTAGGACCAAGTCTCCCATTTTGAAGTCAGGTGGTTTATGAATTTTATCTCATCTTTCTTTTGCATACTTGAAAGAATCTTGCATACATTTGTTTGCATGTTGTCTTGCTTTGTCAAGCATTAATTTGAACCTACTTGCTGTCGGGTGTATATCTACTAAGTCCTTTTTGAAGGTATCATAAGGAATCCTTGGCTTCCAGGCTTTTTCTAGCATTGCTGTTGTTTTGCTAACTGAAGAATGGATTGATGCTTTATATGCCAGCTCAAGAGCTGGTATTAATTTATGCCACTCATGGTTAGAACCATCATAATCTTTGAATTCTAGTCCATAAGCACAGAATCTCCTGATCATGTCTTCTAATGTCTGTATCATTCTTTCTGCTAGACCATCAGTTTGGGGGTGGTAAGCTTTTGAGAATGATAATTTTGTTCCAAACAGGTTATGAAGGTTTTTTCATAATTCTGAAGTGAATTTTGGGTGTATATCACTTATGATATTTTGGAATAGGCCTGTGTGGCTAATAACTTTATTCCATATCATTATGGCTTTTTCCATAGCTGTGTCATCCTTGTGACATGGTAAGAACATTGGAGTTTTGCTTTATCTGTCAACTAATACTAGGCATGAATTCTAACTTCTGTCTCCTCCTGGAGGTAATGCTGTTACCCATTCCATGTGAGCTATTTCCAAAGGGTATTTTGGTTCCTGGATTTGGATCATCATTCAAAATTTCTTTCCTGTGGCTCTGTTTGCTTTCTGGCATCTGTCACAGGTTTTGCAGTATTCTGCAACATCTTTCTTCCAATTTCTCCACCAAGAGCAGGTTTTTACCCTCTCTAGTGTTCTGTCTTCTGAGAGATGTCCAGCTGCAACAATATCATGAAATTCATGTAGTATAGTGTTTATCAGAGTTCTATCTGTTAAAGCCATAACACATGTATGTTTAGTTCTATGATAGAGGCTTCCATCAAGAAGGTGGAATCTTCCTTCATCATATGCTTTTTTCCATATTGAATCTAGTTTTGATGAAAATGATGGGTCTTTACAGTATTTCATTATAAGTTGGAATAAGATATGGCAGTTTATGTCCGTTTTATAGCTTTATTCAGCTTGGTCAAAGAATTCTGTGCCAATATCTGTGACACATATGCTTTCTATATGGTGCTCTTCCTGTGGTACCCATGCTGGCATTTCAGGTTTATTTGCCATAGCCCATCTGCATTTTCATGAATATTACCATATTTATGAACTATAGTCATATTTCCTCTATATTCTTGGATTGCAATTTGGCCTCTTAGCATATGTCTATTTGGAGTTTTCATTTTTAATAAATATCTTACAGAATTGCAATCTGTCATTACATCAAACACTGTTCCATCCAAATAATAGTGTTGTTTTTCTAAAGCCCACAATAAGCAGAGGCATTCCGTTTGTCTTTCTTCATACCTTGCTTCTGTTGGCTTTATTTGTCTTGAAATAAAGCAAATTGGTCCTTCAATAGGTTTGTCATTTATGATTTGTGTTTGGTGTAGTGCAGCACCTAATCCTTCTCCACAAGCATCAATGTATAGCTTAAAGGGTAGTTTCCAATCTAGCATTAGAAGAAATGCGGCATTTGTTGAGGAATTTTTCACTTCTTTATAGGCCTTGACTCTTTCTTCAGTCATTTAATAGACTGTCTGTTGGTCACAGAGCTTATACAAGGACTTAGCAATTCTGGCAAAGTCTTTTATGTGCTGTCTGTAATAACCAGAAAATCCTAGAAATCATTGCATTTGTTTTTTTGATTTGGAGCATTTGCTTCAATGATACTGCTGCTACTTTTCTCTTATCTATGCCAAAACTTAGTCCATATACAACATGTCCTAGTGCTTTCAGCTCACTGTATGCAAAATGACACTTTTTCAAGGAGATTTTTATGTTTACTTGTACTATCTTTTGAAATACTCTTTCTAGTCTTGTTAAGTGACTATCCCAAGTTTCTGAGAGAGCTATGATATCATCAATATAGATAATCAACCATCCTTCTGACAACTCTTCAGGAAATATGGTATTCATTATCCTTTGGTAATGGGAAGGTGCTTTCTTTATACCAAATGGTGTTCTTAGATATTCAAAAATTCCACAGTGAACTATTATCCTCAGTAGTTTTTTGGCATTGTCTGTGAAGACATTTTGATGAAATACCTTTAGAGCATCCATGGCTGTGATGAACTTAGCCTGAGATAATTTGTCAATGTCTCATGGATTCTCGGTATTGGATATCTGTCAGGGATAGTATGGGTATTTAGAGCTTTAAAGTCACCTACCATCCTTGATTTTTCATTGTTCCAAGTTATGATGACAGGTGTAGTGACCTCTACCTTTTCATTATGTCCTGCTTTCCTTAATACTCCAAGGTCTATTAATTCTTTAATGTTTACCTCCAAAGCTTTTCTTGCTCTTGGGCTAGCTGGGTAAGCTGGTCTTCTTAATGGAGGTGGATAAGGTTTTTCAACATTAAGGATTATGTCTACCTCATGTCCAATTATGGCACCTAGTGGTTCTTTGTCAGTTGCAAAGGCATTCTTATATTTAAATAAGAGTTCAATCAATTTTTCTTTCATTTTTTCTGTTAATTGACAATTGAAATCTGCCTCTTTAAGCTGTTCAGCCATGAAAAAATCCTTTTCTGGGGTTTTTTCTTCATTCTTAATAACTGTGATTTGTTTTTTGTTATTGAAGAAGCCAAATTTTTGTCTTTTATTGTCTCCTATGGGAAAATATCTCTCTTTTTGGTTAGAGATATCTATGCCATAAATTGACAAGTAGTCATTTCCAAGTATAAGTGGGTACTAGTGCAGTTTTCCATCACTAAAAAATCTACTTTCAATCTGATACATTGTGAAGGATGAGGAAAAATGAGTGTGAGGTCACTTATTCCAAGGGGCTTCATGCTTTCACTTGCACTACTAAATTTTACTCCTTGTATTGGTATAAGTTTCTCTTTCCAATCTGGTACAATTTTTTTCAAATAACTCTTACCAGCACAGGTACAATATTCTCCTGTATCTAAGTTCACTTTTGCCTCTTGGTTTTCAACCATGACAATACTTATACTTTATTTTCCAGCTGTATATCCCATCCCTTTTTCTGGTTTGTTTCTATACAATTTGGCATCTTCTATGTTTGTCAGGCATGTATCAGATGTTCCAACTTGGGGTAAGTTTGAATTGACATCCAGTACCTCATATATTAAGTCAATATTATCAATTTAATCACTTTCAGAAGTTCCTGATTCTTCAGTGTCCTTTTCAGAATCAGATTCTTCTTCTTTATCATTGTGGTCCTCTGTTTGCACAATTTAATTGATTTTTGCTTTTTTAAGGCAATTATGGGCTAAATTTCCAATACCTCCACATTTGTTGTCCTTTTTTCATTACTGTTGGATGTATTGGGATTGAAAGCTCCTCTTGGTTTATCTTTCTTGAAAAAATGGCTTATTTGGACTTTTAATGTCCAATTTCTTCCATGTTTTGCCAATTTTGGTCCTTGTCACTATGTCTTCTAGTGCATTGATATAATCTTCTGAGAAGAATGGTTCTATACACCTGCTTCTCAGGGCATGTTCCAATTATCCTTCACATTTCTCAGGTATTTTTATGTGTACCATCTTTTGTGACATTTCTGGGTACAGTGCATTTAATATTTCAACTTTTTTCATGAACCAAGTCAAATTTTTATCCTTTTCTGGGTCAAAGAAAGAATTTTCAAATGCATTTTCTATTTTGTACCTCCAGGCATCATTAGCCCACTTGGTGATCATTTCTTGTTTCCACCAAGACCAGCTATTCTTGCCATTTGTTTTCCTTGTGCCATAATACCATCTTTGTCGATATTTCTCAAATAGTGAGTGTATTCTGGTGCTTACTGATTCATCCGGTATGGAATAATCTTCTTGTAATGTGTCAATTGGTTTAATAAATGCCATATGGTCTTATTCACCAGCTCTTGTGAATATTGGCCATTCTTGTAATTTAGGTGCTTCCTTCATTAAGACTCTGTTATTGTCTTTATGACTCAAGTCTGTTATGAATGGTTTTTTATTTCCTCTATTAGTTTAACAGGACTTCTTATGTGAGAAAATGGGGTTGATAACTTTGGCATATTCAAGTTAGCCTCATTTATCTTATCCGTTGTGAGCCTTAGAGGTAATTTCATATACCCAAAAGACCACAAATATAAAAAATAACATATTAATATAAATAAAATAAATTTATTTATATTATTAAAATAAAAATCAAAATATAAATATAAAATTATATTAAAAATAAAAAATTAATTATAATTTAAAAATAAAAAATACATTAAATTTTGTAAATATAAAATTACATTTATACTTGAAAAAATTAAGTAAAAATGAAACTTTAACAAAATTGTGAAAAAATAAATAAATTTGGAAAAAAGTTAAATAAAATTTATTATAACTTTTTATCCAATAAATAAACATATAAAATTTATTTCACCATTGGATTCCTCATAAAAAATCAGGTGGGGTCACCTCTGAGTGAAATTCTTGTAACTCAACTCTAAATAAGCTTAAATTAAGTTTTTAGTATTTTCAATACAAAAGTTGAAAATCCTCAAAACCTTAATTTAATTCACACCACATGTGGTGTTAACCCTCAATTTTTGTGTTAAAAGTGAGGTGTTGTGTTTAGTTTAGAAGTTATGAGGAATTGAAGTATTTTCAATTGAATTCAATTGAAATGTCAAAATGTGCGCATGTATTACATAAGTGAACTTTGATTTACATATGAGGTGTCAATTATTACTGTATTGTACTGTACAATTGAATTGAATTACATATGTAAATTATAAGTATAATACATGATGAGGAATTAAAGGAAAAATAAATTGGAAAGATTAAATTTGGGGGGAAAAGGAACTCCAGCTCTAAGGGGGAGCTAGACCCCCAAAATCCTTGCTGACAGGCGTGGGATGTCAAAATTCACGCAAAAGTTCATCACTTTTGGCCTGGAATTGAGTTACAGGGTCTGTGGACTCAATTGATGATGAGGTTTTGATACCAACTGGGGTAGTTTTAGCTGTTGCCAAGAGGGTAAAACTACCCTTAAGATAAAACAATCATAATAAAAACAGTTTTAACTGGTTTCTACGCCTCTGACACACATTCTGACGTGTTTTGAAGGCTCTAGGCCTGGTATTGCTATAGTAATGGCTGATTTAAGGGTCTAAAATGGCTAAAAGTGGCTAAAAATGGCTTAAACCAGCCCTTTTTGGTCTAAACCAGGGTTCAATGATGCCATAATTGGCTTTTCTGTTGTCAGACTGTTTTTCACGACTGACAAAATTAAGTTTACTTTTGGAGTAAGAGAATTGATGGCTATAAAAGAATGTCTTCTTTGCCCCACTTTTCTCTTCATGTTAGAATCTTTTCCTTTTATTAATTAGTTTAAAACTGTTAAACCAATCAATCAAAGATTCCAACCACCACTTTTAAATCATTTTAATCCTTTTAACCACCTGAAAAAATCATTATAATCATTGTTTGTAACTCTTATAATCATTTTTACCCCTGAACCACCCCAAAAGTGAATTAAAGCATCTTTCATCACTGTAAACTTTGTCACTTTGTTTCCAAATTCACTCTGGTCACTTTTGGGCGTGTTTTCTCTTTAATATTCTTTTTAAAGACTTTGTTCTTTAATTAATTGCTTGCAGTTCTTTGCTCAATTAATTCCAATTGAAATTGCTCTTGAAGAAATTTCTTTTGTAGCCTTAAAATATCTCTTGTAGAGTATTTTTTGGATAAATTTTTATTGTTGGTAAAACAATAAATTTTTATAATATCATTGTTTTATACTAATAAAGCTATAAACAATAAAATTGGCGTGTTTTCTCTTAAAAATAATATTTCATACTATTTTTAATTGATTTTTACCTTATACAAATTTTGAGGACAGGAAAAGTACTTGATTTTTAATCAAAGTTTCATATCCACACCTTACATTTGGGGGCCCAGCCGTGATATTTTACCTGTGACATATTTTTTTACTCTTTTTAAATCTTTTTTCTTCTATTGAAAAATTTAAAAACATATGAAAAATACTTATAATTCAAAAAATCCATAAAAAATAATTTTTTTCATATTATAAGTGAGGCTTAAATTTTTATTTCTTTTTTTGAAATATCCTTTTTTTTACTTAATTAATTTGCTTTTGCATTAATTTTAGTGTCTGACAACGTGGTAAGACAAGAAAACATTGAAACAGCCTCAACAGTAACCAGCATTATCCCTGCCAGTACTGTTAATTCTGATCATAAGAGCACTGTTATTGTGACTCAAAATAACCAGCCTGAACCAATATCTTCTGAATTAATTAACTTGGACATAAGTAATACCCTTCAGAAAGCTAAAAATTTGGCCAATAGTAAGTTTTTTGACGTAAAAATACTATTTTAAGCCTTTTTAACCAGAATTATGCCTTCAACCAGGTCAGGAGCCAGCTACAACCCCTCAAGCAGCTCCCAAAAAGGTAATAGACGTGATTATGGCAGAGGCCAACCAGGTACAGAAGGAAAAGGGTCAGTTGATGACTTCCAAACAACTAAAATGGGTCATTCTGAAGCTGATAATACCATTTTACCTTCAAAAAGAGCTGACACCGCCACAACAAGCCTCTGTGGACATATAAAAAGCCAGCCACAGTGCATACAACAATGCACTTCAATTCAAGGAGTACCAGATCCTTGCAGACCTGTGGAAGAATTGCATGAATTCTTACCTGACAGTAAGAAAATTCTTGGGCCATCCCAACACTTGCAAATTGCTCAATGGATGGCATCCATTAATGGAGAAGAAAAACATGATGCTTTTGACACTAGAATGGAGGAAAAACAACCCTCCACCAACCAAACCAGTGCCAAAAACAGCCCCAGTGGCCAGCAGCAGCAGCAATTCCAACGTGAAAAAGCAGCCACAAACTCCAAACAAGGGCAAAGGGAAGGCACCAGCCCCAAAACCTTACAGCCAGGGCTACAGAATCCCAAAGATTCAGCAGGATGCCATGGAAAATGTATTTCAGATGGCCAGAACCATGATGGAATTACAGAAGAAGGAGGAAGCCAGATTAAGGTTCCAGAAATGATTTCTGACATATTTGATTCCATCCCAGAGTTGTATAATGCTATAAATGACGTGAAAAAACATCTTTCTGATAAAAATGACACCATTTGTAACAACATTAAAACAAACAACCTGAGTCTGTGCCAAATTAATGAAACACTTATGTGTTTTGAAAAAGTTTTAAGAACAATTAAAAATTCTAATAATGACAATTCTTCTAACATTAAAATAAATGAACAATCTGCCATTATTAAAGAATTAACAGATAAATATTCTAAATTCAATATTGATGACATGATTGAAACAAGAATTAAACAAGCCATAAATATTATCAAAACAGATAACAAGAAAGTCCTTGATGACATTTCAAATTCATTTACTGAAGTAAAGACATATACCATTGCCTTGAAAAAGTGTTTTGATGCTTCACAAGAAGAAGTATCAAAATTATCAATAAAATTGAATCAAGTCACTGCTGATAATACAAGACAGACAGAGTTATGGCAAGAACTGACACATAAGGAAGACATGTATAAAATTGAAGTAATAAATTTAATACAAAGCTTCCAACATGAATACAGAAATTCCCAAAGGTGTAACAACAGTAAAATGAATGACATTGAACAAATACTGAACACCTTACCAAGAATGTCTACACCTCTAAATCAAAATGAGGGCACAAGAATTCCAAATCCACAAGTATTGGATCCTGATAATTCACAATTAAAAAATGAATTATCCACTTCTTTTCATAACTTGGAACCATCAATGGGCCAAGCACTCTTGAAAGAAGTTCCAAAACTTAAAGAATGGCCTCACTTCAGTGGTGAAGGAGAGTATGACCATATGGAATTCATTAGAGGTATTGACATGATCAAAGAGGATTTTTAATTACCAGACAGATTGGTAACAGCCAGGTTTAACACCTTGTTTACCAGATCAGCTCACAGATGGTACATCAAAATAAGACAAGCACATGGACACCAGAGTTGGACTTGGTGGAAAACCCAAATCATCAACAAATGGGCAAATGATGCTTGGAGGTTTAAAGTTGAAACAGCCTTTGAATCTGCCAAATTTGATGCTGATAAAGACAGAGCTTTACCATGGTTTTGCCAACAAAAGGACAGATTAACAGCATTATATCCTGACATGTCAGAGTTTATGATCCATAGAAAAATTCTGAGACAATGTGTAAGATGTGACTATGAAACTGATGATAATATTACTATTAATCAACAGTACTATGTCTGTTCTTATGAAATATAATAATAAAATATTATTATAACCACAATTAAATAATTAAAAATTATTTCTTTCACGTGTTAAGCACTACTAGTGATTTTAACAGTGAGCAAGTAATTGTCTACAAGAATCAATTACAAGAAGAATTTAATAATAAAAACTTCTTTATTAAAATAATAAAATTATTTTAATATATAATTATCTTTTGCAAGAATAATTATAAAGATAATTCTTGAAGAAAACTATTACTAGAGAAAAACTTTAAGAATTAAAGATAAATGACTCACTAATACTCCAAAGAACTTATTGATAATAAAAGTAGAGAAATTTGACGTGGAATTGTGGATTTAAGGGATCAAAAGGATTTATAACAGTATTACAACAATATATAGTTGGATTCTATGATTTCACGTCTTTCTGATTGATTCTGAAAGAATTAAAACACTTAAGAATAGTTGAACTAATACTTACTTGTTGGTAATAAAGATTAATAAATTGATAAGATGATGATACGGAAAAAACAGCAAGAAGAGGCTTCTTTTAAGTCAATAACAGCTCACAGAGGCGTGCCATGGAGCAAACTGAAAAACCAGTGAGTGAGAAAACAATAAACCTTTTTGGATTATTGATTGCATCATCTGTTGTCATGTAAGATTATCATAATTACTTAATTGATGCTTTTACGTGACTACCAACCCCAATATGGTTAAGAATAAAAAGAGTAACACTTGTAAATCTTCTTTTATTCTAAAATAATCATTGATTTCTCAAAGTTATCAATGTTATTGCCAATTTCATCACAGGTTGTAATTACTGTGAATTTTTGAAGATTCAGTGTTTCACGTAGAATATCCAAAAATGGACTGTAAGTAAAACTTTTAATTTTACTAGTAAAACTGTAATTCCTTTTGGTTGTACCATAGATAATACAGTTCTCCTTTAGTCCTGAAAGTTTCAGAAAGATTCATTAAGAATTGTATTTTTAATGAATTTTTGAAGGTTTTACCTCATTTCTACGTAGAATTGCAAATAGCAGTGTTTTGCTGGTTGCTATGAGGTAAATCAATGAATATGGGTCCCAAAAGGGTTTTAATTACTCTTTTGGGGTTTATCCATGGAAAGTCATTAGTAATTGACATGGTTACAGGAGTGTAAGTAGCTCATTACCTCCTTGACACGTCAAAATAGCAGATTATTTGCTATTTTCTGATGTTTTACAGTAGTTGTAACTTGGTAACCAAGTTCCCAAAGAGTTTTAGTTTACCAATTGGGCCAAGATGAGCCATGGATCCATGCTCTGGAGCTATCCACGCCTCTGAGGCCTCAGAAGTTGGGTACCCTGGCTCTCTTTGATGTCTTTTGTCCCCCTTGCCTATTTTTTACGTCAAAATAGTAATTTAAGCTTAAAGTGAGATATCCACTATGGGTGTACCAAAAGTCCATGTAAGAATACCATGATATTAAGTGCTCAAAACATGCATAACACTATTCTTAGTGTATATGTAACATGGGATTTCTCACTTTCCCATTATTTTGGCTAAAAATCAAGAAAAACAAAAATTTTCACGGATCTTTTATGTGGTATTAATGATGTGGTATTGAAGTATTTTCCATTTTACCACCTCAAATACTTAAATTGAGCTTATTCACTCTATGGAGCTACCCTAGGTGAATTTTTGTGTAGAATCCAAATCTGGTCTTAAATCCATGGATTTACTTACTCAATAAAAAGTTATTCATCTTTTCTGAAATTGAAAATGATGAATTTTGGATATATGCATGACTTATGAGTTTTGCATAATTCAAAATTTCTTTTTAAGATAATTGTGGCCTATTTGGGTATGTAAAATATACCTCAAGGCTCACATTCCCTCCCACCAAAAAATAAAATTGTACTACAATTTTATTAGTGATAAAAAGAATAAGGCCCCAAAAGGGGGTTAATGTCCACTGTCCAACCTCTTCACATTACTCAGATCAAGTAATTTAAAGCACATTTATAGACATATTCAGGCTTGTGGCCTTCTTTCATGACTAAATCTTCTTAAGAGTTTATCTGAGTCAGGTATTTCTGATTCTGCCATCCATTCATCTTCATGTACTGGATTTCTATATCTGACAAGATATTCTCTTTGATTTTTACCCCTAAGTCTCCTTTCTTTAATGACTTTCTTTATCTTTCTGTCTTCATTCTGTTCCACAGGTGGTACAGTTAAAGGAGTTGGGTTTCTTAAAGGAAACAATTCTTTATCAGCTGGTTGATAAGGTTTTATCAAGCTGACTGGAAATGTGGGGTGTTTATTTTCCAATTCACCACTCAATTCCACTTGAACTGCATTGGTTCCATGTAAAGCAACAATAACAAAAGGTCCTACATAAGAATCTTTAAGTTTCTTTGGGCCTTTGATATTATTAAAATTCAAGGTTGAAACTAGAACTAAGTCCCCTACTTTGAAGTCTGGTACTTTATGACTCTTGTCCCACTTCTGTTTTGCATAATCAAAAGCATCATCCATACTTTGTTTTGCATGGTGTTTTACTTTATCAAGCATTAATTTGAAGCTGGAAGCTGTAGGATGAATGTCAATCAAGTCTTTCCTCAGTGTGTCTGCTGGGAGTCTTGGATTCCATCCTTTTTCTAACATAGCAGGAGTTTGTCCTGTGGAAGAATGGACTGATGTCTTGTATGCCAATTCTAATGCAGGTATCAGAGTGCACCAGTCATGGGTAAAGCCATCTGAGTCTTTAAATTCTAATCCATAAGCACAAAATCTCCTGATCATGTCTTCTAAAGTTTGAATCATCCTCTCTGCTAGCCCATCTGTTTGAGGGTGATATGCTGTAGAGAATGATAACTTAGTCCCAAACAATCTATGAAGATTGGTCCAAAGTGCAGATGTGAACTTGGGGTCTCTGTCACTTATGATATTCTTAAATAACCCTGTATGAGAAATAACTCTACTCCATAAAAGAAGAGCTGTATCCATAGCAGTGTCATCTTTATGACATGGTAAGAATATGGGAGTTTTGCTATATCTGTCTACAATGACTAAACAAGCATTATAACTTTTGTCACCACTTGGAGGAAGTGCTGTGACCCAATCCATGTGAACAACTTCCCAAGGGGATTTTGGTTCTTGAATATGGATCATTAATCCAAATTTCTTGCCTGTACTCCTGTTTGCTCTTTGGCATCTATCACAGGTATGGCAATATTCAATGGTTTCTTTTCTCCAAGATGGCCACCATGCACAGTTCTTCACCTTTTCAAGTGTTCTGTCTTCTGATAGGTGTCCAGAGTAAATGCTATCATGGCATTCATGAAGAATGGTATTGATGAGCAATCTACTACACAATGTCATCACACAAGAATGTTTTGTTCTATGGTAAATAATCCCATCAAACAAGTGAAATCTTCCTTCAGAATAGGAATTTTTCCAAACTTCATCTAGTGTATTAACCAAAGATGTGTCTTTGCAGTCTTTATCCAATAAAGAAGTCAAGATATGGCAATTCTTGTCTTGTTTATAAGACTCTCTGACCTCTTCAAAGAATTCAGTCCCAATATCAGTTATGTTAATTCCTTCAATTGGAATCTGTGGTTCAGCTTCCAAAGGTACATAAGCTGGGTTATCAGGAGTGTTGGCTAAAGCCCATCTACTAAGTCCATCAGCATTTTTGTGAATGTTTCCTGCTTTATGAACTATAGTCATGTTTCCTCTATATTCTTGAATGGCTATTTGCCATCTCAACATATGTCTGTTGGGAGTTTTCATGTTAAGAAGTGATTTCACGGCATTACAGTCAGTTATCACTTCAAAAACACTGCCATCAAGGTAATAGTGTAATTTCTCAAGTGCCCATACCAAACATAAGCACTCCATTTGGCTTGCACCATATCTGGCTTCTGTTGGTTTGATTTGTCTTGAGATATAACAAACTGGTCCTTCTGTAGGTTTGTCATCAATAATTTGGACTTGGTGTAGGGCTGCCCCTAATCCATCCCCACATGCATCAATGTACAATTTAAAAGGAATATTCCAGTCAGGCATGAGGAGTAAAGGTGCTTCTGTAAGGGCTTTCTTTATCTTCTCATAAGCTTTAATTCTTTCCTGTGTCATTTCAAATACAGTCTGTTGATCACAGATTCTATAAAGTGACTTGGCTAGAATTGCAAAATCTTTCAAGTGTTGCCTATAGTAACTAGCAAATCCAAGAAAAGACATCATTTCTTTTTTATTCTGGGGTATTGGCTTAAGTAACACTGCTGCTACTTTATTCTTGTCAATACCCAAGCTCAAACCAGAAACAACATGTCCTAATGCTTTGAGTTCTTCAAAACCAAAATTGCATTTCTTAAGTGAAATTTTCATGTTCACTTCTGCAACTTTATGAAGTACTCTTGCAAGTCTTTCAAGGTGCAAAGACCATGAGTCAGAACATATAATAATATCATCAATATAAATGATAAGCCATCCTTCAGACAATTCTGTGGGGAAGATGGTATTCATCATTCTTTGATAATGAGATGGAGCATTTTTAATGCCAAATGGCATTCTAAGATACTCATAAATACCACAGTGAGTGATAATTCTAAGTAATTTCCTAGCTTTAGGCGTCAAAACATTTTGATGGAAGCCTTTTAATGCATCCATTGATGTTATATACTTGGCTTTAGACAATTGAGTCAAGGTTTCTTGGATCCTAGGGATTGGATACCTATCTGGAACTGTGTAGGTATTCAAAGCTCTAAAATCTCCAACCATTCTTGACTTATCATTATGCCATGCAATAATAACAGGTGTTGTCACTTCAACTTCCTCATTATGGCCTACTTTCCTTAGCACACCAAGTTGGATCAACTCTTGGATATGTTTTTCCAAGGCCTCTCTAGCTCTGGGACTGGCTGGATAAGCTGGTCTTCTAAGTACTGGAGGATATAGTCTATCAATATTAAGAGTAATATCAATTTCATGTCCCCTTATAGCGCCTAATGGTTCATTATCAGATGCAAATGCATTATTGTATGTATATAATACATCAATAAGTTCATTCCTCATCTTTGGTGACAATGATGGATTAATTTGTGCTTCAACAAGTTGTTTAGACACAAATTCATCTTTGTAAGTATCTTTGACAGAAGATACTACAGATATCTGTTTTGGCATATTGGAGAAAGCAAATTTTTGCCTTTTGTTATCTCCAATTGTGAAATATCTGTCTTTATGGTTATTTATATCAATACCATAAATATTCAAGTAATCATTTCCAAGAATGATATGCTGAGATGTACAATTATCCATTACTACAATCTCAGTTTTCATTCTTACACTTCCTGCTGGATGTGGGAATACAATATTAGTATCCAATATGCCCAAGGGGTACATATTGTTACTGGCACTACTGAACTGTACACCTTCTATTGGTAATAGATGGTTTTTCCATTCAGGAAGTATAATTTGAAGATAATCTTTGCCAATACAAGTGCAAAATGCCCCTGTATCCAGATTCACTTTGGCTTCAATATCACTCATTAGAACTGATGTGATACAGGATGCTCCAGCAGTATAACCCTTTCCTCTAGCAGGTTTTGTTTTACACATTCTGGCATCTTGGATATTGATCAGGTTGTAGCAATCCTCACTGTACTGTGGCAAGTGGGTATGGACTTCTGTGACCTCAAAGAAAGCTGAAATGTTTTCAATGGGATAGTCCTCTACTGGTGTATCTTCAGAGACTGCAGAATCTTGATCAGACTCTTCTTTCTCTTCAGTACACTGAATGTCTTCAATGATTTGAACTTCATTGATCTTTGTCTTCTTAGGGCAAGTGTTGGCTAAATGTGAAGTACTTCCACATTTATGACACTTCAAGACAGGTCTTTCTGGTCTTCTTTCTTCTCTAGGAATCTTTGAGACTATTTTGGACTCTATTGGGTTTCTAACCCAAGTTTTACCAATTCTTGTTCTGGTAATGATATCTTCCATAGCATTAATGTAGTCCTCTGTTGAACAGGGTTCCACACATCTGCTTTTGATAGCATGTTCCAGTTCTCCTCCACATTTTCTTAATATTTTCATATTAATCATAGTGTCAGACATATCTGGGTGTAAAGCAGATAATCTGTCTTTTTGTTTGAAGAACCAAGTAAGTGGTTTGTCTTTTTCTGAGTTAAAAATGGCACTTTCAAAAGCATTCTCCATTTTAAACCTCCAAGAATTATTGGCCCATTTGGTAATCACTTCAGATTTCCACCAAGACCAGTCATGTCTTCCATGATCCATTCTCATCTTGTAATACCATTTCTTTGCAGTCTTGGTAAACAAACAATGTAATTTTCCTACTATGATTTCATCAGGTATATTAAAGTCTTCTTGCAACATATCAATAGTCCTGATGAATTCAATATGGTTGTATTCTCCTTCACCAGAGAATGTTGGCCATTCTTCTAATTTGGGAATATCCTTTGCAGAAATAACATTCTCTCCTAAGAATGGAGTCAAACTTTCTTTGACAGAAAGTTTTTCTTCAGTCAAAGGTGTAGAATGTCTTGGCATATGTGGTTCATGATTCTTATGAATTTGCTCCACACTTGCAATTATTTCATTCTTCAATTTCTGCCTTTCACTGTCACTTTTTGCTAAATGTATAGCAAATTGATTGGTGTTCTTAACTATTTGTAAGACATGGTCTTCAAGAGTTTTAAGTCTATCATTTACTTTAAAGATGGAAAGATCCTCTGTGTCATTATTTTGACATTGGTTCTCAATTCTTTCACAAGCATTGCTAATTGACTCAAGGGTGACAGTTGTCAATTTATGCCAATCAGAATGTTGCTTGTCATTTTTCTTTAAATCATTGATGTCTAATGTAATTTGCTTCAACTTTGACTCAAGTTTGCCAATTTCTACACTAATACTTCTATGTACATCATTTATTTGCGTGGAAAAGTCCTGTTCATCCTTTCCTGCTCTTTGGCTGTGAATTCCATAAGAGTTCTGGCCATATTGAAGACACTGTCCACGGCTGAAGGCTCCAATCTGGGGATCCTGTACCCTTGTGGGTAAGGTCTGTGCCAATTGGCTTTGCCTTTGCCCTTGCCTTGATGGTTCTTGGGACCTCTCTGTTTCTTTTGAGGTCCTTTGGGCTTGTCCTTGGATGCTTCTGGAGCTGGTTTGGAGCTGGTAGATGCCACTGGTGCCTCTGTCTCCAAAGTTGGAGTCATTTCCAATTCTTTCTTCTGGTCTATGGATAAAAGACTCTGGTTCTTCAACCAATTCTTTATCTTTTTGACCTTGTCTTTGCAAGACAGGGGGCTCCAACCTCCTAAGAGTTCTATGGTCTTCTCCTGACCCAGAAAGCTCTTGATGTGTAAGTAGGAGTTCATGGCCCCCTGCCAAAGGCTTGGGCAGATTTCCCACTCCTCTTCTTTGGCTGCTCTGAACCAATTTTTGTACTGGCTCTGATATATTTCTATTGCTGCCACTTGAAAATGGTTCAGCCCTGGAAATATTATCATAAATTAGTTCAGGCTCAGAATTCACGTCAAAATCTGTTGGTACAGACCTTGGGGAATGGGGGGCAACTCTGGCATCCTCCAGATGTGCCTTTCTTGTGGAAGATTTGGCACTTCTGGATTTGGTCTTGCCTCTTCCTTGTCCACATCCATCTGGTTGGACTGAATAGTTGCTTCCATTTCTGGTATGCACCATTTTCACGTCAATTTAAAGATAAAAGGTGAAAATATAAGATAAAATACACACCTTTTGGTGGTAATTTAGCTTTTTCTGAGTTGAATAAGGTGCCTCTTTTAGCAATCTGCACCTCAATACTGTCTTCAAATTCTGCTTCTGAAGATTCTGGACTAGTGATATATCTTTTACTGAGTCTGTTGCCAGCTGCACAGTATTTGATTAAAGACACTAAAAGAAATTATAAAAGAGAAAAAATTATTTTTTATACTTTTTAAAATATTTTTTAAAGATTTTTTATAAGTTTTATATTTTTTAATATTAAAAAAATTATTCTTTTTAAAGAAAAAAAATTAAAATTTAAGATTTTGAATGAAAATTAATTCAGAGTAACTCAAAGAATAATTTTATAAGTTTTTGGATGTGAAAAAGCCACGTGTAAAAACAATATAAAATTAAACCAAATTCCTCAATGAAAAAGATTTTAAAACAATTTCAAAAATAAAAATATTTTAACTCCAAATTGAAAGAAAAAAATTAATTAAATTAATATATTTTAGAGCTTAAAAATATATTAATTAAGGGTACAAGGTTCAAAAAAACACGGCCAGGCCCCCAAATGTAAGATGTGACTATGAAACTGATGATAATATTACTATTAATCAACAGTACTATGTCTGTTCTTATGAAATATAATAATAAAATATTATTATAACCACAATTAAATAATTAAAAATTATTTCTTTCACGTGTTAAGCACTACTAGTGATTTCAACAGTGAGCAAGTAATTGTCTACAAGAATCAATTACAAGAAGAATTTAATAATAAAAACTTCTTTATTAAAATAATAAAATTATTTTAATATATAATTATCTTTTGCAAGAATAATTATAAAGATAATTCTTGAAGAAAACTATTACTAGAGAAAAACTTTAAGAATTAAAGATAAATGACTCACTAATACTCCAAAGAACTTATTGATAATAAAAGTAGAGAAATTTGACGTGGAATTGTGGATTTAAGGGATCAAAAGGATTTATAACAGTATTACAACAATATATAGTTGGATTCTATGATTTCACGTCTTTCTGATTGATTCTGAAAGAATTAAAACACTTAAGAATAGTTGAACTAATACTTACTTGTTGGTAATAAAGATTAATAAATTGATAAGATGATGATACGGAAAAAACAGCAAGAAGAGGCTTCTTTTAAGTCAATAACAGCTCACAGAGGCGTGCCATGGAGCAAACTGAAAAACCAGTGAGTGAGAAAACAATAAACCTTTTTGGATTATTGATTGCATCATCTGTTGTCATGTAAGATTATCATAATTACTTAATTGATGCTTTTACGTGACTACCAACCCCAATATGGTTAAGAATAAAAAGAGTAACACTTGTAAATCTTCTTTTATTCTAAAATAATCATTGATTTCTCAAAGTTATCAATGTTATTGCCAATTTCATCACAGGTTGTAATTACTGTGAATTTTTGAAGATTCAGTGTTTCACGTAGAATATCCAAAAATGGACTGTAAGTAAAACTTTTAATTTTACTACTAAAACTGTAATTCCTTTTGGTTGTACCATAGATAATACAGTTCTCCTTTAGTCCTGAAAGTTTCAGAAAGATTCATTAAGAATTATATTTTTAATGAATTTTTGAAGGTTTTACCTCATTTCTACGTAGAATTGCAAATAGCAGTGTTTTGCTGGTTGCTATGAGGTAAATCAATGAATATGGGTCCCAAAAGGGTTTTAATTACTCTTTTGGGGTTTATCCATGGAAAGTCATTAGTAATTGACATGGTTACAGGAGTGTAAGTAGCTCATTACCTCCTTGACACGTCAAAATAGCAGATTATTTGCTATTTTCTGATGTTTTACAGTAGTTGTAACTTGGTAACCAAGTTCCCAAAGAGTTTTAGTTTACCAATTGGGCCAAGATGAGCCATGGATCCATGCTCTGGAGCTATCCACGCCTCTGAGGCCTCAGAAGTTGGGTACCCTGGCTCTCTTTGATGTCTTTTGTCCCCCTTGCCTATTTTTTACGTCAAAATAGTAATTTAAGCTTAAAGTGAGATATCCACTATGGGTGTACCAAAAGTCCATGTAAGAATACCATGATATTAAGTGCTCAAAACATGCATAACACTATTCTTAGTGTATATGTAACATGGGATTTCTCACTTTCCCATTATTTTGGCTAAAAATCAAGAAAAACAAAAATTTTCACGGATCTTTTATGTGGTATTAATGATGTGGTATTGAAGTATTTTCCATTTTACCACCTCAAATACTTAAATTGAGCTTATTCACTCTATGGAGCTACCCTAGGTGAATTTTTGTGTAGAATCCAAATCTGGTCTTAAATCCATGGATTTACTTACTCAATAAAAAGTTATTCATCTTTTCTGAAATTGAAAATGATGAATTTTGGATATATGCATGACTTATGAGTTTTGCATAATTCAAAATTTCTTTTTAAGATAATTGTGGCCTATTTGGGTATGTAAAATATACCTCAAGGCTCACACAATGTGGAGGTGACTTAGAGCATGCTGTCAAAAGCAGGACTACTGAACAATCTTCAGCAGAAGATATTATCAATATACTAGAAGAAGTAACCACCAGAACCAAAATTGGTTCTAGTAGGGTGAATCTCAAAACAAGGTTTAATACACCTTGGAAAGATTCTGTGGACAAAAACCCCAAAGAAAATTCTGGTAATATTAAATATAAATCTGCAGATACAGTCAGAAAATGCCATATTTGCCAAAGCACCACCCATTTAGCCAATACATGTCCAAAGAGGGGGAAAATCAATGAAATTGACATTGAAAAGGAACCAGATGTTGAAAAAGAAGACATAATTGAAGACAATTCAGATGATAAGTCATCCATATTTTCTGAATCTTCAAAAGATATAGAAAATATCAATGCCACTTTTGACATCATGGAATCTTATTCCCACTTACCACAATTGAGCAATAGTCAAGTTGATTTATCAAAAGTTCAAGATGCACAACTTATGAAGACAAAACCAAACAGAGGAAAAGGTTATACAGCTGGTAACTCCTGTATAACAGAAGTGGTAATTGACAACAAGCCCACCAAACTCTTGCTTGACCCAGGAGCCTTCTGCTCTTGTGTTGGAAAATCCTTTCTTAAGACCTGTGTGCCAAATTTTGAAGACCAATTGTTACCAATTGATGGTATAAGATTCAACAGTGCAAGTAACCCAATGAAAGCATTGGGAATCTTTGAGACCAATATCATATTCCCACACATAAATGGGAATTTAAGGATCACAGTTGAATTTGTTGTTATGGAAAATTGCTCTAGTACCCATTTTATATTGGGAAATGACTATTTGATCATGTATGGGATAGATTTACATAATAACAAAGACAGATACTTTACAATTGGGGACAATAAGCGCCAGAAATTTGCCTTTTTACCATTTAAAAGACAAATTACAGTAAACAAAGTATCACCAGTCAACTTAGAGTTAGAAAAATTCAAGTCTGAACAGTTAAATGAGGCTGAGATAAGCCTTCATCTGACTGATAAACAAGAAAATGAACTTTCTTCCCTTTTGTATGACCACAAAGGAGCATTTGCTACAGACAAAAAACCTCTGGGAGCAATTATCGGTCATGAAGTTGACATCATTCTCAACATTGAGAGACCTTATCCACCACTCTTAAGAAGACCTGCTTATCCAGCAAGTCCAAAATCAAGAGAAGCTCTAGAAATTCATATCAAAGAACTTCTAGACCTTGGTGTAATAAGAAAAGTAGGCCACAATGAGGAAGTAGAAATAACTACACCAGTCATAGTGGCGTGGCATAATGGAAAATCCAGAATGGTTGGGGACTTTAGAGCTCTGAACACTTACACTGTTCCAGACAGATACCCAATACCAAAAATCCAAATTGCCCTTACTCAAATATCTCAAGCAGTGTATATAACCACTATGGATGCCCTTAAAGGATTCCATCAAAATGTGGTGACACCAAGAGCAAGAAAATACTTGAGAATTATTGTTCATTGTGGAGTGTATGAATACTTAAGGATGCCCTTTGGTATCAAAAATGCACCTTCACACTTCCAAAGAATGATGAATGAAATCTTCCCTGAAGAACTCTCAGAGGGATGGTTAATCATTTACATTGATGACATTATTATCTGTTCAAAGACTTGGGAGGAGCACATGTACAGACTATCAAGAGTTTTGACAAAAATCCAATCAGTAAACATGAAAATCTCCTTGAAGAAATGTCATTTTGGATTTAAAGAACTTAAGGCACTAGGACATGTTGTATCTGGTTTGTCCCTTGGAATTGATAAAAACAAAGTTGCAGCAGTATTGTTAAAACCCATGCCTCAGAATAAGAAGGAAATTCAGTCATTCTTGGGTTTTTGCAGGATATTACAGGCAACACATTAAAGACTTTGCATCCATAGAAAGACCACTTTATAAGTTGTGTGACAAAGACACAGTATTTGAGATGACTGTTGACAGAGTCAAAGCTTTTGAATCTCTAAGAGAAGCATTGACCACTGCTCCACTCTTACTGATGCCAGACTTTAAATTGCCTTTCAAACTGTATATTGATGCATCAGGGGATGGACTAGGTGCTGCACTTCACCAAGTTCAGATCATAAATGACAAACCTGTAGAAGGACCAATATGTTTCATATCCAGACAAATCAAACCAACTGAAGCCAGATATGGAGCAAGTCAAATGGAATGTCTATGCCTTGTCTGGGCCTTGGAGAAATTGAACTATTTCTTAGAGGGATGTGTTTTTGAAGTAATAACAGATTGTACAGCTGTGAAATCACTTTTAAACATGAAAACACCTAACAGACACATGCTCAGATGGCAAATAGCCATACAAGAATACAGAGGCAATATGACTATTGTTCATAAGGATGGGAATATTCATAAGAATTCAGATGGACTAAGCAGATGGCCATTACCAAATAACATTGATAATCCTGCTTATGTTCCAGAAGAAGCTTCACCACAAATTCCAATAGAAGGAATAAGTGTTACAAACTTGAACACCACCTTCTTTGAAGAAGTCAGAAATAGTTACACTCAAGATAAGAATTGTAGCATCTTATGCCAATTACTTAACAAAGACTGTAAAGACAACTCTCTAATACATGCCTTGGATGAAGTATGGAGAAAATCTTATAATGAAGGAAGATTTCACCTACTGGATGGTATAATTTACCACAGAACCAAGCACACATGTGTCATGACAGTTGTAGACAGGTCATTAATCAATCTTGTACTGAAAGAATGCCATGATAGTCCCTTTTCAGGACATCTTTCTGAAGACAGAACAAGAGAGAAAGTGAAGACCTGCATATGGTGGCCAATGTGGCAAAAGGATGTTGCAGAGTATTGCAAAACCTGTGACAGATGCCAAAAGGCAAATAAATCCACTGGCAAAAGACTTGGAAATATGATGAAAATCCAAGAACCAAACAGACCTTGGGAAATTATCCATATGGATTGGGTAACTGGCCTACCACCAGGAGGTGACAGGAGCTATATTGCTTGCCTAGTAATTGTGGACAGATTCAGTAAAACTCCAATCTTTTTACCATGTCACAAAGATGATACAGCCATGGATACAGCTCTTCTGATATGGAATAGAGTAGTGTCATGGACTGGGATATTTACAAATATCATCAGTGATAGAGATCCCAAATTCACTTCAGCACTATGGACAAATCTTCACCAATTATTTGGCACTAAACTGTCTTTCTCTACAGCCTACCACCCACAAACTGATGGCCTGGCTGAAAGAATGATCCAAACCTTAGAGGACATGGTGAGAAGATTTTGTGCATATGGCCTTGAATTCAAAGATTGTGATGGATTTACCCATGATTGGTGTACTCTGTTACCAGCACTGGAATTAGCATATAAAACATCAATCCATGCTAGTACCAATCAGACTCCTGCTGTTCTAGAAAAAGGATGGAACCCCAAGTTACCCCAAGACTCCTTGAGGAAAGACTTAATTGAAATACATCCCACAGCTGCTAGCTTCAAAGGAATGCTAGACAAAGCTAGAAAGCATGCAGTAAGGTGCATGGAGGACTCTTTTGCATATGCTAAAGACAAATGGGATAAATCTCATGCAACTCCAGATTTCAAAGTGGGGGATCTAGTTCTTGTATCCACCACTAACTTCAATAACATCAAAGGATGTAAAAAGTTGAAAGACTCCTTTGCAGGACCTTTTGTGATTAAGGCCCTCCATGGAGAAAATGCTGTTGAAGTAGAGTTATCTGAAGAACTTAGCAATAAGCACCCTACATTTCCAGTGAGCTTGATAAAACCATATAAATCTAGTGATGCTGAGAAATTTCCCTTGAGGGATAAGGTTCCCCAAGTTATACCTCCTATTGAGACATATGGTACTAAGAAAATAACCAAAGTTCTTAAAGAAAGGAAATTAAGAACCAAGAAAGTAAGGGAATACCTTGTTAGGTACAGTGACCCGACTTGTGAAGATGAATGGTTAGAAGAAAAAGATATACCAGAAGCTACCAAGATCCTGAGGAGATTCAGACACACTAGAAACACCAATATTAAAAAGTAATATTCTTTTTTTAGGGGGAGGGAATGTGAGCCTTAGAGGTAATTTCATATACCCAAAAGACCACAAATATAAAAAATAACATATTAATATAAATAAAATAAATTTATTTATATTATTAAAATAAAAATCAAAATATAAATATAAAATTAATTATAATTTAAAAATAAAAAATACATTAAATTTTGTAGATATAAAATTACATTTATACTTGAAAAAATTAAGTAAAAATGAAACTTTAACAAAATTGTGAAAAAATAAATAAATTTGGAAAAAAGTTAAATAAAATTTATTATAACTTTTTATCCAATAAATAAACATATAAAATTTATTTCACCATTGGATTCCTCATAAAAAATCAGGTGGGGTCACCTCTGAGTGAAATTCTTGTAACTCAACTCTAAATAAGCTTAAATTAAGTTTTTAGTATTTTCAATACAAAAGTTGAAAATCCTCAAAACCTTAATTTAATTCACACCACATGTGGTGTTAACCATCAATTTTTGTGTTAAAATTGAGGTGTTGTGTTTAATTTAGAAGTTATGAGGAATTGAAGTATTTTCAATTGAATTCAATTGAAATGTCAAAATGTGCGTGTGTATTACATAAGTGAACTTTGATTTACATATGAGGTGTCAATTATTACTTTATTGTACTGTACAATTGAATTGAATTACATATGTAAATTATAAGTATAATACATGATGAGGAATTAAAGGAAAAATAAATTGGAAAGATTAAATTTGGGGGGGAAAAGGAACTCCAGCTCTAAGGGGGAGCTAGACCCCCAAAGTCCTTGCTGACAGGCGTGGGATGTCAAAATTCACGCAAAAGTTCATCACTTTTGGCCTGGAATTGAGTTACAGGGTCTGTGGACTCAATTGATGATGAGGTTTTGATACCAACTGGGGTAGTTTTAGCTGTTGCCAAGAGGGTAAAACTACCCTTAAGATAAAACAATCATAATAAAAACAGTTTTAACTGGTTTCTACGCCTCTTACACACATTCTGACGTGTTTTGAAGGCTCTAGGCCTGGTATTGCTATAGTAATGGCTGATTTAAGGGTCTAAAATGGCTAAAAATGGCTAAAAATGGCTTAAACCAGCCCTTTTTGGTCTAAACCAGGGTTCAATGATGCCATAATTGGCTTTTCTGTTGTCAGACTGTTTTTCACGACTGACAAGAGTAAATTTTACTTTTGGAGTAAGAGAATTGATGGCTATAAAAGAATGTCTTCTTTGCCCCACTTTTCTCTTCATGTTAGAATCTTTTCCTTTTATTAATTAGTTTAAAACTGTTAAACCAATCAATCAAAGATTCCAACCACCACTTTTAAATCATTTTAATCCTTTTAACCACGTGAAAAAATCATTATAATCATTGTTTGTAACTCTTATAATCATTTTTACCCCTGAACCACCCCAAAAGTGAATTAAAGCATCTTTCATCACTGTAAACTTTGTCACTTTGTTTCCAAATTCACTCTGGTCACTTTTGGGCGTGTTTTCTCTTTAATATTCTTTTTAAAGACTTTGTTCTTTAATTAATTGCTTTCAGTTCTTTGCTCAATTAATTCCAATTGAAATTGCTCTTGAAGAAATTTCTTTTGTAGCCTTAAAATATCTCTTGTAGAGTATTTTTTGGATAAATTTTTATTGTTGGTAAAACAATAAATTTTTATAATATCATTGTTTTATACTAATAAAGTTATAAACAATAAAATTGGCGTGTTTTCTCTTAAAAATAATATTTCATACTATTTTTAATTGATTTTTACCTTATACAAATTTTGAGGACAGGAAAAGTACTTGATTTTTAATCAAAGTTTCATATCCACACCTTACATCCATTCTCTCAGTAATAAGTCTTATTTCACTTTGAAAGTCCTCTTTCAGATTCATTCTTGCTTAATCACTTTTTTCCACATGGTCTAAAAGCAATTTTTGGTGTGATTAAGTCTTTTCTTCAAATATTTCTACAGAAATACGTAATTTTTTCAATTTTTCTGTAAGATTGTCAATACTCATGTCATAATTGATTGTAAAAGTTTTATCTTTAATATCTTTTCTATATCTGTACAATTCCTGTTGTCCTTGTATTAATTTTTGAGTATTTTTAATTAAAACGTTTGGTTTATTATTTTAAAAAAATTAATTTAATGTTATCAATTTCTTTTTCATTTTGTACAACAATTTTTGTTAAAGATGATAAATTATTATTTATTTCTTGTAAGGATAATAAACTGTTATTAATTTCTTTGAGAGGAAAAATACTATTTTTAATTTTGGTTAAACTATTTACAACATCTGGAGACAAAGTTATTTCTTTGGGAAATGAGGTTGTCTCATTCTTTGTTCCTCCTTGTACTTGAATTCCTCAACTTTCTGGCCATGTTGAAGACATTGTCCATGGCATCTTTTTTAATTTTTGGATTCCTGTAGCTTGAGGAATATGGCTTTCTCCAGTTCTTTTTGTTGTTCCTCTTCCCTTCTTGGGGAAGTGGGGTGGCTTGGGGCTTGCTGGTAGAAGCTACTGGGGCTTCTTCCTTGGTTGCCCCCCTCTTTGTGGCATGGTATTCCTTGATCTTTATGATCTTAGGTTTGGATGATAGTGAATTCCATCCATTGGAGTATCTCACCATTTCCTCCTCTTTGAGGAATTTTTTGAGGATGTGCCAGGAGTTCATCACTCCTTGGTGTATTTGTGGCAAAATTTCGCAGTTCTTGTCCTTTTACACTGTGTAGTACTGTTTGTACTGGCTAATGTAAATGTCTATTTGAGCCCTCTGAATGTGATTTGTACCTATTTGAGTCACTAATACTTAGTTCTAACTCTGGTTCAGATATTATGGGCATTTCTGGGACTTGCATTTGGGATAATGCACTTCCTTGTGTGGATTCTGTTCCACTGGGGATTTTGATCTTTCTTTTCCCTTTTGAGGGATCAATTCTACCTCTGAGTCCAGCTCCATCTGATTGGATGGAGTATTGGGAACCTCTTCTGGTAGGAATAATTCAAGAAATAAAAAATAAAAAGATTTCAGAACAAGAATTTCTTTTTATGGCAATTTATAAAGGAGGTACTCACCTTCAGAGTCCTGAATAGTGGGTCCTGGAAAGTCTAATTTCTCAGCTTTCTTTTTCTTAATGACAATTGGTGTTGGGGAGCTTGGGCAAGTTTCTTCCATCAATCTTTCAACAGTGGTCTGACTGTCCTCTGTTGGATTGTCTTCAAACACTAAAAAGACAAATAGATATAAGTCTTTTATATAAAAAGTGTTATTTTTGGTGAGATATGGCAATTTTCCATGTAAAAATTGCTTTTATATCTTAGAATAAGTGAAATGAATAAATAAATGAAAAAAATTGAATAGAAATAACTTTTTTTATTGGTTTTTAATACTTTTGTATTTTTATTTTTAAAGAATAAAATAAGAAATGAAGATTATTCTTTTATGAAACTAATTTAAAATATAAAATTATTTTTAATTTATAGAATATCTTTTTTAATCACTAGAGTCACTCAAAGAAAGTTCTTGCAAGTCTAAGGATGTGAAACCCACTTGTAAGGCAGTACAACTGCTTTTCAAATGCCTCAATAGCTTTTAAAATCAATAAATATAAAATTATTATATAATTTTATGATTATAATTATAATTTATTATTGGATAAACCCAACTAGAATCTCTTTAAAGGTCTTTTTAAGTAAATATCATGGCAGGCCTCCAAATGTAAGGTTTGACTATGAAACAATAAGTAAAAATTCCTAATATTTTATCTATTTTACTCTGAATGTCCTTATAAATTAATAAATAAGATAAAAATAATTATAATAATAAACATTTATTATAATTATGGTGTAAGAAATGATTATATTATCAAATAGATATAATAATATAATAAATAGATATATTAATATTTGATAATTAATATATTTAAAAGCACTTTATTATTGCTACCAAGAAATAATAAAGGCATAAAAAACTGTTTTTTATTAATAAAAAACAATTAATAACTATAATATTACTGATATTAAAGCTATATATTAATATGAATACTATTTATATTAATTGAAGAATTATTCATAGTAATAATAGAGAGAAATTATTATCATAAGAGAAAATAACCTACTTTTGGTGCTTAATATAATACTTTTGTAAGGTTTTATGTCAAATAATGTAATTACAACTTATTTAAATTGTATTTACAAATAAAAATAAAAGAAATTACAAATTTTCTTGATTTTACATTGAAATAAGACTTTTAAGAGAATCATAACAAAACAAATGAACAACTGAAGTAATAACGTCAAAAATGATTATTATAATAAATATTACCTTTGTTAGTTGATAATATGAAGGATTCATATATAAAGAATGAAGATTTTACCTTTTGATTTAACCGTTTTATTGTTTTGATGCGTCTGTGGGGGAAATAGAGTAAAAAAACTCTATTTATAGTAACATCCCCCTTCTAGAGCCCATTAGGCTTCTGGTAGACGTGTACGGATTGTATCCACTGGAATTGATCGGTATTTTAAGGTTTAGTGATGATTACATAATGAGAAAACCATCTTATCTTATCATTACACCATTATTCAGAGTTATCACTATAACTCTAAGTCTGATGACATTATAGGCTTGGCAGAAGCCTAAACGTCATGGTTTGTATTAGTGGTAATCATAATCTCATAGTACTCACCAGTTGCATTACTTATATAACTGTTAAACTTAAAATAAGACTACATTGAGTAATCATAAACAATATATTTCAAGCTGAAACTTAGATAATTAATAACTTTTGAGTTATACATGCTAAAGCTATTCTGGGAATATATTCTCATAGCTTGGAATGTCCTTATTAAACTGCCAAGAGAACTTTATTAAATCATCAAAACTTTATTTATGATGATTTTTCTTGTATCTCATCTTTTCTGTTGAAATTCGATATTTTGAGCTTCAAAACTTGATTTCAAGGGGTTTTACCTTTACTATCATGATAACAAATACATAACTCTTGATTTATGAACTATGAGAGTCTGAATATCTACATTTTTTTAAGTTTGGACCACCTTTACAGCAAAGTGGTCAACAGCTTTAGTAATTTTGTTCAATAAACCCTTACAGGTTATAGCTTTGCTTATAACTTGTCAAAGAACGTTCATATCTGTGCTCTTACAGTAACTATGTGGTGACTTTTCTTTTGGTTTAACTCTCTATCATGTATATTCCAAGAGATATTAGCTAAAAACAATGAATGTATGCATTGACCAAAAAAGTGCATATATTCAGCTTAATTCCTTAAGTATTGACTTTAGAGAATTTTCATAAAAATATTTTATGTGTAGTTTTTCATGGGGAATTCAAAGGTTCCATTTCTCTCACATTTTGTTCCATTGGTTTCTGATTTAAATAAGATTTCATGTCTTTTTTAGGGTATTATTACTTATTACTCAGTAATTATTGACTTTACAGATATGCCATAAAAATTATATATGTGTATTTTACCATGAGGAATTTAATTGCGTGGTTCATTTCACATTTTTACTCATTAGATTCTGAGTTAATTTATATTTTGTACTTATTTATGGCATTTTCACTGGTTATAAGATAATTATTGTGAGTATAATTTTTATAAAGTTTTTCTTGTGACCTTTTTTGATATGTGGTCATATCTCAAAGGCTAGCACCTAGAGGCCCTTAATTTCCTTAGATGAATTTTTCCATCTGGTATGGAATCCTCTGCCAACCATTTGTCTTTGTCTGCTGTCTGGTCTTTAAATCTAACCAAATATTGTCTTTGGTCTTTACCATTCAGTCTAATCTTCCTGTCCTTGATTATCTTATTCACAGGGCCAGGGGATTCTTCTATTCCCACTATGTCTTGTGGAGTGGAAGTCTTCTTCCTTCAGGGGAACTTGTCCTCTCCTGTCTGAAATTATGGTTTAACTAGACTCACTGGGAATACTGGCTGTTTCCTAGAGAATCCTTCTGTGAGTCTAACCTCCACTGCATTTTTCCCTATCAGTTTAATGATAGTGAAGGGTCTGAAGAATTAGTCTCTGATTTTCTTTGGTCTCTTGAGATTATTGAAGTTGAGTGTAGAAACTAACACCTTGTCCCCTTCTTTGAATTATGGTTCCACATGTGTCTTATCATACCTCTTCTTGTTGTATTTTGTAGCTTCAGCTATTCACTTAGCAGATGTGTCACAAGCTCTCTTCCAAAATTTATGGGTGTCTTTGACTGTGGGGTTGATAGTTAGAATATTTTTCTTCATGTGATCCACAGGCAATAGAGGGTTTCACCCTTTTTCCACCAGTGAGGGTGATTTCCCTGTGGCAGAGTGCTGGCTGGTGTTTTAGGACAGCTGGATTTCTGGAAGGAGTGTGACCCAGTCATTGGTGTACCCTTCATGGTCCTTATATTCCATGCCATATGCACAGAATATTCTGATGATGTCCTCAATTCTTTGGATCATCCTTTCAGCCAAACCATCTGTCTGTGGATGGTAAGCTGTAGAAAATGCTAGTTTTCTTCAAAGAATGTCATAGAGGTTGGTCCAAAATTCTGATGTGAATTTTGGGTCCCTATCACTGATTATGATTTTTGGGACTCCACATGTGGATATGCTGTTATTTCAGAACAACAAGGCTGTATCCATTGCTGTGTCCTCCTTGTGATATGGTAGGCACCTGAAACTTGTACTATACCTATCAACTATAACCAGGAAATCATTGAAGCTTTCTTCTCCTCCTGGGACTAGTCCTGTGACCCAGTCCATGTTGGTGGTTTCCCATGGGTGTTTGGGTTCTTCTATGTGTTTAAGTAGCCCAGATTTCTTCCCATGCTTTCTGTTTTCCTTTTTGCATATTTCACAAGCTTTTATATATTCACTCAACTCTTGTTCCCATTTGGGCCACCAAGCTGTTCTTGCTACCCCCTCTCTGGTCCTTCCTTCACTCATGTGTCCCATATAAGGGCAGTCATGACATTCTCATACGATCAGAGATATATTGTCTCTGTCAATCACTTTGAGGGAGCTTGTATTCTGCTCTCTGTGATAGAATAATTCATCTATAAGTAAAAACTGTTTATCCTTATAGTCCCTCAACCAGGGTTCCTTTCACTGAGATTCCAGTTCTGGGATTCTATATTTCTTTTGAAGGAGTTGTAACAATATGCCACACTGTTTGTGTTTGGCATAAGTCTTCATCACTGTACCAAAGAGCTCATTATGTAGTTCTGAGAAACCTATCCCCAATATGGGAGTTTTTTTCCCCTCTGATTCATTGTCTTCACTGTCTGGGGTACCACTTTCTAGTGCCCATTCATAAAATCTGAAGTTTTTCCTCCTGTCTATTTCCATAAAATAGATAGGAATCTTGGTTGTTACTTCAGGGTCGTAATCTGGGTTGCTCTTGACATTTTCCAGTGGCCATCTACTGAGACCATCTGCATTGGTGTGGCTTTTTCCTTCTTTGTATATGATGTTCATATTACCTCTATACTCTCAGATGGCTATTTGCCACCTAAACATGTGTCTATTAGTAGTCTTCATGTTAGGTAAAGACTTGAGTGCTGTGTAATATGTGTAGACTTCAAAGAATGAACCTTCTAGATAATAATTGAGTTTCTCTAGGGCCCAGACTAGGCATAAGCATTCAGTCTTTGTTTCTCAATACCTAGCTTCTGAATCTTTCAGTTGCTTGGAGATACAACATATTACCCCTTCCCTTGGTTGACCATCCACAATTTGTGTTTGGTGCAGGTCCACTCCCAATCCTTGACTGCAAGCTGCATCTATGTAAAGCCTGAACGGTATTTCAAAGTCAGGGAGTATCAGAAAAGGGGCGTTGGTGAGCTCATATTTGTACCTCTCATATTCATCACTCCTTTCCTTGGTAATTTCAAAAACTACATCCTTTGAGCATAACCTGTATAGACTGCTAGTTATTTGGGCAAAGTTTTTGATATGTTTTATGCAGTAGCTGGAAAATGCAAGTAAATATTGCATCTATTTGATGTTCTTTGGTACTGGTTTTTGAAGTACTGCTGCTACTTGATTCTGGTCTATGGCCAGACTAAGTCCTGAGACTTTATGTCCTAGTGCCAATAGTTCTTGATGGCCAAAATTTCACTTCTTAAGTGAAATTTTCAGATTGATGGGTGTGTATTTATTAAGGACTCTGTCTATATACTGCATTTGGTCTTCCCATGTCTCTGAGTATATAATAATATCATCAATATATACCACCATCCAGCCTTCCAATAAATCTTCTTGAAATATTGTGTCCATCATCTTTTAGAAATGGGCTGGTGCTCTTTTGATGCCAAATGGTATACTGGTGTACTCATATAGACCCATATGGCAGATAATTGTGAGTAGCTTCATGGATTTTGGTTAAACTCCATTCTTATGGAAACCTTTCATACAATCCATCTTGGTTATGTATTTGGCTTTTGCCAGTTTGTCTAGGGTATGAGGTATCCTTGGTATAGGGTACCTGTCAGCTTTTGTGTAATTATTCAGAGCTCTTAAATCCCCACACAACCTAGATTTTCCATCATACCAGGTTATAAGGACAGGAGTGGTGATTTCCACCATTTCATTATGTCCTATCTTCCTGATGACATCTATTTCTGGGAGTTCATTGATATGTATCTCAATTTCCTTCCTGGTTTCCAGGCTTTCTGTATATGGAGGTCTTCTGTGCATGGGTGGATAAGGTCTTTTCACATCTAGATATAATTCTATATCATGGCCTCTGATTTTGCCTAAGGGTTCTTCACCAATGGCAAATGCTAGTATATTTTTCTTCAGCATTTTCAGTAAACTAAGCTTCTGTTTACTGGTGAGGTTAGTACTGAACTGGCCCTCCCTGAATTCATTCAGTAATTCTTCTAGACGGTCATGGACAGATATTGTGTATATGTCAAGTGAAAATTTCTTCTCCTTGTTTTTACCAATGGTAATTTCCCTGATTTTTATGTTGTAAATATCTATGCCATACATGCTCTGGTAATCTATTCCCAGCAAAAGCCCTTGGAGTTTTGCATCATAAAGAACTACAAACTCTGGATTGAGTCTGATATTACCCTTCCTATGGCGTATAATTATCTCTTTGATAATTTTCCCAATGGACGTCATCTTCCCTGAAGCACTTTTGAAGTTCTTTGCCTTGGTTGGCAAGAGTTGTTTCTCCCAATTTGGGAAGGGGTTGTCCAACTAATTTTTAGCCACTATTGAGCAGTTTGCACCACTATCAATGATCAATGTGTGTTGATAATTTTCAATACAAACAGTCATCTTTGTGGCTGTCCCATGTATATATGCCCTTCCTTCATTTTTTTGAAACTAGGAATGCTTGTGCATCTTGTGTGTGTTTACACAAGTTTTCATTTTCAGTGTCCTGTGGCATTCCTTCTTCTAACTGTATGTCCTGGATTTTTGGTTGTTTTTCCTCTTGCTAATCCACTAGAAATTTCTCTTTTGGTTCTTGGTCTCCATCAGATTGTTCTCTGATGGCATCACCCATAGAGTCTGATTCAGAATCCCCTGTTGGGGATTCTTCCTCTGGGACTTGTTCCATTGCATAGATGTTCTTCTTTGCCTTTGGACAGTTATTGGCATAGTGGTCTGTTGACCCACAATTGTGACAAGAGTTTTTCTTATTGGTCACTTCTGCCACTCTTCCTTTGGGTTTATCTTTGAATTCTACCCTGCAAGGTTGTTTCTCTTTTAAACTACTTCTTTTATATTGGCAATATTTCCCTCTGTTTGTTCTTTTCCTTACATCTTGGAAGGTTTTTTCTATTTCATCTAGAGGGCAACTTTGGTTGCATCTGCAGGTCACTGCATGCTCCAGTTCTCCTGGAATTTGTGTAAGGAGTTTGTGATTCCTCCTCTGGATATTCATTTGAATATCAATGGCTTTAAGTCTTTTAGACTGCCTGAGACACCACTCATATGGATCTTTTTCAACAGAGTAATTTTCATTTTCTAATGACATGGTCTTCTGTCATATCCAAGTACCATTTCTGTACTTTTGGATTATTTGACTCTTCCACCATGGCAAGTTTCTTCTTCCATGTATTTCTTTCATTTCTGTGTACCAAAAACTAGAATGTCCTTTAAATTCTGTATTCAATCTGGCAGTAATCTAGCTATCTGGTATGCTCGGTACATCAATGAATAGTCCATCAATATAATCAGTGAGTTCCATATGATCATATTCTCCTGTTCCAGAGATTTTGGGCCATCTTGAGGCCTCTGTAAGCTTTTTCAATGCTTCTTTCTCAGAATAAGACATGTTATCTCTATCTTGGTATTGCAATGGGGACCTTGCTTTATTCTCCAACAAGGCATCTGGTTTGATGTCTTGGTGGTATGGATTATCCAAAACATGGCCCTGGGGTTTGGGCTTCATGTTTTGGTAGACATTAATCATTTTTAAGTCTATATCCAGATAATCCCTGTCCCTTTTTCAGTGTTTCTGCTCCTCAAAGACTTAATTCAGTCATTCATTAGGTCCTTCAATAGCTTCTCTTAATTGAGCATGGCCTTCTCAAAGATTTTTAACAATTTTTTCCATGGAGCCTGTTGATTTTTTCATCCTCTCATGGCTTTCTTGGAGTTCCCCAAACTGTTTTTGAGCTTGCTCTGAAAATTGGGATATTTGTAACCAAAATTTATCACTGTTTAGGTTACTCTCAGGTGTAACAACATTATGTATTGTTTGAGTGGGGGTAATATTTCTATTAGTGAGGCTACTGATTCTAGAAGCATTTAAAACTATTTTGGGCTCTTGTGTACTTCTTTCACAAAGTACAACAGCTTCTGGATCATTGGGTCTGACTCTTCCTGCCTTTGGCTGAAAAAAGTCTTGTTCTTGCCCTTGTATTCTTGTCTTCTCCTGGAATCCCCCTGGGATTGTGAAGAATGGTGACTCTTGGTCACTAATTTTCTGTCTGGATGGTGTGAAGCTTTTGGGGAGTCTGGTTGCTTGACTCCTTGTGAGCTTTGAGGAATAATAATAGGCTATGTTTGGTTCATCTGTTCTTTTATAGCTTGGATAGTGGCTGGACTTTCCCTGATCCTGGTTGCTGTAAGGTGTGGATATGAAACTTTGATTAAAAACCAAGTACTTTTCCCATCCTCAAAATTTGTATAAGGTAAAAATCAGTTAAAAATAGTAAGAAAAATATAAAACAATAATATTATAAACATTTATTGTTTTACCAACAATAAAAATTTATCCAAAAATACTCTACAAGAGATATTTAAGGCTACAAAAGAAATTTCTTCAAGAGCAATTTCAATTGGAATTAATTGAGCAAAGAGCTGCAAGAAATTAATTAAATAAAAGAGTCTTTAAAAATAATATTAAAGAGAAAACACGCCCAAAAGTGACCAGAGTGAATTTGGAAACAAAGTGACAAAGTTTACAGTGATGAAAGATGCTTTAATTCACTTTTGGGGTGGTTCAGGGGTAAAAATGATTATAAAAGTTACAAACAATGATTATAGTGATTTTTTCATGTGGCTAAAAGTTTTAAAATGATTTACAAAAGGTGGTTGTAATCTTTTATTGATTTGTTTAACAATGCTTAAACTAATTATAAAAGGAAAAGATTCTAACATGAAGAGAAAAGTGGGGCAAAGAAGGCATTCTTTTATAGCTATCAATTTTCTTATTCCAAAAGTGAAATTTACTCTTGTCAGTCGTGATAAACAGTCTGACAACAGAAAAGTCAATTATGGCATCATTGAACCCTGGTTTAGACCAAAAAAGGGCTGGTTTAAGCCATTTTTAGCCATTTTAGACCCTTAAATCAGCCATTACTATAGCAATACCTGGTCTAGAGCCTTCAAAACATGTCAGAATGTGTGTAAGAGACGTAGAAACCAGTTAAAACTGTTTTTACTATGATTGTTTTATCTTAAGGGTAGTTTTACCCTCCTGGCAACAGCTAAAACTACCCCAGTTGGTATCAAAACCTCATCATCAATTGAGTCCACAGACCCTGTAACTCAATTCCAGGCCAAAAGTAATGAACTTTTGTGTGAGTTTTGACACCACACGCCTGTCAGCAAGGACTTTGGGGGTCTAGCTCCCCCTTAGAGCTGGAGTTCCTTTTCCCCCCCAAATTTAATCTTTCCAATTTATTTTTCCTTTAATTCCTCATCATGTATTATACTTATAATTTACATATGTAATTCAATTGAGTTGTACAGTTCAATACAGTAATAATTGATACCTCATATGTAAATCAAAGTTCACTTATGGAATACATGCACACATTTTGACATTTCAATTGAATTCAATTGAAAATACTTTAATTCCTCATAACTTCTAAAATATACACAACACATCAATTTTAACACACCTTTTGGTGATTAACACTACATTTGATGTGAATCAAATCAAAGTTTTGAGGATTTTCAAATTTCATACAGAAAATACTAAAAACTTAATTTAAGCTTATTTAGAGTTGAGTTACAAAATCTTCACTCAGAGGTGATCCCACCTGATTTTTTATGAGGAATCCAATGGTGAAATAATTCTCATATGTTTATTTATTGGATAAAAAGTTATAAAAAAATTTATTTAACTTTTTTCCAAATTTGTTTCTTTTTTTATAATTTTGTTGAAAATTCATTTTTACTTAATTTTTTCAAGTATAAATGTAATTTTATAATTTCAAAATTTAATGTAATTTTATTTTTAAATTTGAATTAAATTTTTAATTTTGAATATAATTTTATATTTATATTTTGATTTTTACTATAATAATATAAACAAATTTATTTTATTTATATTTATATGTTAATTCTGTATTTGTGGTCTTTTGGGTATATGAAATTACCTCTAAGGCTCACATTCCCTCCCCCTAAAAAAGAATATTACTTTGTAATAATGGTATTTCTAGTGTGTCTGAATCTCCTGAGGAGTTTGGTAGCTTCTGGTATATCTTTTTCTTCTAACCATTCATCTTCACAATTTGGGTCACTGTACCTAACAAGGTATTCCCTTACTTTTTTGGTTCTTAATTTTCTTTCTTTAAGAACTTTGGTAATTTTCTTAGTACCAGATGTCTCAATAGGAGGTATAGCTTAGGGAATCTTATTCCTCAAGGGTAATTTTTCAGCATCACTAGATTTATATGTCTTTATCAAGCTCACTGGAAATGTAGGATGCTTATTGCTAAGTTCTTCAGATAACTCTACTTCAACAGCATTTTCTCCATGGAGGGCCTTAATCACAAAAGGTCCTGCAAAGGAGTCTTTTAACTTTTTACATCCTTTGATGTTATTGAAGTTAGTGGTGGATACAAGAACTAGGTCCCCCACTTTGAAATCTGGAGTTGCATGTGATTTATCCCATTTGTCTTTAGCATATGCAAAAGAGTCTTCCATGCACCTTACTGCATGCTTTCTAGCTTTGTCTAGCATTCCTTTGAAGCTAGCAGCTGTGGGATGTATTTCAATTAAATCCTTCCTCAAGGAATCTTGTCGTAATTTGGGGTTCCATCCTTTTTCTAGAATAGCAGGAGTTTGATTGGTACTGGCATGGATTGATGTTTTATATGCTAATTCCAGTGCTGGCAACAGAGTACACCAATCATGGGTAAATCCATCACAATCTTTGAGTCCAAGGCCATATGCACAAAATCTTCTCACCATGTCCTTTGAGGTTTGGATCATCCTTTCAGCCAGGCCATCAGTTTGTGGGTGGTAGGCTGTAGAGAAGGACAATTTAGTGCCAAATAAGTGGTGAAGATTTGTGCATAGTGCTGAAGTGAATTTGGGATCCCTATCACGAATAATATTTGTAAATATCCCAGTCCATGATACTACTCTATTCCATATCAGAAGAGCTGTATCCATGGCTTTAGCATCCTTGTGACATGGTAAAAAGATTGGAGTTTTACTGAGTCTGTCCACAATTACTAGGCAAGCATCATAGCTTCTGTCACCTCCTGGTGGTAGGCCAGTTACCCAATCCATATGGACAATTTCCCATGGTCTGCTTGGTTCTTGGATTTTTATCATATTTCCAAGTGTCTTGCAAGTGGATTTATTTGCCTTTTGGCATCTGTCACAGGTCTTGCAATACTCTGCAACATCTTTCTGCCACATTGGCCACCATATGCAGGTCTTTACTTTCTCTCTTGTTCTGTCTTCAGACAGATGTCCTGAAAAGGGGTTATCATGGCATTTCTTTAGTACAAGATTGATTAATGGCCTGTCCACAACTGTCATGACACATGTGTGCTTGGTTCTGTGGTAAATTATACCATCCAGTAGGTGAAACCTTCCTTCATTATAAGATTTCTTTCATACTTCCTCCAAGGCATGTATTAGAGAGTTGTCTTTACTCTCTTTGTTAAGTAATAGGCATAATATGCTAAAATTCTTATCTTGAGTGTAGCTGTTCCTGACTTCTTCAAAGAAGATGGTGTTCAAGTCTGTAACACTTATTCCTTCTATTGGGATCTGTGGTGAAGCTTCTTTTGGAACATAAGCAGGATTATCAATATTATTTGGTAATGGCCATCTTCTCAGTCCATCTGCATTCTTATGAATATTCCCATCCTTATGAGCAATAGTCATATTGCCTCTGTATTCTTGTATGGCTATTTGCCATCTGAGCATATGTCTGTTGGGTGTTTTCATGCTTAAAAGTGATTTGACAGCTGTACAATCTGTTATCATCTCGAAAACACATCCCTCTAGGAAGTAGTTCAATTTCTTCAAGGCCCAGACAAGGCATAGACATTCCATTTGACTTGCCCCATATCTGGCTTCAGTTGGTTTGATTTGCCTGGATATGAAACATATGGGTCCTTCTACAGGTTTATCATTTATGATCTGAACTTGGTGAAGTGCAGCACCTAGTCCATCCCCTGATGCATCAATATACAGTTTGAAAGGCAATTTAAAGTCTGGCATCAGTAAGAGTGGAGCAGTGGTCAAGGCTTCTCTTAGAGACTCAAAAGCTTTGACTCTGTCAACAGTCATTCCAAATACTGTGTCTTTGTCACGCAATTTATAAAGTGGTCTTGCTATGGATGCAAAATCTTTAATGTGTTGCCTGTAATATCCTGCAAAACCTAAGAATGACTGAATTTCCTTTTTGTTCTGAGGCATGGGTTTTAACAATACTGCTGCTACTTTGTTTTTGTAAATTCCAAGGGACAAACCAGATACAACATGTCCTAGTGCCTTAAGCTCTTTAAATCCAAAATGGCATTTCTTGAAGGAGATTTTCATGTTTACTGATTGAATTTTTGTCAAAACTCTGGACAATCTGTACATGTGCTCCTCCCAAGTCTTGGAACAGACAATAATATCATCAATGTAAATGATTAACCATCCCTCTTAGAGTTCTTCAGGGAAGATTTCATTCATCATTCTTTGGAAGTGTGAAGGTGCATTTTTGATACCAAAGGGCATTCTCAAGTATTCATACACTCCACAATGAACAATAATTCTCAAGTATTTTCTTGCTCTTGGTGTCACCACATTTTGATGAAATACTTTAAGGGCATCCATAGTGGTTATATACACTGCTTGAGATATTTGAGTAAGGGCAATTTGGATTTTTGGTATTGGGTATCTGTCTGGAACAGTGTAAGTGTTCAGAGTTCTAAAGTCCCCAACCATTCTGGATTTTCCATTATGCCATGCCACTATGACTGGTGTAGTTATTTCTACTTCTTCATTGTGGCCTACCTTTCTTATTACACCAAGGTCCAGAAGTTCTTTGATATGAATTTCTAGAGCTTCTCTTGATTTTGTACTTGCTGGATATGCAGGTCTTCTTAAGAGTGGTGGATAAGGTCTGTCAATGTTAAGAATGATGTCAACTTCATGACCAATAATTGCTCCTAGAGGTTCTTTGTCTGAAGCAAATGCTCCTCTGTAGTCAAACAAAAGGGAAGAAAGTTCATTTTCTTGTTTATCAGTCAGATTAAGGCTTATTTCAGCCTCATTTAACTGTTCAGACGTGAATTTATCTAACCCTAAGTTGACTGGTGATACTTTTTTTACTGTAATTTGTCTTTTAAATGGTAAAAAGGCAAATTTTTGGTGCTTATTGTCTCCAATAGTAAAATATCTGTCTTTGTTGTTATGCAAATCTATCCCATACATGATTAAATAGTCATTTCCCAATATAAAATGGGTACAAGAGAAATTTTCCATAACAAATTCAAATGTGATTCTTAAATTCCCATTTATGTGTGGGAATATGACATTGGTCTCAAAAAATTCCTAATTCTTTCATTGGATTACTTGCACTGTTGAATTTTATACCATCAATTGGCAACAATTGGTCTTCAAAATTTGGTACACAAGTCTTAAGAAAAGATTTTCTGACACAAGAGAAGAAGGCTCCTGGGTCAAGCAAAGGTTTGGTGGGCTTGTTGTCAATCACCACTTCTGTTATACAAGAGTTACCAGCTGTATAACCTTTTCCCCTGTTTGGTTTTGTTTTCATAAGTTGTGCATCTTGAACTTTTGATAAGTCAAGTTGACCATTGCTCAATTGTTGCAAGTGGGAATAAGATTCCATGATGTCAAAATTGGCATTGATATTTTCTATATCTTTTGAAGTTTCAGAAAATATTGATGACTTATCATTTGAATTGTCTTCAATTATGTCATCTCTTTCAACATCAGGTTCTTTTTCAATATCAATGTCATTGATATTTCCCTTCTTTGGACATGTATTAGCTAAATGGGTGGTGCTTTGGCAAATATGGCACTTTCTGACTATATCTGCAGATTTATACTTAATATTATTAGAATTTTCTTTGGGGTTTTGTCCACAGAATCTTTCCAAGGTGTATTAAACCTTGTTTTGAGATTCATCCTACTAGAACCAATTTTGGTTCTGGTGGTTACTTCTTCTAATATATTGATAATATCCTCTGCTGAAGATTTTTCAGTATTCCTGCTTTTTATAGCATGCTCTAAGTCACCTCCACATTGTCTCAGAATTTCTCTATGGATCATAAATTCTGACATGTCAGGATATAATGCTGTTAATCAGTCTTTTTGTTGGAAAAACCATGGTAAAGATTTGTCTTTATCAGCATTAAATTTGGAAGATTCAAAGGCTGTTTCAACTTTAAGCCTCCAAGCATCATTTGCCCATTTGTTGAGGATTTGGGTTTTCCACCAATTCCAACTCTGGTGTCCATGTGCTTTTCTTATTTTGATGTACCATCTGTGAGCTGATTTGGTAAACAAGGTGTTCAATCTGGCTGTTACCAATCTGTCTGGTAATTCAAAATCCTCTTTGATCATGTCAATACCTCTAATGAATTCCATATGGTCATACTCTCCTTCACCACTGAAGTGAGGCCATTTTTTAAGTCTTGGAACTTCTTTCAAGAGTGCTTGGCCCATTGATGGCTCAAAGTTATGGAAAGAAGTATAAAATTCATTTTTTAACTGTGAATTTTCAATATCCAATACTTGTGGATTGGGAATCCTCGCATCCTCATTTTGATTCAGAGGTGTAGACATTCTTGGTAAAGTGTTTAGCAGTTGTTCAATATCATTAATTTTACTGTTGTTACACCTTTGTGAGTTTCTTAATTCATTTTGCAAGTTTTGTATAGAGTTTATGACATTCTTTTTATGATCATCCTCTTTATATGTTAGCTCATTCCATAGTTCTGTTTGTTTATTATTATAAGATATAACTTCATTTAGCTTTGTTTTTAATTGTGATATTTCCTCTCTTGAGGTATCAAAATGCTTTTTCAGGGCAACTATATTTGTCTTTACTTCAGCAAATGATTTTGAAATATCATAAAGAGCTTTCTTATTATCTTCTTTGATAGTGCTTATGGCTTGTTTTATTCTTGTTTCAATTATGTCATCAATATTGGATTTAGAATATTTGTCTGTTATTTCTTTAATAATGGCAGATTTTTCATTTATCTTAATGCCAAAAGAATTATCATTATTGAAAGTTTTGATTCTTCTTAAAACTCTTTCAAAGCATTTAAGTGTATCATTCATTTGGCTCAGACTCAAGCTATTTGTTTTAAGATTGTCACAAATTGATGTATTTTTCAGAAAGATGACTTTTTACGTCAAAAATAGCTTTATACAACTCTGGAATACAATCAAAAGTATCAGAAATCATTTTTGATATTTTAATCTGGCTTCCTCCTTGTTTTGTAATTCCGTCATGGTTCTGGCCATCTGAAATACATTTTCCATGGGATTCTGTAGCCCTGGCTGTAAGGTTTTGGGGCTGGTGCCTTCCCTTTGCCCTTTTTTGGAGTTTGTGGCTGCTTTTTCATGTTGGAATTTCCGGTGCTGGCCACTGGGGCGGTTTTTGGCACTGGTTTTGGTGGTGGAGGGTTGTTTTTCCTCCATTCTAGTGTCAAAAGCATCATGTTTTTCTTCTCCATCAATGGATGCCATCCATTGAGCAATTTGCAAGTATTGGGATGGCCCAGGAATTTTCTCACAGTCAGGTAAGAATTCATGCAATTCTTCCACAGGTCTGCAAGGATCTTGTACTCCTTGAACTGAAGTGCATTGTTGTATGCACTGTGGCTGGCTTTGTATATGTCCACTGAGGCTTGTTGTGGCAGTGTCAGCTCTTTTTGAAGGTAAAATGGTATTATCAGCTTCAGAATTACCCATTTTAGTTGTTTGGAAGTCATCAACTGACCCTTTTCCTTCTGTACCTGATTGGCCTTGGCCATAATCACGTCTATTACCTTTCTGGGAGCTGCTTGAGGGGTTATAGCTGGCTCCTGATCTGGTTGAAGGCATAATTATGGTTAAAAAGGCTTGAAATGGTAATTTTACGTCAAAAAACTTACTATTGGCCAAATCTTTGGCTTTCTGAAGAGTATTACTTATTTCCAAGCTGACTAATTCAGAAGAAAGTGGCTCTGGTTGAATATTCTGAGTCACAATAATAGTACTATTATGATCAGAATTAACAGTACTGGCAGGAATAATGCTGGTTACTGTTGAGGCTGTTTCAATGTTTTCTTGTCTTACCACGTTATCAGACACTAAAATCAATGAAAAAACCAATTAATTAAGTAAAAAAAGGATATTTCAAAAAAGAAATGAAAATATAAGCCTCACTTATAATATTAAAAAAATTATTTTTTTATTGATTTTTTGAATTATAAGTATTTTTTATATGTTTTTAAATTTTTAAATATAATAAAATAGATTTAAAAAGAGTAAAAAAAATATTTCACAGGTAAAATATCATGGCTTGGCCCCCAAATATAAGGTGTGGATATGAAACTTTGATTAAAAACCAAGTACTTTTCCCGTCCTCAAAATTTGTATAAGGTAAAAATCAGTTAAAAATAGTAAGAAATATTATTTTTAAGAGAACACACGCCAAATTTATTGTTTATAACTTTATTAGTATAAAACAATAATATTATAAACATTTATTGTTTTACCAACAATAAAAATGTATCCAAAAATACTCTACAAGAGATATTTAAGGCTACAAAAGAAATTTCTTCAAGAGCAATTTCAATTGGAATGAATTGAGAAAAGAGCTGCAAGCAATTAATTAAACAACAGAGTCTTCAAAAATAATATTAAAGAGAAAACACACCCAAAAGTGACCAGAGTGAATTTGGAAACAAAGTTACAAAGTTTACAGTGATGAAAGATGCTTTAATTCACTTTTGGGGTGGTTCAGGGGTAAAAATGATTATAAAAGTTAAAAAACAATAATTATAATTATTTTTTCACGTGGTTAAAAGTTTTAAAATGATTTACAAAAGGTGGTTGGAATATTTTAGTGATTGGTTTAACAATGTTTAAACTAATTCTAAAAGGAAAAGATTCTAACATGAAGAGAGAAGTGGGGCAAAGAAGACATTCTTTTATAGCCATCAATTTTCTTATTCCAAAAGTAAAATTTACTCTTGTCAGTCGTGAGAAACAGTCTGACAACAGAAAAGCCAATTATGGCATCATTGAACCCTGGTTTAGACCAAAAAAAGGCTGGTTTAAGCCATTTTTAGCCATTTTAGACCCTTAAATCAGCCATTACTATAGCAATACCTGGTCTAGAGCTTTCAAAACACGTCAGAATGTGTGTAAGAGACGTAGAAACCAGTTAAAACTGCTTTTACTATGATTGTTTTATCTTAAGGGTAGTTTTACCCTCCTGGCAACAGCTAAAACTACCCCAGTTGGTATCAAAACCTCATCATCAATTGAGTCCACAGACCCTGTAACTCAATTCCAGGCCAAAAGTAATGAACTTTTGTGTGAATTTTGACACCACACGCCTGTCAGCAAGGATTTTGGGGGTCTAGATCCCCCTTAGAGCTGCAGTTCCTTTTCCCCCCCAAATTTAATCTTTCCAATTTATTTTTCCTTTAATTCCTCATCATGTATTATACTTATAATTTACATATGTAATACAATTGAGTTGTACAGTTCAATACAGTAATAATTGATACCTCATATGTAAATCAAAGTTCACCTATGTAATACATGTGCACATTTTGACATTTCAATTGAATTCAATTGAAAATACTGTAATTCCTCATAACTTCTAAACTAAACACAACACCTCAATTTTAACACAATTTTTGGTGATTAACACTAAATGTGATTTGAATTAAATTAAAATTTTGACGATTTTCAATTTTCATACAGAAAATACTAAAAACTTAATTTAAGCTTATTTAGAGTTGAGTTACAAAATTTTCACTCAGAGGTGACCCCATCTGATTTTTTATGAGGAATCCAATGGTGAAATAATTTTTATATGTTTATTTATTGGATGAAAAGTTATAATAATTTCTATTTAACTTTTTTCCAAATTTATTTATTTTTTTATAATTTTGTTAAGAATTCATTTTTACTTAATTTTTTCAAGTATAAATGTAATTTTATATTTCAAAATTTGATGTAATTTTATTTTTAAATGGTAATTAAATTTTGAATTTGAAATATAATTTTATATTTATATTTTGATTCTTATTATAATAATATAAACAAATTTATTTCATTTATATTTATATGTTAATTCTGTATTCGTGGTCTTTTGGGTATATGAAATTACCTCTAAGGCTCACAGTTGCCCTCTCCTCCAGAAGTCTGAACTGCCTGTTGGGATTCCATCCTTTGGCTATTACCATAGGATCTGTGAAGAATATCCCCTTTGTACATACCCTCTGGCAACTTGCTACAAGTTCTGCCCAGGGTGATGCTAGGTTGAACCTCCTATTGTCCATGCTCCATTGGAAAAGATCTTTGAGGAGTTGTTGGAGCTGGAGAACTTGATCCATATCTATAAAGTCCTCTGGTTTGAGGTTTCTGTTGAATTGGAAGGTGAATGGAAGAGTGGGCATTATTTACCTCAGTGTCTTGTCATCCAACACTGTGTCCAGGGTGTCCTGGTCTTCTGGTTCTGAGCTGCCCTTGGCTGTCCTCTGGCTGGTTCCTCAGGATTCCATGGTTCCTGAGGTGTACAGGTGACATATCAGTGTTTGCAAACAGTCAGCAACTTAATTTTCTTAGCTTATTTATCTTTGACTGTGCCTTGTACAAATTTGTTATCTACTGCTTTGGGCAATTTTCCTTTAGAGGTTACAACTGGGTTAATTATGGTAACCTTCTCTGTACAAGCTATCAAGGTTGGTTTACCTTGTATGGATGCAGAGTTTTGTGGTTTTCTACTTCTCTGAGTGACAATTTGTGTCAACTTTTGGTTGTGATGAGGCCTTCACTATGCCTTTTTCCTTTGCCCTTGCTTCCCTCTGGATCTGAGTGTGTCACTGGTATGTTTTTCTGTGACTGGGTCTCAAGTAGGATTGAGTTTTCTTCCACTGATTCAAGGAAAGATGAGGGCTTATGTTGGTTAAGAATTCTTTAGAATGCTATCTGCATGTCAAGAATGGACTTTGGGAAATGTATCACTATATTTTGCCCTTGTATTATGATGGGTAATTGAAATTATCAATTACACATCAAAAATACAGTTCTTGTGGATATGTGGTATACTGTTTGTATCCACTCTCACACAGATTAACCTGCAATTAACAAGTATAATCTTATAAGTGGTTATGTAAAGAACAATTTAAATTATCAATATGTTAAACCATGCCTCTGAAACTATTATTTACAGTACAGGGTTCTTTTTTAACATAAAAAAGAATAAAAAAAGAATGGTCTTAATGTTTTGATATCTTAAACAGTCCTATTTTCCTAGCAGTGGTTAAATTGTAATCAAACCATGTAAAAATGATAAAAAACACAGTGGTATAATTTATACACCACTGGAAAATATAATAAATTTTTATTTATATTTTAATGTCAAAAATATGGTCTTAAAGAGAAAAAATGATGAAAAATAAGAAGAGTACTCACTTTTTACACCGAAAAGTCCAAAAAAGTCCAGAAACATGGCCAGGCCCCCAAACCTTCAGGCTGAGCCTGTGATAAGTTAAAATGTATTTCAAAAGAGTATAATATTGGTGATAAGGGTTTAAAATGGAGTAATAAGGGATTTACTATTAAGCAATAGTGGTGGTGAGCACTACTGAAAGCCCTGATTGCAGTCTCACCAGACAGATTAGGTCCCTTTTTATCCTGAAATTGGGTGAAAAAGTGCTCTAGACCATTTCACATGGATGAAGTGAAGATGTTTCACTTTGAAGCACTGAATTGTGGTTTGCTCAAGGCCTGTATACTCTTTATTGCACTCAGATGTGGTTTTGAAACTGCATCTGGGCAGTTTTCCACAATACAGTGTGAAGAGTTTCATCTGGGGACCACATAGCTCTCTTCTGACATGTATGATGCATAGAAGACTGTACAGAACCTGTATGGGACCTCATTATTTAATGAACTATGAGGTATTGAAGTATAAACATGCTTCTTTGTCTGTTTTACACCTCATAATAATGGTATGGGATATTATCCCACAGTAAGGCTGTATTGGTCTAACTCTGGGATTTTTACCTTAAAACTCCCATAACATTGTCAGTTTTCAAGATATTGAGCTCAACATTGGTTCATTGTGTAGCACTGGATGTGCACTATACAAAAGTACCTCATTTTGTATGGGTAAAGTTAAATATGGCAAAGCTATGCCATGTACAAGTTTTGTTATCCATATGTATGATTTTCTCAAAATCTGTATTGAACTTGTTTTCCCCATAACATTTGTTCTAGACAGGATATGGGGAGATGGGTGGCACCATCAGATAGCCCTGATTGTGCTACTTCCAAAACGACCCCACTTTCAGTTTCTCACACTAAAACTGTAGAAGTTAGATGAGAGGTGAATATTTTATTCTACCTTATTTGACCTTATTTTGGCCATAACTTCTGTAGTTTTTGTGTTATCTCAATTTGGCTAGTACCATTGGGTAGCCCTGACTGAGAGATTAAACTTTAATACCAAATTTTTGGGGTTAAGCCTCTTCCTCTGGATTTTAGATTAGAGGTGAAAATTAAGGTTTATGCTCAGCAACAACTTTTAGCAGGAATAACTTTGTTATTCTTTGTCCTATGATGATGGGACTTGTATATTTGGAACCAAATAGGTTTCCTCTTTTGTTTGATACCTTTTGAGCTGATTTGGCTCAGATTCATGTTTTGTTGGTATCTTAGCTCTACCATTGGTTTATGGTATTTTGCTGTCATGCTTGTGCTCTGGTTTTGAGTCACAGGCTGAGATTAGAAGTTCTAATACCTGGCTGATAATCATTGTGTATTTTCTAATTGCAAAAATAAGGAATAAATTGATGATAGACACTCATGAAGTTCAAATCATGACTCATGTTATATGCCTTGCTACAAAAAATGTCCTCAATTCCCTTGATAATGTATCTAAAGAACCTCAAGATCAACCTGCATCATTTTCCTAAGTCTATTGTCCAGCTCAACACTTATTGGAACCCTTAATTTGAGTAATATTTAGTTAAATTCAATTATGTAAATAATTTCACTTCTGAAATCATACTTAACAGAAAATTCATTAATTCCATGATAATTTTAATATGGATCTCTAGTTGGTTTATAATACTTACTTTCCTAAAAATGACTCAAATATATTGAGTCATTTTTCAAGCAGGTTGAATTACCCATATGACATTCTTCAGAAGGTATTAATTCCCAAGAATCATAAAATCAATTGCATGTTCCTGCAAAAATTCAATCTTTTTGACTCAGGAATATTGAATGGGAAGAAGTATCTGCTATAGCCAAATTTCTAATATTCCTATATAAATCAACACTAACCCTCTGTAAATGAACCTCTCCTACAATTCATGATGTTTTACCCTTGTACATCTTTTTGTATCAGTTTCAGTTCCAGGAATCATCTTTCCTTAGTTTTCATCTTATTATTACCTTGTATGTGATGATTGGAGTATATGCCCATCATTAAGGCACGATCCCGTCAGGGTATGGAGGAATACCCTAGCCTGCTTCCGTATAGGATTCAGACTATGGGTAATTGAGAATGTAGGAATGCGGCCCGGTTCCAAGAGGGAATCCAGTGGTAAATTTGGTAAATCCAGAAATTAACAAATTGGGTGGTGGGCGGGGAGCCCAGTGTCAGTCTGTGACTCAAAACCAGAGCACAAGCATGACAGCCAAAATACCATAAACCAATGGTATAGCCAAGATACCACCAAAACATGGAGCTGAGCCAAATCAGCTCAAAATGTATCAAAAGAAAGAGGAAACTCACCTCTTTCTGAAAATATAAGTCCCATCACCATAGGACAAGAAATAACAAAGTTATTGCTGAGCATAAACCTTAATTTTCACCTCTCATCTAAAATCTAGAAGGAGAGGCTTAACCCCATCAAATGGGTACTCAAAATGGAGCTCTCAGCCAGGGCTATCCAATGGTACCAGCCAAACTGAGCTAGCACCAATATTACTGGAGTTATGGTCAATTTCAGGCCAAATAAGGGTGAACAAAACATTCACCTCTCATCTAACTTCTACAGTTTTAGTGTGGGATACCTGAAGTGGGGTCTTTTTGAAAAGAGCACAATCAGGACTATCCGATGGTGTCATCCACTTCCTCATATCTCAACTACTGCAGAAGGTATGGGGCAAACAAGCTCAATACAGCTTTTTGCCTAAAACACGCAAATGTACAAAAATCTTGTACATGGGATAACTTTGCCATATTTAATGATACCCATATCAAATGAGGTACCACTGTGTAGAGCACCTACAGGGCTATCCACAGAACCAATTTTGAGTTTGATATCTCAAGAATTGAGAAAGGTATGGCTGTTTTAAGGTTAAAATCCCACCTGATGTCATATACAGCCTTACCATGGGATAATATCCCATAATCATGAATATGAGGTGTCAAATAGATGAAGAAGCATGTTTTTACTTCAATACCTCATATGTCAGTCAATACTGGGGTCCCATACAGTTTCTGTACAGCATTCTACGCGTCATACACGTCAGAATCAGGCTGTGAGGTCCCCAGATGAAAGTTTTCACCCTGTATTGGCGAAAACCACCCAGATGTGGTTTCAAAGCCACATCTGAGCCCAATACAGGATATACAGGCTGTTTGCAAACCACAAGCCAGTACTAGAAAGTAAAAAAATCTTCACTTCCTCTACGTGGAAAGGTCTAGTACCCTTTCCACCCCATTTCAGGATAAAAAGGAGGCTTTTCACAGCCAGAAATTGTCTCCTCATCCTGCTCTTGAATTCCTACATAGTACAACTGTCAAAAACAGTTATACTCTTGGAAAATAATAAGGTATACTTTAAATTTAAGTATTGTAGCTTTTATTATTGTAACCCAACAGGTAAAAGTTGCACCCAGGGCTTTCAACAGCGCTCACCACCACTATATCTCTATAGTAAAGCCCTTAATATCTTAATTTAAATCATTTATTATCAACTTTATCATCTTTTAAAACTATTTTTACCGTGTCACAGTCATAGTTAAAGCTTGTAAATACTTATATACACCTTTATCATAGACTCACCCTGACATTTTGGGGGCCTGGCCATGTTTTTTACTTATTCTTGGACCTTACAAGTAAGTTTTTCTCTTTTTTATCATTTATTGACACCTGTTTTACCTTTTTTAGGCATCATTTTCTCTATAAATATATACTATATATATATATTTTAATTTTTGAAATAAATACTCATATATTATAGAGTATCTGTCACGTGGCTAATAACCACAAGACTAGTATTTTGGCGTGCTTTGTATATAAAAACACTTTAAGCCACTAATACAGCCTTAATTCTTAAGTGAATTAAGATAGCTCATACTGATAAACCAACAGTTGAGGCGTGTCTGGGCATATTGTTAACTCAATTACCCTGTAATACACCACCTTTGACAGATTATACTTGCTAAACACAAGTATTCTGTGAGATATTGGCATACAAACAGTATACCACATATCAGTAGGCTGTATTTTTGACGTGGAATTGTTAATTCAATTACATTGTCATCATACAAGGGCATCTTTAGTAACATACAAGCCCAGAGGCCATTCTTAGATGTTCAAAACCAGCCTTTTAAGAAGTCTTAACTGACATAAGCCCTCTTTTTTCCTGTTTGATTCAGTGGAAGAAAACTTCATACCACTTGAGACCCAGTCACAGGCCAACATACCAGTGACACCCTCAGAACCAGAGGGCAGCAAGGGCAAAGGGAAGAGGCTTAGTGAAGGCCAAATTACAGCCAAGAAGTGAACACCAATAGCCACTCAGAGGAGTAGAAAACCACGAAACTCTGCTTCAATACAAGGTAAACCAACCTTGACCACTTGTACAGGAAAGATTACAATTATTAACCCAGTTGTAACCTCCAAAGGCAAACTGCCCAAGTCAGCAGACAATAAATTTGTACAAGGCACAGTCAAAGGTAAATACCTTAAGAACATGAAGTTTTTGACTGCTTGCAAACACTGATATGTCCCCTGCATACCTCAGAGATCTTGGCTTCCAAAGGAACCAGCCAGAGGACAGAGAAGGATTGTCCAGAACCAGAAGACCAGGAAGAGGACACCTTGGACACAGTGGTGGATGGCAAAACAATGAGGGAGATAATATCAACCTTGCCATTCACACTCCAATTCAACAGAAACCTCAAACCAGAGGACTGGAAGGATATGGATCAAGTTCTTCAGACCCACCAACTCCTCAAAGACTTATTTAAATGGAGCATGGACAACAAGAGGTTCAACCTAGCAACTCACTGGGCAGAACTTGGATCAAGTTGCCAGAAGATCTGTCCCAAAGAGGTAGACTTCAAAGACCTTATGGTAATCACCAAAGCTTGGAATCCTACCAGGCAGCACAGACTCCTGGAGGCAAGGACACAGAGGATAAGGGAGAATCAAGCCATTATCCAAGCAATAGAAGAACAATTAACCCAGACAGGGCCTACTCAGATTCCTTCAGGTTCACAAGGAGCAGGCCAAATCAGCTCTCCAGTGGCTTCACACCATTCAGAAACCAGTAGATCAGTGGCCAAGAGTCACCATTCTTCACAATTCCAGGAAGTTTCCAGGAGAAGACAAGGGAACAAGGGCAAGAATAAAACCTCCTTTAACCAGAGGAGGAAAGAGTCAGACCCCATGATCCAGAAGCTGTTAGATTTGGTAAAAGAAGTACACAAGAACCAGAAGTGGCTGTAAACCACTCTAGAATCAGTAGTCCTAGTAATAGAAACATTACCCCCACTCAGACTGAAAATAACATTGTCACATCTGAGAGCAACATCAACAGTGATACACTGTGGTTACAAATGTCCCAATATGCTGAACAATCTGCAAAGCAGCTTGCAGAAATTAAAGCTAGCCAAGAGAGGATGAGACAAACTCAAGCCTCCTTGGAGCAAATAGTTAAGAATCTTCAAGAAGGATATGCTCAACTGAGCAAAGCCTCTGAAGAAACCAGCAAAAGACTGAATATAGTCTTTTAAGAACAACACCCCAGCACAAGGGACAGGGAGTGTCTGGATCAAGACATTAACAAGTTGTTTAATGCCTACCATAACTCGAAGCCCCAACCACAAGGCCAAGTTATGGATAATCCATATCAACCAGATGCCATGTTGATGAAAAAGGCAAGATCTCCATCACAATACCAAGATGGAGATGGCATGTCTTATTTAGAGAAGGAAGCCTTCAAACAGCTTCCTGAGGCCTCAAACTGGCCCAAATTCTCTGGATCAGGAGAATATGATCATATGGAACTCATAGATTATATTGATGGACTCTTCATTGATGTACCAAGCATACCAGACTACTGGATCACTGCTAGATTGAATACTGCATTTAAATTTCATGCAAGTATATGGTACACAGAAATGAAAGAAATCCATGGCAGAAGAAACTGGCCATGGTGGAAGAGTCAAATCATCCAAAAGTACAGTAATGGAACTTGGATATGGCAAAAGAACATGTCATTTGAAAATGACAAATACTCTGTGGACAAAGATCCATATGAGTGGTGTCTTAGACAGTCTAAAAGACTCAAAGCCATTGATCCTCAGATGAACATCCAAATGAGGAATCACAAACTCCTGACACAACTGCCAGGAGAGCTAGAGCATGCAGTAAAATGCAGATGCAACCAAAATTGCACTCTATATGACATAGCCAACACACCGGGGCGAATCTCGTGTCAATCGTCGGCGATTGACTTCACGTCAAGCAAACGTCAAGCAGGATAAAAGTCGAGCTCACGTCAAGCGAAAATCAAGCGAACGTCAAGCACACGTCACACTCTGGTCTTACACCAAATCCTGTGACATCCAATAATATTGGTTCCCCTGTGCCTTCAACTCAGATTCCTCACCGCCTGATCATCCCACAACCGTCCGATGATTGGTAAAAATTACACCAGACCCGCCTGTTTGCACACACACACATCAAAGATGTCCTTCAGCCAGTCTTGATGTAGGCGGGGGGTTTGACTTCACCAGGTCATCCATGAAGTGTGCGTGTGCATGCGTGGGGGCGGGTGCGTTTGCGTGTGCATTGGCGTGTGCGGGTGGGTTTGCGTGTGCGGGAGCATGTGCGGGTGGGTGTGCGTGTGCGGGTGCGTGGGCGTGTGCATTGGCGCGTGCCGGTGGGTGTGCGTGTGCGTGTGCATTGGCGCGTGCGGGTGCACATGCGGGTGTGGGTACGCAAAAGCCGATTCCGCTTCCAACATGATGATGGCGCAGTTAGAAATTTTGGATGCTGTGAAAGGTGAGTGTGTGGGTCATTTGATCATTGGACTTGGCTTATTCACACTGTACCCAATGTCAAAATAGTAACTTCTTTGTGGCAATGTGAAATAATGGGCTTTGCTTGTCACAATGGAATGTCTCTGTCACTAAATTTTGAGGCAATTATTTCACTAGCAAAATTGCTAATGAATCTGAGAGATTTGCATTTTAGTAGACTAAATATCATGAAATAACGGCTTTATCATTACAAGCAGTCCACATGACAGAGCTTTGTTATCATACAATCCACAGTTACCTTCTATTTCTTCTTCAGATATAATCAAGTGTCCATCATCAAAACCAACAGATTTATAAATATTCAGATGCGGCCAATCTGGTAGGAAATTCACATCAATCTTCAAAGGTTTTAAAATCAGAAAGTTATTGTTCAGTATGCTAGATGGCTCAGAGACTTTGAAAATGCTATCAATAATACCAAATTGTCGTGAGTTGCCCCTCAGAAAACATATCACACTGTTGCTGATATTTTTGGATTCAGTTGAAAATATATTGTTCCCAATATTAATGTTTGAAACTGGAAATACCAAGGTGAGACAATCCTTGAAGTGGGAGGACTTGTGGATTGCACGGTAGTGTCTAAGCTGAGCCAATCAACTATTTCCCTTGTTGCATGAAAAGTCTGTAAGTACTCAACCAGGCAATCATAATTTTGTTGGTCATGGCGGGATGGCTTGTTATATTTATGGTGATTGAACACGGCAGGTGGCTGTGATTCGAAAAGCTGTTTTATTTCACATGGCACAGATGGGGATTTCAGGAGAACGGAAAGGTTGGAACATCGACAGATATGTTGAAGTAAGGTTTTATCTATATCATCTATTCAGAGTTGCAAAAAGTTAGTCTTATTCAGTTCAGGTGTTTAATCAATGTGAATATATTGATCTTATTAATTGACTTACATATCTTGTTATTTGTTGGCATCTTTGCAAATACTCCAATCAAGCGCTCATAACCCCATGTGGCTGAGGCTTGTGCTGGGCCCCAACGTTGGAAGAGTTCGGGAATATGATCAGCAAAATGATGATTTGGTTTACTTTTCTGTTTTGGGAACAGGTGTTGATTGGAAAGGCGGAATTTTTTCCAATGTTCAGCAAATGCAGTCGCATCATCTATTGAAACAGTCCAGCTTGTGGCAATGTTGATAGCACTAATCAAATGGAATGTATTCTTGGCTAGTTCATTTGCAAGTTCTTCTGACTGACCCATTTTTCTTTGAGTGTTGGCAGATTGGTGTGCATCTAATGACATCTGTTGACTGAGCATTAGAAATGGAATATAGACCTTATATAAGAGAGCCCATTCAGCGGCTTTTAAGCTACCATGAGAGGGGGAACCCATTTTGCGGGGAACTCTTGTCCATGATGAGGGAATTATGGTCTCAGATATGATTTGTCGGAGATGCTCAAGAGCCTCACCCTTGATCTGGTGATCACTCAGTGCAGTGATATCCAATTCAGAGGGTATTTCAGAAGTGGGGATGTAATCGGCATCAAATGAAGGAATCTCCGCAGAACCACTAGATGGATGTTCTGTGTTAGGGGTGGGCATTGGGAAGTAGTTTTTTCGGGTGGAAGTAGTGGGGAGTGGCTCATTTATTATTTTTGCTGCGTCTCTTCTCAGGGAGCGGGCCTCTCTCAATGTGATTTTATCAAGAGAGCTGTTGGAGGTCATGGAATCTGAGTCTGAACTGTTGGTGTCATTGGATTTCCTGCGGGACCTGAAGTAAATTTTTGATTTCGCCTCTGGAATGCACAATTTGAAAGTTGCATGATCCTTCAAAATTCCAAGTATTAAATTATGCATTATGTCAAGATTAACCATTCTGGTTGCATCCCAATACGGAAGGTCTTCCAAAATTGAATATCGCACTCCATACTCAGAGAAAATTGCTTGTCTTTGTTGTGGGGTTGCCCAAAGCCATTTGGCAATGGTTGATTTATGACTTTGGTATGAGCGCGTGTAGTGAAATTGAGGACCAATTTCTTCAATTTGAGCTTTGTGAATGGTGCAAAAATTACAAAAGTGGTTTCCTGAATGGGAAATAAATCCAGTAAGCTTGCGCATGGCAACCACATCCGCAATGGCTGTGAGGATGGCAACACGGATAAAGGATCCTGATGGACCTGTTGAGGTGGGTGCAAAATGGTAACCTTGCCATAGCTCTTTGAGCTCGTTGATGAGTGGCATTAATAGATAATTCAATTGAAGCGCAGTTGGCTCCTTCGGACCAGGGATGATTCCTGCAACATAGACATTCTCGGGCTTCAATCTTTCACTTGGGGGGAGATTAAGACAAATAAGCATGATAGGTCCAATGCTAGCCAACCGGGTTGACTTTCCATGTGCATTAAACCAGTCCACATATATGGAGAAGGCCAATGCACCAGGAATGGACATGAATGGGGGGTCATGGATATTTCTAGTGCCAGTGAAGCGTCTCCAGACCAATCCATCCCAGACGTCACGTTTTGGGGAATCTTCGGGAGTTTGGGATTGTTGATGTTGATGCAGAATGTCCATAATTCCAGCCCGCTGGAGGAATCTGGCAAGCCAATTTTTGAATGGTTGATAAATGAAATGTTTTGTTGGTATAAATTTTTGCTTCATGTTGGTTGTGTTTTGGGTGTGGGGTTCAGATGAATAGATGAATTTGCCTAATGATTGTGTGCAAGGGGGATCATGATCATTTGGGTCATTATGGCGTTGACAGTGGGGTTGGTCAGTTGTGACTGATTCAGTAAGGCCATTAAGAGAGAAACATTGAGGACAACATATATAGTTTTGAATCACTGGCTCCAATTGGAGATGTTCAAATATGGTACTCAGATCTTGAGGTATATGGAATGCAGGAGCGGGGGGACCAGCTGAGCTTGAGATACTGGACTTGATCAGCAGGTTCAGGGCGGGGTTGAGTATGCGTGAAGCCCTGCGGGGTAAATTATACCTTAATGATAGAATGGCAGATATTATCATGCCTAGGTCTTGTGGGGGAAGGGTTTGACTGCCACTATATGGTTTCTGTGCAGTTGAATTGAGACCCGCTGGAGTTGGGAAAGTGCTTTGGGTCAAACGTGAATAATCAGCTGGGAAGATTTGATCCAATAGAATTTGTGGGCACCCAGATCCTGATGCAGAAGTAGGGATGTTTGGAAGAGATTTGGGTGCAATGGTTGATTTGAGCTTTTTAATGTGCTGTTTATATTGGAAAGGTGTGAAGGCAACTCCTTGCCTATCACCCTCAGGGGAAGAATGTGTTTGAGTTGAGCAGTGTTGACACATGCATATACGCATTGAGGAATATGGCCGGGTTGTCATTGTTGCAGGAATTGGGAGTACGGTTGGTTTGTGTATAAATATCTATGGTTGATGTGAAAGTGTTTAGGAGTGTTATTAATTGGAAATAAAATTCAGTGATTATTTATGAAGGGGGAGATGATTTGAGCCAGCTGAGGATTTTATCCCATTTGTAATGGAGCATGAGCTGCAGTGGATAAAGTTTAACATGTCTCATCTGGATGGCGGAATTGTTTAGGCGTTTAATTGGGTAAAATGCCATGCTGCTCAATGCTCATACATATTCTAGTTTATTTACACATTGTGATAGTGCGGGTTTGACCATTGAGGGGGTTCCATTAGTGAAGTGTTACCATTGAATTGAGGGGATTAACATTTAATCCATGTACGCTGGCACGCCATCGTACATGGTTTAAACCTTATTACAGACATAACTATATAACTCTATTACATAAGGGGTTGGAGTGCAGCTAAAGTCTTGGTATTTGGTTTGAGTACGGCGGGCTTTGAATCAGTTGGAATGTGATTTGGATTGTCTTGCCTTTCGTGAAAAGGTGATGTCTCTTTTGTGGGTAAATCCTTCATGAATATACCCCTTTACAGATGTACAATGCTGTGGAATTTCAATGCATATATTGGCAGTTTGGATAATTCAAAAAATGTGACAATGGGGAGGCGGAAATGTTACCGAATATGATGACTTATGGATGATGGGTCCCCTTTGAGATCAAGGGAATATTACATTATATGCTGGTAGGCCGTGCAGGGTGGTTTCCGACAAAAGCGGAGGAGCTCAAGAAGAGGCAGGGAGGATTCTCCTCAAAAGAGTCTTATCCGACTTCCACACAACACTTAGTTCCAACTATTCATAGAATTTCTCTATTCTAAATTTGAAAAGATTTCATCTCATATCACTCTATTTTATCATAATACTGAGGTGTTTTATCTAGTTAAAAATATTACTGTACTTTTTCGGCCCTTATGTCATCTTTCAAGTCACATAAATCCCGTTCAGGTTCTGTTCATGACTCAAATAGTGAATCTAGCATAGAATATGTTCAAACACAGTCACCATTGAGTCCCAACATTCCTCTCACAACCCCTATCGCATCCTCAATGAATGTATCAGGTCTTAACATTGATGTGGGCAATCCAAAGGCTCCAACTTCAAGCACTTGGTCGATCCCAAATATTTCCGTCACTCCAATTCCCCCGAATCCCACTAATACACAAATTCATGTGTCTCAGGGGCCAGAAGGCACACCTCAAATCTCCTCACACGCTAATCCCCAATCAAAATTTCCACGTGAGTTCCTCCTTAATCCCGGTCGGAGTCCAGTCGCATCCCAGGATCCCTTTGGCCAAAGTAAACAGCCAACCCTCAATATTCCATCAGGATCGCAGGTTCATGTGGGTGATGAAAGGCGCGTGGATGGGGGGCGACGAAAAAGACCTTTGGAAAATGTATCTTGGAGCGGTCTGTCGGAGGGAAATCCAGTATTGACGCTTCATCAAAGTAAGTCATTTGAATTTTGGAGTAGAAACTTATTCATGATTTGATATGTTTGTTTCATGGGTTAGACATGGCACCTAAAGGCAAGTCAGTCCGATCTCAGGAGCCAATTGAAGATCGTGAGGATGACCAGTCTTCATTAATGTTTTGATGTGTTAACTGATGATTTGCATAGCAGGGGATGAACTTTATGCGTCTTCACCTCTGGTCCATAAAGATAAAGTCAGTGGACGTCATCATCCATATGCCTCCAAACCAAGAGCGGGTCATGCCAGTACATCAAGAGCAACAATGGTGGATGATGAGGATGAGAACATGTCTCCGACTCAAAGTGAAAGAAATGATGAACCAAGGAGGGACAATTTCACAGCGCATGAGCAAGGCACTCAATCAAATAGTGAGTTCACCCATCCTCAGCTGGGCCTCGCCCAGAGTATGCTTGAACAATCCGAGGTCAGACAGCAAAGGAACCAGGCCCGCAAAGCTCACAATGTGGCGAAACGTGCAAGCCAGAAGGAGCAACAAAAATGGCTGAAGGCAGAACTTCCAGAGAATGTCCATGGAATGAGATCAGCAGTACACGCACATTGCCTGTTCCTACTCAAAGTTAGGGATAAGGATTTTTCCTCACTACCAACACCACCCAGCACAGAAGAGCGTGAAATTGCAATTCAAGTGGCTGGTCATCTCGGTTATGTCCCCGAGGATGTGTTCAATGAGCCATCAACACAGGTTCAGTCTCAGGGTTTCCAAAGCTACTGCGAAAATGAGCTCCACAAGCTAGGACTAAAGCGATTCACTTGGGACTGGGAGAGCTCATGGCAACATCCGTTCAACGAGCTGATGTCTATGGTGTTTTACCGTACATTCCGTCTCGCACTTGTCAGCACTGAGTATCATCACTACTGTTGGAACAAGGATCATAACAACTATGGGGTCGTGGCGGCTTTAATGGAGCGATATTTCACTTATTTGAAAAGAGAATGGAAGTCTATTCAAAAGGATGCCGAGTATTTGGTAAAAAAGAAAGAGAATCAAAAGCTCGCAAAGATTCGTCAAAGAGTTAGTTACTGTATCTCTTCTTCATTGTGGACCAAGTCTGATGATGATCTACTTGATTATGTGCAGACCTGTGAGCGCCGTCGTGAATGGTGTGATACGGCTAAATTTCCCATCCTAGCATCACAATTCAATGACCCTCGAGTATGCTCAGATACTGAGGAGGTACTAGAAAATGGCCGTCAAGTTTACCGCAAAGTGGGATTACGCTGGCGCTCCCAGTTATTTAATGATTTGGTATTGAAAATGGATAGAGACATAGAGTTTTGTAATCGGATTAAAAAAAAGGGTAAAAAAACTATTGATAGATTGCCAGAATTACGATCGACAGATGATGGTGATATTCCGGAAGGCCTATCATTTCAGGTATTTGATCAAGATTGGCTCAAAGGCTGTAGTAAGATGCAGACTAGCTCCCTCAAGATACTTGACATGCCAGTTATTAGGCCTAATGGTGATGCTCTGCAATAACTTAGTAATTGGTCACGGTATAGCACTGTGACAAATTAAAATTTTGTGAATTATTTGTGCAGGTGTAATAAAATCTGATTATTATCTCTTAAGGATGCAACAACTTGCTAAATATGTTAGAATATAGACAATATGAATTGAAATGTATCACCGTCTCCCTTGCAATAATACTCTATTGCTCATTTTCATTGAGGAAATATTGAAGAAGTTCGATCCAGCTCATGGTGTTCATAATTGTGGACCTGTGCCAGAGTCAACAGGAGTTATCAACTTTGTCAATCACAAATTATATAATATCAGTAAGGCTCACGCAGTTAATGATTTTTTCTTTTCTTGGACCTATTGGTAATTGGAATATGGCATTCCCATAAGGAATGATTTCAGAATAGTAATACAATCAAGTGAAAGATGAGCTTGAAAGGTACCTTCCGCATGTTGACCTCAACTGAATGAGGAGTGATATAGTGGATGACCTGTACAGGTCGTTGTTGGCCAATACGATGTAGACGATCAACAGCCTGAGCCTCAATGGCTGGGTTCCAATTGGGCTCCTGGAAATGTGGATGTCAGGGTCCGAAAATCAGGGGAGAATTTTGGGGGGCCCCTCACCATTAAATAGACTACATTAGCACAAGTTATATTGAGGCCAGTTCCAGCCGCGGCAATGGATGCAATGAGTACTTCACATTCAGGATTATTGAAGAAATTCTCAAGCGCCTTGTCCTGCGCTCGTGGTGTAATTGTTCCATCAATTCGTGCTGAAAGGATAGAGTGATGGGCAAGAGCAATACCAATTCTACAATATAAAAAAGTCAGACGGAGTCAATTGGTAATGGATGCATATTAGAATTAACGCACAAATCTAGAAATTGGGTCCATTGGGTATAAACCACCGATTTCGTTGGACCATACCTTGTTTGTTTGTTCTTCATTAAGCTTTGTAGGAGGTGTGCAATTTTACTACTCATCATGCATGTTTCCACATCCACAATAGTTCGTGTGATTCTTGGGGAGTTATCCTGAGTGCTCCTGCCCTCGGGGTCTTCCAGCTCCGCCTCCGCAATTGTGTTAAGCATGATGTGATGGTTACAACATATTCGCAGCTTATTAATATTTCTGAAAAACTCTCCTGGTCCTTTGCTTTTGGATGATAGGGATTCTTCATATAATGTGGAATATTCTTGCTGCATGGTCGGGTTGAGTGGGAGCAGCTCATAATGATGGCTAATAGTGGGGAGAGATTCGAGATGTGTGGTTTTGGTGCGGCGCAAACTTAAATGCCGCAATGCCAAATGCAAAATATCATTGCAACCTTTTGAAAGACTACTCAGGATGAATGGTGACCAGTTATCTTGATCGGCGCTCTGGGGTTGAGTGATGAAGGATATTATGCCCAAAAGGTCATAAATGGTGTTGTGAATAGGTGTGCCCGTTAAACATATTCGACGGGATGAAAGGAGGCTATTAATGGCACGGTGAGTGGCAGTGTATTGAGAGCGAATATAGCTATAAGAGGGGGCAAGGGTTATTGGATATAAAAGGTAATTTGAATCATTTAAGCTCAGCCACTCACTGTGCTTCATCCAAGATTATACGATGCCAATTGATTTGAAAAATGAATGATGTAGAGGGATTGGTTTGCTTAAATTCTTGGGTGATAGTATTGTAAGAAGTGATGATGATATCATATTTTAAGATGTCGGCTTGGGATAATGAGTGACGAGTGGGACCATGGTAGATTTTGGCATGCAGTGCTCCAGCCTGAGCATGCTTGGATATTTCTGATTGCCAGTTGGTAATTAAGCGAGGGGGGCAGATGATCATGGTGGGCGTGGAGCGATGGGGGTTTGCAATCATCCGCTCCTTGGAGGTACCAATTAGAGCAATGGCCTGAATGGTTTTACCTAATCCCATATCATCCGCAAGCAGTCCTCCAAGAGGGGTATTGGTCGAAAGGGATTCAAATGAGCTAACGACCTTGTTTGTAATGATGTGCCTGGCATTAAAAGTGGATCCTGGGGGTGAGGTTGCCCAAAGGTTACGGGCTGATTGGCCATTGGGGATTTCTCGATCCCAGAGAAAAGCTAGTCCGGTCTTTTGATGAGGGAGGAGGGGGGTTTGAATAATGGCATGGGGCGGGGTCATCATGGGGAGGTCTGATCCACTGGGTAATTGTATCAGTTTTTGCTTGGAAATCAATGATGAAACAGCAGGATATGAAGCAGGCGTCGAGTTTGAAGCGGGAAATGTCGGAGTAAAGAGTTGAAATTGACAATGAGTAGTACAGTCATATTCTTTGGGCATTTTAAGCTTGAAATCTTGTGTTCGAAAGCTTTCCATTATGAATAGAACGTTTGGATACCATGTGAAGAACATCAATGCTAGATTGGGTTTCTGAGATGAGGAGGGATCATTGGCATCAGTCATAAATACTCCCTCAACGAATAATATTTGAGTAGGATTGGATTGGCAATTTTCAATCCATGCCCCACCAGGACCACAGTGCATGAACGTTTTGGGTGCCCCAAGGAATGGTATCAACGTTTGGGAAAGGGTTCCCGGGAGAGAGCCAATAGCATGCTGGTGATTGGGGAGATATACGAATATGTTGTGTTGATTGTGCCATAGGATAATCCAAGAACCTAAGTGGGAATTCTCAGGCTTTAAGGTTATATCACTATTTATTTGAATACGAATATTAATCATCCCAATGCAAAGTGGTTGTGAAGGGGTTGACATGATGGCTATTTTGAATTATTTGGGGACAGTTGGGAATTATATGATCGGGAAGGGTTAGCTAAAGGGAATGAAGAGGAATAAGCGCAGGTGGGGAACTTATATGAGTGGCAGCAACAGGCCAAAAGGGGGATGGCCTGTGGTTACGTGCATGGTCTTGATGGAGGTGGGCCTCTTGGGCTCATAATTTTCATATCCGATTTGGGGCATATATCAAGGCAAGGTGGCCAAAATGTGGGTGCACCATTTGACTGCTGGATCTGCAGCGAGTTACGAAACCTTTGGTGGAACAAGGCTGACATTAGCACATCCGAAATTGGGTGGGTTGTAGCAGCTTATTGTGGAGGGCATATTAGAGGCATGCAGTCATGTTCGCTGGTGTGACAGCGAACAATGAGCGTATCCTCCCCAGGTTAATTGTTCACAGGGACCTACTGGGCAATGTTGGCAGTTTCAAAGGGCAATCTCACTGTGGGGATGTTTGTGTGTGGGCGGGTGAGATATGTTCGGTGGCATGCCACCGAACATGACTTTGGTTTGGCCTGAAGTTTTTTGCTGACTGATGCATACTGGGCTTTCAGGGGGGAATGTCTGGGATGATCAAAGGGGGCGCCAGCCGTGAGCCGTGATCCACATATACATTCACCCCTATGGCGTTTGAGGCGAGTACTAATCCACCGAGATTGGCTTTGGCCTCTTTGCCTCACGCGCGTACAGAACTCCGGAGAAAGAGGCCACACGCCCGAGGAATTTTTTGGCTGCAAGCCAGGTGCCACAACTTGCGCGGGGCGTGTGAGAACGTGAAGAAAATGACCCGCGGTGGGAGATACCCACGCGAACTTGACCAGCCTCAGCAATCATAGGCTGGGATTGTTATTCTAATGTGGATGAGGCTGAAGCGAATCCACACTGATTGGCCTCAGGTTTCCACGCGCAAGCGGGTGAGCGTCTGCAGTCAAGCTGACAACCCGACCAAGAAAATAGGCAGCTGGAAGACTGGCAGTAAAATGTCTTCCAGGCGTGTGAAAGTTGCCTGTGTATGACCCATCGGGGGTGCGTATGAAAGCGTGTGGCTGCGCGACAATGAACAAGCGGGCCAGTCATTGTTTGCCCCAACAATGGCACCGGAGTGAATCAACTCTTTGTGTTAGACCCAAATATTAAGTCATCCCATTAAGACCCACTTACATTAACTTGGATTACATGCGCATCTGTGCCGTAGTTAGGCAGAGCTGTCCAACAAGGTGCATCAAAGGGATGCAGGTGAGAGATATGACTCGATGGCTTGACGTTATTGCATGTTACATTGTTGAACAGCTTTTTGCTCTGCCCCGCAGTACATTTACAAAGGTGTACTGCGTACTACAGTGTCGACTGTACTGTACAGATCAGGAAGGTGTAATACTACATGAGCCTGCATCCATCTAGCAAATGTGCATGCACCTTCCGATCGTTTGCATTTACGTAGCTCATGTGCCACATGCTCAGCATTGCGTTTCACCCGATTTGCACACGCAAGCTGAGCATGTCATGGTCAAAAGCACCGTGAGAAAGTGCTCAGTAAAGCCATGGAATGAACTTTTTTGCAATAGTTCATTGGAAGGCTCAGTTTGGAGCACTTCACCAAAGCGTGTGAAATGCTGCACCTGGCTGAAATGTCATCCGATGCTGTGCCAAATGCTCAGAGTGCACGCATACAAAAACGACTGAGCAATGGCTCAGCATGGTGCATTTGATATTGTTATATCTATAGTTCAATCACTGTGCAATTCCAATGTTCAGCCACTGAGCATTTCAATTATGACCCGAAAGCAAACCTGAGCAATGGGTCGAGGCAAGCTCACGCTGTATTCACTTGTCTTGCAGCCCCCCCCTTTGTTCACATACTATTACCAGGCCATATGGCCGGTAATCTCGCCGCGGTCACTTGTGACCAAATGCACCGGGTGCTTTTCTGCATGGGTCACTTGTGGATTGCACCCACAATGCACATTCAACATGGGCCTCACGACCACCCTCCTGGGTGATCGGGTGGCTATTTAAGGAAACAAAGGGGATTTGACTCAGCTTGACAATTCAATAAATTGCAATACTCAGCGGTGCATTTGATATTGTTATATCAATTGTTCAATTACTGTGCAATTAAAATGTTCAGCCACTGAGCATTTCAATTATGACCCGAAAGCAAACCTGAGCAATGGGTCGAGGCAAGCTCACGCTGTATTCACTTGTCTTACAGCCCCCCCCTTTGTTCAAAGACTATCACCAGGCCATAAGGCCGGTGATCTTGCCGCGGTCACTTGTGCATTGCACCCACAATGCACAATCAATAAGGGCCTCACGACCACCCTCCTGGGTGATCGGGTGGCAATTTAAGGAAACAAAGGGGATTTGACTCAGCATGACAATTCAATAAATTGCAATACTCAGCTTGACAATTCAATAAATTGAAATACTCAGCCAGACCCCCATTGTTCTTCTGCCTCACGCGAGCATTTCACTTCTCAGTTGCAGCATTCGCTGAGACTCAGCTTCAATTTTGCCCACACGCCTTGAAGCTGAGACTTTTGCGGGTGCTGCAACTGCTGAGATCGTCTCAGCTTCACCTTGGTATAAAAGACCATCTTCACACGACACGCACTTCACTTTCTTTCTCACCCGCTCCACTTCGCTCAACCTCACCCGCGTTTGTCCTTCTTGTGCGTATTCCCCCTCGTCTTCCTGCCTTTCCAGTCTTTTCTTTCGCACTCGACTAACCCCACTCCCCTTCCTGCTCGCTTTTTGTTTTTCCTGCTAATACTTTCAGAACCCCACTTCTATCTACTTTGTACGTTTTCTCCAATTAAACTTTCGTCAACATTATGTACTGATATTAATATTTTTCTTTCTTCACGACTTCCTTCCAGACTTTTAAAAACTTCCGACTAGAGCGTTTTTATATTGATTCCGTTTTAAATTTATATAAATCATCGTATGTCTTCCTTTTCTTTCTTGATTGCTTACTTTCTATTCAGTTACTAACCTGTTTTGTTTTGTTTTTAGATGTCGTGCATGTTATGCACCAAGCGGGGTATCCCCTGCATTCGCTCCTCGACGACGAACAACGCTTGTGATGCTTGCCGACAAGCACACAAGAAATGTTCGTTCGTTGTCCGCCCCTTCCGACCACGAGGCCAGACGAGTTCTCGCCCAAGACGCCCTCGCGAGGACTCCTTTGTGGTCGACGATGATGAAACCATTTCCGAGCGTGAATGGACGCCGGGCCCCCAAACAGGCCAACGGGAACGATTCCGGACGATTAGCCCTGTCCCCTCCAGTATCGATTTGTCCACTCCCCCTCCTAGGCCACCATCCGATGGTCACTTCACTCCTCGACCGGAGCGAAGTGATTATCCGGCCGATGAAGGATGGCGATGGCGAGAGGACATTTGAGCTTGGGCTGATCGTCACCATGTCTTGTCACCGATGGGATTCAAACGCCAAAGTAAGTTTTATTTCTCCTCTTTATCTCATTTCTCTTCACGCAATAATACTGACTTTTTTCCATTACTCATAGAACCAAACCCCCCGAATCCCCCCCGACACGACTCTCCCGTTCCCAGTTTGCCTCGCGAGCAAACCCCCCGGCAACCCACTCCAGGCCCGAGTGGCACCCGATGGTCTGAGGAATTATTCCGTGGTAAGCAGCCAAAGTTTCATTTCATTTTCACTTTCACTTTCGAGTCGAGTGAACTGACTCTTACTCCTTTTTTAGAACCCTCCCGAACCGAAGAGCCACCTATTCCTGGCCCGAGTCCATCGTCCCAACCACCTGAGGACGATACGACTCGTGAGCCAGAACCTGAGGTGGCTCCTACGCAATCCACGGAGGAACCTTATGGTAAGTCACCCCTTCTTTCTCTTCAATCCATATTCACCTTTCCTCATTTTTTCTTCGACCGTCTCCAGATCGTCCCGCCACTCCTCGCTCAATCATCATCATCGACGATACGCCCGTGGGATCACCCCATCCCCCTCCCCCTTCTTCTTCACCGACTCCACCATCTTCCCCTTCCACTCCAACCCCGGTTCCCTCCCCAGAGATCCCTTCCAGTGCCCCCGAGAACCCCAACGCCTCCTCCCCCCCGGTGCCAAGCTCGTCTCATTCTCACGATGACGCTCACCAGGAATTCACCGACCTGCGACCAACCCTAATGATTCCTCGAGCCATCGTCCACGATTCGATCAACCGAATCTTGTTGGAGCATCGTCGCTTGCTCCACATGATTCCTTTCGTGGATGCAACTCATCGAAATGAGATGCACCGGGAATTCCGGGAGGAACTAAACTCCCTCCTTGCCCAGGCACTGGAGGCTTATCCAAAGGAGGACATAACCGGGATGGTCTCCAAATTCCTCGAAAAATAAAAATTTAAAAAAAATGTCATTATTTCCTCTTTTTATTTTTTGTAATACTTTCTTTTGAATAAAATATTTGTCTTAAATTATTGTTATGTTCAAATTCTATTACATTCTTTGTTCACGTAAAAATTACTTATTTCCTCCTTAGAGAAAAACCCTGATTGCGTGAGAATTATTTTTGTAAGTGCCCCACCAAGAGTTTGAGTGAGTATTTGTTTTCGTGAACCTCTTTTTCTCAAAATGCGCCAATAGTTGCCGTTATCCTCTCCTATATTTTCTTCTCCCATGGTTTAGAGCCATACCCATTCTTAACTGTAAAAAAGCGGGAGGTTCCCGTATGTGAGCAATCGAGTCCAGATTCGTGAAACATGGCCTTTCCTATGGTCACACGCTATTAGTCTTACTCATGTATTGAATTGTTTAAATTGGCTAGAACCTTCACAAGCGTAAGGATTGGCGTGTGACTTGTCGGGAGGCTGCACAGGCGTAAGGATTGGCGTGTGAATTGTTGGGAGCCTGCACAGGCATAAGGATTGGCGTGTGAATTGTTGGGAGCCCGCACAGGCATAAGGATTGGCGTGTGAATTGTTGGGAGCCTGCACAGGCGTAAGAATTTGTCAGCATTGTTGGCAACCCTCCCATGCGTAAGGATTGGCGTGTGAATCGTCGGAAGCCTGTACAGGCGTAAGGAATTTTAGCACTTTTGGGACCCTCCCCAAGCATAAGGATGGGCGTGTGAATTGTTGGGAGCCTGCACAGGCATAAGAATTGGCGTGTGAATTCTTGGGATCCTGCACAGGCTAAAGAAAATTTCAGCACTGTGGGGAAGCTTCACAAGCGTAAGAATTGGCGTGTGAATCGTCGAAAGCCTGTAAAGGCGTAACGATTGGCGTGTAAATTTTCGGGAGCCTGCACAGGCCCAAGGATTGGCGTGTGTAGCGTTGGCACCCCGCATAGGCGTAAGGAACTTTCAGCATTGTCAGAACCTGCACAAGCATGAGGATTCGCGTGTGAAGCATTGGCATCCTGGACAATAGCAACAAACCAGGACAGATGTACGATGGCATGCCACCGTACATAATCCACTTCACCCCTTTTTCATGTGAGACACCCCATCTCCCGTACTCGAATCCATCCAATCCTGGTGTATATTGTCCTCTGCCTTACCTCACCATTACTTACCCAACCCACTTGCAAATCTCCTCATTCTTTGAATTGGCATGAGATTGTATTACCATCCCTGATTTGATAGCCCGCTCTCTCGCCAATCTCATAATAGCCATTGCTTTTTTGCCGCATTGTTTTTGCTAACCTGCTTGAGCATTGTGCGGACATACCCACTAGTGTCGTGCTTTCATTGTCCTGTGCTGGATCAGTAAAATGAACAAATGTACTACTGGCCCACACTACCTGAATGAGCCCATGACATGCAGATAGATCAATCCAAAAATGCTCATTTGGGAAAATCAATTTTCCCCCTGTACACCGCTTTGACGCATCTCTTTGAATTTGGCCGGTCCGCTTATCAGCTTGAAACCACCATCCCGAAGCATACAGCGATGCATCCTTATCAACATGAGGTGCGTTTTTGAATCCATTCATGGTGAAAGTGAGTGCGGAAGCGAACTCGAATGCACCCTGATTTGCCGGAATATCGCCTTCATAGTTGACTTGATCAAAAGACGGAACCCCCAATGAGTTGTAGCAATTTTGAATCTTCTGAAATAAATTATCCCCAACATATCGTAAGGATTGACCTAGAATGCGACCCACCGAGCTAAGATTGGCACCTCGGTCCCGCCATTCATCTTTTGCATTTTCAATTTTGCCAGCACTACCATACAGACCAAATTGTTCATTCTTCGTGGTGCATTTGCGCCACCCAATCGCGAACATAAATCCCTCCAGTAATGCTCCATTTGTTGCAATAGGGTCAGTGAACCTCTTTTCGCGAAATAAGAATTGTGATAATTCATCCCATTGATTGACCTCGACTTCACTCATTGTTGTGAATGGTTGGAATTCAACAAGGGCAATGAGTAATCCGGTTGAAGAGAAAATTGCCACACGGCCAAAGTGAATGCGTTTGATCTGATTGACATCCACCACCCTCCGAATTTCACTTGGGGTGATATTTGCTGATACTGGCATTGATATTTGTGCTGTTGGGCGAGAGGAGGAAAAAAACCTATTCATTCGGGTCGTTTTGCGCTCATTTGTCTTTTGGGATCTGCTACTATTCCCGAGTGGTTGCGGGATCACTATGTGTTGAAGCACACAAGATATCAGATACTGCCAAGGAGCTTTCTTCGGCACACATCCTTTGACTTCCCTGTTGGAGCCCACATGACATTGGCACAATCTGAACCGACTAAAGCCCATGTTCTTCAGTGGGGCCCAATGAGGGTGCCACATAAATGTGGAAGCATATATATATATCTATATATATACACTGAGATTAAGCGAGTAACTCACACTTTCCTTCCTCAGCCCGACGCTTTCTCGCGAGTTCCCTTTTACGCTCTTTTCCTTTTTTCGTGAATGGCATGCTTTCAGCAGAAAATGAAATGAAACCGAATGATTACTGATTTCTTAATATCACCTAAATTGGATTGCGATGGATGAATCTTTTTTAATTGCGGCTAAAAAGAAAGCTCACGCCTGACCTTGGCAAATTCACGATCTCAAATACCTGAACCTCAAAATTGCAGTGGATAGTGCATTATTCAATTTTACACATTGATGTTCCCATGCAATCACTTTCCAATCCAGCAATTTGGAATATTGCAAGCACACGCAAATGCAATATGCATCCTGCTGCGGATCCCTAGTTATCCCACTCCTCTTGAAAGACACAGGAACCTTTTGCCTATTATGGGCTGGCGTGAAGTGATACACGCGACCTCCCGCAATGCCCCCGCGTGTGCTACTCGCGGGCACAACGCCTGACTCAGCTTGCGTCTTGTCGGAGTCTTCGCAATGATGTACGGAGGCATGCCGCCGTACAATTACTATTGGTACTCAGACTGTGGCATCCGGGCAGTAGTAGGATAGGAAGTCATGATTATTAAATTCATAAATCACTTTGCAAAATTAAATTACAATCTATCTAGTACAAAGCTAATCTAAAACGGGTCAATCCTGGTTGTGAGTTTAGCTGACCTGGGTACCGTCAAGGTGACCTCATCACTTGAACCAAGCCCGCGATTCGCCACCCAGGCATCACCAAAGTCTAATACTAAGCATCGTGCAAAATCAAATCTAAGAGGTACAGTGGGGTTAAAAGACTCTGATGAGAAGAAACTTTTATTCAGTAAATTACATATATACTTATTAGTACGTAGCCACACTGGCTCCACTAGATTTTTACCCTCTGAAAGTTTTGCGGAAATGTCAATTAGTGCTAAAGCCCCTTTAACTGAGCTTGTTCTCCAGTCATCTGAGCATACCATCAAACCACGAACCCCCGCCGCACAGAATGCCGCTAATATACCATAGCAAATTCGATTGATTCCAAGATTCTTGTGACACGCCAAAAGATCTTTGATGGCCTCATTTTTTTTTGAGTTTGTGAGTTTGCCTTTGATGCCATTAACTTCGACCTTTGTATGTGCACGTACCATGTTGTATGCAATCATCAAATGGATAACTGTATCCATTAGATCCTCCAGGTTCTTGTGCGGCTTTGTGGATATCTCATTGTCAGCCCCGCCACCTTCAATGCTGAGTTGGGTTGCACGTTGCTTCGATTTACTCAAGCAGGAGGCAAGGTATTCAACTGCTCCCCGTTCGAGTCCAAGAGGATCGGTTGAATTTGATGTTGGTGCAACATATGGTTTGGGTGCAATCACATCGTATGAGACTAAACTAATGGATTCAAACATAACATTTGCCCAAAAATGTTTAACTGGATTGGCGGGGTAAAGAAGGCTCTGAACCATTTTGAAGAAGGAGTTTTCAGATTTTGGGAGATTATCTGGAGGTTTAGCTGATTCCTTCATCAATTTGAGATTCCAAATGTTGTGATCAAAAAACGCTTCTGTTTCGGTTGGCTTAAAAAAATCTAACCCTGTATATTGCAATTTATATCACCAGTCAACAGCCAATAATCAAGTATCATGCACAAAGATAAAAAAAAACTCACCTGCCATCTCAAGGTCCTGCAGCCAAGCCGACATTTTAAGATCTCGGTTACTGATCACCTTAATACCAACGGGCAGGAATGTATGAGCATCCTTTGTTGGTAAATTGTCCCATCTATTTTTGTAAATCCTATTGATATTATCAAGCCCCCTTTTCCATGATTGTTGAGTAATATTGGAATGATAATTCAAAACGCCTGCAAACTCTTCCATGCGGGATAAAAATATTCCTTGAAAATTCGCAGCGGATGACACTTCGGGCTCAGCGTCGGGAATTATATCAGTCATATCTCGTCCCATTGTATCATGTTTAATTGTTTCCCTTTCTTGAAAGGCTTGAATATTCCGAGGAGAGGCGGGAGGGGTTGCATCATGCATTGTTTCATTGGGTATCGGGGGACTTTCAGTATGTGGAGCTTCATCATGGATTGTTTCATTGAGTATTGGGGGGGGTTCAGTATGCGGAGGTTCATTATCAATATGGTCCCCTTCAACATTGATAATTTCATGACCTTGATCACGAGAATCCTTTGCGGCTTCAAAGGTACGGCGTTTTTTGTTTGTTTTTTTGGTCGCATGTATATTTGGTCTTTTTCCTAATCCTTTGCCTGGAAATCCAATTAAGGCTCGAGATCCTTCAGGTAGAGATTCTCCCACCTCCACACCTGCCCATATATTGTAAGCAGCTATTTTTATCAATTTTGTTTTGAATTAGTAATGGACTTACGGTTCAAATCCATTTTGAGCAGGCTCATGGCTTCAGCAATCTTTTGACGCACATAATCAGGAATTTTACTATCATTTTGGATTTTTTCGAGCCTTGGGATTGTTTGAGCAATGTTGGAGACAAATTGTTCCTTGGATATAATTTCCACCTCCCCACTGAAAATTACATCATCTTGCCCATCATCTTCTGTCGGTGCACAAGGTTCAACAGTCTTTTCCTTCTCATAACTTTTAAAATTCGGTTTCTGAGAGCTTGGAGGCTGCCCTGAAATAAAGGCTATGACACAATATCAGGTTTTGAGAGATTTGAAATATTAAAGATGGATGCATACTCACATTCCGGAAGAACTGGTGGATCTTGATTATCTTCATGTGACTGGCTCTCTACTTCAATGCCTAATTCACGACTACTGGCGATATCAGAGATTTCACTTCCACTCTCTGGGGCTGAAGTTGGTCGTTCATTGAATTCTGTTGAATTTCCCGGGGTTCGGGCCATAGCGGAGGTAGTTTATTAAGCAAATAGATGGTGACGAGTTGATTGCTAACTTGTTTGAAAATTTTTTGATAAAAGATCCAAATTCAAGAAAAAAGGTGCAAATGCGATTTGTTGGGAAATTGAAGGAGGCGATGTTTTGCAAATTATTTCATATCATGCAAATGAAATCACTTCCCTGTGAGACATTGAATAAAGTTGACTAGTGAGAAACCTACTAAAGTCAACTTTTGAACTATTCAATGCTCATGAGGTAAGGACTAAGCAAAGTGTTCATTTGATTGATATGAAATAAAATGGTTTTGTCGGCGAAACAGGAGACACAATTCTTGTCTTAAATAGTCCACTTATTAGGTTTTAATTTGTGAGTCTCATGATTTAAACCCTAGCCACAACATGGTGAATATACTGACCAATATCCCCTTAGGTCCTGTTGGCAGAGAAGGCCACTCAGCATATTTCGGCAATTGCGTTCATCGTGTACGCCAACAAGCCACCGTACTGTACACTATGGATGTAATACGGAAGCGTGAGGAGGGTAAGCGTTGTCGGAGGCATGTCGGGAGGGCACTACATGAGCGTAAGGATGGTAAGCAGTGTCGGGAGAATGTCGGGAGGGAGGGTAAGCGTTGTCGGAGGCATGTCGGGAGGGCACTACATGAGCGTAAGGATGGTAAGCAGTGTCGGGAGAATGTCGGGAGGGAGGGTAAGCGTTGTCGGAGGCATGTCGGGAGGGCACTACATGAGCGTAAGGATGGTAAGCAGTGTCGGGAGAATGTCGGGAGGGAGGGTTACTGTTGTCGGAGGCATGTCGGGAGGGCACTACATGAGCGTAAGGATGGTAAGCAGTGTCGGGAGAATGTCGGGAGGGAGGGTAACTGTTGTCGGAGGCATGTCGGGAGGGCACTACATGAGCGTAAGGATGGTAAGCTGTGTCGGAGGCATGTCGGGAGGGCACTACACAAGCGTAAGGGTCATCAGTGGTGTCGGAGGCATGTCGGGAGGGCACTACATGAGCGTAAGGATGGTAAGCGTTGTCGGAGGCATGTCGGGAGGGTACTACACAAGCGTGAGGATGGTAGGGGCGGGGGTGTGAAAGCGTAAGGAGTGGTGAGGACGGAGAGGGGCGGGCAGTGTCGGAGTCTCATCCGGATGGAGGGCGGTGCGGGTGCGTAAGCATGCTAAGCGTCGGGGAGGCGGAAGCCAATGAGGTGAAATTACACGAACGTTGCGCATAGTGTTGAAATGGGTTTGGGCTTTGAGTGACATTCTCATGTGACACATGTGACGATTGACGTTGTCTTGACGCTGACGTGACGTGACCCACTAAATCCAGTGACTATAAAGTGACACTAACGCGACTGAAGCAAGATTTTATACTGACCGCGGTGCGACGTGAAGTCAATTGCCGACAATTGACGCGAGATTCGCCCTGGTGACACCTTACAAGACATAAGGAAGAGTACTAATATAGGGAAATTCACCCCATATAGAAGCAGCAGCTTCAAAGAGAAACAACCACTTAGGGTATAGTTTAAAGACAAACCCAGAGAAAGAGTGGCAGAAGTGGCTAAGAAGAAGAATTCTTGCCACAATTGTGGTTCAACAGACCACTATGCCAACAACTGTCCAAAGGCAAAGAAAAAAGTCTATGCCATAGAGAAAGTCCCTGAGGAAGAAACTCCAACAGAGGATTCTGATTCAGACTCTATGGGTGATGCCATCAGAGAACCATCCAAGGATGATCAAGACCCAAGAGAGGAATTTCTAGTTGAATACCAAGAGGAAACCCCACTGGAAATCCAGGACATACAGTTGGAAGGGGGCATGCCACAGGACACTTCTAACAAGAACTTGTGCAAACACACACAAGATGCACAAACATTCCTGGTTACACCAACCAAAGGAATGGCATATATACATGGGACAGCCACAAAAATTACTGTTTGTATTGACAATGCTCAACATCCACTGATCATTGATGGTGGAGCACACTGCTCCATAGTGGCCAGAAACTATCTGGATACCCACTTCCCAAACTGGGAAAAACAGCTCTTGCCCACTAAGGCAAAGAGCTCTAAAAGTGCATCAGGGAAGATGACTTCCATTGGGACAATTATCAAAGAGATAATTATACCCCACAGGAAGGGTAATATCAGACTCAACCCAGAGTTTGTAGTGCTTAATGATGCCCACATCCAAGGGTTTTTACTGGGAACAGATTACCAGAGGATGTATGGCATAGACATTTACAACAGTAAAAATAGGCACATCACCATTGGTACTAACAAGGAAAAGAAATTTTCACTTGACATATACCAGATATCTTCGCAAGATCCACTAGAAGAACGTCTGAAGGAATTCAGAGAGGGACAGTTTAGAACTACCCTCACCAGTAAACAAAAACTAAGTTTACTGAAGATGCTGAGAAAGAACAGACCAGCATTTGCCATTGGTTAAGAACCATTAGGCAAGATCAAAGGCCATGATATAGAACTATATCTGGATGTGGAAAGGCCTTATCCACCCATGCTGCGGAGACCTCCTTATCCAGCAAGCCTGGAAACCAGGAAAGAAATTGAGAAACATATCAATGAACTCCTGGTTCTGGATGTCATCAGGAAGATTGGACATAATGAAATAGTGGAAATCACCACCCCTGTCCTAATCACCTGGCATGATGGAAAGTCTAGATTGTGTGGAGATTTCAGAGCCCTGAATAACTACACAAAAGCAGACAGGTACCCTATACCAAGGATACCCCATGCCTTAGATAAACTGGCCAAGGCCAGATATATAACCAAAATGGATTTTATGAAAGGTTTCCACCAAAATGGAGTTAAACCAAACTCCATGAAGTTACTCAGGATAATATGCCATATGGGTATATATGAGTACACCAGGATGCCATTTGGCATCAAGAATGCACCAGCCCACTTCCAAAGGATGATGGACACCATATTTCAAGAAGAAATAATGGAAGGCTGGATGGCAGTATATATTGATGATATCATTATATACTCAGAGACATGTGAAGACCATGTACAATACATAGACAGAGCTCTAAGTAAATGTATACCCATCAATCTGAAAATTTCACTCAAAAAGTGTAATTTTGGCCAACAAGAGCTACTAGCTCTAGGACATAAAGTCTCAGGTCTTAGTCTGGCAATTGACCAGAACACAGTAGCAGCAGTACTGCAAAATCAAGTACCAAAGAACATCAAAGAGATGCAATCTTTCCTTGGGTTTGCTAGCTACTATAGAAACCACATCAAAAAGTTTGCCCACATAACTAGTAGATTATACAAGTTATGCTCAAAGGATGCAGTTTTTGAAATAACCAAGGAAAGGAGGGAGGCATATGAGAGGATCAAATATGAACTCACTAATGCACTGGTGCTCATCTTACCTGACTTTGAACTACCATTAAAGCTATATATAGATGCAGCATGCAGTCAAGGCCTAGGAGCAGCCCTTCACCAAAGACAAATTGTGGATGGTGAACCAAGAGAAGGAGTAATTTGCTACATCTCAAGGCAGCTGAAAGATTCAGAAGCCAGGTATGGGGCCACCCAGACTGAATGTCTATGTCTAGTCTGGGCTCTAGAAAAACTCCATTATTATTTGGAGGGTGCAGTCTTTGAAGTCTACACAGACTGCACAGCCTTGAAATCTTTACTAAACATGAAGACTACCAATAGACATATGCTGAGATGGCAAATAGCCAGCCAGGAGTATAGAGGGAACATTACCATCATATTCAAGGAAGGAAAAAGTCACACCAATGCAGATGGCCTCAGCAGATGGCCACTGGACAATGTCAAAAGCAATCCAGCTTATGACCCAGAAGTTGCAGCAAAAATCCCTATCCATTTCATGGAAATAGATAGGAGGAAAAACTTCAGATTATCTGAATGGGAACCAGAAAGTGGTACCCTTGACAGTGGAAACACTGACTCAGAGGGGACAGAAACTCCCATACTGGGAATAGGTTCCTCAGAGCTGCACAATGAATTCTTCAGTGCAGTACAGAAGTCTTATTCCAAACACAAACAGTGTAGCATACTACTCCAACTCCTTCAACAAAAGTACAGGAGTCCAGAACTGGAAACCCAGCTGGAAGAACCCTGGTTGAGGGCCTATAAGGACAATAAGTTTTTTCTTATAGATGGCCTGCTCTACCACAGAGAAAAGCACACAAGTGCACTCACAGTGGTAGACAGAGACCACATCTCATTGATTCTACAAGAATGCCATGACTGCCCCTATATGGGACACATGAGCGAGGACAGGACCAAATAGAGGGTAGCAAGCACAGCTTGGTGGCCCAAGTGGGAACAAGAGTTGAGTGAATACATAAACACTTGTGAAAGATGCCAAAAGGAAAATAGGAAACATGGGAAGAAGTATGGGTTACTTCAACACATAGAAGAACCCAAGCATCCATGGGAAACCATCAACATGGACTGGGTTACAGGACTTGTCCCAGGAGGCAAAGAAAACTATAATGCCTGTTTTATCATAGTTGATAGGTTCAGCAAGAGCATGAGGTGTCTACCATGCCATAAAGAAGAAACAGCCATGGATACTGCTCTGTTGTTTTGGAATAACATCATATCTACCTGTGGAGTCCCTAAGATCATCATTAGTGACAGGGACCAAAAATTCACATCTGAATTTTGGACCAACTTATATGACATGCTTGGTACCAAACTTGCTTTTTCCACAGCTTACCATCCACAAACAGATGGCCTAGCTGAAAGGATGATCCAAACAATGGAAGACATCCTCAGATGATTCTGTGCCTATGGCATGGAATACAAGGACCATGAGGGATACACCCATGATTGGGTTACCCTCTTACCAGCAGTCCAACTGGCTTATAATACAAGCCAGCACTCCACCACAGGTAAAACACCTGCACTGGTGGAGAAAGGGTGGAACCCCCTGTTGCCTGTGGATCACTTGAAGAAAAATCTCCTGAATATCCACCCCACAGCCAAAGACTTCCATGATATGTGGAAGAGGGCCTGTGACACAGCTGCCAAATTCATAGCTGAGGCAAAAGAATACAATAAGCAGAGGTGGGACAAATCACATATGGAACCTGACTTCAAAGAAGGGGACCAGGTGTTAGTGTCTACACTGAACTTCAACAATCTCAAAGGACCTAAAAAGATGAGGGACTCATTTGTAGGACCTTTTAATATCATTAAGCTGATAGGAAAAAATGCAGTGGAAGTCAAACTCACTGAGGAGTTTTCAAGGAAACATCCAGTCTTTCCAGTGAGTTTGGTCAAACCATACTTCCAGACAGAGGAGGATAAATTCCCCTCCAGGAGAAAGAACCCCACACCACAAGAGATAGTGGAAGTGGAGGACTCCCCTGGATCTGTGAGTAAGATCATCAGGGCCAGGAAGTTCAGCCTCAATGGGAAGGATCAAAGACAATACCTAGTCAGATTCAAGAGCCAGACAGCAGATAAAGACAAATGGTTGGCAGAGGATGCCATACCAGATTGGAACCTTCATTTAAGGAGATTCAGAGCACCTAGGAGGACTGAACAGTCTCATCAATGATGAGCCTTTTTTAGAGGGAGGGTATGTCAGCCTGTGACTCAAATAAACCAATGGTATAGCCAAGATACCACCAAAGCATGGAGCTGAGCCAAATCAGCTCAAAAGGTATCAAAAGAAAGAGGAAACTCACCTCTTTCTGAAAATATAAGTCCCATCACCATAGGACAAGAAATAACAAAGTTATTCCTGCTCAAAGTTATTGCTGAGCTTAAACCTTAATTCTCACCTCTCATCTAAAATCTAGAAGGAGAGGCTTAAACCCATCAAATGGGTACTCAAAATGAAGCTCTAAGCCAGGGCTATCCAATGGTACCAGCCAAACTGAGCTAGAACCAATATTACTGGAGTTAAGGTCAATTTCAGGCCAAATAAGGGTGAACAAAACATTCACCTCTCATCTAACTTCTACAGTTTTAGTGTGGGATACCTGAAGTGGGGTCTTTTTGGAAAGAGCACAATCAGGACTATCCGATGCTTTCATCCACCTCCTCATATCTCAACTACTGCAGAAGATATGGGGCAAACAAGCTCAATACAGCTTTTTGCCTAAAACACACAAATGTACAAAAATCTTGTACATGGGATAACTTTGCCATATTTAATGATACCCATATCAAATGAAGTACCACTGTGTAGAGCACATACAGGGCTACACACCGAACCAATTTTGAGGTTGATATCTCAAGAATTGACAAAGTTATGTCTGTTTTAAGGTTAAAATCCCACCTGCTGTCATATACAGCCTTACCATGGGATAATATCCCATAATCATGAATATGAGGTGTCAAATAGACAAAGAAGCATGTTTTCACTTCAATACCACATATGTCAGTCAATACTGGGGTTCCATACAGTTTCTGTACAGCATTCTACGCGTCATACACATCAGAATCAGGCTGTGAGGTCCCCAGATGAAAATTTTCACCCTGTATTGGCGAAACCGCCCAGATGTGGTTTCAAAACCACATCTGAGCCCAATACAGGCTATACAGGCTGTTTGAAAACCACAAGCCAGTACTAGAAAGTGAAAAAATCTTCACTTCCTCTACGTGGAAAGGTCTAGCACCCTTTCCACCCCATTTCAGGATAAAAAGGAGGCTTTTCACAGCCAGAAATTGTCTCCTCATCCTGCTCTTGAATTCCTACGTAGTACAACTGTCAAAAACAGTTATACTCTTGGAAAATAATCAGGTATACTTTAAATTTAAGTATTGTGGCTTTTATTATTGTAACCCAACAGGTAAAAGTTGCACCCAGGGCTTTCAACAACGCTCACCACCACTATATCTCTATAGTAAAGCCCTTAATATCTTAATTTAAATCATTTATTATCAACTTTATCATCTTTTAAAACTATTTTTACCGTGTCACAGTCATAGTTAAAGCTTGTAAATACTTATATACACCTTTATCATAGACTCACCCTGACACCCAGGGCATGCCATCCAAGCGGGCCATGCCCCAATTTCTCCCAGTGGCAGGTAATTCCAACCCTGTCGGCCTCCAGCTCTAGCTGGTTGGGGCTTTAAAAAATAGAAACACCTTTTATTAATTCCAATTTCTCTTTTTAAAAATTCAACAGTTTTTTTAATATCACAATTTTGAGCAAAAGCAATGGCAATTGGCAACAACCATCAAAGGTACATGGCCCACGTTGGCATGGCTTTCTGATGTCTCATCTCAACTCAAATTCCAACTCAAATTGGCATCAGGAAAAATATACTTACTGCCTTCACATATTCCAGGATGCAAGGCCCCATAAACGTTTTGCACACCTCAAGGATTCCTTCCTCAAAATTCCAGTTAATAAAAAAATAAAATACCTGCACGATGTACTACAACAATCAACAATTAACGGCTCTGGTGAGATATTTGATACTCAATTTAGTGCAAGAGCATCAACACCAGCCTCAAACTTTATGGAAACCTCACTTCAAACAAGCCATCCTAATACCTCATCTTCAGCATCATATTTTCAAAGTTTTAGCAATGAGCGGACACAAGAGCTCCATGAACTCCTGCTGAAAGCATTAATCATTTCAAATGTTTCCTTTCAATTACTTGATAATCCATATTCCCATGAATACCTGAGGGCTCTTGTTTGTTCTCCTTATAAAATTCCCACTTGAGACTTGATTACCTCAACAATCCTACCATTGCTTCATGCTAAACATGAAGCAATGATTCTCCACCAGATTTCAAGTTGTCAACGTATGACTCTATCCATAGATGGGTGACAGATGTTTCAGGATTTTCAGTATATGTATTGTTACTGTTGTGTGGTCAATATATCAAGCAATTCATTGACATTCTAGACCTTAATTTAAAACACCATACTGCAGAAAATCTTGTAGAGGCTGTCAAGAACTTCTTGGATCAGAAGTGTATCTCACTTAAAAATATCTCAGCTGTAGTTATGGACTCACCTTCAGTGATGATCAAGTTCCAGGTATTTTTTTACTTGCTATTTTATGAATCAATTCTAATAATTGAATCTTTTAGAATCTTTTGACAAAGGATAAACCTTATATCATGAAGACACATTGTGTCTTGCATGCATTCAATCTCACTGCAAAACACTTCATTATGCATCTTACAATGGCACCAATTGTCAAGGGCAACAAGGTATTAGTTAATTATTTCAGCAATTCCTCATTCAATGGGCCATCAATAACAACATTTCCCATGGTCTGTCAGCTCTATGTGAGAGTCATTGGTATTCTCTTTCGAAAGTTTGTCTCAGTGTTCAAATGCATGAGGAAGGGTTTAAAAAGTGCCTCACCATCTTTCAAAACCCACAAGAAGATACCCCATCAATACCTTCAACAGTGATTTCAGTAATTGAAAATTGAGATCATTTTACTTCCAATGATACTCTTGTTAGTATACTCAAGCCCATGGTTGACAGCATTGGCCGTTTAGAGAATAGTAACACCAAGCTTTCAGATATTTGGGGAGAATTCCTTGCAGCTTATAAATCCCTCTTGTCATTCAATGTTTACAGTTGTTTTGCAAGCTTTAAACAGAACTGCATAAAAGTTCTTCACCAGCGCAGTGAATTTTTTCAATCCAACATTTATATCATTTCCTTCTTTCTCCATGCCTTATTCTGAAATGTGGCAGTATCTTTGAAACATTAACTCAAGGACATTACCCTCATGATCTTGGTACTTGCCAATCACTGGCAGTACTATAAAGAGGATGCTGAACTTTTAATCCCTCAAATTAAACACTATTATAGCCAACTGGAACCATTTGGAAATGCATGCAATGGTGAGCTCATTCTCCATAATTTACTTGTCTCAAAAGCTTTATTGATTGTTTTTTCTAGGTGTCTTTCCTGCAAAAGCCATGGATTACTGGCTTGGCTTACCTGACAACCCACAATGTTCCCCCCTGAAAAAGTTTGCAATAACAATCTCAGAGATTGTTCCACATGCTGCAGGAATTGAGGGGTTATTCTTGGTGATGTTGGCAATCAAAACAAAATACCGAAACCCAATGCTTCTAACAACCCTCAAGATGATCAGCCAGATAAAGCTGCACCTGACCCAGAAGAAGCCTCAGAAGTCAAAAAACAAACTCAAAAATGATGAACACTCAGAAACAAGTGAATATGACTGCATGTGTGGGTACAACTTCTTCTCCTCACCTCTTGAATTAGAAAATTTTGAAGATGGCGTGTTTGATCAGGCAGATATGCAACTGACTTTGCATCAGGATGCTTTCATTGAGACGATGTTTGATTTTGACTCTTGGGAGCAAGCAAACCAAATAGTTGCCACACCTCAAATTGTAGTTGGAGGAGATTTACAAGAACTTTGTCATACTGCCATTTGGGATCCTTACAATATGGACATTTGAATTTATTTATATAATTATAGTTGTCAACAATTTTTTTGATTCATTCTACTTGTATGTAACTGCCTGATGGCTTTTTTTAAGACAAAAAAGCGCAATATACATACAACTATGCTACACAATATCCACAAAAAATATCTTGTGGTGAAATGAAATGCTAGGTGGCGGCGTTGGCATGCCCATTGGATGCTCAAACGGTGCCCGCGCCCCGCCCTTGTAAAAAATAGGCGCGCCCACCACCCTACAGCCAGCGCTCCACCAAATTAAAAGGCTGTGATCCAAATGAACCATCACCTGCACAATCCCATACAAAAGCTGGTCGACCAACGGTGATGGGTTTCAAGAAGTTTGGCTGCATCCCCCTTTTAAATTTTCCAAAAATATTCCAAAGCCAGTCATCCATATCCAAACAAACGTTACACTATTCCACAGATCTAGATTTTGGGTGCTATACAGAGCCTTTTGTCGCGGATCATGCCTCACGATGATTTTGATGCTTTCAGATCAAATGTTGATGCGGCTCTTTCGATTTTTCTGATTGGAATTTATTAAATCTGCTGCATCGTACTCAGGCTGGATATAGATAAGGCGCACTGTGTTATCGAAGAGCGTTGCGATACAAAAGGAAATTCATTTTCCAAACCTGTCGCAACGGCGTACGATGAACCAATATTTGCTACAATATATGATAAAGGAATTCAAGTGACCAGGCTGCTGTCTTGAGCCAAGCGTCATAGCAGTATATAAATTTGCCTATGCTCCCATTTGTAAATGTTTCTACATTATGCTGCGAACGTCTGTCGCAGAAAATGAAATTGTCGCGAAGTTTTCAAGACTTGCAGAGTCTTTTGTTCTATTTTGTGTATTTCATAAATTCCTCACGTTGTTATTCAATTCTTTCTTATCAAGAGGTTAGATTTAAGTAGATCCGAAACTAAAGAGTCATGGTGATAAGCCTGTTAGTGGTTAATTCCACATCGTTGAATCCAGTAATTGTCTCCGCTCTCCATCATTCCTTTCATTAATTTCCTTAATGAAACCCAAAATCGTCCTCGGCTTGTTTTCCCTTGCTCGTCTCAAATTTTGTGCTTGCCCCTCGTTGCCCTTGGAGGAAAGTGCAGATAATCTAGGCAAGGTTAGTCACAACGTAGCCGGAGCAAGTCGCATAGGGGGTGAAAGCCAAGAAGAATGGAATAAGTCAAAATTTTGGCATTCGACACGCCCAATCGGAAGCGACGTCCTAGATCTAACTATTAAGGGCGACTCAGCGGGTTTTGGAATGAAGCCCCCAAAGTTGAAGCCAAAATTGGGAATACCAAATTCATTCGGTGCGTGTAATTTGTTTGTAAGAATCATCCAAGTTCTTATGCTCAATCGCAACTTAAAATACTTGGGAATATGAGTTTGATGGTGACGGTTGTTGATCTAATAGCTCTAAAGGCTTCAGATTTTCTAAAAAACATCATTCCAAAAAAATTTCCTTACCTTTATCAGTGCTTGGGAAAGCTTAAAAGTAAGTGGCAAATCACTGGATTTCGGATGAGGAGCGGTTTTTTTTTTGGATCCATTCCCAAACAGAAAAGTGCATCAAGTTTAATTATATTTTACTATTATTTCCTATATCCTTGTAAAAAAATCGCATAAAGAATCTCAGAAGGACTTCCCAAACCCTAAAAGTTTTGAAACAGAGTTTAAGAAACTGGAAAATGTCGAAGATAAGGTCAGAAAATTGCAAACGATTTTCAAGCGTCTGAATGACCCAATAATGAAGCACTCGAAGCAAGAAAAGTGGGCGAAAACCTTCTCAAAAATAATGGACGCAGAAACTCCTGAGTTAAAGGAACCCGAATTAGAAGTTGAGATGCAGGTTCAGTTGTTGGATTCACAAATATTTGCAAAGAGGATTGCAGCGACGACTTCGCAAAGCTTGGACACTGTTACACCCTTCACGAAGCTACAGGAAAGATTGATGAACAGACTGAAAGAAAATGAAGACAACATGTATCTACCTTTGGTTGAAGAATGCTTGGACAATGGTGAGTAGCAGCTTTGCTTGCTTTGTCTTGTTTCAGCTGTGGAAAGAAATTGTTGACGATCCATTTCGCCATCCAAGTACTCCTTTTTCCACTGAAAACAATCGAAAAAATTCTCAGTTAGGAATTTCTGATAAAACATTCAATTTTCCAAAAGGAATGCTGATCAAACATCTTCTTTCTCAGTGAATGAAGCGCCAAGGCTCTTAAAGGGAAACCCGCTTCTTGGACCTTATTTTGGAACTTTAACCTCAGCCCAGGCTTCCGATGAGGACTTCAAAAACGCATGGCATCAAGTGGCAGAATTTGGAATGTCAACCAATGCCGACACTTTGACCAGACAAAAGGTGGCCGCAGTTTCGCTTCTGAGCTATGCTTTCGAAGTGGCGACCAAGGATGGTCCTGATGCTCCCAAAGCACAACGAGCTGTGAAGGAAATGGAGGCAATCGTCAAGAATGACAACTTGCAAAAAAACTTTATGAGTCCCATCCGGAGAAAGCTGATTTCGGAGTTGGCACATTACCGCGCCGATTGGAACCTTCGTATAACGTCTGATAAAGAATTTGTAAGTTCCACTCATCCTTATGGTTTCCAACTGAAACAGGGGACAACTTTTGCGTTGTGTAAACTGATTATAAATGATGAGTCGAAATTTTGCGATGTTGATTTCATTTTGATCCTTAAAAGGGTCTTTTCTGGAGTGTTTGGGGTTGCCCTGAGAAAAGGTAGCACTTTTCACTTCCTCGTTGGTACCAAGCCGGCCATATAATCAGGTTTCTCCACCGATCTGGGTGTAGCAAATTTTGCAGAGAATTTAGTTATATGACTTTGATTGCGTTTCAACTCAACAAAACCAGTAGTAGTAATATAAACTAAAATTGAAAAGTAATGAGTAAACTGAAATAACCACAAGGTAAATCAGACAGTTAAACTAGATACCTGGTCGTTAAATTATATATATCTATATAATGAGCAACTACGTATTCCTGACACAATAATGTGTCTTGAGATCATAACCAAAGAGTATTGATAAGTAATCGGACATAAGACAACAGTCTTAGATAAGTAAAGCTACCTGGATAGCGAGCTAAGAACTCCTTCACAGTGATAAATCACTTGAAACAATAGTACAAAGTACTTGAACACTAGAAACATACAGAGCTAATAATGAATACTAAATTGACTAACTACTTGGGAAGAACTTTACCTTAAGTCTCCTCCTGAGTAAGTGGAATTTGAAGCGTTGCAGTTTCAAAAAAAGAACAAGTGTTTTTTCTGTTTTCCATTGGTCATAGGTGAAAGAATGGTCTTCTTATATCACAAGATAATTACCCCTAAATATGATCACAACAATGATGTTGTGACATGTTCATTTCCCTAAAGGGGCCTTTAACAAACATTGCAATGGAAAAAGAGTAGACAAGACTTTATCAACTTTCTAGGTGTAAGGTTTGTCTATGAAACTCTTGATAATAGTAACAATATCAAGAGTACTATGACTGTCCTCAGTAGAAAAATATAATATAATAAAATATTACAACCACAAATTTAAATATAATTATTTTTAATAATTATATATAAAAAAAATAATTTAATTATTATTATAATAATATAATAATAAAAAAAAATAATTATAATTATAATAAATTATAATTATTCTATTATTGTTATAGTCACTGACAGTTATAACAATAAGAAGTGTAAAGCTCTTAATGAGACAATTACACATGGAAAATATGAATATTAACCACTTATAAATAATATAAATATTATTTATAAAAAGAATTAAACACACACTGTGCAGAAATGATTCTTTTAGAATAAAAATTCTATATAAAAAACTAATATTTAGATAAAAAAAATATAGAACTTTAAAGAAAACTTACTTATAAGATTTATTTAATACAACAAGTCTAATACAACAGTTATTATACTAAATAAAGGTTATAAGTTAAAAAACACGTCAAAAATCAATAAATTTAAAGATAAAACAACCTTTTATAATATAAATTATGATTAAATAGTTTTTGAGAGGAATTTGTGGATTTTAAAAGATATTTAAAATGAAAATTTTATATAATAAAATATATTATTGGTGATTACAACAATAATCTAAATTCTATGACTTCAATTCTTTAATTTTAATAAATAAAGAATAAAAATAACTTAAGAATTACTTTTAATAATAAGATTTTATATTCAATAAAACTTTACCTGTTTAAATTTCTAATATGATTGGATTGATAATGAATGATGGACAAAAACAGTGATGAAAAGACTCTTTTTATGTCTTAAGAGCAGCTCTCATGGTTCATAATGAATGTAGAGGGCGTGCTCAGGTCAAAACTGAAAAACCATGCTTTAAAAATAAAGTTCTTAACTTAAGGCAACTTATTTTTACTTCCAATTTAAAGTTACCAGTGTTATTCTTAACTCCAAGTAACTTTAATCCTCATTTAGTTTAACTATTTTAAGTTTTAATATAAAATAAGGTTATTTATATTAAAGTTCATCACATGAACAACTTAAAATTAGAGTTTCAAGCAAAAATCTCTTAAACTCAATTTTTAATTAATTTCTAAAGAAATCATAATTTTCTTTGAGTTTAATTAAAAGAGTAAATTTCCAGGCTAATTACCCAGGAAATCTCTTTATAAAAGATACTTAAAATTTAATTTATATATTGATAATATTAAATTCTAAGTTGTGTGAAATTTTCAAGCAAATCCATTAATAATTGGATTTTTAATGAATTTTTGAAGTTATTGCTATTTTTCCACGTAAAATAGCAAAACACACCAAACCTTAAGTTTTGATAAGGTTTTAATGCTTGAAACTTTAAAGTTTTAAGCTTATTTAAGGTTTTTAAGCTTAAATAAGCTCTGACAGTTCTTAAAACCTTGATTTCAAGCCTGCATATTGGGATTTACCCTTTGGCAGCTTGAAATTCCTGTCCAATTTGGGATAAAACCAGTTTAAGCCTTAAGGTTGGATCAAAGTCTAATCTTAAAGTTTAAATAAGGTTGAAAATCCTCCAATACAGGTGGACAAGCTTAATTGAATTCTTGCAGATCCAAAAAGTTGGGTACCCCAGCTCTATTTGGTCTTTTTCCTTTGTCCCACCTTTCTGCGTGGATTTTGCCCTTTTATTTATTTAAAGCCATACTATGGCCTTAAACCCTTTTAAATTGAGCTCACGCAGGATTTACATTCTGTATGGCAAATCCTTAGCCAATTCAGTAAATATACACCACACCTTAATTTTAACTAAAATTTTGGTAAGTTTGCATAAACCTTATGCAACTTTAAATTTAAGCTTAATTAAGCTTAAATTTAACAATTTTAAAAAAATGTTAAAAAAGTTACATTGGTACTGTGAGATTCTTAAATCTTCCAATAACATAAAAAATAAGTGGTTTTGGGTATAACACCCTATGGGTGTACCCTAGGTTATTTTTGGTGTAGAATCCAAAAATGACATAATATTTATAACTTTTTTTATCCAAAAAAAAGTTATACTTATTTTTTATTATTTTTTATTTTAAATTCAACTAAAAAGTCTGTTTCAGACAAAATTAACTGTTTATAAAATCATTTGTGGCCTTATGGGTATGTCATACATACCTCACAGGCTCACATTCCCTACCACCAAAAAAAAACTGTACCACAATTTTTCTTTTGTAGTGTACCCCCAAGTTATTTGGGGGGGTATAATCCACTGTCCAACCTCTCTACTTATACTTTCAAGTATGTAAAGCACACAATTCAAACTTTTTATTGAGCAATTGGTCTTCTCTCATGTCTGAATCTTCTGAGAAACTTTTGGGAATCAGGTATTTTGTTTTCTACAATCCACTCATCTTCATGTTGTGCATTTTTATACCTGACCAAGTATTCTCTTTCATTTTTTCCCCTAAGTATTCTTTCTTTCAAGACTTTCAGTACCTTTTTCTCCTCACTTAGGTCCAGTGGGGGTACTTCTAAGGGTGTTTCATTTCTTAAAGGAAATGATTCCTTGTCACTTGAAGTGTAATGCTTTACTAGACTGACAGGGAATGTTGGATGTTTATTTTCCAGTTCTCCTGACAGTTCTACTTGTACTGCATTTGTCCCATGAAGGGCTTTAATAATAAATGGTCCTGCAAAGGAATCTTTCAGTTTCTTTGGACCTTTAATATTATTAAAGTTCAAGGTTGAAACTAGTATTAAGTCCCCTACTTTGAATTCTGGGGTCTTATGACTTTTATCCCATTTCTGCTTAGCATATTCAAAGGCATCATTCATGCTTTGATTTGCATGGTGCCTCACTTTATCAAGCAACAGCTTAAAGCTTGAAGTAGTTGGATGAATATCAATTAGATCTTTCTTCAAAGTATCAACTGGAAGTTTGGGGTTCCATCCTTTTTCCAACATTGCAGGGGTCTTGCCTGTGGAAGCATGGATGGAGGTCTTATAGGCTAATTCCAATGCTGGTATAAGAGTACACCAATCATGGGTAAAGCCATCAGAATCTTTAAACTCCAGGCCATAAGCACAAAATCTTCTGATCATGTCCTCAAGGGTTTGAATCATTCTTTCTGCTAACCCATCTGTTTGTGGATGGTATGCTGTTGAGAATGATAATTTTGTACCCAAAAGCTTATGTAAATTAGTCCATAAGGCTGATGTAAATTTTGGGTCTCTGTCACTAATGATGTTTTTAAAGAGACCAGTATGGGATATTACTCTATTCCAGATTAAAAGAGCTGTATCCATAGCTGTGTCATCTTTGTGACATGGTAAAAATATTGGTGTTTTGCTATATCTGTCCACAATAACAAGACATGCATTGTAACTCTTATCACCTCCAGGTGGTAATGCAGTTACCCAATCCATGTGAACCACTTCCCATGGGGTACTTGGTTCTTGGATATGGATCATCAGACCAAATCTTTTACCAGTAGCTTTATTGGCTTTCTGGCATCTATCACAACTATGACAGTACTCAATGACATCTTTTCTCCAAGATGGCCACCAGGCACATGTCTTAATTCTTTCCATTTTTCTGTCTTCAGACAGATGTCCAGAATAAATGTTATCATGGCATTCTAGTAGTATTGTGTTAATCAACATTCTACTACATAGGACCATGACACATGTGTGTTTAGATCTATGATATAGTATACCATCAAACAAATGGAATCTTCCATTATCATAAGATGTTTTCCAAATATCATCCAGAGAATTAGCCAATGCTTCATCTTTACAATCTTTGTCAAGTAGAGCAGTAAGAATATGACAATTCTTATCTTGCTTGTAGCTTTCCCTAACTTCTTCAAAGAATTCTGTTCCAACATCTGTGATATTAATTCCTTCAATTGGAATTTGAGGTTCTGCACTTGTAGGAACATAGGCAGGATTATCAGGTGTATTTGATAATGCCCATCTACTCAAGCCATCAGCATTCTTATGAATATGTCCAGCTTTATGTACTATGGTCATATTGCCTCTATACTCCTGTATAGCAATCTGCCATCTCAACATGTGTCTGTTTGGAGTTTTCATGTTAAGAAGTGATTTAACTGCATTACAATCAGTAATTACTTCAAACACACTACCATCAAGATAGTAATGAAGTTTTTCCAGAGCCCAAACAAGGCAAAGGCACTCCATTCGGCTAGCTCCATATCTGGCCTCAGTAGGTTTAATTTGTCTTGAAATGAAATAAATTGGACCTTCATAAGGCTTGTCATTGATAATTTGAACTTGATGAAGAGCAGCTCCTAAACCATCACCACATGCATCAATATACAGCTTGAAAGGAAGTTTCCAATCTGGCATCAATAATAATGGTGCATTGGTCAAGGCATACTTGATTTTATCATATGCTTGAATTCTCTCCTGTGTCATTTCAAAAACAGTTTGTTGATCACAAATTCTGTACAATGATCTGGCATGGATTGCAAAATCTTTAAGGTGTTGCCTGTAATAACTGGCAAACCCTAAGAAAGACATCATTTCTTTTTTGTTCTGGGCATTTGTTTCAGTAAAACTGCAGCCACTTTGTTTTTATCAACACCAAGGCTTAGTCCTGAGACTACATGTCCTAGAGCTTTTAACTCATGAAACCCAAAATTACATTTTTTAAGAGAAATTTTCATGTTCACTTGTAGAATCTTCTTAAGTACTAATGAAAGTCTCTCTAAATGTAATTGCCAGGTCTCTGAACAAATGATAATGTCATCAATATAAATGATTAACCATCCCTCTGATAATTCATGTGGGAAGATAGTATTCATCATTCTTTGGTAATGAGAGGGTGCATTTTTAATACCAAAAGGCATCCTCAAATATTCATAAATACCACAATGAGCAATTATTCTCAATAATTTCCTAGCATGAGGTGTCAAAACATTCTGGTGAAAGCCTTTTAGAGCATCCATAGAAGTGATGAATCTTGCTTTGGATAATTGAGTCAAAGTCTCATGAATTCTAGGGATTGGATACCTGTCTGGAATAGTATAAGTATTCAGTGCTCTAAAATCACCAACCATCCTTGACTTATCATTATGCCAAGTAATGATTACTGGAGTTGTGACTTCAACTTCCTCATTGTGCCCAACCTTTCTAAGAACTCCCAGTTTCATTAGTTCATTAATATGATTTTCTAATGCTTCTCTAGCCCTAGGGCTAGATTGGTAAGCTGGTCTCCTTAATAGTGGCGGATAAGGCCTTTCCACATTAAGCATAATGTCCACCTCATGGCCTTTTATAGCCCCAAGTGGTTCATTATCAGAAGCAAAGGCTTCTCTATATTGAAATAAAACTTCAATAAGTTCTTCCTTCATTTCTGGTGTTAATTCAGGACTAATTTGTGCTTCACTTAGCTGATCTGACACAAATTTTTCTTTTTTAACATTCTTTACTTGTTGAATGACAGTAATTTCTTTTCTTTCTAGAGAAAAAGCAGAGTTTTGCCTTTTATTTTCCCCTATAGTGAAATACCTGTCCTTATGATTGTTAATATCAATACCATAGATATTGAGATAATCATTTCCAAGTATAAAGTGTTGTGAAGTACAATTGTTCATGACAACAAATTCAGCTTTCAATCTGATACTCCCTGCTGGATGAGGAAATATTATTGCTGCTTCAAATATACCCAAAGGGTGCATGTTCTGGCTAGCACTGCTGAATTTTACACCTTCAATTGGCATCAACTTGTCTTGCCAATTGGTATAAATTTTGTCAAGATAATCTTTTCCAACACAAGTGCAAAAAGCACCTGAGTCAAGATGTATCTTGCCTTCTGTGTTATTTATCACAATATTAGTGATACAAGATGACCCAGCTGTATAACATTTACCTCTAGCAGGTTTGGTTTTTTGCATTTTGGAATCTTGCACATGTATGAGATCCATACATTCATCACTGTACTGTGGTAAGTGAGTATGTACCTCAGTGACCTCAAAAGAAACATTAATATCTTCTATACCAAGTTGTTCTGATGCTTCTTCTTCTTCTGAAGGCTCAGAATCACTTTCATGTAAAGATACATCAGTTTCTTTTGTTTCTTCCACTTTTTCAACATTTATCTCATTGACTCTTGTCTTTTTTGGACAAGTGTTTGCTAAATGAGATGTACTTCCACATTTATGACATTTCAAAGGAGGTCTGTCATGTGGTTTATTTGGTTTTAAAATTGGTTTCCCACTAGTCTTGTTGTCTATTGGGGGTTTATACCAATTTCTTCCAATATTTTTTCTAGTAGTGATATCCTCCATAGAATTGATATAATCTTCTGTAGAGCAAGGCTCAATACATCTGCTTCTTATAGCATTCTCAAGGTCACCACCACACTTTCTTAATATCCTTTTATGTACCATTGGTTCAGACATATCAGGATGAAGGGCAGTTAATCTGTCCTTCTGTTTAAGAAACCAAGTCATGGGCCTGTCCCTCTCAATATTAAAAATGGCTTCTTCAAAAGAATTTTCCATTCTAAATCTCCAGGAATCATTTACCCATTTGGAAATAACTTGTTCTTTCCACCAAGGCCAAGAATGTTTACCATGGTCTTGTCTCATTTTATAATACCATTTCTTTGCTGATTTGGTAAATAATGAGTGTAATCTGGCACTTATGTATTCATCTGGTATGTTAAAGTCTTCTTTAAACATACCAATTGTTTTCATAAATTCCATATGATTATATTCTCCTTCACCACTGAAGGTTGGCCATTCCTCTAATCTTGGAATGTCCTTATAATTGCAAGCAGTTTCCACATCATGACTTGAAATTGTATGATGTAAATCATTATTCAAGTTAAGGACATTTCTGTCAAGAATTGGTGTGGATTGCCTTGGCAATTAATTTTTTAGTGATATATTATTAATACTTGACTGAATGTCTTCTTTCAATTCAAGTCTTGCTTTATCACTTTTTTCCAATTGTTCTTGGAAAAGAGCTGCATTGTGACCAGTTGAATTTTCCAAGTTTTGTACTTGTATTTTCAATTCTTTTAACTGTCCAGTTATAAAAGAAATTGAATGTTCATCTGGTTGATTGAGTAAGGTAACTTTAAACTCAAGTCTTTCACAAATTTGCGTCAAAGACAAAATATTTGCCTTGTTAACATTTTCAAGGCCAATTATGGTCTTTTGTTGGTCTTTTACTTGTAGTATCTCATTACCCAACTTTTGTTGGACGTGATCAAATGCTTTAAATTTTGCCATAATTTCTTTATTACAAGATTCAAAGTAAGTTACAAGTTTTACAGGATCTACTTCTTTGGAAAGGATTGGTTCAATCTTTCCTCCTCCTTGTTTTTGAATTCCATCAAAGTTCTTGCCATATTGAACACATTGTCTATGGCTGTCTTTTCCTTCTTTGGGATTCTGTAATTCTGAGGGTAAGGTTTGTTCCACTTGGGCTTTGCCTTTCCCTTTGCCTTTTGCTTGCCCTTCTGGTTTGTCTTTGGGGCTTGCTTGGGCTTGTTTGGCACTTGTTGAGGCGGATTTTTGCTGGTGGATGCTTGAGGAGCTTCCACTGGGCTGTTGTCCTTGCCTTGAGCCAATTTCTTCTTCTGATCTTCTGACAACATGCTTTGGTTTTTCAACCAAGCTTTGATCTGTTGGACTTGTCCTTTGACAGACATTGGTGTCCAACCCAGAAGAAGATCTTCTGTCTTTTCTGGCCCCATGAGCTTCTTCACTTGAAGATAAGAGTTCATGGTGCCTATCCAAAGACTTGGAAGGAGTTCCCACTCTTGTTGTTTTGACGCCAGGAACCAGTTTTTCCATTGGGATTGATAAATTTCCACAGCTGCCTGTTGGAAATGGTTCAGGTCTAACAGCAATAGCAGTTATGTCAGCTTCTGGACTCTCAATAAGAGGTTCAAAGGTGCTGGCTAACCTTTGGGAACTGGTGGAAGCTCTGGCATCCTCCATTTGTGCCTCTCCTCTGGGAGGACATTCTTGCCTTTTGGATTTGTGGCTGGAATTTCCTGGTCCAGATCCGTTTGATTGGATGTAGTAGTTACTTCCACTTCTAGTAGGAGTCATTTCATGTCAATTTTAATAAAAAATAGAGTAAAATTGAATTGAATTCACCTGCAGGACCTTTAAAGGGCTCTTTAGTTATCAAACCCCTTGGTGCTGGACTGGTTTGAATTTCAATACTGGACTCTGAGGCTTCAGAGTCTGAAGAATTTTCTCTGATGGAAGACACTAGAGAAAATTGAAAATATAAGTTATTTTATCAAATAATGAAAATAACTTATAAACTCAACTTATTAAATAAAGTTGTTTTAATGTAATTTTATGGCAAATTACGTCAAAAATAAAGAAAAATGTCTAAGATAAAAGAAAAAATGTTTTCAGTAAAGTTTTTTATTTTTTGAAGATTTTTTTTCTTTGATTTATTATTTTCTTTAAAGAAATAATAATTATGCAATTAACAAGTTAATTAATCAAAATTGTATTATTATTCACTTTATACTAGAATAACTCAAAGAATAAATTTCAAGTCTGTGATGTGAAAAAGCCACTAGTTAGACAAAAGAAATTTATTCCAAGTCACTCAATAGTATATTGTTTCAAACAATATTCTTAAGAAAAAATAACTTTATTAATATTATAAAGATTATTTATAAGGGATAAGTCCCAAAAAAGCCAATATTAAGACAAATATGGCAATTTTACGTCAAAAAACAGTAAAATAAGGTCTAGAATATGATTTATGTCCCAAAAATTGGTTTAAAATCACGGCCAGGACCCCAAATGTAAGGTTTGTCTATGAAACTCTTGATAATAGTAACAATATCAAGAGTACTATGACTGTCCTCAGTAGAAAAATATAATATAATAAAATATTACAACCACAAATTTAAATATAATTATTAAAAATAATTATATATAAAAAAAATAATTTAATTATTATTATAATAATATAATAATAATTATAATAAATTATAATTATTCTATTATTTTTATAGTCACTGACAGTTATAACAATAAGAAGTGTAAAGCTCTTAATGAGACAATTACACGTGGAAAATATGAATATTAACCACTTATAAATAATATAAATATTATTTATAGAAAGAATTAAACACACACTGTGCAGAAATAATTCTTTTAGAATGAAAATTCTATATAAAAAACTAATATTTAGATAAAAAAATATAGAACTTTAAAGAAAACTTACTTATAAGATTTATTTAATACAACAAGTCTAATACAACAGTTATTATACTAAATAAAGGTTATAAGTTAAAAAACACGTCAAAAATCAATAAATTTAAAGATAAAACAACTTTTTATAATGTATATGATTAAAGAGTTTTTGAGAGGAATTTGTGGATTTTAAAAGATATTTAAAATGATAATTTTATATAATAAAATATATTATTGGTGATTACAACAATAATCTAAATTCTATGACTTCAATTCTTTAATTTTAATAAATAAAGAATAAAAATAACTTAAGAATTACTTTTAATAATAAGATTTTATATTTAATAAAACTTTACCTGTTTAAATTTCTAATATGATTGGATTGATAATGAATGATGGACAAAAACAGTGATGAAAAGACTCTTTTTATGTCTTAAGAGCAGCTCTCATGGTTAATAATGAATGTAGAGGGCGTGCTCAGGTCAAAACTGAAAAACCATGCTTTAAAAATAAAGTTCTTAACTTAAGGCAACTTATTTTTACTTCCAATTTAAAGTTACCAGTGTTATTCTTAACTCCAAGTAACTTTAATCCTCATTTAGTTTAACTATTTTAAGTTTTAATATAAAATAAAGTTATTTATATTGAAGTTCATCACATGAACAACTTAAAATTAGAGTTTCAAGAAAAAATCTCTTAAACTCAATTTTTAATTAATTTCTAAAGAAATCATAATTTTCTTTGAGTTTAATTAAAAGAGTAAATTTCCAGGCTAATTACCCGGGAAATTTATTTATAAAAGATACTTAAAACTTAATTTATATATTGATAATATGAAATTCTGAGTTGTGTGAAATTTTCAAGCAAATCCATTAAGAATTGGATTTTTAATGAATTTTTGAAGTTATTGCTATTTTTCCATGTAAAATAGCAAAACACACCAAACCTTAAGTTTTGATAAGGTTTTAATGCTTGAAACTTTAAAGTTTTAAGCTTAAATAAGCTCTTACAGTTCTTAAAACCTTGATTTCAAGCCTGCATATTGGGATTTACCCTTTGGCAGCTTGAAATTCCTGTCCAATTTGGGATAAAACCAGTTTAAACCTTAAGGTTGGATCAAAGTCTAATCTTAAAGCTTAAATAAGGTTGAAAATCCTCCAATACAGGTGGACAACCTTAATTGAATCCTTGCAGATCCAAAAAGTTGGGTACCCCAGCTCTATTTGGTCTTTTTCCTTTGTCCCACCTTTCTGCGTGGATTTTGGCCTTTTATTTATTTAAAGCCATACTATGGCCTTAAACCCTTTTAAATTGAGCTCACGCAGGATTTACATTCTGTATGGCAAATCCTTAGCCAATTCAGTAAATATACACCACACCTTAATTTTAACTAAAATTTTGGTAAGTTTGCATAAACCTTATGCAACTTTAAATTTAAGCTTAATTAAGCTTAAATTTAACAATTTTAAAAAAATGTTAAAAAAGTTGAATTGGTACTGTGAGATTCTTAAATCTTCCAATAACATAAAAAATAAGTGGTTTTGGGTATAACACCCTATGGGTGTACCCTAGGTTATTTTTGGTGTAGAATCCAAAAATGACATAATATTTATAACTCTTTTTATCCAAAAAAAGTTATACTTATTTTTTATTATTTTTTATTTTAAATTCAACTAAAAAGTCTGTTTAAGACAAAATTAACTGTTTATAAAATCATTTGTGGCCTTGTGGGTATGTCATACATACCTCACAGGCTCACACTAGGCGTAAAGAATCACATCCCTACTCCTTGCCAGGCTCATACAATCCAAATCCATATCCTGTATTTGAGCTCCCATAGTAAATTTACATAGTTTGAAATTTAAGCATGCAGTCTTAGGCTGGTTCATAACAATGAGCATCAAGCCCTCCTACGTAGTCACACTTTCTGAGTGTTCCTCCAGCTTACTCACATGCTTATTCCAGCGAGTTCCCATTGTCATGGAAACTGTGAAATGGTATTCGGAAACTTCAAAAGTAACTTCACTTTGAACTGATTGTGATTCCTGATTGCAATGTTTCTTTTGGAAGGTCAGAACCCCAATATTTGGCCCATCCAAAACGCTTTCTTTTTTTCCTTCAGTTGATATTACTGAAGCCCAGAGCATTCCAGGATTTTTGTCTAATTCCAAAACCAGCGAAGATCCTTATTTCAGCTACCTCACAGTGGTTTTGGAGCATGGGGAATTTCACTAGCTGTAATCTGGAATGAGTCAAAAAAAATTAGTGCACCAAGTCAGACTTCCTTATATCTATTCATATTCACTGGCTGTTTTGATCACTGAAATGTTGTGCAAAAGGTTTTCCTTGGTTAAGCTGAGAATTATAAGATATGAATTTGAATAATAAGGACATTGATAATATATTTTCTAAGTGTGACTTTAGATGAATAATAATGTAATATGTCAAAGGATGGGGTTTGAATACTCTCAATGAACACTTGATAGCTTTCTTTGTCCTTGTTTTTGTTTAAATAATCACATTCATGAGTATTCCAAAGCAGATAAATAAACAATACAGAAATAAGTTGATATTTTACTTTGAATAAAGGTATTCCTTTTTTACTATATTTATCTCCATTATCTAAAAAAACTAAACAATTTTACCTCTGGAAAGAAAATTTAAAATATTTAACTAAGTTTTCTATGAATTGGATCTAACTTGAATTTTCAAGAGCTTTCAACAATTTCAAAATTTATAACTATTTGGAAATTTACATCTTAACTTCTCAAAATTCCTAAATTGAAAATTCTCCTAGTGTAAGAATGTCTTCTTTATATTCCTTTAGTTCCTCATTAATACAATATTAATTATTATTTAATCTAATAGTGATCATTCAGAACCTATACATATACTGCATATTATCTTGTTTCCTTTTTTTTGTTAATAAAAAATGAATTACAATATTTTACACCAAAATCTTAAATTATAATTGAGGAAAAAGTGATAATTGAGGCATTTGAAATTCAAATTAAGACATAGTTTCAAATTAAGACTAAATAAAATATTGGTTCTTTCACAAATTTTGTATTGGAACTGAATTTTTTTCTATATATATGTTATAACCAAAGATTAATTGAATAAAAATAAGAATACTTCAAAAATAAAATTATTATACTCACTTATTAAAATATCACCAAAATTCAAGTCCATTTTTGGAAAAAATTGAAAATCACATTGAAAATTTCATTTTTTTTTTCAAAAAAAAAAAGAGGAAAGGAAAAATATTAAGGTCTGTTTTTTTATTTTTATCCAGCTATATGAACTATGATTAAATTGAAAGAAGAGAATTACTCATGATTGAAATTATGGGAATGATTTTATCTTAATAATAAAACATTTTAAAATAGATCAAAAAATTGATTCAGATTTGATTAATGGTATTTTCATATTATTATAAACCTAAACCTTTTGTTACATATCCTCAATTTTTTGGTGTTGTGGGCCTTGGGTTTTGTTTGAAACCCCCAAATCTGTCATTAATACCTCAGAATAAATTTTTGAATATTTAAAACTCATAAGTCCTATGCATTCTAAAGATTGACAATTTTTTACATGAAAAGGATGAATAAGCTCCTTTGAGGAATTGGCTTAATGGCTTTGGGGAAAGATTTGGATTCTACTAAAAGTCTTACCTATGGTTGTTCAATAAGTGTTATAGCCAAAACTTAATTCTTCAATGTATGAAAATGAAAAACACCTGACCATCTTGTCATCAATACTAGACAACATGATTTTGAAAGCTTTGGTTTTTTATTTTTGAGAAAGAATGATGGTATTTTAAAATCATACATGTAACATAGCTACTTTCATTAGTGTTATTCATTTCTTTGAGATTTTAAATTTACTTTATGGCTGAATACATTTTTTACTTACCCATACTGAATAACATCCCTATGGATAGATTGAGTCATTTTCACAGGTAATATTGTAAGTGAAGAGGGACTGGCACTCAGGGATTGGACTCACTTTCAGAGGGCTAAGAATGAATAAAGAAACACTTAAGAAATGTAATAAAAGAAATTCTTTCTTATAATAATGAAATGAAAATATGCACTTTAACTAACATGTGTAAATAAAACAATAAGAAATACGAGTTCCACCCACAAACAAGTCCACTTTTTGATCCTGTCAACAGGGTAGAGAAGTGCTGATAAGGATGTGGCCACCACAACCCTACTAAACAGGTGGTTCAAATGCACACAGTAGCTTAATAATTTAAAATGAGATATTCCAATGAGTAAGAATAGAAAATTAAAAATAATATATAAAATAAATCAATTACCTTGGAAAAAATTCCCCAGAGAGAGGTAAAGGGGTTTATATATTGGAGAATCTACCAGCCCAAATCCAAAGAGAATCTTTCTGCAGGCAGATTTATTTGAAAATTACTGTGGGAACTCCTCTTGTGTGGGATTAAAATGAGGCAGTACCTGGAGGGGGAAATCACAGGTAACTAGTTTTGAATTGCTAATAACTCCTGTAACCAAGGGTGGCAAGGGTGTATTGCCTGCCCCTCCTAAAATACTGAACAAAATCTTCCTTGGAGCTCACAAACCAAAATAAAATTAGTAAGTGGCTTTACAACTGCAGAAGACAAAATTCAGCAGTCTCAGATCAGACCTATTCAATAAATAATATGAAAAATAATGTCAGTAATTTTGGTTAATTTAGATTTTAATGAAATACTTGTCTGTTTAATTTTGATATTTTTTTTTTAAATTGAGGTGAGTTGTTCCTTCTTAGTGATAAATCCTTGGTATGATATTTAAGGTTTTCTGGAAAATTTGATGAGTTTGATAAAGGTAATTTTGTCAAGGTAAAGTTATAATATAGTAAAATAATTTTTTTTTAAAGGTTTGTTATTTTTTTTAAGAGTGGTTAATAATAAGATAAAACTGTATTTGTTATATTTAAGAGGTAAGGTTCTTTGATATTGAATTTTTAAAGGTTAAGTTATTTTTAAGTCTTGATAATGGTGTTAATTTTACTGGATAAAGTATTTTGATAGAGTAGTAACCCTAATCTTGGGTACTGGGTAATTTTTACTTTTATTTTAATAATAATAAGATTCCACTGAGCTTAGCTACTGGGCAATCTTTAACACTATACTTCCACTGAGCTTAGCTACTGGGTAAGTAAATTCACTATAATTTGCTGGACTACCTCCCAGATGAGGGATGACTTATTCCTGTGCTTGTAATCTGCAGAGGATATATTGTGCATGGGGGGGGATTTTGAAATTTGGGGGAGAGAGCCCCTCTATTTATACCTTTTGGGAGCCCAGGGGGCCCTCCATGGGAGCTGTCTCTTCCACTTTAATTCCTCTTGATTTCATCATGTGACTCTGTTTTTGGTGAGGACCTTTCTTGCATGGGTCAGGTGATTTAAGGTTTGGTGATAATTTTCTCTCTGCACAGCCTCCATTAATCACATGATTGCCTTTTGGTGAACTAATTATGATGTGATATTCTTGAATTTTCCTTGCATACATGAGGTGATTCAATTTTGGGTGGGGATTTTTTGTTGTGCACAGCCTCTTTCCTGTCACATGATATTCTGTTGGTGGATGCAGTATCACATTATGACCTTGTAATTCCTTTGCATATGTCCTATTTTAGGTTGGGTAGAAATGGCTGTGTAATTTATGCAGGTGTCATGTTTGTTTTTCTTCTTTTTGAACTTTAAAATGAATTCAGGTGATAACTTCTTGCATTGGTGAATTTACTGTTTTTTATGAGATGATGTGATTTTTGATTTTGACACATGCTGTGCATAGTCATGTGGTTGAGATTTAATTGGAATTATGTACTGCATGCAGCCTGTTGTAACTAGCTTTGGTTTGCATGAGGTGATGAGTGGTGTAAATAATTATGTTTTAAGGTTTTAAGTGGGGTTACTGTGGATATAAGATAAGGTACTCCTGGGACTGTGTTGTAAATGAATTGCAGGAATTCCATGGAGTTGAGCTTTGCATCATGTGATTTTGAATGCAAGTTGGCTGTATAGCTAATGCATGTGTCATTTTCTTGCTGCATGAGTCCTGTGGCTGTAAGGGGGTGTAAAGCTGGGTGGGGTGTGTAATTTAAAGGGTGGTACCTCATTTGTTGAAACTAGTTTGCTATATGTAAATTGATTTTTTACATATGCATAGTGAAATTGAATAAGTTATTTAAACACATACACTTCCCTTTGGTGCCTGTGCCATGGTTTTATGAGTTAAATCCAGCTTCTTGCTGTAAAATTGACCTTTTGGTGTAAAATTTGAGTGTAAGTCTGCCTGTAGGCTGGATTTCCTGCTGTTATAGGGTACTATGAGCTTGAGCCTGGTGAAACAAAATGGTATGGAATACCACATCCCCCTCTCCATTTAATGCTGTCCCCAGCATTCCAGGTGAGAGCTCTTTATTCTTCATCTGATTCTGTGGTTTCCTCCAATACCTCTTCCTCATTTATTGATTCATCTTCTTCACTTTGTTCTTCTTCTGTGTCTTCTTTTGTGTTTATCAACTTTCCTCTTGGGTAGAACCTCTTGACTTGAGATGCTGCAAATCTTCTTGCTAATTCTGTTCCATCAAGTTCCTCAAGTTCATATGGTCCATTGTTTATTTGTCTGATTACTCTGTAGGGTCCATTCCATTTGTTTTTGAAAAGTAGCCCCCAATTAGTTTCTATTGCTTTGTTGTAAACCAGGACCAAATCTCCTGGATTGAGTGGTGATCTTAGTTGGTGTGCCATTCTTCTATCCTAATATTTCATTGAGTCTTCCCTTGATTTTTTGAGTTTTTCTGCTGCTTTTCTTCTCATCTCTTCTTTTCCTTCCAACTGCTTGGCTCTGGCTTCCAATAATTCCTCAGTTGTGGATATTTTGTGCCATTCTACTGCTAAAAAGGTTTTTGTTTCAATGTCAATTGGTAATACTGGTAGTTGTCCAAATTGGAGCTCATATGGTGAGAAACCAGTTGTCCTTTTAGTGGAGATTCTGTCAGCCAAGGTAACCAAAGGTAGATATTTTTTCCATTTTCCTCCATTTTCTCCACACATCTTGACTAATGCATCTTTAAGCTGTTTATGGCCCCTTTCAACCATTCCTTGAGACTCTGGGTAATAAGGTGTGGTGACTCTGATCCTTGATCCTGCTTTCTTTACTGCATCTTGAAGTTCTTTTCCAAACTCTGGCCCCCCATCAACAGTTACTTCTTTTGGTGAGCCATACCTGCATATCCATTCTGAGGTGAACCATTCTGCAACTACTTTTGCTGTTAATTTGACTAGTCCAACTGTTTCTGGCCATCCTGAAAAATCATCTCTGGCCACAACCATATACTTCCATCTTCCAGATTTGATATGGACTGCATCCATACTCACTCTTTCAAAGATTGTTGATGTTGCTGTAGATTTTCCTTGTTCTCTTTGTAAGTTTTGACTTCTCTTTTGGCAGGCTAGGCAAGATTGAACCCATTTCTTGACTGATTTCTTCATTCCTTCCCACCAATATCTTGCTTTAATTCTTCTGTAAGTTTCATTTTCCCCTCTGTGGCCCATGTCTTCATGAAGTGACTTCAAAATGTATCTTTGAACTTCTTGACTTGATATCACCAATTGAGGGTTTGGGTTATTTCTTCTTTTGAGTTGACCATCTTCCAAGAAAAAGTTGCATGACCTTCTTTTTATCCTTCTAAACTCTTCATCTTTGCTTGATTGTGGTTTTTTCATTGTACTTAAGTATTCTTGCATCCTCTTCCAAAATCCTTCTTGTTTGGTTGGTACCTGTATTCCTGAAAAATTGAGTGAATTTATAGTCTTAGCCCCAAATCCAGGGTGTGGCTTGATCCAATCTTCTTCTTCATCAAATTCTGGTGCATCTTCATCTTCTTCTTCTGAGTTTTTTGGTCTTCTTGATAGCCCATCTGGCATAGTGAAGGTCTTTCCTGGTTTGTGTACCAAATCAAAGGAAAATAGCTGAATGAAAGCCACCCACCTTGTCATGGGGGCATTGGGTAAGCAAGGGGTGTTGATCATTTCAATTAAAGCCTTGGCATCAACCTGTAATTCAAAATGTTGTCCCCAAAGTATGGTTTGTAGCTTCTTGAGAATTCTTGCAACTCCACAGAGTTCCAATTTGGGTTGTGAGTATTTTGATTCCAATTTTGAAAAAGTTATTGATTCATATAATACTGGTCTGTCTTTTCCTTCTTTATCTTCTTGAGTGAGTACTGCTCCTGCAGCAATGTAGCTTGAATCTACTGCTAGCTTAATTTTTCCTGATCCTTTGTCATAATCCAATTTCTTGAGAGTTATTTCTTCTCCAACTATTCTTCTGAGCCTATGGAAAGCTTCTTCACATTTTTGATCCCAGTCCCAGTCAACATCTTCTCTGGTGAGCCTTCTGAGTGGTGATGCAACTTGTGAGAAGTTTTCAATGAACATCCTTACATAGGCACAAAGTCCAATAAATCCCCTTATTTCCTTCTTGTTAAGAGGTGTTGGCCAATTCTGAATTTTGTTAACCTTTTGTTTTGAAATTGTTCTTCCTTTAAATGATACAACATGCCCTACTATGTCCAAAGCTGGAACACAGCATGCAAACTTTGATCCTGAGATAGTCAGTCCTGCTTCTTCAATTCTGAATAAAATTCTTTCTAATGTTATGGCATATTCCCATATAAATCTTCTTATTGAGGGGTTTTCTGGTAGTGTTTCTTGATTGTAAAGTGATCTTGGTCCTTTTATTCCTCCATCATCAATAAAAATTCCTACACTTTCTGGTATTTCTTCTTGAAGTATCCAGGTCATTTGGGCTTGGTATACTGCTACTGAGTTGGTGGCTCCTTGGGGTAGTCTTGTGAGTTTCATCCTTCCAAGGGGTGTTTCAAAAGTAGTGAGGGGTCTTGTAGTGACATCTAATTCTCTTTCATCATATCCTCCCATGATGTCTCCTAGTCCATAGCATGCTCTTCCTGCAAATGCATCTACAAATTCTTCAATATGAGGTGGTAAGCCAGCATCCTTGATGGTGACTTTGTTGAGTTCTTGAAGTTCATGGACAATTCTGAGTTTCCCATTTGATTTGGCCACACAAAAGATTGGGCTGGTGTAGCTTGAGGTGGATTTCTCATAGAGTCCAGTCCTAATTCTTTCTCTGATTAATTCAGTAAACTGAGGTAAAATTGATTTGGGTATGGGAATTGGCTTCTTCTGCCAAGGTTCATGAGGTATTACTGGTATCTTGTAAGGTTTTCCATATGAGTGTTTGAGTAATCCTCTTTCTTCTTCACAGAAGGCTATTGCTTTTTCCCTTAAGGTAATAACATTTTTGAGTAAATTGATTTCTTCATTTGATAACCATCCTGGTGGGCCAAAATTGACTGCTTGGAGTCTTTCATGGGTGACCTTGAAGGTTTCTTGAAATATAGGTGGGTTTGGTGATAAGGGTGTTTCATAAGGATCTCTTGACAAAGGTGGTCTTTCCAAAGGTGGGTTAAGGTCTTGAGGCATTGGCTCATTGACCGGTCTCACCTTCTTCAGGACTGATTTGTATTTGGCTGCTAAAATTTGGTGATCCATCTTCAATTAGTTATTTTTTTTTTTTTATTTCTAAGAATCTGCTAGTGTCCTGAAATCTTGAGGTCTTCACAATTCTTCTTTCTTCTTTCTTCCATAAAAAAATGTAGTTTAAGGTCATACAGGACCTACAACTAGGTGTGTAACCCCTGTATATTAGGTATACAAGTCCTGCAGTTTAAGTCATGCAAGGACCTCCTGGCCTAATCCAAGGGCTTATCTTGATTCTTGAGCTCCTTTGGGCTTGATTTTGGATTCCACTTGACTCTTGTTTTATTCTTCAATCTTCATGATTCCCACTTGATGCAAGATTTTTCTGGTTGTTTTATTTCTTGATAAGGAGTTTTCTTGTCTTAATTGATGGCTTGAGACTTCACTTTTTTCATTTTGGCCAATTTGATAATGATAAACACCTGTAAAACCCCTTGTTCCTGTTACACAAAGGGAGCAGTTTATTGTCATGCTGAGGACAAAGATGGTCCTTCAGCACTTCTCCTGACTAGGACAATCCCCTCCAGCTTCTTGGCTGTTATTATTTTTTTATAAGTTTCCCTGCCCAAGTCTACAGGGGAAGCAGTTTAGTGTCATGCTGAGGACCTCCTGAGTCTTCAATCTTCTTTAAAATCCCAAGGGCAATTTGAGTTGAGTGTTTTCATAATCTTGTTGGTCCATCATGTTGAGTGAGTCCTGAGTCAATAATTAATCCAGTGAGTCATCCTTCAGTCCATAAATCCTGGCCAGTTATTCTTGAATTCCAATTGAGTTTCAATCCAGAGTCAAAGAAATTTTCAAGGTCTGGTGTTGTCCAAAAGGCCAATCCATAAGGAACTCCTGCTTTTCTTCATAAATAATCTTCTTCATTTTCAGTATTCTGAATAATTTTCCTATAATAAGTTGTTTCCCAATTCTCTTGCTATTTCTTCAAAATAATTTATGTCCTTCTGGTTCTTCTGAATTCCTGAATTAAACCTGCTATAAAAAATAAAAAATAAAAAATTGTAATAATAAGGTGATTTGAAATTGATTTTAATATGAATTGATTGATTTTTTTAATAATATTAGTTTGGATGAGGGCCCCCCTCTCCATTCAAAAATGTTGAGTTGGTTTTCAAATTTTGAAGAGAATATGTTCTCATTCCCCCAAAACTTTCACTATAAGGGATAGTGTAAGAAATAAGTTTACCCACCCCTTTTTTTTTATAGTGATTTTGATAAGGATGAATAATGATACATAAAATTTACATAATGTTATTTTGATGATGATTCAATAATAAGTTTTTTTTTTTAATGTAAGTATAAAATAACCATTAAGTGGGATATCTGAGTAAAAATAACAATTTAAAAGAAAGAAACCTGAATCACAATTAAGATCATGGAACTGTTTGGTTAAAGGTGGTAATTTGTGCCAATCAGTAAAGATTGGTGCTCTTGAGAGTATTTATGATTAATATTACATAGTTGAATGATCATAATTCGAGTCCTTTATTCATATAATGACCCTTATGAGGCCACAACTCTTCCTTTTGGAATCATCATTGTGACTCAGACTTTATTTCAAGTCCATCCCCTTTATGGTTCAGATTTTCTGTTACCCATTAATGCATTTGAGTTGTTAAAAAAATATAAACAGTGAAATTGAAAATTTGTACAATAAAAAAAACTCTTGTTTGCTTTTTTTTGGGGGGGGGGCTTTTTAAATTCCATTTGGAATAAATAGCACATTGAGGTGTTATTAATATGTAAATTCCCCAAATTATGTCATTAATTTATGAGTTTTTAATATAAATAGCTCCTTCAGAGTTCAATTAATGCCTTCATGGCACAAATACTTCTTCTTTTCAAACAAGTTCCAATCACTCTCTTGTAATTGAAGAAATATTTTAAATAAATTGATCTCTTTTTTTTTCTTTTTTTTTTTTTTTTTTTTTTTTTAAAAAAAAAAAATAATACTTGATGTAGATTTTTTTTTTTTAAATAATTATTGTTATTATTGAGTTGAAAAATTAAGCCAACTTAATGGCTCTTGTTGTAATAGTAGGAAAAATATGATAGAATGTTCTTGAGCTTATTAATGGGATATGACCCTAATTCTTAGTGAAAATAAATAAATGAGTTTGAAATAAAAAATAAAAAGTAAAAAATAAAATAAAAAAAATATGTTCAGAACATTCAAGTCAGTAAATCTTTCTAATTCTTGTTTATAATGACATAAAATTAGAAATTAAAAAAAATAAGAAATGAAACCTTAGGTAGTTTATAGTCTTGCCTAGGACTTATCCTCCTTTTGTAGTCCTTTTCCAATCTTTTTGAATACTTTAAATAGGCAGTTTACAGTCTTTCCAGGGACTATTGGTTGATTTTTGTTTATTTTTGAGTCCTTGTTGAGAATTTTAGTGGTGGGCAGTTTGTGGTCTTGCCAAGGACCATTGGTTTATTTTTGATTATTGTTAATAATTGGAGTGGGCAGTTTATGGTCTTGCCAAGGACCATTGGTTGATTTCTGTGATCCTTGTTGTCAATTTGATTGGGAAATTTATGGTCTTGCCAAGGACCTTGCCTGTTCAATTCTTCTTGACTTTTGTTGATAATTTGAGTGGGCATTTTATGGTCTTGCCAAGGACCATATGTTGTCTTTGCTTTGGTTCTTGTTGAGAATTTTAGTGATTTATTTTTGATATCTGAAGGGGCAGTTTATGGTCTTGCCAAGGACCATATCTTGTGTCCAGGCACCTGATTGTTGCACTTGGGGTTTCCTGGCATGTAATTTATCTTCAAAGCCAAGTTGTATAGTTATATTAAACAGTTTATAGTCTTATTGAGGACTCATCTGTGGAAGCCAAATCAAATATGTTAGTATAGCTATCATTCAAAATAAGAAAGCATAAGAGATAAAAAAACAGTTTAAAGCCTTGCTCAGGGCATTTATTTTTTTTAGAGCCCTTTGTTATTTCTTGTATCCTGAGGACTTTTTCCTTTTTAATCCCCCATTCTGTTATATACATTGATATTTCTCTTGTTATTATATATATATTGGTTGATAAAAAACTGTGAAAAATTGTCAGTAAAATAATTAAGTCATTAAAATGATGAAATAATATAAAATTGAGCAGTTCAAAGCCTTTCCCAAGGCTTTTATTTTGTCCTTCATAGCCCTGTAGCACATAAAAGTAAATAAGTCAGCTTCATTTAATATTAATGAGAAAATGAACAAATTCCAGCAGTTTAATGTCTTGCTGAGGACATTTGGTTTGTTGTTTTTTATTGAGTCCTAGTTGAGAATTCTTAGTGGTGGGCAGTTTATGGTCTTGCCAAGGACCATATGCTTTATTTTTTAGTTGATAATTACTTGATTCCTTGTTGATACTTTTGGTTTTGATTTATCTTCAAAGCCAAGTTGAAAATTGAATTAAACAGTTTATAGTCTTATTTAGGACTAATCTTCACTTTTAAAAGCCTTTTAATGTTATAAAATCAGAGAAATATCTTTATGATGAACACCTGTAGCATTCAAAATAAAATATGTCAATATAATATATTTTAAAATATAAGAAAAAGCATAGAAAATAAAAACTAAAAAAGGCAGTTTAAAGCCTTGCTCAGGGCATTTATTTTTTTTATAGCCCTGTAGCACATAAAAAAAGAAATAAGTCAGCTTCAATTAATATTAATGAGAAAATGAAAAAAATTCCAGCAGTTTAATGTCTTGCTGAGGACATCTTTGTTATTTTATAGTCCTTTTGTAATCTTGTTGTTTTTCTTTATCAGACATGTAGCAATCCAAGATATGAAATGTCAGATAAAGTCATAATTTTATAAAAAAGAGTAAAGACAAAACATCAGTTTTAAGCCTTGATGAGGGCATTTGTTGTTATTTTTAGAGCCCTGTGAAAAATTGTTATTTCTTGTATCCTAAGGGCTTTTCCCTTTTTAGTTCCTCATTCTGTATATGTATTGATTAATATAAAAAACTGTAAAAAAAATAATAATAATAATAAAATGTCAGTAAAAATAAGAATGTTAATAAAATTATGGAAAAAATAAAAGTGAGCAGTTTAAAGCCTTGCCCAGGGCTTTTGGTATTTGTTATTGGTGGCCCTAAAAATAATAGAGTAAGCACAAAATTCAAGATATAAAAATTGAAAACAAGCAGTTTATAGCCATACTGAGGGCTTTTTATTTTTTGTAGCCCTGCAGAATGAAAAAAATAATCATTAATAAGCTAAATTAAGTAAGATAAATAAGAAAACCAGCAGTTTAAAGCCATGCTGAGGGCTTTTTTTTTTATATTGTTTATTTTTAACTTAGAAGAGAAATCAATCAAAAAGAAAACATCAGTAATATTCAGCTTTAATAAATAAAAAAAATAGAAAATAAACAGTTTTAAGTCTTGTTCAGGACTCTTATTTTTATTATTTTTTATTTTTTTTAAACAAAAGAACTTCTTTTTGTTAGCTCCAGTAATTCAATTTATTATTATCTTTAATATTTTTAGAAAATAGTTTCTCAAAAGAAAAAAAATCATTAGTAAAACTCAAATTTAATTAATAGAATAAGAAATAAACAGTTTAAAGTCATGTCTAGGACTTTTTGTTTCTTTTTTTTTTTTATTTTGTTTTATTCTTTTTTCTTTTTATTTTGCTTTGTTGTCAGAAGGTAAGGTATTCAGCTTGATGGTCTTGATCTAGAGGCTGTTACAACCCTCTAGGGGCTTCGGGTGGGGTGTTTCCATCTCCAAATATGTTGGAAAGCACTTTATTGTGCTTTAAACCACTTCGGGTGGTTTATTTTTTATTATGTGGGTGTTTTAAACCCCTTACTTTATTGAAAAATGAGTCGGTTGGGCTGTATGGCGTTCTAATGGTGATTTGTTTGAATTATTATTGATGCAAGAGGTGTATTTTCTCCTTCAATATAGTAGAAAATCGGTCGGGTTAGTTTAAAATACCCATGGCCATTGTTTTAAGAAGAATGAGAGCTGAGGAACAGCCGAGACATCACTAGGAGCTGGTGTCTTTCTCTGATTATCAGGTTTTTCAGGCTGTTCAACCTCTTCCTAAGCTCAAATGGGGTTGGGTGCTTAGTAGTCAAATGAAAGCTCCAATGTCCTTCTTACTACTTGACGCTACTAAAGTGAGTTCAATTTTTTATTTGACCGTTAGTAGTCTCCTGAGCAGTCCAGTGACTCTCACTTCGGCAGCTTTGGGAGGTTGTCTTCCTTATTGTGTCGCGTCGTGGTAATTTAGCTAGGATGTCCCTCCAATAAGTAGGTCTAGCCCATTTTGCTCCTCCTAGGGCTTATGGCTGGTTCAGATGGCTCATTCTTTGGGATTTTACAGGTCTCCAGTGTGATCATAACCGGCTTGACTGGTAGCGGTGGCTGTAACATCCTTTTCCGGGCCAACTCCATGATCTACAAAAAACTGATCCAACGAGCATCTTCTTGCTTCCTCTAACCACAGTGGCAGGCAACAAATCTTGGCTGGCTGGTACGTTTAACGGCCAATTCTTCATTAGACGTGCCCTTGTGTCTGGAATCCATCGCCGGAAAAAACGTTACACTAGGGAAAGCCCGCTGATCACGTTGATGTTTTCATAGGATTGTCAGGTATGTATTGTTCCGTTTCAATTTTATTTTTGCATTGCCTTCCTCTTCTGGCATTGGGCATAGAGTGGGATACTGTAAATAAAGAAAATAGATGTTTTATCTGCAAGTCGTACCAATATCATCCAACGTTCAGCCCAGGTCACGTAAGTAAAGTCTCCTCCGAAATCATTTCCTTTGTTTTCATTCTCTCTTTCGTCACCCAACGGTTGATGGACTGCTGACGGTTAGTTCTTCTCATACTCGGGTTTCCTTTTTTAGACAGCTGGATTAATTCCATGATGAGGATCAAGTTGAAGTGCTGAATATTGTTTTCTAGATAAAAGGACCAGAGAGCCCTTGTCTTGCTATTCATCTCATTCATTGATCTAATAGATATTTGTGTCTATCCTAATTAAAAAACTTGGTATGTTTCGGCTTCCTAGCTAGAGGTTTTTTTTTTTTTTTTTTTTATATATTTTTATATTTTTATTTATCATCTACTGATATAGAATCAATTGAAACTAATTCTCTTTATTTTATTTTTTATATATTTTTTTTATTATTATTATTTTTTTTTAGTTTCTTAGTATAAGAGAGAATCTGAATTGTAAAGAGGAAAGATAAAAGGATTAAAAAATGAATAAAATAGAAAAAAAATAAAAATAAAATAAAATAAAAAATTGAAGAGATAAATAATGCAAATATCAATGGAAAGAAGATGGTTGATTAATCAAAGAATTGGGGACTTAGCAGGTGATATTTCTTGAAATGAATTCTTTTTCCCCAGAATCTTTTTTACTAATTCTTGTTTGATAAAATTTCCTCCCCTGCATTCTTCTCTTTTAAAATGTTTGAAGAGATATTCTTGACAGAAGAAGTTCCAATCTTCTGTATTACATTTAGTTGCACCCTTTTTAAGGCTGAAAATTGTTGGTATAAGTGTTTCTTCCCAGTGGTATTCCCATTTGGCCTTTTTTACAATATAACTTCCTGAGATTTTGCTAATTTGTCCTTTTTTAATTTCAAAATCCTGCAGGTTGAACCAGTCTTGGCATTCCCAGGTCCTCCAAAATAGTGATTTTCTGAGGTGTTCATTCATGGGGAATATTTCATCCCAGTATTGGTTTCCAAGGTTGCCATCAACTCCATCCCATGTCAGTAAATCCAAGAATTCATACTTTGTGAGGTTGAATCCAGGCAATTCTTTCCATGGATTTGGTATGACAAGTTCTGATAGTGTTTTTTCCTTTTCAAAGATGTCCTCAAACTCAATGTATGGAAGTAGTATGGTGGAAATATCAGGACAGGGTTCTGGTTTTATTTTAAAGAACCAGTCAGGATTTTCCTCTATTTCTTGTTGATTAATGTAATTGGTCCAAATTTCTTTTTCTTCTAGCCAGCTGACATCTGTGTCCAATGACCAGGGATTTTCTTCAAGTAATGGCCATGATTCCATTTTTGATGGATTTGGTGTATTTTGAAGTGTTGATGGTAATAAAATCTGAAAATTTTGTCAGGTTTATTTTTCACAATTATTTGAGGGTAGGTTTAATGGGTTTTGGATGATAATTCTTGGGTAAGAATTTGGATATTCCTCTTTGATAAGGCAGGAGGTCACTGCCTAGTGATTTTTGGTTTTGGGTGAAGGAAAATGGTGATTTTTGGTTGATAAGAATTAATTTTCCTCTTTGATAAGGCAGGAGGTCACTGCCTTGTGATGATATGATTAATTGTTGTTTTCTTTTTTTTTTCTAGGTGAGTGAAATTATTGATTTCATTTGATGAGAGTTTATATTCCTCTTTGATAAGGCAGGAGGTCACTGCCTAGTGATTTTTTATGATTTGGGTGAGTGAAATTGGTGATTTTTGTTGATAAGAAATGATTTTCCTCTTTGATAAGGCAGGAGGTCACTGCCTAGTGATCTTTTGATTAATTGTTGTTTTCTTTTTTTTTTCTAGGTGAGTGAAATTATTGATTTCATTTGATGAGAGTTGATATTCCTCTTTGATGAGGCAGGAGGTCACTGCCTAGTGATTTTTTGAATTTAAGTCTGACTTTTTTTTGTTTGATTTTTGATTTTTAGAGCTGTTATGTGTCTTTAAGATGGGCCTTGATGGTTTGAAATTTAATTGGTCCATTAATTCTTGAGTAATTTGATCATTGGTTTTGTCAGAAACCTCCAAACTTTTCAGCAATTCCTTGATTTCTTCAATTTCTTGGTTTCTTGATTTTGATGAAATATCCTTAAAGTGCCAAAGTTTCTCTTTATTGAAATCATAATCTTCAGCTTCCAAAATTGAATCTTCATTATTAATTTGATCTTCTTTTATTAATTCTTCCCCATAGGATCCAAAATTTGGTGAATTGGGCATGGTGGAAGTGATTGATATATCTTTGTAAGTTTTTTTTTTTTTTTTTTTTTTTTTTTTTTAAGAAATACTTTATTGATAAATTTCTTCTTTGTTAAGGCAGGAAGTCACTGCCCCTGGAGGAAAATAGAGAAGAAACTAATGATACATTTTTTTTTTTTTTTTTTTTTTTTTTGATGATACTGATACTGATACATTTTAAAGAAAATTTCTTGATTTTGTTGATGTTATTTAAGGTGGAGCTCCCCCAAGGGGGAAAGGTAAGTGTCTGTTGAGTAATCTGGCCAAAATAAGATCTTTGAGGGCTTCCAAAAAGGCATTTCTTTCCCCAATTTCTTGTTCTGGTGGAAATTCTGACCACCATAAGTTTTCATCAATGAATATATATCCATCTCCAACCCATTTCAGTCTTCCAGTTTGGTCTGTTGATCCATTCAAACCAAGGTACCACTGGGCCCAAATTTGATTGAAGTAAAGTCCTCTTCTTGGTAGTGTGGCCATTTCAAATATTTCATCCCAGCATTTGTTTTCAAGGTTACCTTTAATTCCCTCTTCAGTTAATAGTTCTAGGAATTGGATTTTGTTCAAGTTTTCTCCTGGAAGGTGATATAAATATTTATCTTCACATAAAATTTCTTGAGCTTCATCCCCATAAATATCTTCAAAAGTGATATATGGCAAGTAAATGTAGTTGTATTCATTTTCTAGGATGGATTCTGTTTCATCATCTTCATTGGGAGGTTGTTGGATGAATTCAGGGTTTTCCAGTTGCCATTCATAAGGTTCTTCTTGGTTGTTCAATGGTCTGTCCAAGAAGTTGATATGGTATGTGTTTTTGTCTCTTTCTTCCATAATTTTGAGGTCTTCTTCAATTTCATTTATAATTTCTTTATCTGAGAGCTCATGATGTTGACTAAGTCTGACTTTCTTCTTTTTGGGTTTAGGTTTGAAAGGGTTTCCATCTATTTTCTCATTTCCATCCACCAAAATTTGGAAGGTTTCTTCCTTATTGTTAATTGGCTTGTAAGCTATGTTGGGTAATTCATCTTCAGAGGTGGAGTCTTCAAGTTGTCTTTTGAGATTGCTTGGACATTTGTTATTTTGTAAGTCTTGACCAAATTCATTACTTTTTGGAGATATGGATAACTCTTGGGTTTTCTGGGTTAAATTTATTATGGTATTGTCTCTTTTTTCATTTTGAAACTTCTTTCCTGGGTTATTTCTGACCAATGTTGCCATATTGCATAAATCCATTCCTCTAGGTGGTCCAGTTTGCCATCCAAGTGCTTGAGGTTTGCATATTGGCATGCATAATCTTCTTCCATCAGGTTCTTGATAGCTTAGTATCTCTCCTTGTTTATGGGAGAATTCTAGTCTGATATTGTTATCTGCCAAGAAAGGTCTTCCAAGTACTGTATGGACAGATCCTTTGGCAATAAAAAAGTGGATTTGAGTTTCTTCACCTGAAGCCAAAATGATTGGAGTAAATTCTGAAAGTGCAACCAATGGAGTGGTATGGCCTCCAATTCCTCTGAGGTTCATGTTAAGATTTCTTGTTGTGAGTGAGGCTTTGATTGCTATTTCTTCTGGTATAATGTTAAGTTCTGCCCCAGTGTCCACTAATGCTCTGATAGGATATTCTTCCTTTCCAATGAAGATTTCCATGAATCCCAAAGGACAAGCATAATGAATCTTGGGCTTTGGTATTTCTTTGAATCCAAATGTTAATAGTCTTTCTTGAAGATCCATTGAGTTGAGTGATTTAATTTTCTCCTTGTCTTTTTCTGATAATTCTTGTAACTTATGAACAAAATTGGGTGACATCCTCAAGATTTCTTCAATGGTGAGGTTGATCTTTTGTTGCATAATTTTCTTAATAATTTTGTCAATTTCTAATTTAGTTTCAGCTTGTTTCTTTTGAGGTTTTCTGAGCTTCTTTTCTTCTTTGGGAATTTCTTCTTCTTCTTCCTTATTGGCAATATTTTCAATTTCCTCCTCAGGTTGGTCTGGTTTTGGAATATTTGAATTTTGGAATTTGGTGGGAATTATTACTCTTTCTTCTTCCTTTTCTTCTTCAATGTAAGTTCCTGGAATAGCTGTTTTCTTCTTTGGCTCTTGATTTTGGGATTGTCTTTCCATTCTTTGCTTGGTCTGTCTTAGTCCAATATGTGATTCAAAGGGGTCATTGGCTGAGGAAATGGTAGGTGGTTTCCAATTTGACCAATCTTCAACATGTGCTATAGAGGTTTTTTTATCTTCTGATTTCTTTTCACTGGGCTTAACCTCTTCTTCTTGTTTTTGTTTTACCACAGGTTTCTCCATAAATTTCTTATTGAGTTCTGCTTGTTCTTTTGCAAAGGCCCTGACTATGTCTTTGGCACTTTCATTTCCTTCCATAGGTACTCTCTGATAGTTGGGGAAGAGGTAAGATGCTCCTTGGGTTCTGACAATTCTTCTGTCCAAATCTTCAGCAAGGTGAGTGCATCTAGTTGCTGAATGTCCTTCTTCCTTGCAGTAAGCACATTCCATTGGTGGTCTTGTAGCCATTTGAGCTGGTATGTAAGGTTGATAACTGGATGGAAATGGTGGTAAAGGATTCCTTGGCCTATATGGCTGATTATTTTGAGGTAATCTTTGCTCTTGATTGTTGTTCCAATTCCTTCTTGGTGGATTCACTGCTTCTGAAAGTGTTTTGAGTTGATTTAAAACTTCTTTAACTGATTCTTTTCCCTCATTTCTTGGCTGAGGTTCTGGTTGTGGAGGATTTTTGATCTTTTGGGTGAGTTCTTTTACTTGTTTTAGAACTTCATCCCAGCTTTCATCCTCAAATCTTGTTTTCTTTTCTGCAGGTTTTGGTTTAGAAAATTCCTTTTGTTGAATCAGTACCTTGGCCTCCAAGTCTTGTTCAATGTATAATTTCAAAATATCCAATCTTGGAATGATGTAACCTCCATCCAAGGCTTGAACCATAGCTCTGTCTTTAATCATTTCTTTGTAAATTGATTCTTGAACACTAGTGGAAAGGCTGGCCAATATCTCCTGGTTATGATTGATATCACCTTGGATATATTGGTATCTTTTGAGGTAAGTGATGATTGCTTCATATTCCCCAATGAATTTTCTGTATTGAGTCATGTTTCTTATTCCACCTTCTTGTTGAGTTTTTGTGAATAAATCAGTGATTGAGGATAATCTGTATCTTCTTTCAGGTGAGACTGTTCCCCATCTTCTTTTCATATCCACTTTCAATTGATCCCAATCAGCTGTTTCATATCCTGGCATTCCTTCAATATGATAACTGATTTCTTCATCTTTTGTCCAAAATGCTATTTGTCTTGCAATGTCTCTTCCACTTGCTCCTTCAATTTCTGCAATATTTTCAACTTTCTTGATGAATCTTTCAACATCCTTTCCATCAAACCACAGATTATAGTCTTTGGCTCTGATTTTCACTATTGGAGTAGTGTTTCTTGGAATTCCTTGATGTAATGGAGTTGGCATTTGGGAAGAAATGTTGACTCTTCTTGGTAAGGTACTTTGTCTTTGTTCTTTATAAGGTGTTGATGTGGCCATGGGTCTAGGATAAGGTGAAGGTGATCCATGTTGCCTGAATGATCTTGGAAGGGTGGTCTGTTCTTCAAGTGGACTATTTTGTGGAGTATAACTTGATGACTTATTTTTTCCTTCTTTTTTGATTAGTGCTAATAATTCTGCTTGCATTTCTAGCATCTTCTGCTGAAGTCTCTCTGTTGAAGACATTTCTTCCTGTCCTTCAATAGTTTCTTCATTAAGGTTTTCTTCCTGGATTTCTTCAATACTACCAGGTAATTTTGATGATGAAGGTTTATCCATTTTTGATTTATTTATTTCTTCTTTTGATGTTGGTGTTGAGTTATTGATTTTATTTCTTTCAAGGAGATCAAGGAAAAGTTTTTCCACAACCTTCAAGTCCCTTTTATTGGTTCTTGGTGTTGCAATTGGGAAATTGGAATATTTATTTGATTCCTCCCCTAGTTCTGTTTCTTGCTTTGGTGGATAATAGTAATGGTCAGAGTGAGTTGATGATTCAGATTCTTGAGATGATGGTTTTTGCTGATTTTGATTATTTGACTCCAGTTTTTTTTTTATAAAAATAGTGTTCTTGGAGTAGTTAGGTTTTTTTTTTAATTTATTGTAATTTAATTGATTTTTTTATATTGAAGTTGAGGTTGTCTGCCACTGTTGGGACACCAGATGTGGGAACTCCTCTTGTGTGGGATTAAAATGAGGCAGTACCTGGAGGGGGAAATCACAGGTAACTAGTTTTGAATTGCTAATAACTCCTGTAACCAAGGGTGGCAAGGGTGTATTGCCTGCCCCTCCTAAAATACTGAACAAAATCTTCCTTGGAGCTCACAAACCAAAATAAAATTAGTAAGTGGCTTTACAACTGCAGAAGACAAAATTCAGCAGTCTCAGATCAGACCTATTCAATAAATAATATGAAAAATAATGTCAGTAATTTTGGTTAATTTAGATTTTAATGAAATACTTGTCTGTTTAATTTTGATATTTTTTTTTTAAATTGAGGTGAGTTGTTCCTTCTTAGTGATAAATCCTTGGTATGATATTTAAGGTTTTCTGGAAAATTTGATGAGTTTGATAAAGGTAATTTTGTCAAGGTAAAGTTATAATATAGTAAAATAATTTTTTTTTAAAGGTTTGTTATTTTTTTTAAGAGTGGTTAATAATAAGATAAAACTGTATTTGTTATATTTAAGAGGTAAGGTTCTTTGATATTGAATTTTTAAAGGTTAAGTTATTTTTAAGTCTTGATAATGGTGTTAATTTTACTGGATAAAGTATTTTGATAGAGTAGTAACCCTAATCTTGGGTACTGGGTAATTTTTACTTTTATTTCAATAATAATAAGATTCCACTGAGCTTAGCTACTGGGTAAGTAAATTCACTATAATTTGCTGGACTACCTCCCAGATGAGGGATGACTTATTCCTGTGCTTGTAATCTGCAGAGGATATATTGTGCATGGGGGGGATTTTGAAATTTGGGGGAGAGAGCCCCTCTATTTATACCTTTTGGGAGCCCAGGGGGCCCTCCATGGGAGCTGTCTCTTCCACTTTAATTCCTCTTGATTTCATCATGTGACTCTGTTTTTGGTGAGGACCTTTCTTGCATGGGTCAGGTGATTTAAGGTTTGGTGATAATTTTCTCTCTGCACAGCCTCCATTAATCACATGATTGCCTTTTGGTGAACTAATTATGATGTGATATTCTTGAATTTTCCTTGCATACATGAGGTGATTCAATTTTGGGTGGGGATTTTTTGTTGTGCACAGCCTCTTTCCTGTCACATGATATTCTGTTGGTGGATGCAGTATCACATGATGACCTTGTAATTCCTTTGCATATGTCCTATTTTAGGTTGGGTAGAAATGGCTGTGTAATTTATGCAGGTGTCATGTTTGTTTTTCTTCTTTTTGAACTTTAAAATGAATTCAGGTGATAACTTCTTGCATTGGTGAATTTACTGTTTTTTATGAGATGATGTGATTTTTGATTTTGACACATGCTGTGCATAGTCATGTGGTTGAGATTTAATTGGAATTATGTACTGCATGCAGCCTGTTGTAACTAGCTTTGGTTTGCATGAGGTGATGAGTGGTGTAAATAATTATGTTTTAAGGTTTTAAGTGGGGTTACTGTGGATATAAGATAAGGTACTCCTGGGACTGTGTTGTAAATGAATTGCAGGAATTCCATGGAGTTGAGCTTTGCATCATGTGATTTGGAATGCAAGTTGGCTGTATAGCTAATGCATGTGTCATTTTCTTGCTGCATGAGTCCTGTGGCTGTAAGGGGGTGTAAAGCTGGGTGGGGTGTGTAATTTAAAGGGTGGTACCTCATTTGTTGTAACTAGTTTGCTATATGTAAATTGATTTTTTACATATGCATAGTGAAATTGAATAAGTTATTTAAACACATACACTTCCCTTTGGTGCCTGTGCCATGGTTTTATGAGTTAAATCCAGCTTCTTGCTGTAAAATTGACCTTTTGGTGTAAAATTTGAGTGTAAGTCTGCCTGTAGGCTGGATTTCCTGCTGTTATAGGGTACTATGAGCTTGAGCCTGGTGAAACAAAATGGTATGGAATACCACATTACAAGCTTGGTACAGGGGTTGTAATGAACTTGGGTGAAAACACAGTTTTGGATTGGTGAATCAAAGTTTGTATTTGGTAAATTTGGCCTGTATGGGTGAATCAAATGCATATGAATGTTTCAAAATAAGATTTCTGAACCAGAATTCTCATAAACCACAGTGGTTTTCTTCATTGGTGAGTTTGAGTGGGAATAAATTTTGAATAACCTTTACACTAGTAGGGTCTGGAACCTTTTTAAAAGAATGATAATGCCAGTCTCAAGCTTTACTCTCTTTTTCCCACTTTCACAATGTATTCTGCCTAACCTAATCAATGGTAGCTCTTTCCAAAAGGGCTATAAAACCAGTTTAAAGACTGGTTAGCACTGGCACAATGTAGATCACATTCCACTATGTGAAAGTATGCCTAGGCTCAAGGCACTGCATCCCAAACTTGTGACAGGGGCTCTCCTAAGGGAAGAGAGCCTGGGACTCAGTAAAATGGAACTCACTTCCAGAGGGATCAAAATTGGTAAATGGAAGCACTTTAGTAGTTTTAATGAAGTAAGATTGCTACTAACAAAAGAATAAGAAAAGAAGCAACAATAATAAGCAATAAAGAATGAAAGAGCCAACCAAAAACAAGGCCAAGTACACTTTTTCAACCTGTAAGCAAGAAAGAGGGGTCAATAAGGATATGGAAAACAAAAATCTACTGAAAAGGTGAGGAAAAGCAGAAATAATGACTGAATAATTATAAGTAGAATATTCCAATATAATAAGTATAGCGTATTTATTAAATAATAAATGTGATGTATTAATTAACTGGGAAAACATTTTCAGAGGGAGGAAGAGGTACTGGTATATTTGAGAATCCATCCGCCCTGATCCAAAGAATGAATTTTACTGAGGATTACTTTATTGAATTCATTTGGCTAATAAAGGGTCTGTACAAGATATGTGGTGAAGTTGGGTGATTATACAGTTACAGGCTTGTGAATCCAGACTTAAAAAGTGGTGATAGGCTGTATTGGTGAATCCAACTGTATGAGTATTTCAAATTAAGATGTTTAAAACCCAATACTCATATACAGCAAGGATTTTCTGGTTTGGCAAGTTGGAGTGGGTATAAGATTGAAACTCCCTTTACCCCTGATGATGTCTGTGAAAGTGTCCCCATCTTGAAGCTGGTGGTCTCCTTCAACCCATAATATACCACCACTCTTGAGTTTCATCCACCTTTTACCAAACCTTTTCAAAATTCTTCAAATTTAAATGTCTTTTACTTTTGATCATTATCCTGAAAATCTTGTTTTTAACTAATCTTTCATCTTTTTTATTCATAAACCCTTTAACCATTCATAAGAGTAAGTCTTTCTCCTTTTGAGTCCATTTATTTGTATTTCTAAAATTATTGTCCAAAAGCAGCCTTCTTCAAAATTTCTTTGGGGGAAAATCACAAAAAAGATGAATTAGAAGCTTTAAGCTCAAAAATTGATGAAAGATGAAAATATGGATCTCATTTTTCTTGAATTTTCCATAACTAAATGGGTGTCCAAGTTTTGAAGAAATTCTGAAGTATTGATGGCAAGGGGTCTTCTCCACATAATCCTTAAAAATGGATATTTTCAGGTCATTGTGTCTTATGGCTAATTTCTTGCTGCCTGGAAGATTTGGGAATTCTGGGATTTCTTCCAGGGTCAATAATATGCAGTCTGCAGGGGTTATAGAATGTCCCTGTGACCCAAATTTTGTGGGATTTCAGGGTTTTCAAGTACCCAAGAGATAGGAATTTATTCCCCATCTAATTTAAACCCATGTAGCTTTCCAGGAGGCCATAAAAGAGGTAACTTTCTCAGAGTTGAGGGGAAGGTCCGGGCCTGAAGAGAGGGGGACCATTTTTGAGGAATTTGGTTGGGGACACAATGGTTGTTATGGCCCATAATTTGATTACTTCTGGAAACTTCCAATCCTGCATGTGGAGGCCAAAATGGCCAAAGGATGTTGCATAATAATGCAAAACCTGTGAAAAATTTCATTTGGAAAATAAGTTCACCAAAAAAAGAGTTGGAAATTTGATCAAGATCCAAGAGCCCAGTAGAAATTGGAAAATTTTCTCTATGTATTGGGTAGGTGGTGGAAGCTATAATGCCTTCCTAGTGATTTTTGACAGGTTTATTAATATTAAAATCTTATTACCATTCCACAAAGCTGATATGGCCATGGATACAGCTTTTCTGATATGAAAGAGAGTAGTAGCATGGGCTGGACTGGAATATTCAATAACATTATTTGTGACAGTGATACCAAATTTACCTCAGAACCTAGGACAAATCTTCATTGATTATTTGGAACCAAATTATCCTTCTCTACAGCTTACAACCAACAAACTGATGGCCTAGTTGAAAGAATGATCCATACCTTTGAGAAAATGGTCAGAAGAGTCTGTCCATATGGCTTATGGATAAAAGATCTTTATGGATTCACACATTGTTGGTGTACCCTTCTAGTTGAATTGGATCCAGAATAGAAAAAATCTATTCATGACAGAACCAATAAGGCTCCTGCTATTCTAGAGAAAAGATGGACTCTCAGACTAACCCAAGATTCTTTGAGGAAAGATTCAGTTGTGATATATCCCACAGCTGCCAGCTTTAGCATATTCTATAAAAAGCTAGCAAGCATGCATTAAGATGCATGGAGGAATTATTTGAATTTTACCAAGACAAATTGGATACATCACATGCTACTCCAGACTTCAAGGTAGGAGACTTGGTACTTGTAGCCACTACAAACTTCAATAACATGAAAGATTGAAAAAAACTGAAAGACTCCTTTGCAGGACCTTTTGTCATTAAGGCACTTCATGGGGAAGATTCTGATGAAGTAGAATTATCTGAAGATCTTACTAATAAGCATCCTACATTTCCAGTAGGCTTGATAAAACCTTGAAAATCTTGTTATGGTAAAAGATTAACCTTAAGGATAACATTCCCCAGAATATATGTCCTTTTTAAACATCTGGTACTAAAAAAATTAACAAAGTACTCCAAGAAAGAAAACTGAGTAATAAGAAAGTAAGTTCATATATTGTCAGATACAGTGATCCAACTTGTGAAGATGAATGGTTGGCCAAAAAAAGACATACATGGCTACTAAATTTCTCAGAAGGCTAAGGCACACCAGAAATAGCAAGATTACAAAGTAATATTCCTTTTTAGGGGGTGTGAATGTGAGCCTTGAATGTATTTTCATATATGAAAAAGAACACAAAGAAGTAACATGATCTATAACTAGAAAGACTAGCTTTATTTTTGATATAAGAGAAAAGTAAAATTAAATTATAAAATTTATAATGAAAATTTTACAATAAATTTACCACAAAAGTCAAAAACTTAACAATATATTTTTATATGATAGAATAAACTAAAAATAAATTTTCATCAAAAATCTTCAAGTTAAAATGTTTTTTTGAAAAAAGTTAATAGAAATTATTGTAACCCTTTTTTCAACAAATAAACTTATGAGAATTTTTCACCATTGCATTTCTCTTAAAAAATGAGGTGGGGATGCCTCTGGGTGAAAATTCTGTAACTCAACTGTAAATATGCTTAAATTAAGTTTTTAGGATTTTCTTTATGAAAATCTAAAAATCCTTACAACCCTGATTCAATTCAAACCACCTGTGGTCTTTTCCATCAATTCTTTTTGTTGAAATTCAGCTGTGGGGTGTAGTTTCAAAGCTATGAAGAATTTGAGTTTTTTCAATTGAAATATCAAAATGTGCACATGTATTAAATAAGTGTACTTTAATTACACATATGAGGAATTTAAAATTAAATTTGTTCACTGTAATTTTTCAATTGAATTCCATGTCTCAAATTTATGTATAGTACAAGGGCTGGGAGGTCAAAATTCAGTCCAATGTCCATTGCCTTTGGCCTGAATGTGAGTCACAGGCTTGGTGACTTAATTGCTGATGAGGTTTTGATACCAACCAGGGCAGTTTCAGCTGTTGCCAAGAGGGTAAAACTACCTTCAAGTAAAGCCAAACTTATTAAAAGCAGTTTTAACTGTTTTTGAGGTCTCTTACTCACATTAAAATGTGTTTTGAAGGCTAAAAAACAGTTATTACTATAGAAATGGCTGGTTTCAGGGACTATAATGGCTAAAACCAGCTATTTTGTTCCAAGTCAGGGTCCAATGAGGCCAAAATTGGCTTTCCTGTTGTCAGTATGTTTCTCATGACATATTAGAGTTATTTTTACTCTTGAAGTGAGAAAAATGGTGGCTAAAAAGGATTTTTTTATTTTCCCTACTTTTCTATTAAGGTTAAAATATTTTACTTTTATAATTATCTTGAACACTGTTAAAAAAATCATCAAAAACTTCCAACCACCATGTTTCAAACTCATTTCCAACCTTCTGACCACACTAAAAAATTCTCATGATAATTTTTTGCAACTCTTATGTTTGTTTTTACCCATGAGCCATCCCAAAAGAGAATTAAAGCTTCTTTCATCATGGCTAGCTTTGTCAATTTGTTTTCAAACTCACTCCACTAAATTTTGGGTGTGTTGTGTCTATAATAGCCTTCTTCGAAACTCTGTTCTCATAAAAATTGACTGAAGTTCTTTCCTCAATCAATTCCAATTGAAATTTCTCTTGGAGACATTTCTTTCGGAGCCATAAATGTCTCTTGCAGAGTAATTTTCCACAAATTTCCATTGTGGGTGAAACAGAAAATCTTCATAATCTCATTTTCTTACACTAAAAAAGTTGAAATAAATCAATTTGTTTTGTTTTCTCCTAAAACCCTCAAAATTTGCTATTTTCAATTAGATTTCAGCAAATGAAAATTTTGGTGACAGGTAAAGAACTTGATTTTTGATCAATGTTTTATATCCACACCTGACAAAAACACAAACAAGAAAAGAAATAACTTTGGCCCTATCCTCAGTCAAAAGGTCCAAACTGATGGTATCATTGTTTCAATCCCTTCTGTATCTTTCCAAAGGATTTTAAAAGTGCTCACAATGTGGCAAAATTAATCTCCAACAAGAACCATAAATCAAACTCTTGAGGTAGTTGGGTCAGGATTGTCAGAATAAAATGTGTTAAGCTACTTGAAAAGGTCTGTTGAATTGGTAAGGTATGAAGATTGTTCCCAAAAGGGAAACATGAAAGACAGGGTGATCTGACTTCCATTTTTGGAACAACTTGAGATGATGTGCATGGCTTTGAACCTTTTTAAGAACTTCAAAAAGTCTCAACCTTTTTTCTGAGAGCTTCTTGGTGGGTCTAGTAGTGCTTATTCTCTTTGAGGCTAGCCATACTTTCTTCCCAGGTTGGAAAACAGGTGGAAGTGACCTATTTCCAACTGAATAATTCTTAAAATTCCTTATTTCTGACTCCAATTCTTCTTTGACACTGTTCTTTACTGATTGGAGTCATCTTGATACTATCAGCCTGTGACTCAAAGCCAGAGCACAATCATAACAGCCAAAATACCATAAACCAATGGTAGAGTAAAATACCACAAAAAATGGATTGGAGCCAAAAAAAGCCCAAAAGGTATGAAAAGAAAGAGGAAACACACATTTTTCAAAATATAAAACTACCCTAATTATAGGAGAAAGAATAACAAAGTTATTCAGGCTCAAAGGAGTTGGTTAGCATAAACCTTGATTTTCACCTCTCATATAAAATCCATATAAAGAGGCTGAAACCCATCAAATGGGCTTTCAAATAGAAGCTCCTAGTCAGGGATAACCAATTGTACTAACCAAACTGAGCTAGCATCAAAATTACAGAAGGTATGGCCAAATCAAAGCCAAATAAGGGTGAACAAAACCTTCACCTCTCATATAACCTCTACAGTTTTAGTGTGAGATACATAAAGTGGTGTCATTTTGGGAAGAGTAAAATCAGGCCTGTATGATGGTGCAATTCATTTCCTCATACCTCACCTAGGACAAAAGGTAAGGAGAAAAAAACTCCATACAGAATTTGAGAAAAATTCATATCGTGATAATGGAACTTAAAAATGGTCTTACTTTGTGATGTTTAATGTTACCCATACCAAATGAGGCACTGTTGTGTATAGCACAGCCAGGGCTACAAAATAAACTAATATTAAGCTCAATATCTGGAAAACTGAAAAAGGTATGGCAGTATTAAGGTTCAAATCCCACAGTTGGGTTAATAAACCTTTATTGTGAGATAATTTCCCATATCCTTGAATATGGGGTGTCAAGCTCACAAATAATCCTTTTTATCCTTCAACACCTCATAGAGCTTTCAGTACAGGGGTATCATACAGGTTCTGAACAGAATTCTATGCCTCATAAACCTCAGAAAAAGGCTGTGTGGTCCCCAAATGAAAGTTTTCACCATGTATTGGTGAAACCTGGCCAGATGTGGCTTCAAACCCACATCTGAGCCCAATACAGGCTACACAGGTTTTGTGAAAACAACAAGCCAGTCTTGTGACTTTGAAAAATCTTCACTTCCTCTATGTGAACTAGTCAAGAGGACCTTTTCACCCATTTTAAGGATAAAAAGGGACCTTTCTCTGGCCAAAAGGGGAATCTCCATGCTTCTTTTATATTCCTACATAGTACAATTGTCAAGAAAAGTTAAAATCTTGGAAAATAATCAGGTTATACTCTAATCATAGTATTGTAAAGCTGTATTATTGTTAATAAATTCCTAACCTGTGCATCCTTGGCTTTCAGTAGTGCTCAGCACCACTATATTTCATAATAAAGCCCTTAAAACTACCATCAACTCTATTTCTTATTGTAATTTACCATTTCACAGTCATAGTTAAAGTTTTGAATATGCTTATTATCATTTTATCATAGAATCAGGCAGAAATTGTGGGTCCTGGCCTTTTTTTTTCAATTTTTCTGGACTTTTTTTGGGGTAAAATTGTGTCCTTTTTCTTACTTTTGTCTTTTCTCTTAATTTTATTGATTATTACTTAGGCATGAAAATCCTTTAAATATAAAATAATAGTTCATTAAAAATCATATATTATTATATTTGGGTGGTATATAAACATATACCACTGTTTCCTTTATGCATTTTTTGACATGGTACATTATAATTTACTTACCACAGACTCATTTTGGCATATTTCCTCATATAGACATAAGCAATACCTATATAATTATTTGCAGTCTTAGAAGAATCCTCTGAGCTGTCAATGACAGCTCTAGAAGGTGTGGTTGAACATATTGGAACTTTAAATTGCTCACATCAAACCACTTTACCTAGTCATTACTGCTAATTAAAAAATAAAAAATGTGAGATATTTGAGTTACAGCTGTCGCCAAACATCTGTCAAACAGTATTACTTGGGTGGAAACTGGTATTAATATCCCACATTCACTGTGTAAAGGTGTAGTACAGCCATATATTACACCAGAGGCCATTTGTTGATGTGCAGAAGCAATTTTAAGTGTCAAAACTGACTTAAGCCCTCTTATTTTGACTAGTAGTGGAAGAAAACTTCATACCACTAGAAGCAAAGTCACAGGAAAACTAACCAGTGACACTCTCAGACACAGAACAAGTACAGAAGGGCAAAGTAAAGAGGAAAAGTGAAATCCTCTTTTGAAAGAAGAAGTGGAAACCAATTGCAGCTCAGAGGCCCAGAAAACCACCAAATTCTTCCTCCATAAAAGGTAAACCAACCTTGGTAGCTTGTACTGGGAATATAACACTAATTAACCAGTTGTAACTTTTAAGGTCAAATCTCCAAACTCTTTAGAACACAAGCTTGTACAATCACAGAGTCAAATGTAAATACCCTAAGAAAAAGAAGTTTTTGACTGGTTACAGACACTGATAACATGTCTCCTGTAGACCATAGAGACCTTGGCATCCAAGAAACCAGCCAGAGAAATAACAGTACTTTTAAGATCCAGAAGAACAGGATTTTAACAGCATTTTGAAGGGCAAGACACCAAGGGAAATCATACCCACACTCCCATTCAACTTCCAATTAAACAGAGACTGGAAAGACATGGATCAAGTCATTCAGCTCCACCAACTCCTAAGAGGCCTCTTTCAGTGGAGCCTGGAACACAAGAGGTTCAACCTGGCTTCACACTGGGAAGAACCATGGACAGGTTTCAGAAGATATTTCTCAGAAAGATGTCTTCCAAAGACCTTATGTAGATTACCAAAGGATGGAATACCAACAGGCAATTCAGACTCTTAGAAGAGAGGGAAGCCAAAATCAGGGAGAATACAGACACTTTAAAGGCTATAAAGGAGAGATAGAGCCAGAAAGAGCCTATTTTGACTCCTTCAGGCTCACAAGGATTAAACCAAACACATCCTCCAGTGGCTTCACACCACTTAGAATCCAGTAAAGCAGGGGCCAAGAGTCACCATTCTTCAAAATTTCAGGAAGTTTCCAGGAGAATACAAGGATGAAAGGGCAAGAACAAGACTACTTTCAGCCATAAGAAGAAAAAATAAGACCCAATTATCCAGAAGTTGTTGGGATAAGTGAAGGAAGTACACAGAAACAAAAAATAATTTTAGATACATCTGACAGAATCAGTACACCTACAGTTAGAAATAATATCCCACTCAGAATGAATATAGTGTTGTTACATCTGAGAGTAACAGTAACAGCAATTAAATGTGGTTAAAAAGGTCCCAAATTGCAGAAAAAAACTCTACAAAATTTTGAAAAGCTTTATTAAAACAATCTAAGGCTACAAGAACTAATAACCTTACAAAATACTACCATCCAGACTCTTCAGGAAGGCTATGCCAAACCAAGCAAAGACTAAGAATAGACTCATAAAAGATTAAACGAAGTCTTAGAGGAGCAATACCACTGCAAGAGGGACAGGGAGTACCTTGATCAAGACATACACATATTGTTTAGTGTCTGCCAGAACATGCAGCCACACAGTCAGTGCCATTTATTTGGAGATAATCCACACCTCCAAGAGTACATTGAGCCAGATGCCCCAATAGATAGTAAGCACAGATCCCCATCATAATATCAAAATGGTGATAATATGCCTTACTCAGAGAGGGAAGCTTTGAAACAACTTCATGAAGCCACAAGCTGACCATATTTCTCTGGTTTAGGAGAATATGATCATATGGAGCTCATTGATTACATTGATGGACTCCTCATTGATTTACCAAGTATACCAGACTACTGGAACACAGATAGACAAAAAATAGCATTCAAAGGACATGCTATACTTTGCTACACAGAAATGAAAGAAATCCATGGCAGAAGAAACTGGCCATGGTGGGAGATTCAGATAATCCAAAATTAAATTAATGGTACTTGGATATTGCAAAGGACTATTTCATCTGAAAATGACAAATAATCAGTAGAAAAATATCATTATGAGTGGTGTCTAAAACAGTCTAAAAGACTTAAAGCCATTGATCCTCATATGAACATTCAAATGAGGAATCACAAACTCCTGAGACAACTTCCAGGAGAAATAGAACATGCAGTAAAATGCAGGTACAACCAAATTTGCACTCTAGATGACATTACCAATAGCTTAAAAGAGTTAAGGAAAATGACAAATATAGAAAATTATTCCCTATATAAAGGCAATAGCTTCTTAGAAAAACACCTTTTGGGGGCTGAAAATAAAGAAAACCCTAGAGAAAGAGTGGCAGAAGTTACTAAGAAGAAAAACCCTTGTCACAGCTGTGGCTAAACAGACCACTATTCTAACAACTGTTCAAATGAAAAAAGAAACTTTTTCCATTTAAAAAGTCCCAGAGGAAGGAATCCAAGCAGAGTATCTATGAGTCTGACTCTGATGGGTGATGCCATCAGAGAGAACACTGTTTATTTTCAAGACCCAAAAGAGGAATTTCTGGTGGAGTAAAAAGAGGGAACACAATTAGAGATTCAGGATTACTGAGAGTGTTAGAGGTATTCCTATATACCCAAAAGACCACAAAGAACAAATTATTTTATAACTTTAAATAAATAAATTTATTTATATTAAACCAAAAGAATCAAAATATAAATATAAAGTTTCTATAAAAAATTATATAAATTCAATATAATATAAGATAAAAATTACATTGAAATTTAAAATTGTGAAAATAAAAGTTTACTTGAAAAAGTTAAGTAAAAATGAATTCTCAACAAAAGTATGAAAAATAAAATATTTTTGGAAAAAAGTCAAATAAAAATTATTATAACTTTTTTCCCAATAAATAAGCTTATGAAATGTATTTCAACATTGGATTCCTAATCAAAAATTAGGTGGGGTGACCTTTGAGTGAATATGAGCCTTGAGGTATATTTTACATACCCAAATAGGCCACAATTATCTTAAAAAAAAATTTTGAATTATACATAACTCATAAATCATGCATATATTCAAAATTCATCATTTTTTGATTTCAGAAAAGATAAATAACTTTTTATTGAGTAAGTAAATCCATGGATTTAAGGCCAGATTTGGATTCTACACAAAAATTCACCTAGGGTAGCTCCATAGAGTGAATAAGCTCAAATTAACTCTTTGAGGTGGTAATATGGAAAATACTTCAACACCACATCATTAATACCACATAAAAGATCCGTGAAAATTTTTGTTTTTCTTGATTTTATGCCAAAATAATGGAAAAGTGAGAAATCCCATGTTACATATACACTAAGAATAGTGTTATGCATGTTTTGAGCACTTAATATCATGGTATTCTTACATGGACGTTTGGTACACCCATAGTGGATATCTCACTTTAAGCTTAAATTACTATTTTGACGTAAAAAATAGGCAAGGGGGACAAAAGACATCAAAGAGAGCCAGGGTACCCAACTTCTGAGGACCCAGAGGCGTGGATAGCTCCAAAGCTTGGTTCCATGGCTGATCTTGACCCAATTGGTAAACTAAACCTCTTTGGAAACTTGGTTACCATGTCACAACTACTGTAAATCTTAAGAAAATAGCAAATAACCTTTATTTTGACGTGCCAAGGAGGTAAAGAGCTACTTAGACTCCTGTAACCACATCAATTCTTAATGACTTTCCATGGATAAACCACAAAAAAGTAATTAAAACCCTTTTTGGACTTGTATCCATTGATTTACCTCATAGCAACCAGTGAAACACTGATATTTGCAATTCTACATAGAAATGAGGTAAAAACCTCAAAAATTTATTAAAAATACAATTCTTAATTAATCCTTCTGAAACTTTCAGGACCAATGGAGACCTGTATTATCTATGGTAAAACCAAAAAGAATTACAGTTTTACTAGTTAAATTAAAAGTTTTACTTACAGTCCATTTTTGACCATTCTATGTGAAACACTGAATCTTCAAAAATTCACAGTAATTAAAACCTGTGATGAAATTGGCAATAAAATTGATAACTTTGAGAAATCAATTATTATTTTGGAATAAAAGAAGATTTAATGATGTTACTCCTTTTATTCTTAACCATATTGGGGTTGGTAGTCACGTAAAAGCATCAATTAAGTAATTATGATAATCTTACGTGACAACAGATGATGCAATCATTAATCCAAAAAGGTTTATTGTTTTCTCACTCACTGGTTTTTCAGTTTGCTCCATGGCATGCCTCTGTGAGCTGTTGTTGACTTAAAAGAAGCCTCTTCTTGCTGTTTTTTCCGTATCATCATCTTATTATCATTTTGTATCATTGTTACCAACAAGTAAGTATTAGTTAAACTATTCTTAAGTGTTTTAAATATTTCAGAATCAATCAGAGAGACGTGAAATCATAGAATCCAACTATATATTGTTGTAATCCTGCTATAAATCATTTTGATCTCTTAAATCCACAATTCTATGTCAAATTTCTCTACTTTTATCTATCAATAAGTTCTTTGGAGTATTAGTGAGTCATTTATCTTTAATTCTTAAAGTTTTTTTCTAGTTATAGTTTTCTTCAAGGATTAGCTTTATAATTATTCTTGCAAAAGATAATTATATATTAAAATAATTTATTATTTTAATAAAAGAAGTTTTTATTATTAAATTCTTCTTGTAATTGATTCTTGTAGACAATTACTTGCTCACTGTTAAAATCACTAGTAGTGCTTAACACGTGAAAGAAATAATTTTTAATTATTTAATTGTGGTTATAATAATATTTTATTATTATATTTCATAAGAACAGACATAGTACTGTTGATTAATAGTAATATTATCATCAGTTTCATAGTCACATCTTACAGTGAAAATTCTGTAACTCAATTTTAAATAGGCTTAAATAAACATTTTTAGTATTTTCCATACAAAAATCTGAAAATCCCCAAAACCTTAAATTAATTCACACTAAATTTGGTTTTAAACATAAATTTTTTTATTAAAATTCAGGTGTGGTGTGTAGTCCAGAAGCTATGAGGAATTGAAGTAGTTTCAATTGAAATGTCAAAATGTGTGCTTTTATTACATAAGTGAACTTTTATTTAAATATGAGGTATTAACTATTAAAGCTGTGTAGTTTAAAAACTCAATTTAATTTCATATTTAAATTACAAGTATAATACATGATGAGGAATTAAAGGAAAAATAAGTTGGAAAGATTAATTTTGTGGGAAAAGGAATCTTGGCTCCAAGGGTTCCATACTCCCCTTAATTCCTTGCTCACAGGTGTGAGATGTCAAAATTCAGGCAAAGGTTCATCACTTTTGCTCTGGAATTGTTTCACAGGGTCTGTGACTCAATTCATGATGAGGTTTTGATACTAACCAGGGAAGTTTTAACTGTTTTCAAGAGGATCAAACTACCTTTAAGTTAAAAAAATATTAGTAATAACAGTTTAAAAGGGTTTTGATGTCTCTTACACACATTTGTTTGTGTTTTCCAGCCCTTTTTTGGTCCAACCCATGGTTCCAGGAATTCCATAATTGGATTTTCTGTTGTCATAGTGTTTCTCACACTTACAAGATTAAATTTTACTTATTTAATAAGAAACTTGGTGTCTATAAAAGAATGTCTTCTTTGCCCCACTCTCCTCTTCATGTTTCAATCTTTTCCTTTTATAATTAGCTTAAACACTGTCAAACCAATCAATAGAAGAATACAATCACCCTTTTAAATTATTTTAAATCCTTTAAAAATTTGAAAAAATTATTATAATTATTTTTTGTAACTCTTATAATCATTTTTACCCTTGAACCACCCCAAAACTGAATTAAAGCATCTTTCATCACTGTTAGCTTTGTCACTTTGTTTCCAAAATTCACTCTGGTCACTTTTGTGTGTGTTTGTTCTCTTTAATATTCTTTTTGGAGAATTTTTCCTGATATTAATTTAATTCAGTTCTTTTATCAATTAATTCCAATTGAAATTTCTCTTGAAGAAATTTATTTTTCTAGCCTCAAATATCTCTTGTACAGTATTTTTGGATAAATTTCTATAGTTGGTAAAACAACAAATGTTCAAAATATCATCGTTTTATACCAGGAAGCTTACAAACAATAAATCTGGTGTGTTTTCATTTTCAAACTCTTAAACATTTCTTTCATACATTAAATTTTACCTTGTACAGATTTTGAGGATACAAAAAGTACTTCATTTTTAATAAAATTTTCATATACAACCCTTACATTTGGGGGCCCAGCCATGATATTTAACCTGTGACATAATATTTTTTCAATTTTTCAACCTTTTTCTCATATTCAAAAATTTAAAAATTCATCAAAATAGCTTAAAATTCAAAAAATCATAAAAAATAAAGCTTTTTTCATATTATAAGCAAGCCTTTATTTTTCATTTCTCTTTTTAAAAAAATGTGTTTTTTACTTAATTAATTTCTTTTCTATTGAACTTTGGTGTTGAAAATGAGGTAAGACAAGAAAACATTGAAACAGCATCAACAGCTACTAGTATTATTCCTGCCAATACTGTTAATTTTGACCATAATAGCACTGTTATTATAGCTCAAAATAATCAAACAGAGATAAGTGCTTCTTAGTTGATTACCTTAAACATTAGTAATACACTCCAAAAGGCAAATAATTTGTCCAATAGTAATGTTTTTGATGTAAAAATACTATTTTAAGCTTTTTTTAATCATAATTATGCCTTAAACCATATTAGGAGCAAGTTATAACCCCTTATGAAACTCCCATAAAGTTTATATATGTGATTATGGCAAAAGCCAATCAGTTAAAGAAGGACAAGGGTCAGTAAATGAATCCCAAACTGCCAAATTATACCATCCTGAAGTTGATAACACTTTTTTACCCTCAAAAAGAGCTTAAATCGCCACAAAAAGCTTCAGTGTACTTTTACAAAGGTATCCAGAAGGCTTGAAACAATCCACTGAAGAACAAAGTGTATCAAATCCTTTCAGATCTGTGGAAAAGCTGCATGAACTCTTACCTGACTGTGAAAAAAATTCTGGGCAATCCCACAACTTGAAAGTTACTAAATGCATGGCATCTATTGATGGAAAAGGAAAATATGATGGTTTCAACAGAATAATGGAGGAAAAACAACCCTCTACCACCCAAACAGGTTCCAAAACTAGCCCCATTAGCCAGAAGAAGAAGTTCCCATGTGAAAGGAAACCACAAGTTTAGAAGAAGGGAAAATGAAAAGCACCAGCCACAAAGCCATACAGCCAGGGCCACACAATCCCAAAGATTCAACAGGATGCCATGGAAAATGTGTTTCAGATGGCCAGAACAGTGATGGAATTACAGAAAAAGGAGGAAGACAGATTAAAATGTCAGAAATTATTTCTGACATTCTAGATGGCATTCCAAACTTGTATATAGCTATAAATGACATAAAAAGTCATATTTCTGATGAAAATTCAACAATTTGTAACAACCTTAAACCAAATATTCTAATTTTGAGCCAAATAAATGAAACAATTGTTTGTTTTGAAATAGCTTGAAGACAAATTAAGATTTCAAATAATGATAGCTCATTTGTAAATAAGATGAATGAACAATCTGCAATTATAAAAGAATTAACAGATAAATATTCTAAACTCAATATTGAAGACACAATTGAAACAAGAGTAAGCAAAGGCAAAATTATTATCAAAATAGATAATAAGAAAACATTTGATGATATTAAAAATTCATTTACATAAGTAAAGAAAAATACAATTTCCTTGAAAAAGTGTTTTGATACCTCACAAGAAGAAGTATCAAAAGTAACAATTGAATTAAATAAAGTCATCTCTGATAATACTAAACAAAACAGAATTGTGGCAAGAAATGACAATTAAAGAAGACATGTATAAAATTAATTCAATCAATTTCATACAAGGTTTCCAAAATTAATTCTGAAACTCCACAAGGTGTAATATCAGTAAAATAAATGAACTTGAACAATTACTGTACACTTTTCCAAGACTCTCTACAGCTCTAAATCAAATTGAGGGTATAAAAAATTCCAACCCACAAGTATTGCACTTAGAAAGTTCACAAATAAAGAGTGAATTCTTAACTTCTTCCAAAAACATGGAACAATCAATGGGCCAAGAAATCTTGAAATAATGGCCTCAATTCAGTGGTAAAGAAGAATATGACTGTATTGTTTTCATGAGAGTTATTTCCCTGATAAAAGAGAACTTTCAATTACCAGTAAGATTGGTAAAAGCAAGATTTAATACCTTGCTTACCAATTCAGCTCATAGATGGTTTATTAAATTAAGACAAGCACACAAACACCAAAGCTGGACTTGATGGAAATCCCAAATCAATAATAAGTGAGCCAATAATTCTTGGAGACTTATAGTAGAGACATCCTTTGAATCTGAAAATTTGAATACTGACAAAGAAACTGCATTAACATGGTTTTTTCAACAAAAGGACAGGCTAAAAACATTATACCCTGACATATCAGAATTCACGATCCACAGAAAGATTCTGAGACAATAGGGGGTGTCAAAGCTACCAAATCCCACACTCAAAATCCCAAGTTTTTTTTGCCAAAATCCCGCATTAATCTTTTGGGATTTTAAGGTACAAAAACCCAGGTTTTTTGGTACCAAATCCCATGTTTAAATACTAAAATCCCACCTTTAGCTTCCCATAAAGGCACATGTTTAAAACACACAACTCAGTAAGGGCATATTAAACTGCATATAGCTTTACTTCTGTTGCATAAAATCTGAATACACTCATGATTTAATAAAGTATTTGATTCTAAATTACATTTAATACAGGACTTTTATTCATTTACCATGCCCAAAGCATCGAAAAGGCTACCTTTACTTCAGACGTTAAGCTCACTGCAGCTCATTGATGCACTCAACTCTGATAGTGATTCTGATATCCAGGAAGATATAATCTTATTATATAGGATAACCTCACAAAGATACATCAATCCTCATAGAAGATATCCATCACATTACATGTATATGATGAAGGATTTACAAACATTATCATCTGAAAATTTTTGACAGCTATGTAGGACCACACATTAATCAGTTGAAAAATTGGTTGCACAAATTCAAGGTGATAAAATCTTTAAAAACTAATCACAAAACAAACAACGCAATCCTTCCATCTAATTGGCTGTGGCATTATCAAGGCTCGGATCAAATGGCAATGGGGCCACTTTGGGAAAGATAGGAATGTTGTTTGGAATTAGCCATGGGGCTATTGTGTTGTACACTGAAAGAGTGATCCAGATATTAATGAAGTTAAAGCGCGAAGTGATTGTGTGGCCAAAAATAGAACAACAAAGAGAGATGTCTCAAGTAATGCAAGCAGAAGGCTTCCCTGGGTGCATTGGGTTTATTGATGGGAGTCTCATACCATTATCACAATGTCCTCCCAATTATGGTGAAGCCTATTTTGATCACAAAAAAAGGTAAGCTGTTGAATCTTTATTCTTTATTTCAATCTTACTGATGGTTTAAATATAAGGTATTGTATGTCAATACAACTGGTTTGTGATATAAGCAAACAGTTCACTGCTCTACATGTTGGTTTTACTGGGTCACTTCATGATTCGAATGTCTATCAACATATGAAAATAGCACAAATGCCTCAAGAGTTTTATGAAAAGGATCAGCACTTACTTGCAGATTCAGCATATGCAAGCTCTCCTTGGGTTGTTCCAGCATATAAGGGAGTTGTAGCACAGAATGCAGACAACCATTCTTTCAATTACTGTCTAGCAAAATCAAGGGTAAGAATCAAGCATGCAATTGGAACTTTGAAGGGGCGGTGGTTTTCTCTAAGGGAAATGAAAAATCAAATTCGGGATGCTCATCAAATCAAATATTTTGTTAGTTGGGTTGTTTCTTGCACAATTTTACATAATATGTTAGCACAAATTGGCGATGAATAGTTTGATTTATATGAAGATGATGATCCACCACATGCGGAAAATCTGGCCCACAACAACATTGGAGAAGAAGTGTTAAATATGTGTGAACAAATTAAACCAATCACTTTGGAATGGAGAAATAGTCAATTGTAAATTTCATCAGGACCAATTTTTTATGTACTTAATTTAATGGCATACAACAGAGTGGAGATGTTGTTCATAAAATATAACTATTTACAATTAATATTTTTTAGTTCTTTTTTGATCCTGCATATTTCTTTCAAAGTACCCATTGACTCTTGAATTAATTTTGTTGGGTGTCATTTTCAAGAATTTGTCACCTACATTAAATAATTTATGGTTTATTTGAAAAGAACATCCAAAATGAGTAATTTCGTCATGATTGATAATTTCTGGAGGTGTTTTTGTTGTATGATGAACCATTGCTGATGTCTTCCAAAGAATTACCATGATGCCAGGTTTTTTTGAAAAATTGATCTCCATTTTCAATTCGGGGAAGTGCAAGCCATGTCCAGAGGGGGTGAATACAGTTGGAAGTGGATGGAAATCTTTTTTTGATACAAAAGAAAATATACCATAAGTCCAGGAGTTGAGATTTTTTAAATCTTTGTGTGGCTTATTGAAAAATCCATCTTGGGTGACAATGACATTGGTAAATGATTTGAATTCTTCCTTGGGATTTGCAGAAGTCCATTATAGTAGACTGAAATTGGGTAATTTGGCTGCTTCCATTAATGATTGATTTTCATTTTCTGCTAATTTTGAAAAATAGGAGATTATTGAGTAAACAAATTCTTCATATTGATGAAGCTTGATCCATTGATTGTTATCTGTTTCAATTTGATGAGGAGTTAAACCTGGTTTTCTGGAGTAAACACCTAATAATTTTGTAATTAGTCAGTAAATATTAAGGTAATAAGCCAAAAATATCACACACCTGCAGATTTTCCAGAATCAGAACCAGATCAAAACCCAATCCCTTTCATAATGCCACCTTGGAGCTGCTTATTGGTTTTTATTTCTTGTCAATTTTGAGATAAGGAAATTAATGTCTTGATGATGTTTTGCAGAATTTGAGAGTGGACAGAAGAATTATCAAATGGGGTTATTTCATATATGATGACAGGCAAAAAGGGATTTGTTGTTTTATTAATGAGCTTATAAGGATGGGGGAGAGTTTTAAGTGATGGAAGTTTTAACCATGAGGCATTGGCAGATTTCTTGTCAATCAAAATTGTTGAAAAGTTTTTAAATTCTTGGTTTGAATGGCCAAGGTGAGACATTATCTGTTTTGAATCATGGATGTGTTGTCTTTGGCTTTGGGTGAGCTTTCTTTTATGATTTGATTTGGTATTATTATCCTCATGATGTTCTATATTTGGTTTAGTCCTAATGATGACATCAAGAGGAGCAATGATAACTTCATCATCTTTAAAATTATTCTGATAATGTGCTGAGTCTGGTTTAGTCCTAACCATGACATCATCAAAATGATTGGAAGAATGAGAGAGAGGAGGATCATTTCTTTTGAATTTTAAGGATGATGGAAGGGGTGGGAAATTAAATGACATTGCAAAATAAATCCTTATAATTAATCCTCCCCTATATGAACAAATAAATAAAAGAAGAAAAGAAAAAATCATCAGTAATTGATATTTTAAATTAAATAAATGAATAAAATAAAAATAAAATAAAAAATAAATAATTGAAATGATGAGTAGAGAAAAAAAAATAAAGCATCATCAGTAAATCATTTTTCAAATTAGATAAATGAATAAAAAAAATAAAATAAAATAAAATAAATGATGATTAGAGAAAGAAAAAATAAATCATCAGCAGCAATTTATTTTTCATATTAAATAAATGATTAAAAAAAATAAAAAAAAAGAATGCTAATGGCCTCTGGGGGCCATTAGCATTGAAAATAAATAAAAAAGCTCCAGAACAATTCGGAATCGATTCCGGAGGCCTTCCAAATCAATTCTGAATTGATTCGGAGTGATTAGAAGAGGCTAGGCCCTGGAACCTCCCAGGAGCCTATTTGGGAGATTCCAGGGTGAGTGAGGTGGGGGGTTTTGGGAGGTGGATGATGATTGATGATGGTGATGGGTGGGTGAGTTGTGGATGATGATGGTGATGGGTGGGTGAGTTTGGGAGGTGCAGAAAAATGAAAAATTATAAAAGAGGAAAAAAAATACCTATAGAAAAACAAAAATCAGGTTAGAAAAAAATGGTAGTGGTGAAACAAAAAGAAGAAAAATTCACTTACCTGAATTTTAAAAAAGGTGGATTTTTTTTAGAGGGAGGGGTGAAAAGTAAAAATAGAAAAAAATAAATTGAGATTTGAGAATTAAAACTAAGAAAAATAAAAAATAAAAATTGGTGAAATTTTTTCAAGAGGGAGGGGTGAAAATTAAAAATAAAAATAATAAATTGAGATTTAAGAATTAAAATTAAGAAAAAAATTCAAAAAAAATTGGTGAATTTTTTTTAAGAGGGAGGGGTGAAAATTGAAAATAAAAAAATTAAATGAGAATTAAGCTTTCAAATTAAAACCAAAAAAATAAAAAAAAGGTGTTTTTTTAAAAAATTAGAGGGTTGAAAAGTAAAAATAAAAAATAATAAATTGAAAGAAATTAAAGAAAAAAATCAACTTTAAAAAAAAAATCAAAAATTAAGAGTTAAAAATCCAAAATCCAAAATACAAGGGATATTACCCAATTAAAAGTTGAAACCCTTCAAAATACAAAAAAAAAATTAACCATTAAATTAAAAAAAAAACATATAGAAACAGATGAAAGAATTAAAAAAAAACAATAAAATGACATTTTCATAAAAAAGGAAAAAAGGTGTCCTCAAATTTGATTTTTGAAGAGATTTCATATAAAATCTCAATGCAAAACTTGCCCAAATTTTCAATTCTGTCCTAAATTGCAAATAAATGTCATACAAAATTGAAATGGCAAGTTGGTGCCCCTATTATTCATAAACATTGAAATTTGCATTTGGTAATAAAGTGGAGTTAGATTTCGTGACCTAAGATCAATAATTAAACATAAACATAAGATGTATTGAACAAGCACCACATATAAATTGATCACATTACATATATGTAATAAGTTATTTTTTATTGATTAATGCCAGAATGCGTTCCAGCTCCCCAATTGGCCTGCTTGATGAAAATGCCGCTATAGTGAGATCCATCTGGCATTGCTTTTCCTTCAATTCCAATTCACAAATCCACTTTTCTTTTTCAAATTCATATTTCTTCGTATGTTGCTTCTCCTCAAACTCCATTTGCTTTTGCAACTTGACTTCTTCAAACTGTTTCTTTTCCATGTTTCTTGCTTTCTCTTCATTCCACCTCTCTCTGTCCCACTCCAAAGGAGCATTGTCACTTTTTTCACGGGCTATGAATCATGAATTTTGTCAGTAGTATTGATAAGAGTAACCATAAATCCAAAACATACCCTTTTGCCATGATTCAAGCAAATTTGCATATGTCAGTGCAAACATATCCATTGGCCTTTTCCTAGAGCCACTCTTTTCATTCAAGTTGGGTGTCAATGCTTGATTATGCTTTTGTGTTGAATGCGTTATGGATTTAATTTGCTGTTCAAAGGAGAAATAATCAACTATGGATTTCATAAGTATCAGTCTTAAACATACTTACTGATTCATCTTGAAGGTTTTCCGCTTGAACCAAGTCATCTTCATTATGAACCAAAGGAACAAGATTGAGAGGTGATTCCAATCCATTATTCTCCTTTAAAAAGCACATGAATTTTAATTATCACAGGTAAAAAAAGGAAGAGGCAATAACTTACCTTATCGGGAAAAACATCATCATCATCACCATTTAAGCTGTCTTTTTCTTGTGAATCATAGATTGCAACCAGAGTGACATTGGGCTTGTGGCCAAAGAGCACATCCATTTCAGCATAGCAAGGACACATACTTTCAATCTTTTCACTCATTTATTTTATTCCTTTACTCTCATCTTCTTCTGTTATTCCAGCCCCAGTTAAATTCTCGAATTTTTTTGCTGCCATATATTTCTTTTTATATGTTTTCCATCAATCTTGGATGCTGATTGAACTAAGGTTTAGGCGATTTCATGATTTTTTGTTGACCTCAATGGCCATAAGCTGAAACCCATGCTGCTTTGAGGAAGGAGGTCTTCCAATAGTTGTTGAACCACTAGTACCAAAACATGACTCAAAATTGGATTTGACTGGAAGCCAATTAAGTATGGTTAAATAATCTGTATGTATTAAGTGACCTGATGGATGAGGCAGGCCAGAGGTGATCTTCATATCTGTATTGATTTGTCTTGCTTTGGATTGAGGCATTATTATATGGATGAAGAAGTATAAATGGACTGTAAGCTGTTTGGTCAGACTGTCCAAAATGGAGTGTAGTAGAATATTTTGGGCAGGTATGAATTGTGAGTACTCATTTGGTTTAGGTTTCAAGCTGGACTCCCAGACTCATGGGATTTGGTCGAAATACCAGGGGACTCAGTTAAAATTCCATGGGATTTAGTGTTGATATTTGGGTTCCAAATCCCATGTTATTTTAAGGAGGGATTTGGTGACTTTGACACCCCCTAATGTGGAGGTGATTTGGAAAGTTATTTAAAAAATAGGACTAATGAACAATCTTCAGCAGAAGATATTATAAATATACTAGAAGAAGTAACAACCAGAACCAACATTTTCTCTAGTAGGATGAATCTTAAAACCAAATTCAATACACCTTGGAAAGATTCTGTGGACAAAAGTCACAAACAAAATTCTAATAATATGAAATATAAAACTGCAGATACAATCAGAAAGTTCCATATCTTCCAGAGAAACACACATTTAGCTAATACATGTCCAAAAGGAGGGAAAATCAATGAAATCAACATTGAGAAAAAACCTGATGTTGAAAATTATGATGTAGATAAGGAAAATTCTGATGATAAATACTCAATATGTTCTGGATATTCAAAAGATATAGAAAATATCAATGTCACATTTGAAATAATGGAATTTAATTCTTATTTTCCACAATTGAGAAATAGTTGACTTGATTTGTCAAGAATTCAAGTTGCACAACTTATGAAAACCAAACCAAACACAGGGGAAGGTTATACAGCTGGTTTTTTCTTTATAAAAGTGGTAATTGATAAAAAACCCACTAAAGGTTTTCTCAACCCAGAAGCCTTCTTCTCTTGTTTTGTAAAATCATTTCTCAGGAAATGTGTACCAAATTTTTAGGATCAATTATTACCAATTGATGGCATAAAATTCAACAGTGCAAGTAATACCATGAAAGCATTGGGCATATTTAAGACCACTGTAATATTTCCCCATATCAATGGAAATTGGAGAATTATGTTTGAATTATTTGTTATGTAAAACTGCTCTAGCACCCATTTTATATTGGGAAATGATTGTTTAATCATGAATGGCATAGATTTACATAACAATAAAGACAGATAATTTGCTATTGGGTATAATAAGCATCAATAATTTTCTTTTTACCTTTCAAAAGAAAAATTATAGTAAATAAAGTATCACAATTAAGCTTAGACTTAGAAAAATTAAAATCAGAGAAGATGAATGAAGCTGAAGTTAGTCTTAATCTTAATGATATACAGGAAAATGAACTCTCTAGCCTTTTATATGACCACAAAGAAGCCTTTGCAACAGATAAGGAAGTGTTTGGGGAAATTATTGGTCATGAATTTGAAATTATTTTGAACATTTAGAGACCATATCCTCCACTCTTGAGAAGGCCTGCATACCCAGAAAGCTCAAAATCAAGAAAAGCCCTTGAGCTTCACATTAAAGAGTTCCTGGACCCTGGTTTAATAAGAAAGGTTGGCCATAATGAAGAGGTTGAAATATTCCATCAAACTTTAGTGAAACCAAGAGTATGAGCCTTTGGTATATGACCACATATCCAAAAGGGTCACAAGAAAAACTTTACAATAATTATTCCTCTAAATAAGTATCTTAAAATAAGTAAAAATACCATAAAAAGGCATAAATGCTGAATGAACTTGGAATCTGATGAATAAACATGTAGAATAAATTACACCATCAGATTCATCATGATAAAACACACATATATCATTTTTATGGCATATCTGTAAGGTCAATAACTAATGAGTAATAATCTAAAATTCCATAAAAAGACATAAATTCTTATTTATCCCAGAAACCAATGAAACAACATGTGAAATAAATTAAACCATTGTATTCCTCATAAAACCTTACACATAAAATAATCTTATGTCATTTCTCTAAAGTTAATACTTAAGAAATTAAGCTGAATATATGCACTTTTATGATTAGTGCATACATTCATGTTTTTTAGCTAATATCTCCTAAAATATACATGATAGAGAGTTAAAACAAAGGTAAATTTAACACATAATTACTGTAATAATACAGATATAAACTTTATTTGACAAGCTATAGACAAGGTTATAACTTGTAAGGGTTTGTTAAACAAAATTGCTAGAGCTGTTGACCAATTTGTTGTGAAAGTGGTCCAAACTTAAAATAAAGTGAATATTCAGGTTGAACTAGCTTATATGTGAAGGATTATGTATTTGTTATCATAATATTCAAGGTAGAACCGTTTGAAATCTTGGTTTGAAGTTTAAAATATTGGATCTTGACAGAAAAGATGAGCTACAAGAAAAATCATCAAAAATAGAGTTTTGATGATGTACTGAAATTCTCATTGCAGTTCAATAAGGACATTCCAAGGTATCAAAATTAACTCTCTGAAATTCTGTAGCATTTATAACTTAAAAGTTATTAATGATCAAATTTTAAGCATAAAATTGATCATTTATGATCACTCACTGTAATCTTATTTTGAGTTTGAAAGTTATATAAGTGATAAAATTTGTGAATACTATTAGTTTATGATTAACCCTATTAAAACCCACCAATTTTACGCTTCTTCCAAGCCTATGATGTCATTAAACTTAGAGCTATAATGATACTTCTCAATAATGATGTAATAATAAGATACAATGGTTTTATTATTATTTAATAATCACTAAACCTTAAAATACTGATCAATTACAGTGGATACCATCAGTACACGTCTACTAGACACCTTTTGGACTTTAGAAGGGAGGAATTTACTATAAATAGAGCCTCTTTTCCTCTATTTCCCCCTCAGATGAATCAAAAACAATAAAACACTAAACAAAAAGGTAAAATCTTTATTCTTTATATATAAATAATTTATATAATCAAAGACCAAAGGTAATCTTTAACATAATCATCAATCTTGACATTATTACTCCAATTTTTCATTTGTTTTGACATAATTCTCTTAAAAATCTTATTTCCACATAAAATCAAGAATATTTGTAAATAAAATTTAAATAAGCTGTATTTACATTATTTGGCGTAAAATCTTTCAAAATTATTATATCAAGTGTTTAAAGTAGATTATTTTCTCTTATTATTATAATTTCTCTCTATTATTACTATTAATAATTCTTTAATTAATATAAATAGTATTCATATTAATATATAACTTTAATATTAGTAATATTATTGTTATTAATTGTTTTTATTAATAAAAAAACAATTTTTTTACACCTTTATTATTTGTTGGTAACAATAATAAAGTGCTTTCAAATATTAATATATTTATTTATTATATTATTACATTTATTTAATAATATAATTATTTTTACGCCATAATTATAATAAATATCTATTATTATAATTATTTTTTATCTTATTTAATTCATTTATAAGGACATTCAAAGTACAATAAGTAAAATATTAGTAATTTTCACTTATTGTTTCATATTCAAACCTTACAACAGGTCATTAAGGGTCCCCTCCTTTGATCAAATTAACTATTAATCCAATATCTCTGAAAATCAAGAGGAGTTTTAATTTAATTCTGCTCTCAATTTCATCATTAAAAGATTCAAAGATTCACCTCTTGTTGATAAGAATGCATCATTGTATGCTTTGGGATGGTGATTTCAAGCTGATAAGCGGATTGGCCAAATTCAAATGGATGCCCCAAAGTGTTGTACTGGAGGAAAATTGATTTTCCCAAATGAGAATTTTTGAAGTGATATATCCAAATTTTATGGGCTCATTCAGGTAGTGTGGGAAAGTGGTACTTTATTTCATTACACTGATTCAGAACAGGAAAATAAAATAAAAACCCTAGTAGGGATGTCAACTCAATGCTCAAGGAAGTTAGCAAAAACTATGTTGCAGAAAAGCCACAGCTATTATGAAATTGGTGTGAGATCTGGCTATCACATCAGGGATGGTAATAAGATCTCATCCCAATTGAGAAAATAAAGAAGTTTGGAATTGGTTTTAGAGGGTTATTGGAAAATTATTGTGAAGTACAGTTTACACCAGGATTTGATTTTTTGGAATTGGGGATATAGGGTGGCTCAAATGAAAAGAGATGGAAATGGCTCATGTGTGGTGGAATGCCACCCTACATTTATTGTTCATATACTGAGGCTATAAACTCAATTCACACCTGTTTTCAATAATGGTACCAGCTGGCCATCCCCAAAAAGGGGAATTACCTCCCATTATGTTTGTATGCCTCATTGTCACACAATGGGGCATAGAAGTTCTGCGGGGGCTCAGGGTAATATTCCTGTACTGTATCCCTGTGCTTCACACACAAAACCACACATGTCCAGGAACCCTGCGCATCACATTAAAATTCTCCTGCATGTCCAATATACCTGCCTTTCACATGCAAATCCTCCTGCATTTCCAGTATACATGTGTGTCACACACAACAACTCCTGCATGTCAAGTATACCCACATGTCACACACAAATGCTTCTGCACCACCAGTATATGTGTGTGTCACACAAATCCTCCCACATGTCTGGTATGTGTGCTTCACACACAAATACTTATGCATGTCTAGTATATCTGCACTTCTGTAACATCCACTATCCAGGGGTAAGGGTATTCAATCTTAGTCCCACTAAAACTCATGAAACCAGAATTACAGTATGTGTATCAGTAATCAGTTTCAGCAAATCTTCTTGCTGAAACATGCATACATCTTGGATCATAAATACAGCCTGTAAACAATTGTATGGGCTGGATTCACCAAATAAAGTTTTGGACTCACAAGCCTGAAACTGTATGATCACCCAACTCCACCACAACTCTTGTGCAGACCCTGTAAATTTATACAGGAGCTGTATTATCCAAATCAATTCAAATGAAGTTTCCTCTCAAGAAAACTCACTCTTTGGATCAAGGTTGGTGCATTCTCACATATACCAGCCCCTCTCTTCCCCCTGGGAACTTTTCCCCAGTCAATTAATATATTTTATTTATTATTTAATCAACAAATTTGAGTAATCCTTAAGCTTGAATCAATAACTATACTCTAAGATTGATTTTATTTAAATTTCTTCTTAATCTTTACAGATTTAGAATTATTAATAATAAGAGTTAAATTAATATCTCCAAGTAAGTTAGAATTACTAATTGATTAAGGCCTTCAAGTTCAAGACTATGTCCACTTAAGAAGATAAGATTTATGATAACTGAGATTCCTCTTGAATATCAAATAGCTTTCCATAAAAGCTCTAAAAGGGGAGGATTACTGCTTAAACTGAAAATATTTATCTTTTAGCTTGAATTCAAAAATTGATTTTGAGATACATGTCCTTATGAGAATGTGTGGAAATGAAAATTATATTTTTCTTTTTGATATGTTAAATAATTAATCCTTTTATGCCATACTCATTCTGTTTTTTACATGATAAATTTGATCTCATGATATTTTATTCCAAGAATATCTCTTCTTAAAGTGATTAATTAAAGCTTAAATATGAATCAAATTTAGTTATGTATTCTATTTCACTAATTAACAACTCTCAACTGATTTCCAATGAGTTAATTTAGGAGGTGAGTTTTGTTTAAAAATTAATTTCAATCTATGAGATATCTTGAAATATTTTCTTGATAGAATATTATAATGACGTAGATTTTGAGATCTAATATATCCATTATTTAAAAAGAAAAAAAATAGTTGTGAATAAAGGTAAAATGAATGTAATTTTCTTTTTGGTGTATTTAGATAAAAAAACTTATGAGCTCTGGTAGTTAAGAAAGAATTAAATTTAACTAAAAATTTATTAGGGAAAAATAAGAATCTGAAATTTTGAAATTTCTCAGGATACTTCCCCAATGAGAATTCAAGAATTATTCATTCATCTAAATTGAAACCTTATCATAAATATGGAAGATACTTCTAAATTTTTGAGACAGTTTTAAGGGTTATTTAATTTTAATTTATATCATTTTATTAGAGGAAAAAAGGAAAATCTATTTCACCTAAAAGTCATAATAGCTATTGTTTTCTCCGGATAAATTTGGTAGATCAAGCTAATTTGATCATAACATCTTGACTTGCAGACGAAAAGATTCTTGATATCTATACATTCTAAGCCATAAGTTAACTCAAAGTACCTTGATCTATCTAAGAAATAAATAGGCGAGGAAGTATTTTCTGTGGAGCTTAAGTACTAAGGATACTTTGGGAACAAAAGCCTACAGGTGTTATGTTTGAATAAGTAATTTCAACTTAAATCATGATTACAAAAATATTAATCACTTAGAATCATCAAATATACGACAACAAACGGACATGAATATTCTACAACTGATGAAGAGTAATTTTAACGAAGCTAATATTCAGGAATTTAATAGTTCAAGTCAATTAATTTACCTGATACTTTAAATACCTTAACCAAGAATAAATAATATTTCCTTACATTAAATCTTCTTGAGTTAATAAAGGATTTAAAAGACATAAAATAAAAGATAAATCTCAGTTATATAAAGCTTTCCTCGAATCAAAATTAAGGATATGTGTCTAAGTAATTGTTATTGAGACCGCGTAAATGTGAGCCATGATTTTATGCTCAAGAACAAACCTCCGGATTGAAACCAATCAATGAATCATGAAGCTTCAAAGCTTTGAGCTTTTACTTTTCTGTCAAAACTGAATTTCTCATATCTGGGCTCTCAACAGAAATTACTTGTAGCTTTATAGACTGATAGAAAGATTTTTCTTAAAAAAACACTAAACTTCTTTCCAACACCTTTGATACTATCCATTTAAAAGGATCTTAAAATAGAATTCCCATAAAACTGTCAAATCAATTCACTCAAGGGCTGACTTGTGGCTTGAGCTCTAATTGGCTGTTTTCAAATGTGGATATTACCAGAACATGATGCTTTCTAAAAGTCCTTCGAGGACCATATCCCCTTGGATTGCCACTGGTGTCCTCTTGGAGTGGGTTTGGCTTTCTTGATATCATGAAACTTTTGAAGGGCGTCCTGTATTCTGACCACGCCCAGCTCAGTGTCAGGCTGAGCCGCTGAGACGAAACCGATCAGCCGCTGTGATGGGCGCGTCTGTGACAGGCGTGTGAACGTGGACCTGTTTCAAACTCGCTTTTAGCCAGAAAATTTCCAGAAAATTTCCAGAAAATTTCCAGAAAATTTTGAGATTTTTTTCCAATTTTTTTTCCGAAAATGATGAAAATTTTGATTTTTTCGAATTTCTTAAAATTTTTCTTCTCCATCTTCAGCTCGTCCATCCAAAATAAGCATGATACCTATCAACAACAGTCTCGATCGACTTACCATCATCCGACATCCTTCATGACCTGCTCCAATTCCAATCGATTAGGACGATTTCATCTAAAATCGAGTCATGATTCATATTTAAATCCAATCTGTCCGATTCAAGCTAATCATCCATCGCGTAAAGGTAGCAGGCCCTCATCCATCAATCAAACGTTGCATTCATCTAAACTGCTGACTTTCTCGCAATGGAAACAAATCAACAAATCAAACCATCCATCCAATTCTATCAAATCAAATCATTCTACAAATCTCATCAATAATCAATCAAAACATCAAAACACTCAATCAGATTTAAATTCTCTTGATTCAAATAATCCAATTCCTTCAAACTCTCTAAGCTCTTTTGATTCCTCAAGTCATTGGAAAAGTCTAAACACGTTGTTCTCAGATAACTCTTTATCAACTCATCTCAAGAAATTTCTATCAGATCATTCTCATCTTCAATCGAAACTCATCTCCAATCAACACATCTTATCATTTCAAAACCTTTCGAACTTAAACCACATCTTCCTGTCATCCTCATCTAATCATCATTCTCAAGTTATTTATCAACCTGATCCGAACACTTCAACACGAAATTCTAATGACCCTCTAATCCATTTATCTTCTAGAACTAATTACGCCTCATTTGATTGTTCAGCTTCCATTCATCGCGTTTCAAAACACACCAAATCTCCTTCTGCAATCTTAAACGAGAAAAAAGACAAGTACATGCTCACTCCTTGTCTAAAAAAATCATCAAGAAATCCAAACCATGAATCTTCTACCAACTTTGTCATATTTGAATTATGCGATGAGATCGAAATTGATCATATCGTCTTGGCAAATTTCGAATTCTTTAGCTCCATGTTCAAGCTCTTCAAGGTTAGCGTCAGCAATAGTGGCCTAGAGGGTCCTGGCAATGCGCATTGGGTCAATGTTGGCTTATTCAAAACTCGTAATATTCGTGGACTACAGGTTAGTAAAATCACTTTTTTCATGGAATCTTTCATTCATTTGATCTTGACTCTTGCCATACCATTGAATAGGTTTTTCCCATTAAACATTTAAAAGGATTTTATCGATACGTGCGATTAGACTTCTTATCATTCTATGGCTCTGAATATTACTGTCCACTTTCCCTCGTTCGAATCTATGGTCTCACTCAGATTGACGCTTACAGGCGAGATGAGTTGATTGAACGACAAAAGTCACAACAACATCAACATCAGCAACATCATCATCAAGTTCAAAATCAAGACCAAGATGCTACACAACGAAATTCCAGCTCTGATTCAATCAAACCCAACTCCGATCTTCAATCTACTACCCAGCTCGAGTCTAATCTCACAGAACATCCAAAACAAAACTCAGTCAATATCTCAACTCATAACACCTCCCTTTTAGTCACACCCTCTTCTCAAAACCTTACCCAGCCTGATCTTTTACCCATTAGAGATATTAAAGAAACCAACCTTAAAAACCTTAACGAGTCTGATAATGCTAAAGCTACTAGCGATCAAGCCTCAGCAGACCTGCCCACTGACGATTCCTCAAGTTTAGAAAAACATGCGACTACCCACAGTACTATTTCATCTCCCGAAACACCACTCACCCCTCCACAACCTCAATCAGTTTCTTCTGATCAAGCTTCGTTCATCGAAATTATCGATCAAGATCAGCTTGATGTTCAAACTTTGGAAGCAGATCCATCAGACCCACCTGTCTCCCAACTCGAACCTGGCATCATTTCATCACCCAACATGGACTCAAGCAATTCTGACAGTCTACCTTCAGCAGCGTCAAAACTTGCAGATAAAGCAACCCCCATGGGCAGTCCTACTAGCCAAGGATCAGAGTCAATCTTTGGACAAATCATGAAACGGTTGAGTAACCTAGAAGGAAATCATGAACTGGCTTTAAAGTATGTAGAGGAACAAGCTCAGTTGCTGGAACTATCCCTTCAAAGATTGGATCAACGATTAGGCCAATTTGATAATCAGGTCAGCCAATTTTCATCGTTGTAGATGTAGTTGAAAGGAAGCTCAAAAACTCTGGTCAAAAACTTAGCTCGTGTCTCATAAAGAACGGTACGAACAAAGTTTACAAGAGCTCAAGAACCTCAAATCAAACCTGCGTGTCGAACGCAGTTTTCTTAAACATCAAATTGATGCACTTGATTCCTCCATTAGCTTTATAAAACGTTTTGGATTCGTTCAATTCATCAGCATTCTCACCATCCTCGTCTTCCTAGCCTTTACTCGGCTCAGCCATACATCATCATCCTCGAATCAATTCTCTTCCAACTCTTCCAATCAGACCCACATCACCGTTGGTAGGCACATGAGGAGACGGGTTCATGATCTGAGCTCAAGCTCCCGACAAAGAGTGACTATTTCGCCATCTAAGGAGCTTTTGGCACCTCTCAGAAGAAGTCTTCATTTACATTCCTCTTCCTCCCCCTCTCGTCTATCGCATTCCACCTTATCGCTTGGAAAATCGACCATTAGTCATTCTCCACGACCATCTCGATCCCAACGATATCAGCCAGACTCACAATCTGCCCTTTTTTTAACTCGTCGAGAATGCTTGCATAGCCCACCAAGAGATCGATTGCTCTCGGCTGACAAATCCTCTAACACCCACGACACTCTCGCCCGACGACGATGTCTACCGCCCCTAAACCAAAGCCAGAAGATTGAGTCACAAAAGAATTTGGACTGTAAGTCTTTGGGGAAGGGCAAGATGAAGGATTTGGAAATGCTCGTTTGCTCATGCTCCCAGATTAGTGCTGTAAACGAACAAGCCAAGTCAGATGAACATTTTAACATAAAAAATGATCAAAATGGAGATCAACCTACATTGAAGGCATCCAAGTCTGAGAGCATAACAATGACAAAAATGGAAGATTTTAGAACTTGGAGTTCGCTTATTCGACATGGTCGTAATGAAAGCTCCAACAGTCAACTTGAGTGGATGACAGAATGTAGTAGCTTAACAAGTAGTCAAGGAATCAGTCCATTAAATCAGACCTTTTCAAATTGTGAGTCACTAGAAGACATTAATACATCATTCAAGGACACCTCAGGTTCAAAAAGTAACGAAACACCCAAAGGGGTAATTCGTGAAATCGAAGATTCAAGTGAAAATTTATCAACGGTAGATCATCACAATGAATTATCATCAATTCAGAATCTTCAAGACAATCCAGAAAATAATCATAACGATTTAAAAGAATTATCCAATGAAATCATTATTCAACAAGATAATTCACTATTGCCTCCAAGCTATCGATCTGTAATCAAATCAAATCCTAATAGTAATTGTTCTCATCAGTCGATAACCCATCAGTTACTAACCACAGTTTCATAAAACGTTTTTGTAAAAGAAATCCCCTAATTTTATGCATTAGCTTTACCTGTCTTATAAAATTAATTGTTTTGTGATTTGCTTCAGGGGAAAGTAAAATAAATTGTTAAATTATTGATACCCATAGCACTTCTTGACGCAAGCCCAATTTAATCCTGGAAGGCATGGGGAGTCCACAGATTGACTTTTTCAAAAATTCACGGGTTTTCCTTATTAAAAAAAGTACTACGTGATATTAATTTGGTCCCGCCATTTGAAACTTTTGACTTGGATCTCTTGTCGACGTTTCCATAAAAGCCATTATTCCTCCATAAAATATCTACCAAATCAATTTGTTGGCTTTTTGAACAATTAGATTGACTCAGGTGTCAAGGGAAAAAACATTCTAATAAGTGATCCTTGAGTTTTTTTAGCATACATTTGCTGAAAGAATGATTCACTCTGTGCATCAATTTAGCAAACTAGGCCAAACTCCAGCATGATAGACTAATAATAATAATAGCAATAATATGAAATTTTAAATCATATAACTAGACAAGCTTTCACAATTGTGTCTAAAAGAATTTCTTGAAAATGTCCTCTGCAATGAGAATACAGTACATGTACTGTACTTAAAAAAGTGGAATATAGAATGCCATTGAGTTATAGCAAAGCAATTTAACTAATTTAATTTAATTTTAAAATTAAGCACACCAATTGATACAAAGGAAAAATTGACATTGGATTTGGATCAAATAATTTTTTTACTGATAAAAACAAAAGTCAAAATATTTCAACTCAATAAAATGGCCCAATTTTAAATATAAAAGAGCTTAATATTTGAGCTTTTAAAATGAAATCAAAAAATTAATTTCAATTTGACCTTGATATACTTGGTGACATGAATCAAGTTAGTTCAAATTAGTTATGTTTAATCTTTATAATAATTATGTTCAAAATCAAACTTAAAATTCTCTTTTTCTTAAAAAATCTTAAGCTAATTTGAAATGGTTAATTAAATGATCTTTCTTTTTTAAAAAAAAGAAAGAATTAATCCACCACTTAAACAAAGTTTTATGTATATTAGTAAAGAAAACACTTCAAACATGTAAGGTTTGTCTATGAAACTCTTGATAATAGTAGCAAAATCAAGGGTACTATGACTGTTCTCAATAGAAATATATAATATAATAAAATATTATAACCACAAATTTAAATATAATTATTAAAAATAATTATATAAAAAAAATAAATTCAATTATTATTATAAAAATATAATAATAATAAAAAATAATAATAATTATAATAAATTATGATTATTCTATTATTGTTATAGTCACTAACAGTTATAACAATAAGACTTGTAAAGCTCTTAATGAGACAATTACACATGGAAATAGGAATATTAACCACTTATAATATTATTTATAAAAGAATTATAACACACACTGTGCAGAAATAATTCTTATAGAATAAAATTCTATATAAAAAAACTAATACTAGATAAAAAAGATATAGAACTTTAGAGAAAACTTACTTATAATATGTATTTAATACAACAAGTTAAACAACAACAGTTATTATATTAAATAATGATTATAAGTTAAAAACACACCTAAAATCAATAATTTGAAAGATAAAACAACTTTTTATGATAAAATTTAGGATTCAAGAGTTTTTAAGAGGAATTTGTGGATTTTAAAAGATATTTAAGATGGTAATTTTATAATATAAAATATATTATTGATGATTACAACAATAATCTGAATTCTATGACTTCAATTCTTTAATTTACAATAATAAAGAATAAAATAACTTAAGAATTACTTTAATAATAAAACTTTACCTGTTTAAATTTCTAATATGATCGGATTGATGATGAATGATGGACAAAAACAATGATGAAAAGACTCTTTTTATGTCTTCAGCGCAGCTCTCATAATTCATAATGAATATGGAGGGAGTGCTCAGGTCAAAACTGAAAAACCATACTTAAAAACAAAGTTCTTAACTTAAGGCAACTTGTTTTTAATTCCAATTTCAAGTTACCAGTGTTATTCTTAACTCCATGTAACTTTAATCCTCATTTAAACTAATTATTTTAAGTTTTTAATATAAATAAAGCTATTTATATTCAATTTCATCACATGAAAAACTTAAAAATAGAGTTTCAAGCAGAAATCTCTTAAACTCAATTTTTAATTAATTTTTAAAGAAATCATAATTTTCTTTGAGTTTAGTTAAAAGAGTAAATTTCCAGGCTAATTACCAAGGAAATTTATTTATAAAAGACACTTAAAATTTGATTTATATATAGATAATATTAAATTCTGAGCTGTGTGAAAGTTTAAAGCAAATCCATTAAGATTTGGATTTTTGATGAATTTTTGAAGTTATTGCTATTTTTCCACGTAAAATAGCAATACACACCAAACCTTAACTTTTGATAAGGTTTTGATGCTTGTAACTTTAAAGTTTTAAGCTTATTTAAGGTTTTTAAGCTTGATTAAGCTTTGACAGTTCTTAAAACCTTGATTTCAAGCCTGCATATTGGGATTTACCCTTTGGCAGCTTGAAATTCCTGTCCAAATTGGGATAAAACCAGTTTAAACATTAAGGTTGGATCAAAGTCTAATCTTAAAGTTTAAATAAGGTTGAAAGTCCTCCAATACAGGTGGAAAACCTTAATTGAATCATTGCAGATCCAAAAAGTTGGGTACCCCAGCTCTATTTGGTCTTTCTCCTTTGTCCCACCTTTTTGTGTGGATTTTGCCCTTTTATTTATTTAAAGCCATACCATGGCTTTAAACCCTTTTAAATTGCGCTCACGCAGGATTTACATTCTGTATGGCAGATCCTTAGCCAATTCAGTAAATATACACCACACCTCAATTTTAACTAAAATTTTGGTAAGTTTGCATTAACCTTATGCAACTTTAAATTTAAGCTTATTTAAGCTTAAATTTAACAATTTTAAAAAAATGTTAAAAAAGTTACGTTAGTACTGTGAGATTCTTAAATCTTCTAATAACACAAGAAATAAGTGTTTTTGGGTATAACACCTTATGGATGTACCCTAGGTCATTTTTGGTGTAGAATCCAAAAATGACATAATATTTATAACTTTGTTTATCCAAAAAAAAGTTATACTTATTTTTTGTTATTTTTTATTTTAATTTCAACTAAAAAATCTGTTTAAGACAAAATTAACTGTTTATAAAATCATTTGTGGCCTTATGGGTATGTTATACATACCTCACAGGCTCACATTCCCTACCACCAAAAAAGAATTGTACCACAATTTTTCTTTTGTAGTTTACCCCCAAGTTATTTGGGGGGGGGTATAATCCACTGACCAACCTCTCTACTTATACTTTTAAGTATGTAAAGCACACAATTCAAACTTTTTATTGAGCAATTGGTCTTCTCTCATGTCTGAATGTTCTGAGAAACTTTTGGGAATCAGGTATTTTTCTTTCTACAATCCACTCATCTTCATGTTGTGGATTTTTATACCTGACTAAGTATTCTCTTTCATTTTTTCCCCTAAGTCTTCTTTCTTTCAAGACTTTTAGTACCTTTTTCTCCTCACTTAGATCTAGTGGGGGTACTTCTAAGGGTGTTTTATTTCTTAAAGGAAATAATTCCTTGTCACTTGAAGTGTAATGCTTTACTAGACTGACAGGGAATGTTGGATGTTTATTTTCCAGTTCTCCTGACAGTTCTACTTGTACTGCATTTGTCCCATGAAGGGCTTTAATAATAAATGGTCCTGCAAAAGAATCTTTCAATTTCTTTGGACCTTTAATATTATTAAAGTTCAAGGTTGAAACTAGTATTAAGTGCCCTACTTTGAATTCTGGGGTTTTATGACTTTTATCCCATTTCTGCTTAGCATATTCAAAGGCATCATTCATGCTTTGATTTGCATGATGTCTTACTTTATCAAGCAATAGCTTAAAGCTTGAAGAAGTTGGATGAATGTCAACCAGATCTTTCTTCAAAGTATCAATTGGAAGTTTGGGGTTCCATCCTTTTTCCAACATTGCAGGGGTCTTGCCTGTTGAAGCATGGATGGAGGTCTTGTAGGCTAATTCCAATGCTGGTATAAGAGTACACCAATAATGGGTAAAGCCATCAGAATCTTTAAACTCCAGGCCATAAGCACAAAATCTTCTGATCATGTCCTCAAGGGTTTGAATCATTCTTTCTGCTAACCCATCTGTTCATGGATGGTATGCTGTTGAGAATGATAATTTTGTACCCAAAAGCTCATGTAAATTAGTCCATAAGGCTGATGTAAATTTTGGGTCTCTGTCACTAATGATGTTTTTAAAGAGACCAGTATGGGATATTACTCTATTCCAGATCAAAAGAGCTGTATCCATAGCTGTGTCATCTTTGTGACATGGTAAAAAGATTGGTGTTTTGCTATATCTGTCTACAATAACAAGACATGCATTGTAACTTTTATCACCTCCAGGTGGTAATGCAGTTACCCAATCCATGTGAACCACTTCCCATGGGGTACTTGGTTCTTGGATATGGATCATCAGACCAAATATTTTACCAGTAGTTTTATTGGCTTTCTGGCATCTATCACAACTATGACAGTACTCAATGACCTCTTTTCTCCAAGATGGCCACCAGGCACATGTCTTAATTCTTTCCATTGTTCTGTCTTCAGACAGCTGTCCAGAATAAATGTTATCATGGCATTCTAGTAGTATTGTGTTAATCAACATTCTACCACATAGGACCATGACACATGTGTGTTTAGATCTATGATATAGTATACCATCAAACAAATGGAATCTTCCATTATCATAAGATGTTTTCTAAATATCATCCAGAGAATTAGCCAATGCTGCATCTTTGCAATCTTTGTCAAGTAGAGCAGTAAGTATATGGCAATTTTTATCTTGCTTATAGCTTTCTCTAACTTCCTCAAAGAATTCTGTTCCCACATCTGTGATGTTAATTCCTTCAATTGGGATTTGAGGTTCTGCACTTGTAGGAACATAGGCAGGGTTTTCAGGTGTATTGGGTAATTACCATCTACTTAAGCCATCAGCATTCTTGTGAATATTTCCAGCTTTATGTACTATGGTCATATTTCCTCTATACCCCTGTATAGCAATCTGCCATCTTAACATGTGTCTGTTTGGAGTTTTCATGTTAAGAAGTGACTTTACTGCATTACAATCAGTAATTACTTCAAACACACTACCATCAAGATAGTAATGAAGTTTTTACAGAGCCCAAACAAGGCAAAGGCACTCCATTTGGCTAGCTCCATATCTGGCCTCAGTAGGTTTAATTTGTCTTTAAATAAAAAAAATTGGACCTTCATAAGGCTTGTCATTGACAATTTGAACTTGTTGAAGAGCAGCTCCTAGACCTTCAGCACATGCATCAATATACAGCTTGAAAGGAAGTTTCCAGTATGGCATCAATAATAATGGTGCATTGATCAAGGCATACTTGATTTTATCATATGCTTGAATGCTCTCCTGAGTCATTTCAAAAACAGTTTGTTGATCACAAATTCTGTATAATGATCTGGCATGGATTGCAAAATCTTTAAGGTGTTTCCTGTAATAGCTGGCAAACCCTAAGAAAGACATCATTTCTTTTTTGTTCTGGGGAATTTGTTTCAGTAAAACTGCAGCCACTTTGTTCTTATCAACACCAAGGCTTAGTCCTGAGATTACATGTCCTAGAGCTTTTAGCTCATGAAACCCAAAATTACATTTTTTAAGAGAAATTTTCATGTTCACTTGTAGAATTTTCTTAAGTACTAATGAAAGTCTCTCTAAATGTAATTGCCAGGTTTCTGAACAATTGATAATGTCATCAATATAAATGATTAACCATCCCTCTGATAATTCATGTGGGAAGATAGTATTCATCATTCTTTGGTAATGAGAGGGTGCATTTTTAATACCAAAAGGCATTCTCAAATACTCATAAATCCCACAATGAGCAATTATTCTCAATAATTTCCTAGTATGAGGTGTCAAAACATTCTGGTGAAAGCCTTTTAGAGCATCCATGGAAGTAATGAATCTTTCTTTGGATAATTGAGTCAAAGTCTCATGAATTCTAGGGATTGGATACCTGTCTGGGATAGTATAGGTATTCAGTGCTCTGAAATCACCAACCATCCTTGACTTATCATTGTGCCAAGTAATGATTACTGGAGTTGTGACTTCTACCTCCTCATTGTAGCCAACTTTTCTAAGAGATCCCAGTTTCATTAGTTCATTAATATGATTTTATAATGCTTCTCTAGCCCTAGGGCTAGCTGGGTAAGCTGGTCTTCTTAATAGTGGCGGATAAGGCCTTTCCACATTAAGCATAATGTCCACCTCATGGCCTTTTATAGCCCCAAGTGGTTCATTATCTGAAGCAAAGGCTTCCCTGTATTGAAATAAAATTTCAATAATCTCTTCCTTCATTTCCAGTGTTAATTCAGGACTAATTTGTGCTTCAATCAATTGACTTGACACAAATTTTTCCTTATTAACATTTTTTACTTGTTTAATGACAGTAATTTCTCCTTTTTCTAGAGGAAAAGCAAATTTTTGTCTTTTATTTTCCCCTATAGTGAAATACCTGTCTTTATGATTATTAATATCAATACCATAAATATTGAGATAATCATTCCCAAGTATGAAGTGTTGTGAAGTACAATTATTCATAACAACAATTTCAACTTTCAGTCTTATAGTTCCTGCAGGATGAGGAAATATGATTGCTGCTTCAAATATACCCAAGGGGTGCATATTTTGGCTAGCACTGCTGAATGTTATACCTTCAACTGGCATTAATTTGTCTTGCCAATTGGTATACATTTTGTCAAGATAATCCTTTCCAACACAAGTGCAAAAAGCACCTGAGTCAAGATGTATCTTGGCTTCTGTGTTATTTATCACAATATTAGTGATACAAGATGACCCAGCTGTATAACCTTTACCTCTGGCAGGTTTGGTTTTTTTCATTTTGGCATCTTGCACATGTATGAGATCCATACATTCATCACTGTACTGTGGTAAGTGAGTATGTACCTCAGTGACCTCAAAAGAGACATTAATATTTTCTATACCAAGTTCTTCTGATACTTCTTCTTCTGAAGGCTCAGAATCACTTTCATGTAAAGATACATCAGTTTCTTTTGTGTCTTCCACTTTTTCAACATTTATCTCATTGACTCTTGTCTTTTTTGGACAAGCTTTTGCCAAATGAGATGTGCTTCCACATTTATGACATTTCAAAGGAGGTCTGTCATGTGGTTTATTTGGTTTTGAAATTGGTTTCCCACTAGTCTTGTTGTATATTGGGGTTTTGGACCAATTTCTTCCAATTTTTGTTCTAGTAGTGATGTCCTCCATAGCATTGATATAATCTTCTGTAGAGCAAGGCTCAATACAACTGCTTCTTATAGCATGCTCAAGGTCACCACCACATTTTCTTAATATCCTTTTATGTACCATTGTTTCAGACATATCAGGATGAAGGGCAGTTAACCTGTCCTTCTGTTTAAGAAACCAAGTCATGGGCCTGTCCCTCTCAATACTAAAAATGGCTTCCTCAAAAGAATTTTCCATTCTAAATCTCCAGGAATCATTTGCCCATTTGGAAATAATTTGTTCTTTCCACCAAGGCCAAGAATGTTTACCATGGTCTTGTCTCATTTTATAATACCATTTCTTTGCTGATTTGGTAAATAATGAGTGTAATCTGGCACTTGTGTATTAATCTGGTATGTTAAAGTCTTCTTTGAGCATATCAATTGTTTTTATAAATTCCATATGATCATATTCTCCTTCACCACTGAAGGTTGGCCATTCCTCTAATCTTGGAATGTACTTAAAATTGCAAGCAGTTTCCACATCATGACTTGAAATTGTATGATTTAAATCATCATTCAAGTTAAGAACATTTCTGTCAAGAATTGGTGTGGATTGCCTTGGCAATTCATTTTTTAGTGATATATTATTAATACTTGATTGAATGTCTTCTTTCAATTCAAGTCTGGCTTTATCACTTTTTTCCAATTGTTCTTGAAAAAGAGCTGCATTGTGACCAGTAGAATTCTCCAAGTTTTGAACTTGTATTTTCAATTCTCTTAACTGTCCATTTATAAAAGAAATTAAGTTTTCATCTGGTTGATTGAGTAAGGTAACTTTAGACTCAAGTCTTTCACAAATTTGCGTCAAAGACACAATGTTGTCTTTATTAACAGTTTCAAGGCCAATAATGGTCTTTTGTTGTTCATTCACTTTCAATATCTCATTACCCAACTTCTGTTGGACATAATCAAATGCTTTAAATTTTGCCATAATCTCTTTATTACAAGATTCAAAGTGAGTTACAAGTTTTACAAGATCTATTTCTTTGGGAAAGATTGATTCAATCTTTCCTCCTCCTTGTTTTTGAATGCCATCAAAGTTCTTGCCATATTGAAACATTGTCCATGGCTGTCTTTTCCTTCTTTGGGATTCTGTAATTCTGAGGGTAAGGCTTGTTCCACTTGGGCTTTGCCTTTCCCTTTGCCTTTTGCTTACCCTTCTGGTTGGTTTTTGGGGCTTGCTTGGGCTTGTTTGGCACTTGTTGAGGTGGATTTTTGCTGGTGGATTCTTGGGGAGCTTCCACTGGGCTGGTTTCTTTGCCTTGGGCCAATTTCTTTTTCTGATCCTATGATAACATGCTTTGGTTTTTCAACCAAGCTTTTATCTTTTGGACTTGTCCTTTGACAGACATGGGTGTCCAACCCATCAGAAGGTCTTCTGTCTTTTCTGGTCCCATGAGCTTCTTCACTTGAAGATAAGAGTTCATGGTGCCTATCCAAAGACTTGGGAGAAGTTCCCACTCTTGTTGTTTTGACGCCAAGAACCAGTTCTTCCATTGAGATTGATAAATCTCCACAGCTGCTTGTTGGAAATGGTTCAGGTCTAACAGAAATAGCAGTTATGTCAGCTTCTGGACTCTCAATAAGAGGTTCAAAGGTGCTGGCTAACCTTTGGGAACTGGTGGAAGTTCCGGCATCCTCCATTTGTGCCTCTCCTCTGGGAAGACATTCTTGCCTTTTGGATTTGTGGCTGGAATGTGCTGGTCCAGATCCATTTGATTGGATGGAGTAGTTACTTCCACTTCTAGTAGGAGTCATTTCACGTCAATTTTAATAAAAAATAGAGTAAAATTGAATTGAATTCACCTGCAGGACCTTTAAAGGGCTCTTTGCTTATCAAGCCCCTTGGTGGTGGGCTGGTTTGAATTTCAATACTGGACTCTGAGGCTTCAGAGTCTGAAGAATTTTCTCTGATGGAAGAAACTAGAAAAAATTGAAAATATAAGTTATTTTATCAAATAATAAAAATAACTTATAAACTCAACTTATTAAATAAAGCTGTTTTAATGTAATTTATGGCAAATTACGTCAAAAATAAAGAAAAAATGTCTAAGATAAAAGAAAAAAATGTTTTTTAGTAAACATTTTTATTTTTAAAGATTTTTTATTTGATTTATTATTTTCTTTAAAGAAATAATAATTATGCAATTAACAAGTTAATTAATCAAAGTTGTATTATTATTCACTTTATACTAGAATAACTCAAAGAATAAATTTCAAGTCTGTGATGTGAAAAAGCCACTAGTTAGACAAAAGAAATTTATTCCAAGTCACTCAATAGTATATTGTTTCAAAAAATATTCTTAAAAAAAAATAACTTTATTAATATTATAAAGATTATTTATAAGGGATAAGTCCCAAAAAAGCCAATATTAAGATAAATATGGCAATTTTACATCAAAAAACAGTAAAATAAGGTCTAGAATATGATTTATGTCCCAAAAATTGGTTTAAAATCACGGCCAGGCCCCCAAATGTAAGGTTTGTCTATGAGACTCTTGATAATAGTAGCAAAATCAAGAGTACTATGACTTTCCTCAATAGAAATATATAATATAATAAAATATTATAACCACAAATTTAAATATAATTATTAAAAATAATTATATAAAAAAATAAATTTAATTATTATTATAAAAATATAATAATAAATAATAATAATAATAATTATAATAAATTATAATTAGTCTATTATTGTTATAGTCACTGACAGTTATAACAATAAGACTTGTAAAGCTCTTAATGAGACAATTACACATGAAAATATGAATATTAATCACTTATAAATAATATAAATATTATTTATAAAAGAATTATAACACACAATCTGCAGAAATAATTCTTATAGAATAAAATTCTATATAAAAAAACTAATACTAGATAAAAAAGATATAGAACTTTAGAGAAAACTTACTTATAATATTTATTTAATACAACAAGTTAAACAGCAACAGTTATTATATTAAATAATGATTATAAGTTAAAAACACGCCTAAAATCAATGATTTTAAAGATAAAACAACTTTTCATGATAAAATTTAAGATTAAAGAGTTTTTAAGAGGAATTTGTGGATTTTAAAAGATATTTAAGATGGTAATTTTATAATATAAAATATATTATTTATGATTACAACAATAATCTGAATTCTATGACTTCAATTCTTCAATTTACAATTAATAAAGAGTAAAATAACTTAAGAATTACTTTGTTAATAAGATTTTATAAATAATAAAACTTTACCTGTTTAAATTTCTAATATAATTGGATTGATGATGAATGATGGACAAAAACAGTGATGAAAAGACTCTTCTTATGTCTTCAGAGAAGCTCTCATGATTCATAATGAATATAGAGAGAGTGCTCAGGTCAAAGCTGAAAAACCATATTTAAAAACAAAGTTCTTAACTTAAGGCAACTTGTTTTTAATTCCAATTCAAAGTTACCAGTGTTATTCTTAACTCCATGTAACTTTAATCCTCATTTAAACTAATTATTTTAAGTTTTTAATATAAATAAAGTTATTTATATTAAAGTTTATCACATGAAAAACTTAAAAATAGAGGTTCAAGCAGAAATCTCTTAAACTCAATCTTTAATCAATCTTTAAAGAAATCATAATTTTCTTTGAGTTTAATTAAAAGAATAAATTTCCAGGCTAATTACCAAGGAAAATTTATTTATAAAAGATACTTAAAATTTGATTTATATATAGATAATATTAAATTCTGAGCTGTGTGAAAGTTTAAAGCAAATCCATTAAGATTTGGATTTTTGATGAATTTTTGAAGTTATTGCTATTTTTCCACGTAAAATAGCAATACACACCAAACCTTAACTTTTGATAAGGTTTTGATGCTTGTAGCTTTAACGTTTTGAGCTTATTTAAGGTTTTTAAGCTTGATTAAGCTTTGACAGTTCTTAAAACCTTGATTTCAAGCCTGCATATTGGGATTTACCCTTTGGCAGCTTGAAATTCCTGTCCAAATTGGGATAAAACCAGTTCAAACCTTAAGGTTGGATCAAAGTCTAATCTTAAAGTTTAAATAAGGTTGAAAATCCTCCAATACAGGTGGACAACCTTAATTGAATCATTGCAGATCCAAAAAGTTGGGTACCCCAACTCTATTTGGTCTTTTTCCTTTGTCCCACCTTTTTGCGTGGATTTTGCCCTTTTATTTATTTAAAGCCATACCATGGCTTTAAACCCTTTTAAATTGCGCTCACGCAGGATTTACATTCTGTATGGCAGATCCTTAGCCAATTCAGTAAATATACACCACACCTCAATTTTAACTAAAATTTTGGTAAGTTTGCATTAACCTTATGCAACTTTAAATTTAAGCTTATTTAAGCTTAAATTTAACAAATAAAAAAATGTTAAAAAAGTTACATTAGTACTGTGAGATTCTTAAATCTTCTAATAACACAAGAAATAAGTGTTTTTGGGTATAACACCTTATGGATGCACCCTAGGTCATTTTTGGTGTAGAATCCAAAAAGGACATAATATTTATAACTTTGTTTATCCAAAAAAAAGTTATACTTAATTTTTGTTATTTCTTATTTTAATTTCAACTAAAAAATCTGTTTAAGACAAAATTAACTGTTTATAAAATCATTTGTGGCCTTATGGGTATGTTATACATACCTCACAGGCTCACAAAACATGACTGGCAGTTTTTGTCCTGCTGAACCTGTTTTTTTGTTGCTGTATGAATGGACCCCTTAAACCACATTCTCCCTGAAACTGCTTAAATTATTGATTTTGTATATTGAATAGGGGTACACTTTGATTGTTAAATTGAAAAATTAAAAAAAAACTAATACTCAGCCTCCATTAGCCTCAAAATTAATATTGTTTCTTGAATTAATTATGAATTTTTCATCAATCTCCTAAAAAATAATTTTTCTTCAATCAACCTCAAAAATGACATTTTTTATTGAGTGATCTATTTTGGAATAAAATAATTTTTATTTTCAATTTTGAAAATTTTTGTATTGATCTGAATTCATAATATCTCATGTATACAACTTTATCAAAGGAGTTTGGTATTTTTAAAAGATTTATCAATTGAAACAAGTAGATCATTTTAAAGAGAAAGGAATAGAAATCAAATGAAATAACAAAAGAAAAAAAAAGAGCTTAAAAAAATTAATTCCAGATTATTGGAATCAAGAAAAATTTCAAAAATTATAGAGAATAATCTTCAAAATAAAAAATCCAATTTAATTGAACTGAGTGTAAACAAAAAACTTTGAGGACTTGAAATAATCAAAAATTAATAATTTCAAAAATTTCATTTCCTCATCTTTGATTGAAAACAAATTGTGTTTGTTATAATGATATAAGTATTGTGCTATCTATGAAAAATCCCTCTTAGAAGATATCATCAATATAAAAAAAATCAAAAAAACATTGAAATAAAAGAAATTAACTGAAAAAAGAAGCCTTTTTTATCAAAATTTTGATTTCTTATCAATTTTCATTCATTATTATCACAAATTGGTAATTCAGAAATGGGGTTATCTAATTTTCAAGTGAATAGAGTTTTTATTAAAAAGAATTTAGTGATCTTTTACAAAAGGATTTAAGGTTAAAGTTGTTCCAGATTTATATTTATAACAGCTACAGTGAATGAAGTACCAAATAATATTGGGGAAGAGAAGTCATATTGGAAATCCTTGCATATTTAAGAGATACTTTAGTGAAGATAAAGAATACAATAAATAAATTCAAAAGGTTTTCTATGAGGTTGAAACTACATGAGAAAAATATTTTCATAAATATTAGAGAATTCAATTTGGTTTAAAGGGTCTACCACAAGCCTTTTGAAGATAATGTATCAGAAATTTGGATTTGAGGCAAGTCCTTTTTATTTATTCTTTGAAATATATTATTCATTTACAAAACAGAAAATTTCCAAAATTTATTTAGTAAGGAATGAATAAAACCCATGGCCAAACTCCAAAAAATAATTCTTCATCAAGAAGGAGGTCTGAAATCAAATTTAAGAGAATGAAGGGGGAAATAATACTATTCATTATTTAAAATTAAATAAAAATGGTAAGCTTTGTTGTTCAATAGAAAATAAGAAGGCTTCAAAGGATTCAGAAGAAAATTATTGTTACTGTTGATTAGGTTTTACAACTGAAGATCATTATGTCCTTCTTTGAGGTGGGGTATTTGAGAACTCCTTTTGATGTGAAATATAATAAGTCGGTGACTTAAGAAGTAAATTATTTTTAAGTATGTTTCAAATATAAAAAAATTGAAATAAAAATGGGTCCCAGAAGACTGAGATTCCCATATAAAGAATACTGACCAGTCAGCCTACAGAAAATCACAAAATAAAAGGAGATTTTTGGCTTTGAAAAATAAATAATACTTATCATTGGTCTCCAAATTAGAATATTGAAAATGATATATAAAAAATTATATATTCAGCTAAAATAAATACCAATAATGTGATCCTTAGAGGTATTTTTATATAACCAAAAGACCACAAAGAATAAAAAATGATATAATTATAAACAAGATAAATTTATATTATAAAAAACAAAAAATTAAAATATAAATATAAAATTTATATATAAAATTAAAATTTCAATTATATTTCAAAAATAAAATTACTTTGAAATTTAAAATTGTAAAAACACCTTTTTAATTGAAAAAATTAAGTAAAAATGAATTTTTAATAAAAATATGAAAATTAAAATATTTTTGAAAAAAAGTTAAATAAAAATTATTATAAATTTTTATTCAATAAATGAAAATATGAAAATTATTTCACCATAGGATTCCTAATAAAAAATAAGGTGGGATCACCTGTAGGTAAAATCTCTGTAACTCAACTCTAAATAAGCTTAAATTAAGTTCTTAGTATTTTCTGTATAAAAATTGAAAATCCTCAAAGCCTTAATTTAATTCACACCACATGTGGTGTCAACCATCACTTTTAATTTTAAAATTTAGGTGTGGTGTGTTGTTTAGAATCTATGTGGAACTGAAGTATTTTCAATTTAAATGTCAAAATGTGCATGTGTATTACATAAGTGAACTTTGATTTACATATGAGGTATCAATTATTACAGTGATTTAATGTAAAAACTCAATTGAATTACAAGTGTAAATTACAAGTATAATACATGATGCGGAATTAAAGAATAAATAAATACAAAAGATTAATTTTTTTTTGGGGGGAAAGGAATCTTGGCTCCCCAAATTCCTTTCTGATGGGTTTCAGATGTTGAAATTAATTTAAAAGCTCAACACTTTTGGCCTGGAATTCAGTTACAGGGTCTGTGTCTCAATTGATGATGATGTTTTGATACCAACCAGGCAAGCTTTAACTGTTTCCAAGAAGGTAAAACTACCCTCAAGATAAAACAATAATAGTAAAAACAGCTTTAACTTACTTTTATGTCTCTTACACACATTTTGACATTTTTTGAAGGCTTGAAACCAGGTATTACTATAGCAATGGCTGATTTAAGGGTTTCAAATGGCTAAAAACGGCCCTTTTTTGGTCTAAACCAGGGTTCAATAATGCCATAATTGTTTTTTATGTTGTGAGAGTTTTTTAAGAAACTGACAAGAGTAAATTTTACTTTTGTAGTAAGAAAATTGGTGGCCATAAAAGAATGTCTTCTTTGCCCCACTTTTCTCTTCATGTTAGAATAGTTTCCTTTTATAATTAGTTTAAAAACTGTTAAAGCAATCAATAAAAGATTCCAACCATCTTTCTTGAATAATTTTAAGCCTTTTAACCATGTGAAAATATTATTACAATCATTTTTACCCTTGAACCACCCCAAAAGTGAATTAAAAATCTTTCATCACTGTTAGCTTTGTCACTTTGTTTCTAAATTAACTCTAGTCACTTTTGGGCGTGTTTTCATTTTTATATTATTTTTGAAGACATGGTTCTTATATTAATTTCCTTCAGCTCTTTGCTTAATTAATCTCAATCAAAATTGCTCTTGAAGAAATTTGTTTTTTAGCCTTAAATATCTCTTGTAGAGTATTTTTGGATAAATTTCTATTATTGGTATAACAATAAATCTTTCTATTACTATTGTTTTATACTTATAAAGTTCAAAACAATAAATTTTGTGTGTTTTCTCTTAAACATATTAAATCTTAATATTTATAATCATATTGTACTTATACAAATTCTGAGGACAGGAAAAGTACTTGATTTTTGATCAAAGTTTCATATCCACACCTTACAAATAACTTTCACTTTGTAATATAAATCCCTTCAAAATATAATAAAGCTTAATATTTGAAAAAATTAGTTCACCAAACCCAACAATAAATTAATAAAGATATAGAAGAGTTTGATTAAGACCAATAGAGCTTTTCAGTTTTAATATTTGGTTTTATATGTTACCTATAAGGATCTTGTGAAAAATAATAATAAGATCTTAAGAGAATTTCAATACTAGTTTAGGGTCACTACTACTGACAAGGCTACTGAGATTTCCAGGAATGAAATACTAATATTCTGTTAGATCAAATATTGCTGTGTTTTTGAAATATGAGAACCTGTTCCATGATTATTGCAAAAATAAGGGAGAAAGGACTTTTAATTATACTTTAGAGGAGCCCCAGAGATGTTCAAAATCCAGGAAATTTGAAAGCTAAGTGGCAAGACATTACAAATGGGGATTATGATGTTTGGTACAGCAAGGTGAAAGGTACACCCTGTTTCTGAGCAATAATGTGAGCCTTGGGGTATATTTTACATACCCAAATATGCTAAAATTGATATTAAAATAACTTCCATAATATATATAACCAATAAGTCATTTATATATCCAAAACAATTTTTTTTCATATAGAAAAATGTGAATAACATTTGTTTGAGTAAGTAAATCCATGGATTTAAGGCCAGATTTGGATTCTACACAAACATTCACCTAGGGTAGCTCTACAGGGTGAATTAGCTTAAATTAAATGTATGAGGTGGTAATATGGAAAATAATTTAATACCACATCATCAATACCACATAAAAGAATTGTGATTTTTTTTTTCATTTTCATGCCAAAATAATGGTATTGTGGGAAATCCCATGTTACAAATACAATAAGAATGGTGTTATGCATGTTTATTACACTTAAAATCACTTTATTCTTACATAAAACATTAGTACACCCATAGTGGATATCAGTCTTGAAACCTGAATTACTATTTTCAATGTGGAAATAGCTAAGGGGCACAGAATACATCAAAGAGAGCCAGTGTAGCCAACTTCTCAGGCCTGTTAGGTTTGACTGTCTCCAAAGCCTGGATCCATGGCTGATCTTGGCCAAATTGATTTATTTAAACATTTTGGGAACCTTGCTACCTAACAAACAGCAAGAACTGGAGAGGATAGTGTTATCAAAGCCCACACTAGTACTTAATGTTACAAAATAACTTGAGCACACCTAAGTGTGTGAGAAATATTGGTGAATAAGCTGAGAAAACAATAATGAATTAATTTCCAATATCAATACCTGGCAAGAATAGTGTTATCAATAAACTATTACTTAATGTTGTTAAATAACTTGAGCACACCTAAGTGTGTTAGAAACTCTGGTGAGTAAGTGTAGTAAACAATAATAAATTAAGGTACAAGATGTTAACCAGATATATTAATATATTTTAATATAATTACTCAATACTTTGTATACCCTTGTTTCATACTAAAAGAGTAATTATAATCCTGCCAGTGTGAATGGTTAGTATAGCTAAAGAAACATACTTATTTAGTACTGTGTTACTTTTGGCATTTTAAAGATTTAAGGATAACACAAATGAGTCATAGTAATAAATAATTCCACTAAGAACCATTGTTAAATTTTACCAAGATAATATACCATTAAATCATGAGAAAATAGCAAATAAGCTGCTCTTTTGACATGACAAGGAGGTAATGAGCAACTACAAATACTGTAACCATTTTAATTATTAATGATTCTCCACAGATAAGCCCAAAAGGAGTGATTAAAACTCTTTTGGGACTAGTATCCATGAAATTACCTCTTGGCAACGACCTATCTCTATGCTATTTGCCTATACTATGTACAAAATGAAGTAATACTTCAAAAGTTCATTAGGAATAAAATTCTAAATGAATCCTTCTGAATCCTTCAGGAAAAATGGAGAAAGAGATAATACACACCAAAAAAATAATTATGACTTCATAATTCAACTTGAAAGTTTTATGTATGGTCCATTTTGAATGATTTCACATGAAACACTGAATCCTCAAAGATTCATAGAAAGTACAATATGTGATGAAATTTCCAATAAATAAAATGAATTTGAAAAGAAGAGTGTTAATTATGAAATAAAAGAAAATTCAAAGTATTAAATCATTTATTTCCTAACAATAAATGGGTTGGTAGCCACATGAAATGACTTAATTAAGTCATTATGATAATTTTACACCAATTAAGGTGACTGGTTTCTCACTCATGTTGTTCTCAGTTTTCTCCATAGTGAACTTGTGTGACCTGTTTCAGATTTAAAATAAGCCTACTATTTCTGTTTTTCCAGACATCATCTTATCATTAAGTTTAATCATTAATACCATCAGTAAGTATTAGTTAAAAATCATTATTAAATTTTTTTATCTTTTGAAATGAATCAGAAAGATTTTGAATAAAAGAATATTACTATTTCCAAGAAGATTTAACTATAAATTGCTGTATTACTGTTTTAAATAAACATTTGATCTTTTAACAAAAATTTTAAGGTATTTTTGAATTAATAGTGAGTTATTTATTAAATTATTAAAGATTTTATCTAAGGTTTTTAGTTCTCTTCAAGAATTTACAATAATTATGGTTGAAAAAAACAATTATTTAGTAAAAGAAATTCATATTATTTTACCAAGATGTTCAAATATTAAATATTATTATAATTTATTCTAGTAGACAGCTACTGCTTACTGGTATAATCACTAGAAGTGTATAAAGAGAACAAAAGTAATTAAGAAATCAATTAATTATTTTTTTGTTATAATAAGTTTATTAATTATATATCATAATAAAAGTCATAGTACACTTGATAAATAGAAATATTATAAATAGTTTCATAGAAAAATCTTACCCATAATGTCCAGTTGAGTTTTATGTAACATTTGGCTACACCAATTCTTACAAATGAGATGGAGTTTAGTAGCTTTGTTATGATACTTTTGGGTGGATTTAGTTTCTTTTTGGTGCACTGCCATTTAGTAATATGAACTATGTTTTTTGAGTTTAGTTATTGAAACTGGTGTTATTTATTTTCCAATTATGCATTATGGTGCAGGAATTCTTTTGTAAGAATAGGTTTGTGATATAATTATAAAAATATATAACCATGAGTGTGACAAAAAATTAGTAGTTACAAAAAGCTTAAAAGGGCTGTATTATAGTAATCTAGTGGTGATGAATCTATCGAAAGGCCTTGTTTCCCTAATTATCAGTTGTATTACCATATTGGTCAAAGAAATAAGAAAGATTATAGTTATATCTTGTTAGTTCTAGGAGTACTCCTCCTTGTGACAGCCTTAATGAATAAGAATTTCAATAAAAGCAAGATGATTTCATATTTTGGTGAGGAGAAAACCTCTTTTTATCTTTCTCAAGGGCAGTGGAAGGGTATCCACCTTTGAGCACTACCACAGAGCTAAAGCACTTCACTGCCATGAATTGCTCGTGGTCCCAAAGTCTCAAAACATCCTTCAATTGAGCTGAGGTGGTTTTGGTACCAAAATTCACCATCTTTACCTCATACAGGATGAAAAAACATTTCTTGTGAGCCCTGAGGTATATTTTAAATACCAAAATAGGTGATAATAAATATAAAAATAACTTTTAAATTATGTGTAACCCATAAGTCATGCATATATTCAAAATTCATCATTCTTCATTTCAGAGAAAATGAATAACGTTTTTGTGAGTAAGCAAATCCATGAATTTAAGGCCAGATTTGGATTTTACAGAAAGCTAACATATGTTAGCCCCATAGAGTGAATAAGCTTAATTTGACTCTATGTGGTGGTAATATGAAAAATACTTCAATACCACATAAAAGAATGGTGAAAACGTTTGTTTTTCTCAATTCAATGCCAAAATAATGGGAATTTGAGAAATCCCATGTTACATATACACTAAAATTAGTATTATGCATGTTTGTGGCACTTAACAATACAGTCTTTTTAAAGAAAGTTCATGGTACACCCATAGTGGATATCAGTCTTTAAGCCCAAATTACTATTTTTGATGTGCAAATAGCTAAGGGGGACAAAAGACATCAGAAAGAGTCAGGGTGCCCAACTTCTGAGGCCTCTGAGGCATGTATCTCTCTAAAAACTTGATAAATTGCTGATAATCGACCAAATGGTATAGTAAAGCCTTTTGGAACCTGGTTACCAAGTTGAAGTCCCATTAAATCATAACAAAATAGCAAATAAGCTGTTATTTTGATGTGACAAGGAGGTAAAGAGAAACTCTGACTCCTGTAACCACATGAATTCTTAATTATTTTCCATGGATAAACCATAAAGGATTAATAAAAAACCTTTTTTTGACTAGTATCCATTCATTCACTTCATGGAAACCAGCTATTGCCATGCTATTTTCAATTCTATGTAGAAATAAGCCAAAAACTTCAAAAACTCATTAAAAATGCAATTCTTAATTAATCTATCTGAAAATTTCAGGACCAATGGAGAAATATGTGATACATATAAAAGCCAAAAAAAACCATTACTTCATAATTCAAATTAAACGTTTTACTTACAGTTTATTTTTGATGACTCCACATGAAACACTGAATCTTTGAAATTTCACAGAAAATACACCCTGTGATGAAATTTCCAATAAAATTTATAAATTTGAGAAATTAATCTTTATTTTTAAATAAAAAAAGATTAAAAGTATTTAATACTTTCTTTCTTAACCATAAAGGGGTTGGTAGTCACATAAAATGACCTAATTAGGTAATTATGATAATATTACATGACAACAGATGATGCAATCAATCATACAAATAGGATAATTGGTTTCTAACAAATTTTTGTCTTAATTTCCTCTATGGCATGCCTCTGTGAGCTGTTATTGACTTAAAAGAGGCTTCCTGTTTCTGTTTTTTCCAAATCATCTTATTATTCAATCATACCATTAGTACCAACAAGTAGGTATTAATTAATCCTTTTAGTAAGTGTTTTAATTCTTTCATAATCAATTAGAAAGATGTGAAATAATAGAAATATACTATTCAAAATAGTATTCAACTATTATATTGTTGTATTACTATTCTAATACAATATTGATCCTTTAAATCCACAATTAATCCATCAAAATCACTCTTCCAATCCTTTACAAGGTACTATTGGAGTATTAGTGAATGTTTTTATTTAATTACTAAAGTTTCTCTCTACTGATAGCTTTTTTAAAGAAGAAACTTTATAATTACTCTAGCAAAAGATAATTATAAATTAACAAAGTTTTATTATTAAATACTTGTAATTGATTTTTGTAAACAATTATTGCTTACTGTTATAAGAACCAGTAGTGTATAAAAAGTAAAAGAAATAATTAAATAATTAAATATTTAATTTTGGTTATAATAAATTCATTCATTATATTTCATAATAAAAATCATAATACTTTTCATTAATAGTAATATTATCAAAAGTTGAAGAGACACATCTTACATTTGGGGCCCTGGATGTATTTTTTTGAACCTTTTACCCTCAATTAATATTTTTTTAAGCTCTAAAATATATTAATTTCAATAATTTTTTTCTTTAAATTTAAAGTTAAGATTATTTTTAACTTTGAAAGTGTCTTATAAATATTTTTTCAGTGAGGAATTTGGATTAATTTTATATTTTTTTACACATGGCTTTTCACATCCAAAATAATAAAAGATTCTTTGATTTACTCTGAATTGAATTGTGATTCAAATTCTTCATTTTTTTTCTTTCAAAAAAATATTTTTTTCAATAATATAAAAAAAGATCAACTTTAAAAAAAATCCTAAAAAAAGTTTGAAAGTGATTTTTTTCTTTTATCAGTTTCTCTCTAGCGTCGTTAATCAAGTACATTGCAGCTAGTAATAAGCTCAATAAGAGATATAGTACTGGTCAAGAATCTTCATAAGCAGAATCTGAAGAGAGAATTGAAGTGCAAATTGCTAAAAAAGGCACTTGATTTAAAGAAGAGTTATCCAAAAAACCACCAAAAGGTGTGTTCTCTTTGTCTTTATTCTTTATTTTCTTTAATATTGACATGAAAGTTGTGCATACCAGAAATGGAAGAAGATATTCAGTCCAACCAGATGTATCTAGAAAATGAAGAGGAAAGACCAGGGCAAGACCTGGAAAGCCTTCCTCAAGAAAGGCACATTTGGAGGATACCAGAGTTGCCCCCATTCACCAAGGTCTGTACCAACAACCTTTGACATTAACCATGAGAACAAACTGATTCAAGGTAATGTTTTGAGGGTTTAACCACTTACAAGTGGAAGCCATATAAATATATCAGTCCCATTACAAAAACTGGTACAGAGAAGCCAAGGAAGAGGAGTGGGAAATTTGTCCAAGCCTTTGGAAGGGGGCCATGAAATCCTATGTACACATCAAGAGCTTTCTGGGTCAGGAGAAGACCATAGAGCTCTTAGGAGGATGGGGTCCCTTGTTTTGCAAAGAAAAGGTTAAAAAGATAAAGAATTGGTTGAAGAACCAAAGTCTTTTATCCATAGACAAAAATAAGGATCTGGAAAAGACCCCAAATTTGGAGAAAGAAGGACCAGTAGTGTCAACCAGCTCCAAATAAGCTCCAGAGCAGTCCAAAGACAATCCAAAGGGACATCAGAAGAAAAGAGGAGGCTCCAAGAACAATCAAGGAAAGGGAAAAGGAAAAGCCAATTCACACAGACCTTACCCACAAAGGTACATGATTCCCAAATTGGAACCTTCAGCTATGAGCAGTGTGTTCAATATGGCCAGAACCCTTATGGATTTCACAGCCAAGGAACAGGAAAGGATGAGCAGGACCTTTCCACACAAATAATAGATCAGATTAGATATATTAAATCCATTATGGATGTAAAATTGAATAAATTTGATACAGAATTAAAGAAATTAACATCCAACATCAATGACTTAAGAAACAATGACAGAACTTTCACTGAATGGTGCAAAGTGAAAAATTACAGACTTGAGACAATTTCCAACACAGGTGACAGAATTGAGTGTAAATCACCCTTAAAAAAATACTATCCCTGCCAGCAGGGGTAGAAGGTAGAACCCAGGTCTAACCTGCTATTAACCTGGGTCTTAACCTTGGCTCTAACCTTGAAATCTTTTTTCAGATACTTTCAGCCACAGGTTTGGTAATTAACAAGTTTACTCAATTGTAACGTAGGATTATGTATTTTTCATGATTTTTATTTTTTAAATCTTTCATTAAATATAAAAGAACCACTAATACAAAGAATATTTGAATAAATTTCATTACCAACAGGTAAAGAAATTTTTTTTCATGGAAATAAGTGAAGTAATTTAACCACTATTTTATTGTCTTTTCTATTTGAAAAAACTGACCTATTTCACATATAACCAGCATTGTCAAATTTTGATAAGAAATGATTTATACAAAAAAAAAAATCCTCTGGGTGAATAACCAACAACAAAATTTCTTTTTATGTATTCTTAGATATCAAACATATCTTCAAAGAGGAATATGAAAAATTTGAAATTTTATTCAATCCAATATATAAATAATATTAATTTTTTTTTATTCACTAAATGGCAAATCCATTTTGTTTTTTCAACAAGCTTTTGGAGCTCAAATATTTTCCATCAATGTACATAAACAATAAATATAATTTCCTTTCTCAAAAATTCATACTATCTTCTTCATTATGCAATATATTGCTGATAAATGAATATTATTATCAGTCCAATGACTTCTCACATAGTTTTTCTCCTCATATGACATAACAAACAATTCTCATTGTGAAAGGTATATCTCAATTTGAACTTCCTTTGATATGAAGCTATGTACCTCTTATAATGATGCAATGTTATACTTCTGATTCTTTTATTGAAATGTTTTTCATAATTCTTCAATGGCATTTAGGAAACCTGATGATTTTTACTGCCTGTTTTTTCCTAAAAATTATCTATATTTGAGGTTTAAAAAGATTGAGGCATTCAGTTTTCCCATTTTTAACATCTTGGTTGACCTCCTCCATCTTTTGGCTTGGTTATGTATTTATTTCCCACCTTCCATTATCCCTTTTAATCTTTTCAGTATCTGAAATTTTAATAATTTTGTATTTTTTTTTGATAAAGCAGAAAAAGTCATCAAAGCTTACTTTAATTGAAAAATTAAATAGCACGTTTCTTTTCACTTTTTCATTTTTCATTTTCTATTTCAACTCATTTCTTGTCATTATTTTGATTTTTTTTCATCTTTTTAGTATTTTTACATGTTTTTTATAATTTCATTTGATTTTTCTTTTCATTGTTTGTCTCGATTTTTGCTTTTTCTTTCATTATTTTTTTCTGTTTTTTATTTTTATTTTTTGGTTTTATTTTTATTTTTAATTTTTTTTAATTTTTTTTAATTTTTTTTAATTTTTTTTAATTTTTTTTAATTTTTTTTAATTTTTTTTAATTTTTTTTAATTTTTTTTAATTTTTTTTAATTTTTTTTAATTTTTTTTATTTTTTTTTAATTTTTTTTAATTTTTTTTAATTTTTTTTAATTTTTTTTAATTTTTTTTAATTTTTTTTAATTTTTTTTAATTTTTTTTAATTTTTTTTAATTTTTTTTAATTTTTTTTAATTTTTTTTAATTTTTTTTAATTTTTTTTAATTTTTTTTAATTTTTTTTAATTTTTTTTAATTTTTTTTAATTTTTTTTAATTTTTTTTAATTTTTTTTAATTTTTTTTAATTTTTTTTAATTTTTTTTAATTTTTTTTAATTTTTTTTAATTTTTTTTAATTTTTTTTAATTTTTTTTTAATTTTTTTTTAATTTTTTTTAATTTTTTTTAATTTTTTTTAATTTTTTTTAATTTTTTTTAATTTTTTTTAATTTTTTTTATTTTTTTTCAATTTTTTTTAATTTTTTTTAATTTTTTTTAATCTTTTTTAATTTTTTTTAATTTTTTTTAATTTTTTTTAATTTTTTTTAATTTTTTTTAATTTTTTTCAATTTTTTTTAATTTTTTTTAATTTTTTTTTGATTTTTTTCAATTTTTTTTAATTTTTTTGATTTTTTTTATTTTTTTTAATTCTTTTTAATTTTTTTTAATTTTTTTTTAATTTTTTTTAATTTTTTTTAATTTTTTTTAATTTTTTTTATTATTTTTTAATGTTTTTTTAATTTTTTTTAATTTTTTTTAATTTTTTTTGATTTTTCTTAATTTTTTTTAATTTTTTTTAATTTTTTTTTTAATCTTTCTTAATTTTTTTTGATTTTTTTTAATTTTTTTTAATTTTTTTTAATTTTTTTTAATTTTTTTTAATTTTTTTTTAATTTTTTTTTAATTTTTTTTAATTTTTTTTAATTTTTTTTAATTTTTTTTAATTTTTTTTAATTTTTTTTAATTTTTTTTAATTTTTTTTAATTTTTTTTATTTTTTTTCAATTTTTTTTAATTTTTTTTAATTTTTTTTAATTTTTTTTAATTTTTTTTTAATTTTTTTTTAATTTTTTTTAATTTTTTTTAATTTTTTTTAATTTTTTTTAATTTTTTTTATTTTTTTTCAATTTTTTTTAATTTTTTTTAATTTTTTTTAATCTTTTTTAATTTTTTTTAATTTTTTTTAATTTTTTTTAATTTTTTTTAATTTTTTTTAATTTTTTTTAATTTTTTTTAATTTTTTTTAATTTTTTTCAATTTTTTTTAATTTTTTTTAATTTTTTTTTGATTTTTTTTCAATTTTTTTTAATTTTTTTGATTTTTTTTATTTTTTTTTAATTCTTTTTAATTTTTTTTAATTTTTTTTTAATTTTTTTTAATTTTTTTTAATTTTTTTTAATTTTTTTTATTATTTTTTAATGTTTTTTTAATTTTTTTTAATTTTTTTTAATTTTTTTTGATTTTTCTTAATTTTTTTTAATTTTTTTTAATTTTTTTTAATTTTTTTTTTAATCTTTCTTAATTTTTTTTAATTTTTTTTAATTTTTTTTAATTTTTTTTAATTTTTTTTAATTTTTTTTAATTTTTTTTAATTTTTTTTAATTTTTTTTAATTTTTTTTTTCAATTTTTTTTAATTTTTTTTAATTTTTTTTAATTTTTTTTTTTGATTTTCTTTTGATTTTTTTTGATTTTTTTTTAATTTTTTTTAATTTTTTTAATTTTTTTAATTTTTTTTTAATTTTTTTAATTTTTTTTAATTTTTTTTTAATTTTTTTTAATTTTTTTAAATTTTTTTTTAATTTTTTGTTAATTTTTTGTAATTTTTTTTATTTTTTTTAATTTTTTTTATTTTTTTTAATTTTTTTTAATTTTTTTTAATTCTTTTAATTTTTTTTAATTTTTTTAATTTTTTTTTAATTTTTTTGTAATTTTTTTTAATTTTTTTTAATTTTTTTTGCTTTTTTATTTTAATTTTTTTTAATTTTTTTTGAGTTTTTTTAATTTTTTTTAATTTTTTTTATTATTTTTCAATTTTTTTTAATTTTTTTATAATTTTTTTTAATTTTTTTTAATTTTTCTTTTTGAAGCTCTGGGGTGGAGATACACCAGAATCAGTGTGATCACACTGATTTCAGTGTATCTCCACCCCAGAACTTCAAAAAAAGGAAAAAATCAAAACATCCAAAAAAAGATGAAAAATAAAAGGAAAAAAGAAAAAGCCAAAAAAAAAATTCAAAAAAATCAACATAAAGAAAATTAGAAAAACAAAAGTGAAAAAAAACAAAAAACTAATTTAAAAAAAACATGAAAACAAAAAATTGAAAAAAGTTGGAAACAAATTAAAACAAATAAAATAAATATCAAATTGAGGTTGAATTAAAGAGAAATATGGATATAACTATAACTCAAGTATTTCTCCCAATAGTTAAAGAAAAAACCTGAAATAAATATACAAAGAAAAATAAGCAATCTAGCAAACAAGCATATCAAAATTAAAATACTAATCATCAACAAAAATAAGAAAAAAAATCAACCATCAAAAAATTGGAAAATTGCAGAACTAGAAACAACAGTATGATTGGAAACTAAAGTAACAGAATATAAACAATGTAAGGAAAAAAATTAAATTAAAAAAAACAAAATAAAAAATCTATAATCCATAAAACATATAGACAATTATGCACAAAAATATCATACTGGCATATGCAAGAATATTGGTTTAGAACCTGCTACTTATATAAGAAACCAAACATTTCAGTGTAATACATCCCTTCAGATCAAAGTATACAGGATTTCAAAGTTTTTAACATTTCATAGCCAGTTTTAACCTAATTGCAAGACCTTTCACAAACCTTGAAGGCCAAATATATCATTATTTTAACAATTATTAATAAGCCAATAGAGTATATTCCCATTAAATGATTGAATACATGTTATGTGTAAGTTATTTTAATTAATAGCCCCACAGATAATAAAAGATATTTAATAAATAACATTTTGATAGCAATGATAGCTTATGAAATATTTGCATTTGCAGATTTTTTCAAACTTGAATATAACAAGGGCTCAACCTAGCAAGAGGAGGTGGGTCAGACAAAGGTTTAAACAGACTTTCCACAGAGTTGAACATAAGCTTTATTCAATACTCCAAAGAAACATCAAACTCTTCCAAGAGGGTCTATTAAGGTTTTTTTCTAGACTTCTGGATTCCAAATGTACCAATTTCTATGAAAATAAAGAAAATTGGTGACCACCTAGTTCTTTTATAAAACGTTTCTCATGAAATCCCAAACAAAAACTTCATTTTTATTGTACCAGAAAATGGAATTATTTATAATAAGTCTATTCATAAATATGAAAAAATTTGGTATTTTTTAATGAGATTGTAAATAGAGGAATTTATGGATATGATGCTTTCCCCAAATTTTACAAAGAGTCAACTATAACAGTGCTTTCCATGAATGTTACCCACAGGTTTGCAATTAAGGAGATCAAGAATGATAACTTAATAATATTCTTTTTTAGAATGATGAACAGAACATGAGCTTAAGAATTTACCTACATGAATCTCATGATTATTTCTCACAAAAACGTGGCATCGAAAATGGGCATAAATTTTTACCATGAGGTATTTATGTCCTTTTGGGGCTCTTCAAAATAAAATGCATCAAATAAAAAGCTTTGTCCAAGACCAAATTGGCCTTTGGAATTTATAGAAACACAATTGGTGTCAAGGAAATTAACAAAGTGAAAAGCTACCTTTGCAGCCTCAACTTTTCAATTTTTTGAAAACATTAACATAAGAGGCTTTGAATTAAAGAATAAAATAAAAACTTTATTTAGTCATTTCTTTGTTGTCTATGAATATTAGCTGAACTTGTATCTTATGAAAAAAATTTAATCAAATACTGGTACCAGAATTTATGGTCAAGATTCAGGGTAAAGATATATATATATGTAGTTTCCAAATTTTTAAGAAAGCTCTTACCCTGAAGGAATCTTAAAAAAAATTGATAAGAACTACAAAATTTGAATTTCCCCCTCCAATTATTATATTAGAGTATTAGAAGCTTGAGAAGTACCTTCTCAAGAGTCAAATTTCTCTATTTAGCTACATGAACCCTCAAATAAGCCCTTTTAAATCAATTATTAATTTCTAGCTTTCAGGTTTAAGGAATATATGTTATTCCCATAAAATTTGGAACTTATGGTGAAATGAGCTTTTAAAAAAGATAAGCTGTAACATTAGCTTGTGCTTTGATATAGGTATAAGTATCCTTAAAGAAACTTTCTCAAAGTAAGAAGAAATTATTGAGCTCTAAAACAAAGATTTATTGATTTAAGGGAAAGGTTTCACATATGATATATCATTCTTTGAAGCAGAATGTGATATTTGTGTTTAAATATTAGCAATAAGCTTTTGATTGGGTGAATGAAATTTCTGAAGCTTATTGAATTTATATATTGGTGGTTTGAAATTTTTGAGAGTGAGAATGTGGTTTTTATTTTGGATAAAAAAATTCATATGAAAATTGCATCTCATTTGGCTGGTATATGTTTCAGAAGATGAAATATTCTTCATTAATTGCAAATGATAATCAGCTACCATAAAATATGAAATTTCTAATAGGGGTAAAATTACTGAAAAACGGGCATAAAGAATCAATTGAATATATTTTTAGCATGACTATTTTTCTGAAGAAAAGCAATTGTGAGATAATTGAGCATCTATACAAGCAAATTTAATGTTTTTTCAAATGATAATGTCCCTCAATCAGTATTTAAGCCTACATCAAAACTTCAAAAGTGATTCCTATTTTTCTTTCAGTATGTGCAGCTTTGTACAGACCTTCATTCAGAAGAAAAGAATTATTAATATGAAAATATATATGTGAAATAATTGGTGTTAGCTCTACTACAGGGCCCTTACTTAAATGAAGAAATAGTAATGTATCTACTGCTTTGATTGGGACAGCTTATTATAATATTTATCATTTTTCTTGGAAAAATGAAATAAAATTAAGAAAATGAGTTGATTTTGATCTTCCCACGAGTGCAGGAACTAATTCATTATTTTCTAAAAAATATTATTATGAATTAAATCATATTTCAGAATATATTCTTAGCAAGTATTTGCTTTGAAACTTGTGGGTGTGTTATCTGATATATAATATTGTAACAATTTTTTTTTGAAAAATAAGAGAGCCCAGGTTATTTCCATCATGGAGGAAAGTATTCAAAATAAGGAAATATTAGATTTGAGAATGACTAGCATGAGGTTTCTCCTCAGGTTCCCAAGAAATGATAAAAACTTTGGGAATTGGGGAATAGAAAAATGTAGCCAGTGAATCTTTTTTTAGAATAAATTTGTTTTGATTTTGAAACTTGCAAGGAATTTCAAACACACTGCTCTTATGGTCAAAGAAAGAAGTGTAATATCTCACGTGTTTCAATTTTTTTTTCAAATCCTCATTAAGAGTTTTCAAAAATAATTAATAAAACATACAATTTTTCATGTTTTTTGTGAGTAAGAAACAGATGATGGAAGATTTTATGGTGGAATGTTTTGATCTATATGTTTTTGAAGTTTGAAATCTTAATATCTAATAAAATTTAGTTGATAAAAAGAATTAAAGGGGAGATGTGATAGAAAATGGAAAAATAGCTTGTTTTCATACTGAGATATATACAATGAAATTCTAAATGCTTGTTGGAATCATCCTGATTTGGGCTTCAAGAAACTTTGTGGAATAAAGGGTTATTCAGAAGTACCAGAAGCTACATAGCTCAATTGATTCCTAGTGAAGTATTTCTCAATATTGAAAATGTGGCTTAGAAGAGATCCAAATAGTAATAGAAAGTTAGAACCAAGTATGAAGCAAATTGAAAGCTGGTTTGGACCTGGTTTTGACCTTCTACCCCCAGCAGTGGGGATAGCATTTTTTTCATGGTGAATGTCAAGTAAAAAGTAATGAATTGGAGAATATTTCAATTGATCACATTAATGACCAGCTTTCAACTCTGAACAAGAATGTCTTGGAGATAGTTCCTAATATCAATCCTTTTGCCACACCATTGGCAAGAAGTTACAGTGAAAGGTAGAAATTAGATAATGAGATAATTGCAAATGTCAACCAAATTCAGATCTGCCAAGACATTATACACCTTTAGCTAAAGAAAAAATGTTCTTTAAAAGAACGTTTAACCCCTTTTATGGGGGAAAATGTAATTTCTGAAAGAGATATTTCAAAACTAGAAGAAAGTCCAAAGTTCTCTGGTGAAGGTGATTATAGCCATATTTAGCTCATTAGAGCACGTGATATGTTGCAGGACAATTTTCATATACATGATGAAATGATAGTGAGAAAATTACACTCCTTGTTTACAAGAACTGAAAAGAAATGGTATTACAGGATGAGACAAGAACATGGAAAACATGATTGGCTTTGGTGGAAATCTGAGATTATCACCATGTGGGCCAACAATTTCTGAAGATCTAAAATGAAAAATACTTTTGAGAGTTCCTTTTTTAACTCAGACAAGGATAAACTACTTGGTTCCTCAAAAATAAGATAGCTTATCTGCTTTACACCCAGATATGTCTGACTCAATGATTAATATGAAGATATCAAGAAATTTTGGAGGAGAACTAAAACATGCTAATGAGTGCAGATGTGTAGAGCCCTGTTAACCAGAGGACTATATTAACTCAATGGAAGATATCTTTACTAGGACAAGAATTGGTAGAACATGGACTAGAAACCCTGTGAGCATTGAGGTATATTTTACATACCCAAATAGGCCACAATTATCTTAAAAATAAATTCTGAACCATGCACAACCCATAAGTCATGAATATATTCAAAATTCATCATTTTTGATTTAAGAAAAGATGAATAACTTTTTCTTTAGTAAGTAAATCCATGAATTTAGGGCCAGATTTGGATTCTACACAAAATTTCACCTAGGGTGGCTCCATAGAGTGAATAAGCTTAAATCAACTCTTTGAGGTGGTAATATGGAAAATACTTCAATATCACATAAAAGATCCATGAAAATTTTTGTTTTTCTCAATTTCACGCCAAAATAATGGGAATGTGAGGAATCCCATGTTACATATACCCTATGAATTGGGTTATGCATTTTTTGGAAATTGATATTATGGTATTCTGACTTACACTTTTGGTACACCCATAGTGGATATCTCACTTGAAGCCTGAATTTCTATTTTGAAGTAAAAAATAGTCAAGGGGGACAAAAGACATCAAAGAGAGCCAGGGTACCCAACTTCTGAGGCCTTTGAGGCATGGAAAGCTCCAAAGCTTGGATCCATAGCTGATCTTGGCCCAATTAGTAAACCAAAGCCTTTTGGGAACTTGGTTACCAAGTCAAAACCTCATTATATCATAAGAAAATAACGAATAAGCTGCTATTTTGACATGCCAAGGAGGTAAAGAGAAACTTAGACTCCTGTAACCATGTCAATTCTTAATTATTGTCCATTGATAAACCCCAAAAGAGTAATTAAAACCCTTTTTGGACTAGTATCCATTGATTTACCTCATAGCAACCAGCCATATACTGCTATTTGCAATTCTATGTAGAAATGAGGTAAAAACTTCAAAAATTCATTAAAAATACAATCATCAATGAATATTTCTGAAACGTTGAGGAGCAATTGAGAGCTGTATAATTAATATAAAAACCAAGAATAATTACACTTTGACAAGTAAAATTATAGGTTTTACTTACAGTCCATTTTTGATGATTCCACATGAAACACTGAATCTTCAAAAATTCACATAAAATACACTCTGTGATGAAATTTCCAACAATATTGATAACTTTTGAAAATCAATGATTATTTTGGAAAAAAAGAATATTTAAAGTTGTTACTCCTTTTAATCTTAACCATAAATGGGTTGGTAGTCACATAAAAGCATCTATTAAGTAATTATGATAATATTACGTGAGAACATATGATGCAATCAATAATCCAAAAAGGTTTATTGTTTTCTCACTCACTTGTTTTTCAGCTTTCTCCATGGCATGCCTCTGTGATCTGTCTTAGACTTAAAAGAGCCCTCCTCTTGCCATTTTTCTCAAAATCATCACATTATTCAATTATACCTTTATTACCAACAAGTCAGTTTTAGTTAAACTTTTCTTTAGTGTTTTATTCTTTCAGAATCAATCAGAAAGACGTGAAATCATAGAAATAAACTATATATTGCTGTAATCTTGTTATAAATCAATTTTGAGCCTTTAAATCCACAATTATCTGTAAAATTTCTCTACTCTTATCTTTCAATAAGCTCCTTGGAGTATTAGTGAGTGTTTTGTTTTAATTCTTAAAGTTTTTCTCTAGTAATAGTTTTCTTCAAGAGTTATTTTTATAATTTTTCTTATAAAAGATAATTATATATACTAAATTAATTCTATTATTTCAATGAAGAAGATTTATTATTAAATTCTTCTTGTAATTGATTCTTGTAGACAATTACTGCTTACTGTTCTAATCACTTGTAGTGTATAACAAGTAAAAAAAATAATTAATTAATTCATTATTTAATTGTGGTTATAATAATTCTTATTATTATATTTCATAAGAACAGTCATAGTACTTTTGATTAATAGTAATATTATCAGCAGTTTCATAGACACATCTTACATTTGGGGGCCTGGCCATGTTTTTTGAACCTTTTACCCTTAATTAATATATTTTTAAGCTTTAAAATACATTAATTTCATTATTTTTTTCTTTCAATTTAAAGTTAAAATTATTTTTATTTTTGAAATTGTCTTAAAATCCTTTTCATTGAGGAATTTGGTTTAATTTTATACTGTTTTTACACATGGCTTTTTCACATCCAAAAACTTATAAAATTATTCTTTGAGATACTCTGAATTAATTTTGATTCAAAATCTTAAATTTCAATTCCTATCTCTTTAAGAAAAATAATTTTCTTCATATTAAAAAATAAAACTTATAAAAAATCTGGAAAATATTTTAAAAGTATAAAAAATAATTTTCTTTTATCAATCTTTTTCTCTAGTGTCTTTAATCAAATACTGTGCAGCTGGTAACAGACTCAGTAAAAGATACATTACTGGCACAGAATCTTCAGAAGCAGAATTTGAAGACAGTATTGAACTGCAAATTTCTAAAAGAGGCACTTTATTTAAAATAGAACAAGCCAAACAACCACCAAAAGGTGTGTCTTTTCTGTTTTCAATTCTTATTTTCTCTTGAATTGACATGGAAAATGGTGTATACCAGAAATGGAAGCAGCTATTCAGTCCAGCCAGATGGACCTGGACAAGGAAGAGGTAAGACCAGAACAAGGTCTGCCAAGTCTTCCTCAAGAAAGACACATATGGAGGATACCAGAGCTGCTACTCATTCCCCAAGGTCTGTACCAAAAAACTTTGATGTGAACTCTGAGCCTGAACTAATTGAAAGTAATGTTTTAAGGGCTGAACGACTTTCAAGTGGCAGCCATAGCAATATATCAGTCCAAATACTAAATTGGTTCAGAGAAGCAAAAGAAGAGGAATGGCAAATATGCCCAAGCCTTTGGCAGGAGGCCATGAACCCCTACTTACACATCAAGAGCTTTCTGGGTCAGGAGAAGACCATAGAAGTCTTAGGAGGGTGGAGACTATTGTCTTGCAAAGACAAGGTCAAAAAGATAAAAAATCTGTTGAAGAACCAAAGTATTTTATCTGTAGACCAGAAGAAGGAATTGGAAATGACCCCAGCTTTGGAAGAAGGCCTAGTGTTGTCTACCAGCTCCAAAACAGCTCCAGAAGCATCCAAAGAGAAGCCCAGAGGACCTCAGAAGAAGAAGAAAGGTCCCAAGAAACATCAGGGCAAGGGGAAAGGCAAAGCAAATTTGCACAGACCTTACCAACAAGGGTACAGGATCCCCAAATTGGAGCCTTCAGCTGTGGACAATGTCTTCCATATGGCCAGGACTCTTATGGAATTCACAGTCAAAGAGAAGGAAAGGATTAACAGGACTTTTCCATGCAAATAATAGATGAAATACAATTTGTTAAATATAGTATTGATGCAGAACTTGGAAAGTTTGATGCAAAGTTAAATAAACTAAAATCAGATATAAATGAATTAAAAAGGAATGACAAAAAATATACTGAGTGGTATAAGCTGACAAATGTAAGACTTGATTCAATCACCAATACATGTGACAGAATTCAAAGTAAGTTTCAAGCCAACAATGATGAAATGGAAGATATTAACATTTTAAAAATCAATGATCAGCTTAAAATTGTAAAAGATCATGTTTTGGAACTAATTAATAATACCAATCAGTTTTCCACACATTTGGCAAAAGGTGACAGTGAAAGGCAGAAGTTAAAGAATGAAATCATTGCAAATGTGGAGAAAATTCATAAGAATTATGAACCACATATCCCAAGACATTCTACACCTTTGGCTGAAGAAAAACCTTTTGTAAAAGGAAGCTTGACCTCATTTTTAGGAGAAAATTCTATTTGTGCAAAAGATATTCCCAAACTGGAAGAATGGCCAACATTATCTGGTGAAAGGGAATAAAATCATATTGATTTCATCAGAACAATTGATATGTTGCAAGAAGATTTTCACATACATGATGAAGTCATAGTGGGCAAGCCACACTGTTTGTTTACCAGACCTGCAAAGAAATGGTATTACAAAATGAGACTAGATCATGGTAAACATGATTGTCCTTGGCTCAAATGTGAAATGATCACAAAATGGGCTAAAAATTCTTGGAGATTTAAAATGGAAAATGCTTTTGAAAGTGCCATTTTTAACTCAGAAAAGGATAAACTACTTACTTGGTTCCTCAAGCAGAAAGACAGATTATCTGCCTTACACCCAGATATGTCTGAATCTATGATTAATATGAAAATATTAAGAAAATGTGGAGGAGAACTAGAACATTCTATCAGGTGCAGATGTGTAGAGCCCTGTTTAACAGAAGACTACATCAATGACATGGAAGATATAATTACTAGGACAAGAATTGGTAAAACCTGGATTAGAGTCCCTATGGAATCCAAAATGGTCTCTGAAACTTATGGAGAAGATAAGAGGCCTGAAAGACCTGTCTTGAAGTTTCATAAATGTGGAAGCACTTCAAATTTGGCCAACAATTGCACCAAAAAAGACAAATATTAATGAAGTTCAAGTCATTGAAGAAGTTAAGTGTACTGAAGAGAAAGAAGAATATGACCTAGATTCTGCAGTCTCTGAGGATACACCAGTAGAAGACTATCCCATTGAAAACATTACAGCTTTCTTTGAGGTCACAGAAGTCCATACTCACTTGCCACAGTACAGTGAGGATTGTCATAACCTGATCAATATCCAGGATGCCAGAATGTGTGAAACCAAACCTGCTACAGGTGAAGGATACACTACTGGAGAATCCCGTATCACATGAATCCTGATGAATGATATTGAAGCCAAAGTCAATTTGGATACAGGGGCATTTTGTACTTGTGTAGGCAAAGATTATCTTCAAGCCATACTCCTTGGATGGAAGCACCATCTACTACCAATAGAGGGTGTACAATTTAGTAGTTCCAGGAATAATATGTACCCTTTGGTCATATTGGATACTAATCTTGTATTTCCACAACCAGCAGGAAGTGTAATAATGAAAACGGAGAGAGTAGTAATGGACAATTGCACATCTCAGCACATCATTCTTGGGAATGACTACTTGAATATTTATGGTATTGACATTGATAACCATGAAGTCAGATATTGCACAATTGGAGAAAATAAAAGACAAAAATTTGCTTTTTCCAATATGCCAAAGCAAATATCTGTGATATCTTCTGTTAAAGATACTTATAGGGAAGAATTTGTGTCTAATCAACTTGATGAAGCACAAATTAATACATCATTATCACCCAAAATGAGGCATGATGTTATTTATGTATTATACACATATAAGAATGCCTTTGCTTCTGATAATGAACCATTAGGCACTATTAAAGGGCATGAATTTGATATTACTCTTGATATTGACAGACCATACCCTCCAGCACTTAGAAGAACAGCTTATCCAGCTAGTCCCAGATCTAGAGAAGCCTTGGAGAAACATATCCAAGAGTTGATCCAACTTGGTGTACTGAGGAAAGTAGGCCATAATAAAGAAGTTGAAGTGACAATGCCTGTTATTATTGCTTGGCATAACAATAAATCAAGGATGGTTGGAGATTTTAGAGCATTGAATACCTACACAGTTCCGGGTAGGTATCCAATTCCTAGAATTCAAGGAACCTTGACTTAATTGTCTAAAGCCAAGTATATACCATCAATGGATGCATTAAAAGGCTTTAATCAAATTTTTTTGATGCCCAAAACTAGGAAATTAATTAGAATTATCACCCATTGTGGTATTTATGAGTATCTTAGAATGCCATTTGGTATTAAAAATGCACCATCTCATTATCAAAGAATGATGAATACTATCTTCCCCACAGAATTATCTGAAGGATGTATTATCATTTATATTGATGATATTATCATATTTTATGATTCATGGTCTTTGCACCTTGAAAGACTTGAAAGAGAACCTGACAAAATTGCAGGAGTGAATATGAATATTTCACTCAAGAAATGTGATTTTGCCATTGAAGAACTTAAATATTTAGGAAATATTGTTTCTGGTTTGATCTTGGGTATTAATGTCAGCCTGTGACTCAAAGGCAGAGCACAAGCATGACAGCCAAATACCTTAAACAAATGGTAAAGCCAAGATACCACCAAAACATGGAGCTGAGAAAAATTAGCTCAAAATGTATCAAACAAAAGAGGAAACTCACCCCTTTCCATATATACAAGCTCCATCATCATAGGACAAAGAAAAACAAAGTTATTCCTGCTCAAAGTTGTTTCTGAGCATAAACCTTAATTGTCACCTCTCATCTGAAATAAATAGTGAGAGGCTTAACCCCATCTAAAGGGTATTAAAATTGAAGCCCTAAGTCAGTGCTATCCAATGGTACCAGCCAAACTGAGCTAGCACCAGTATTACAGATGTTATGGCCAAATTCAGGCCAAATAAGGGTGAATAAAATATTCACCTCTCATCTGACTTCTACAGTTTTAGTGTGAGATACCTAAAGTGAGGTCTTTTTGGAAAGGGAACAATCAGGGATATATGATGGTGCCATTCATTTCCCCATATCCCATTCAGAACAAAAGCTATAAGGCAAACAAGCCCAATACAGCTTTTTGCCTAAAACACTCATATGTACAAAAATCTTGTACATGGAATAACTTTGCCATATTTAATGATAGCCATATCAAATGAGGTATCATTGTGTATAAAACATAAAGGGCTACACACTGAACCAATTCTGAGTTTGATATCTCAAAGAATGACAAAGGTATGGCTGTTTTAAGGTCAAAATCCAACAGTTTGGCCAATACAGCCTTCCCATGGGATAATATCCCGTAGCTATTTTTATGAGGTGTCAAACAGACTAAAAGGCTGGTTTTTAATTTAATACCTCATAGTTTATTCAATACTGGGGTCCCATACAGGTTCTGTACACCATTCTATGTGTCATACACATCAGAATCAGGCTATGTGGTCCCCAGATGAAAGTTTTCATCCTGTATTGGTGAAAACTTTCCAGATGTGGTTTCAAAGCCACATCCAAGCCCAATACAGGTTATACAGGTCTTTTTCAAACCACAAGCCCATCCTAGAGAGTGAAAAATCTTCATTTCCTCTATGTGAAAAGGTCTAGCAGCCTTTTCACTCCATTTCAGGATAAAAGGAGGCCTTTTTCATTTCCAGAAAAGGAATCCCCATCCTGCTCTTGAATTCCCACGTATCAAAACTGTAAAAAAAGTTATCATCTTGGAAAATAAACAGGTTATACTTTAAACTTAAGTATTGTAGTTCTTATTATAGTAATTGAACTGGTAAGACTGCACCCAAGGCTTTCAGCAGTGCTCACCACCATTATATTATTATAGTAAAGCCCTCAATATGTTAATTTAACCATTTATTATCATAAATTAAACTCTTTATAAAGCTATTTTATCTGTTTCACAGTCATATTTAAAGCTGTAATTACTATCATACACCTTTATCATGAACTCAGGCTGACAATTGACAAAAACAAAGTGGAAGCAGTGTTACTCAAGCCAATACCCCAGAATAAGAAAGATCTGATGTCTTTTCTTGGCTTTGCCAGTTATTACAGGCAAAACCTGAAAGACTTTGCAATTCTAGCCAAGTCACTCTATAGAATTTGTGATCAACAGACAGTATTTGAGCTGACACAGGAAAGAATTAAAGCTTATTAGAAGATAAGGAAAGATTTTACAGAAGCACCTTTCCTCCTCATTCCTGACTGGAACATAGCTCTTAAATTGTACATTGAAGCATGTGGAGATGGATTTGGGGCAGCCCTACATCAGGTCCAAATTATTGATGACATACCTACAGAGGGACCAGTTTGTTACATCTCAACAAAAATCAAACCAACAGAAGCCAGATATGGTGAAACCCAGATGGAGTGCTTAAGCTTGGTATGGGAACTTGAGAAATTACACTATAATCTTGATGGCAGTGTTTTTGAAGTTATTACTGACTGTAATAATGTTAAATCAATTCTTAACATGAAACTCCAAACAGACATATGTTGAGATGGCAAATAGACATTCAATAATACATAGGTAACATGACTATAGTTCATAAGGCAGGAAACATTCACAAGAATGCTGATGGAAATTAGCCAATACTCCCAATAACCCAGCTTATGTACCTTTGTAAGCAGAACCACAGATTACAATCGAAGGAATTAACATAACTGATATTGGGACTGAATTATTTGAAGAAGTCAGGGAATCTTATAAGCAAGACAAGAATTGTCATATCTTGACTTCTTTATTAGATAAAGATTGCAAAGATACATCTTTAGTCAATGAACTGGATGAAGTTTGGAAGAATTCCTATTATGAAGGAAGATTTCACTTGTTTGATGGGATAATTTACCACAGAACCAAACATTCTTGTGTAATGACACTGTGTAGCAGATTGTGTATCAATACCATTCTTCATGAATGCCATGATAGCATCTACTCTGGAAACCTGTCAGGAGACCACTTGAAAAAGTGAAGAACTGTGCATGGTGGCCATCTTGGAGAAAAGAAACCATGGAACATTGCCATACCTGTGATAGATGCCAAAAGGCAAAGAGGAGTACAGGCAAGAGATTTGGACTGATGAGTCATATTCAAGAACCAATTTCCCCTTGGGAAGTTGTTCATATGGATTGGGTTACAGCACTTCCTCCAAGTGTTGACAGAAGCAATAATGCATGTTTAGTCATTGTAGACAGATATAGCAAAACTCCCATATTCTTACCATGTCATAAAGATGACACTGCTATGGATACAGCTCTTCTTCTATGGAGTAGAGTTATTGCCCATACAGAATTATTTGAGAATATCATAAGTGACAGAGATTCCAAACTCACATCTGCACTTTGGACCAATCTTCACAGATTGTTTGGGACTAAGTTATCATTCTCAACAGCATATCACCCTCAGACAGATGGACTAGCAGTGAGAATGATTCAAGCTTTAGAGGACATGATCAGGAGATTTTGTGCTTATGGGTTAGAATTCAAAGACTCAGATGGCTTTACCCATGACTGGTGCACTCTAATACCTGCATTGGAACTGGCATATAAGACATCAGTTCATTCTTCTACAGGCCAAATTCCTGCTATTTTAAAAAAAGGATGTAATCCAGGACTCCCAGCAGAAACACTGAGGAAAGAATTGATTGACATTCATCCTACAGATTACAGCTTCAAGATAATGCTTGATGAAGTGAAACATCATACAATACAGAGTATGAATGACGCTTTTGAGTATGCAAAACAGAAGTGGGAAAAGAGTCATAAAGTAACAGACTTCAAAGTAGGGGACTTGGTTCTAGTTTCAACCTTTAATTTTAATAATATCAAAGGCCCAAAGAAACCTGAAGATTATTATGTAGGGCCCTTTTGTTATTGTTGCCTTACATGGAACCAATGCAGTTCAAGTGGACTTGAGTGGTGAATTACAAAATAAACACCCAACCTTTCCAGTCAGCTTGAGAAAACCTTATCAACCAGCTGAAAAAGAATTGTTTCCTTTAAGGAACAAAACTCCTTTGACTATACCACCAGTGGAACAGAGTAAAGACAAAAAGATGAAGAAAGTCGTTAAAGAAAGGAGACTTAGGGGTAAAAATCAAAGAGAATATCTTGTCAGATATAGAAATTCAGTACATGAAGAGCCATGGATGGCAGAATCAGAAATACCTGACTCAGATATACTCTTAAGAAGATTTAGACATGAAAGAAGGCCAAAAGCCTGAATATGTCAAGAAATTTGCTTTGGATTACTTGATCTGAGTAATGTAAAGAGGTTGGAAAGTGGAAATTAACCCCCTTTGGGGCCTTTCTTCTTTATATCATTGATAAAATTGTAGTAAAACTCTTTTTGGTGGGAGGGAATGTGAGTGTCAGGCTGAGTCTATGAAGAGGTGATAATAAAGAGTATTTACAAGCTAAAGTATTACTGTGACATGGATAATGATGTTAAAAAATGGGTTTTAAAAAAATCAAAGGGCTTTACTAATGATTATTAGTGGTGGTGAGCGCTGTTGAAAGCCCTGGGTGCAGCTTTACCTGTTGGATTACATTAATAAAGTCTACAATACTAAAGTTTATAGTATAACCTGATTATTTTCCAAGAGTATAACTGTTTTTGACAGTTGTACTACATAGGAATTCAAGAGCAGGATGGGGATTCCTTTTCTGGCAGTGAAAAGGCCTCCTTTTATCCTGAAATGGGGTGAAAAGACTTCTAGACCTTTTCACGTAGAGGAAGTGAAGATTTTTCACTCTCAAAGACAGGCCTGTGGTTTGCAAAAGGCCTGTATAGACTGTATTGGCCTCAGATGTGGTTTTGAAACCACATCTGGGCAGTTTTCACCAATACAGGGTGAAAATTTTCATCTGGGGACCACACAGCCTGATTCTGACGTGTATGACACATAGAATGCTGTACAGAAGCTGTATTGAATGAACTATGAGGTATTGAAGTGAAAACAAGCTTCTTTGTCTATCTGACACCTCATAATCATGGTTATGGGATATTATCCCATGGTAAGGCTGTATTGGCCAGACTGTGGGATTTTGAACTTAAAAAAGCCATATCTTATACACAATGGTACCTTATTTGATATGGTTATCATTAAATATGGCAAAGGTATGCCATGTACAAGATTTTTGTACATATGCATGTTTTAGGCAAAAAGCTGTATTGGGCTTGTTTGCCTTATAACTTTTGCTCTAGATGGGATATGGGGAAATCGATGGCACAATCAAATAGCCCTTATTGTGCTATTTTCAAAAAGACCCCACTTTAGGTATCTCGCACTAAAACTGTAAAAGTTAGATTAGAGCTGACTATTTTATTCACCCTTATTTGGCCTGAATTTGGCCATAACCTCTGTAATACTGGTCCTAGTTCAGTTTTTCTGGTACCATTTGATAGACCTGACTTAGAGCTTTATTTTGAATAACCATTTGATTGATTTGAGCCTCTTACTCTGTATTTCAGATGAGAGGTGAAAATTAAGGTTTATGCTCAGCAACAACTTTGAGCAGGAATAACTTTGTTATTCTTTGTCCTATGGTAATGGGACTTGTATATTTGGAAAGGGGTGAGCTTCCCCTTTCCTTTGATACCTTTTGAGCTGATTTGGCTCAGCTCCATTTTTTGGTGGTATCTTGGCTATACCATTGGTTTATGGTATTTGGCTGTCATGCTTGTGCTCTGAGTTTGAGTCACAGGCTGACAGTGAGCCTTGAGGTATATTTTACATACCCAAATAGGCCACAATTATCTTAAAAATCAATTCTGAACTATGAATAACCCATAAGTAATGCATATATTCAAAATTCATCATTTTTGATTTAAGAAAAGATGAATAACTTTTTATTGAGTAATAAAATCCATGGATTTAAGGCCAGATTTGGATTCTACACAAATTTTCACCTAGGGTAGCTCCATAGAGTGAATAAGCTTAAATCAATTTTGAGGTGGTAATATGGAAAATACTTCAATACCACATAAAAGATCCGTGAGAATTTTTGTTTTTCTCAATTTCATGCCAAAATAATAGGAATGTGAGAAATCCCATGTTACATATACACTATGAATTGTGTTATGCATTTTTTTGGAAATTAATATTATGGTATTCTGACTTACACTTTTGGTACACCCATAGTGGATATCTCACTTTAAGCCTGAATTTCTATTTTGACGTAAAAAATAGTCAAGGGGGACGAAAGACATCAAAGAGAGCCAGGGTACCCAACTTCTGAGGCCTTTGAGGCATGGAAAGCTCCAAAGCTTGGATCCATGGCTGATCTTGGACCAATTAGTAAACCAAAACCATTTGGGAACTTGGTTACCAAGTCAAAACCTCATTATATCATAAGAAAATAACAAATAAGCTGCTATTTTGACATGCCAAGGAGGTAAAGAGCAACTTAGACTCCTGTAACCATTTCAATTCTTGATTATTTTCCATGGATAAACCCCAAAAAAAAATTCAAACCCTTTTTGGACTAATATCCATTGATTTACCTCATAGCAACGAGCCATATACTGCCACCAGGGCGTTTCTTGTGTAACTGGATAGCCAGTGATATATTGTTGCTTGAATTGATACTATGATATACCTTTGTAGCTATCTGAATGTTCTAAAATAATTCTTAGAAAGTTCTTTCAAAGCTCCCCTGATAGAGAATTATTATTGATCTTTCTGCAATATTTTACAAATTATTTTCATAGCTCACCCTAAAAGATCAAGTTCATGAGGCTATATACTGACAATAAATGAAATCATTTAGAAATTATACCTTAGATGAGCTCAAAAGAAATGAATTAAAGACAATATGCAAAATCAATCAAAGGTGTTACTTGAGCCTGAAATGTTTTTTTTCAAAATTTTCCTTTGATATGTTAAAGTAAATCTTCATTATTGTAGATAAAATACCAATTTGATTTCTCTAGCTTTTGAGAATAATAATTAATAATGAATACAATAAAATAATTCAGTAAATTACCAGTACTTTAAATCTATAATTGATTTAAGTAGCTATAATTAAAACTATTTTCTTTGATAAGATCATCAAACCTGTTTAAAAAATGGAAGTGCCTACTTGGTAAGATCACTCATAGAGAAACATTTTGTTCGAATTTTTTGTGTTGAAAATACCTAATATTATTGAAACATAAAGAATGGAATGACAAACCATAAATGAAAAGCAGACCTCTTTTAGGGGTTTTACCATTGAAAAATAAGTGAAAACCCCATTAACTTCCCAAATTTGTGCCTTCAAGTAGATTTTGGGGCTCTAAAAATATCTCAAAAGCATAATTCTCTTGACAGAACTGTATTAATCATTTATATTGGGGGGTTTAATATGCTTAATTTGTTAAACCCCCTTCCAAAATAGTCAAACATAGGTTTTTGGAACCCAGGGCCATCCCCTGGGTTGAGGGACTTGTTTTATCAAGCTACTGAAATGAACCCCTGGATTCTTGCAAGGATTATTTTGGAAGAGTTACTTTTGAAAACTTGGTGAAAACCCTGTGAAATGGCTAAATTGTTGCCACAAAAGGGGTTTTGGGTGTCCAAAAAACTTTCAAATAGAGAATCATTGGCAAAGAATCTTTTGGCATATTTTTTCCAGCAAATTGGCCATTTTCATTAGGGTTTACTATGGCCAATCAGCTGAAATATCCAAAAACAGTCAAAAATGTATTTTCTGAACTCTGTGACATACCACTAGTGTCTTCCAAAACAGGTTTGTGAGCGTTTTCACTAAAGCTACTATGAAAACACCCCAGACCCATGCGAAACCTTATTTTGGGGCCTTTACCCTGAAAACCCTATGACATTGCCGGATTTGGGCCATAGTATCAGTTTTTGCAGTCTAAATGTCTTTTGAACAGATAATAACCTTCACAGTACTCTATGAAGTATTTCTTCCAAAAAATTGGATTTTTCATTTGAGCTGTAATATGCTCAAGTGAGTAAAAACCCCAAAAAACTGTCAAATATAGCTTTTCTGGTCCCTGGGGAATCCCCCTGGTGTATTATACCACAGTTTCGGTTTTTTTTACTACAGCTACTGCAAATAACCCCTTAAAACGGTGGGAGATCTTATTTAGGGGGTTTTCCCATGCAAAACCAAGTGAAATCCCTGTGACATGGCCAAACTTGGGCTAAATAATAGGTTCTGGGTGTCTGAACACTTGTAGAATACATAATCACTTTCACAGAATTGTATAGAATATTCATTCCATGAAGTGGACCTTTTTCTTGGGGTCTACTATGGCTGATTGAATAAAAAATCCTAAAAACAGCCAAAATAGCTACTTTTTGACCTTAGGAAATATTGCTTGTATTCTTCCATGTTCTGAGGCTTGTTTTCTCCAGCTTCTCCAACAGCTTCCCTGATCCTTTTTTACAACTCTGTTAGGGGTATTTGATATGAAAAACTGGGTGAAACCCTATGAAATGGTAGAATATATATGGGTTTGGAAGGTCTAAATAGCTTTAAAATATGGAATTATCCCTAAAGTAATGAGTGTAATGTTTACTCTGCAAGTTTTATTGGTAAATAATTGATTGAAAGAAATACCATGTTGGTAAGAGCTCCTGAAAATTATTGAAGCTTTTTTTGGCCTTCAGTTAATCTCTAAACCCAATTTCCCAACTTGAAATGTGATATAATTTACTTTAAGTATGGCAGAAGGTTTAATTCATTACTCAGATTTGACATTATTAAGAAGTAAAATCATTGTTTTTTTGTGATCTTAATACATTTTCAATTTTTTATTATTGAACTTTTCTGGCTAGACATTTCTCCTCCACAGTTAAATAAATATTCCACTTCTATATATTTGATTATTGTGGCTTTATTTTACTATTTTTATGGAACTATATTATGCACATCCAAAAAAGATTTTCCAAAACTTATCTCAGTTTCATAAAGCTAAAAATGATTGAAGAAATTGCAGGGTTAGATAGCTCAACCTCTAAAACTCCGGAAAGAGTTTATAGAGGTATAATATTTCAATTTTACCATATTTGAAACTATAAAGATGTCAAATAGTTTCCTCTAATATAATGGAAACTTCCCCCAAACTCAATATCATAGAATTGCAAAAATATTACTTTTTCATGACATAGTTATATTTCAGGAAGATAATGGGAACTTTTATTCCAACCCTCAGGAAAATATAATCAACATTTAAGGATTTTTTGAGGCATAAGGTATGACTGGCCTACCAGTCACACAGAAAAAGCCCTGGTGTGCTATTTGCAATTCTACATAGAAATGAGGTTAAAACTTCAAAAATTCATTAAAAATACAATTCTTAATGAATATTTCTGAAACTTTTAGGACAGATTGAAAACTGTAAGCTTCATATAAAAACAAAAAAATTATCCTTTTAAAAGTAAAATTAAAAGTTGTACTTACAGTCCATTTTTGATGATTCCATGTTAAACACTGAATCTTCAAAAATTCACAGAAAATACACTCTGTGATTAAATTTCCAATAAAATTTATAAATTCGATAAATAAATTATTCTTTTTGAATCAAAGAAGATTTACAGTTGTTACTCCTTTTATTTTTAACCATAAATGGGTTGGCAGTCATGTGAAAGCCTCAATTAAGTAATTATGATAATATTATGTGACAACAGATGATGCAGTCACTAATCCAAAAGGTTTTATTGTTTTCTTACTCACTGGTTCTTCATTTTTCTCCATGACACGCAGCTGTGAGCTGTTTTAGACTTAAAAGAGGCCTCCTCTTGCTGTTTTTTCCAAAATCATCATATTATTCAATTATACCTTTATTACCAACAAGTGAGTATTAGTTAAACTTTTCTTAAGTGTTTAATTCTTTCATAATAAATCAGAAAGACTTGAAATGATAGAAATAAACTATATATTGTTGTAATCTTGTTATAAATCAATTTTGATCCTTTAAATCCACAAATATCTGTCAAATTTCTCTACTATTATCTTTCAGTAAGTTCTTTGGAGTATTAGTGAGTTTTTTGTTTTAATTCCTAAAGTTTTTCTCTAGTAATAGTTTTCTTCAAGGGTTTTTTATAATTATTCTTATAAAAGATAATTATATACATTAAAATAATTCTATTATTTCAATAAAGAAGATTTATTATTAAATTCTTCTTGTAATTGATTCTTGTAGACAATTACTGCTTACTGTTATAATCACTTTTACTGTATAGAAATTAAAAAAGAGAATTAATTAATTAATTATTCAATTGTGATTATAATAATTTTTAGCATCATATTTCATAAGAACAGTCATAGTACTTTTGATTAATAGTAATATTATCAGAAGTTTCATAGACACATCTTAAAAACCCTATAGAGTCCAAAATAACTCCAAAGACTTCTAAAGAGGATAAAAGACATGAAAGACCTGTCTTTAATTGTTTTAAATGTGGGAGAACCTGAAATTTGGCCAAAATATGTAAAGAAAAGACAAAAATAAATGAAGTTCAAGTCATTGAGGAAGCTGAGTTTGCTGAAGAGAAAGAATAATCTAACCAGGATTCTGAAATCTCTGAGGACACACAAGCAGAGGACTATCCAATTGAAAACATCACAGCTTTATTTGAAGTGAATGAAGTCCATAGTCACTTTCTACCATATAGTGAATACTGCTACAACCTCATCAATATCCAGGAGGCCAGAATGTGTAAGACTTACCTGCTGAAGGCAATAGCTACACTTCTGGAGCATCTTTTATTAAATAAATTTTGATCAATGATGTTGAAGCCAACTTCAATTTGGACACAGGGGGCTTTTTCACTTGTGTAGGCAAAGACTACCTTCAAGTCATATTTTCTGAATGAAAAAACCATTTATTACCAAAGAAGGTGTGCAATTTAGTAGTTCCAGTAATATTATGTACCCTTTAGGTATATTGGAAACTCATCTTGTACTTCCACACACTGCTGGAAGTGTGAGAATGAAAACAGAGATAGTATTAATAGACAATTTTCAATCTTGACATATAAATCTTTGAAATGATTACTTAAATATCTATGTTATTGAGATCAATAACCATAAAGACAGATATCTTATGATTGGGGAAAAGAAAGGACAAAAATTGGCTTTTTCCAATATTACCAAATGAATATCAATAGTCGTTCCAAATAAAGATACATATAAGAAGGGATTTGTGACAAATCAGCTTGGTGAAGCAAAAACTAATCCAACATTATCATCCAAAATGAAGCAATAGCTTGTTGATTTGTTATACACATATAAGAATGCATTTTCTTTCAATAATGAACCATTAGGCACTATTATGAGGCATGAAGTTGATATTACCCTGTCACAACCATGGGAAAGACCCCTCCCAATTGGATTTTTACAAAAATTCAAGCCTCCACCAATATATTCCCAATTACAAATATTATCATTTGTAGACCAAACCCATATTATCTGGCCATGCATGACCCCAAACATCATTCATGGCCCTCAGGCCATATCCTGTTTAATTGGTACCTTTGGCCAATTCTTCACCCTCCAAACCCTAGGTAGTTTCTTTAATTTTAGGCCTGGGGTCTTTGGCCCCTGGCCCACCCCCTTTGATTAGGGGGTTCTGGGCCATTTAGCCCCCAGTGGCCTTCCGGCCATGGGACCAATTAGGCCCCTTTTGGTCTAATTCCAATGAGGCCAAAAGAAGCCAAGGGGCAAGCGCACCTGAGCCAAAGATTGTCCTCTGGCAACCACCATAGGCCCAGCAAGGCTCCCCCTCAATTCAAGGGAAAACCTTTTCCTCAGTTATGGACCCCAAACTGCAGGAACCAGGAATGTGGCATATATGGTATTATATACCATTATGCACCATTTTTCTTCAGAAATTCCATGGTAATAGTTTCAAGACCCCCTTACATCATTTCAAATCAAGTCCCCAGATCCATCACTCAACTTCAAAGACAGGTTTCAGTCATCCAGTGTTGCAATCCATGGTGGCCATCAGAATACTTTTTGAGGACACCAACCAACTGGTCCTTCAGATTCTGGTTATTTAATTTCAACAGTATTCACCCCAAGGGAATACTGGCCCAGGAGTCTGAAAGGGCAATTTCAAGATGTTAATCATGAAAATTAGTTGTCAAGGCATCAAGAACTCCAGAACTTCTTGGACAGCCCAATTGGTCCATACAGGCAGTATTCAGACAACCTGTATTGCATTGGCCCATTTTGGCCAATTCATATTTCAATGTCAAAATTCAAGACACACAGTTCATCTCTCAAGATGGCCAGATATGTATTGACCCAAAACGGTCAATAAAGCTGGGTGATCAACCCTCCAGGAGCAGTCTTCAGCTTTTCACATTTACTGGCTACCTTTTCTTCCCTGGGGAATTTTTCCATAGTTAATTAATATATTGGATTTAACTCTATTCTTATTTTCTTTTCAATTATTAAAGGTAAAGACTGATCATCATAATTCAGTCATTAGCACCTTTTTCTTCACCTGTCAGTGGATATTGGTGGTCATATCCCTTACTAATTCCATTGTTCTTTCAGGCAGGTTGAAAAATTGAATTGAGAATTCATTTTGTTGGCTCTTTGGCCTTTGGCTTCATTCTCATCTTTGTCATATCTTGTACTTGCTCTTATTTTCTTTCAAAGAAATATATTCTTCTTGTACTTTTTTTATCATTTTGGAGCCCTCCAAGTGAGATTTTGATTCCTGAGTTCCAGGCCACTCTTGCTTTCCCTAAGAGCCCCTGTGACATATCCTGAATATTGATAGACCATACCTTCCAGTACTTATATGGCCAGCTTACCCATCAAGCCCCAGAACTATAGAAGCCTTTGAAAAACATATCCAAGAGTTAATACAACTTGGTGTACTGAGAAAAAGTAGGACATGATGAGGAAGTTGAAGTGACAACTCCTGTCATAACTGCTTGGAATAATGATAACTCAAGGATGGTTGGAGATCTTAGAGCTCTGAATACCTACACAGTTCCAGATAGGTATCCCATTCCTAGAATCCAAGAAACCTTGACCCAATTATCCAAAGACAGGTACATAAATTCAATGGATGAATTGAAGGGCTTTTATCAGAATGTTTTGATTCCAAAAGCCAAGAGATTACTTAAAATTATCACCCACTGTGGTATTTATGAGTATCTTAGAATGCCATTTGGGATTGAAAATGCTTCATCTCATTATAAAAGAATGATAAATACCATCTTACCCACAGAATGATCTGAAGGATGGATCATTATTTATATTTTCAGACTCATGATCTTTGCACCTTGAAAGACTTGCAAGAGTACTTGAGAAAGTTCCAGGAGTGAATATGAATATTTCATTCAAGAAATGCAATTTTGGCTTTGAAGAACTTGAAGAATTGGGACATATTATTTCTGGCTCAAGTTTGGGTATTGATAAAAATAAATTATCAGCAGTTTTACACAAGCTAAAACGCCAGAATAAAAAAAGAGATGATGTATTTTTGTAGATTTGTAAGTTAAAATTTTGCAATTCTAGCCAAGTTAATTGATAGAATCTCTGATAAAAATAAAGTATTTGAGATTAAACAAGAGAGAATTGAAGCTTATGATATGATAAGAAAAGCTCTTACAGAAGAACATTTACTCCTTATTCCAGACTGGAATATACCTTTTAAATTGTAAATTGATGTATGTGGAGATGGATTAGGGGAAGCCCTACATCAAGTCAAAATTATTCATGAATAACCCACAGAAGGACCAATTTTTTATATCTCAAGAAAAATAAATCCAACAGAAGCCTGATAAATTGCAAGCCAAATTGAATCCTTATGTTTGGTATGGGCACTTGGGAAGCTACACTATTACCTTGATGGAAGTGTTTTTGAGGTGATAACTGACTAATGTGGTAAAATAGCTTCTGAAAATGAAAAATCCCAACAGACACATGTTGAGATGGCAAATAGCCATTCAATAATATAGAGGAAACATGACTATATCTCATAAATCAGGAAATATACATAAGAATGCTGATGGACTTAGCATGTGGGATTTTGCCAACACCCCTGATAACCCAGCTTATGTGCCTTTAGCAGAAGAACCACAAATTACAATTGAAGGCATTAGAAAAACTGACATTGTTAATGAATTCTTTGAAGTAGTCAGAAATTTATATAAACAACGCAAGAATTGCCATATCTTGAAATCCTTACTGGAAAAAGACTGCAAAGACACAGCTTTTGGTACTTCACTGGATGAAATATGGAGAACTTCCTATTATGAAGGAAGATTTCATTTTTTTGACTTCATAATCTACCACAGAACCAAACATTGTGGTGTAATGACATTATGCAGTAGATTTCTTATTATTACCATCCTTCATTAATTTAATGATAGCCTCTATTCTAGACACCTGTCAGAGGACAGAACACTTGAAAAAGTCAAAAACTGTGCATGGTGGCCGTCTTGGGGAAAAGAAACCATTGAATATTGCCATAAGTGTGACAGATTACAAAAAAGCAAACAGAAGTATGGGCAAGGAATTTGGACTTATGATCCATATTCAAGAACCAACATCCCCTTGGGAAGTTTTTCACATGGATTGGGTCACAGTGTCAGCCCATGACTCAAAGGCAGAGAACAAGTATGACAGCCAAATACAATAAACCAATGGTAGAGAGAAATACCACCAAAGCGTGGATCTGAGCCAAACCAGCTCAAAAGGAATCAAAAAAAAGAGGAATCTCACCTGTTTCCAAATATAAAACTTCCATCATCATAGGACAAAAAATAACAAATTTCTTGCTTCTCAAAGAAGTTGCTCAGCATAAACCTTAATTTTTACCTCTAATCTGAAATCCAGAGGAAGAGGCTTAACCCCAAAAAATAGGTATTCAAATTGAGGCTCTAATTCAGGGGTATCCAATGGTACTAGCCAAACTGAGCTAGCACCAAAACCTACAGAAGGTATGTCTAAAGTGAAGTTAAATAAGGGTGAATAAAATATTCACCTCTCATCTAACTTCTACAGTTTTAGTGTGAAATACCTAAAGTGGGGTCATTTTGGAAAGAGCACAGTAAGGGATATCTGATGGTTCCATCCATTTTCCCATATCTCATCTGGAAACAAAGTTATGCAGCAAAACAGTTCCATACAGATTTTGAGAAAATCATATATCTGGATAACAAACATTGAACATGGCATAACTTTGCCATATTTAATTTTACCCATACCAAATGAGGTACCATTGTGTAGATAATATCCAGAGCTACACAATGAGCCAACGTTGAGCTCAATATCTTGAAAACTGAGAAAGTTAGAACAGTTTTGAGTTTAAAATCCCACAGTTTTGCCAATACACCTTTACTGTGGGATACTATCACATAGCTATAATTATGAGGTGTCAAATAGACTAAGAAGCTTGATTATACTTCAAACCTCATAGCTCACTCAATACTGGGGTCCCATACAGGTTCTGTACAGCTTTCTATGCGTCATACACATTAGAAGAGGGATGTGTGGTCCCCAGATGAAAATTGTCACCTTGTATTGGGAAAAACTGCGCAGATGTGGTTTCAAAGCCACATCTGAGCTCAATACAGAGTATACAGGCCTTGTGCAAACCACAAGCAAGTACTCTGAAGTGAAAAACCTCCATTTCCTCCACATGGATGGTCTAGAGGACCTTTCCACCCCATTTCAGGATAAAAGGAGGCCTTTTCTCTGCCAGAACAGGAATTTCCATCCTGATATTGAATTCCTACATAGTACAACTGTTCAAAAACAGCTATACTCTTGGAAAATAACCAGGTATACCTTAATTAGTATATGTTAGTTTTTATTATAGTAACCCAACTGGTAAAACTGCACCAAAGGCTTTCAACAGCACTCAACACCACTATTCCTCATAGTAAAGCCCTTACATTATCCACTATAAACCTTTTTTAACTCAATAATCTGTGTAAAAGTCAGATTTAAAGCTGTATGTACATCTAATACTACTTCATCATAGACTCAGTCTGACAATTTAAGGGCCTGGCCATGTTTTCTCAACTTTTTGGACTATTTTTGGCATAAAAGTGAGTTTTTCTCTTAATTTTCCTCCTTAACATCATTGTTTCTTTTTTTAGGCATAAAATCTTAAAAAAATAATATGTTATTATATTCAGGTTATTTCTCTAAGTATTTAATTTACAGATATGACATAAAAATGTTATATGTGTAGTTTTTCATGGAGAATACAATGTTTTAATTAGTTTTACATTTTTCTCATTGGTTTCTGAGATAAGCAAGAACTTATGCCTTTTTATGGCATTTTTGATTATTATGCAGTAAGTATTATCTTTACAGATATGAAATAAAAATTATATATATGTATTTTAGCTTGAGGAATCTAATGGTATAATTTGTTCACATGTTTATTCATTAGATTCTGAGGAAATAAATAATTTGTGCCTATTTATGGCATTTTTATCTATTTTTTATGAAAATATTTCTAATTCGTATTATTAGAATATGTATTATAAGGTTATTTTGTGACGTTTTTGGATATGTGTTCATATCTCAAAGGCTCACAGTTAGAATACTACACAATTTCTTTTGATATCATTATTAATATCAGATCCATGTGGGATTTAGTCCATAATAGGCCAAATCACAGTACCCTATTTGAAAGTAATCCTTGAGAATGTACAAAAAAAGAAAAGATGAGTGATGGTTAGCTGGACCCACCAAGGAATTTCTGCAAAGGCCATTCTTTTCTCATTCAAGTTTGTGGTACTCAAAAAAATTGAGTCAAATTCTAATTGATAGAAGCTTAAATAAATCAAATTTAATTACCCATTATCTATTTTGGTGAATTTTTATTGGGAAAATTTAATCTCTCATTTGAAAAAAGTCAAAAACAATCCTTCTTTTGGAAGGGGAAAAAGTGAGAACCGTTAAATGGAACGTTTTTCATAAAATCATAGTCCAAGAGTCAGTCACTTTTGCAACAATTGACTTGGCTTCATTTCCTTTTCAAGTGAGAGAATTCTGTAAATAGAAAAGGGAAAGAAGTCCAACAAGGAACCCACAAGGAAAAATTGAGAGGAGGGAGCAAACAAAGTGTGAGTTGGTTTTTTATATTTCAATTCTATATCCATTTTCAACAGCTTATGTGGTACCCTCATTGGGCCCAGTAGAATAATATTTCCTTTAGTAAGTTTAGATTGAGCTAATTCAATTTGGGTTCCTATAGGGAATGCATGTCTGTGTGTGGAATAAATCTCATTGGGCTAAAGTTGCTTGCAATAAATATGGTTACAGTCAGGCTTCAAAAGGCCTCCTCACAAATGGAAGCTGGAATTATCTGATTACTTAAGCTTCCTTCAGCCACTTTTTAATTCTTGAACCTTTGGAAAGATTAATGAGGCAAGAAGGTATAGAAGAAATTAGGTTTTTTCATTTACACGACCAGAAGCTCTTTCAAAGAGTTTCTTATTTCACTAAAATAAAATCCAGTCCCTTTGGATTAATGGTAATCTTCACATTCATTGGATTAATCATTTACCTCATAAAATTCAGACCATTTGAAATAATGAGTGATGTTCAGGTCAATCAATGGGATCAATTATCATAGTTTTTGTTTTGCAAAAGGGACTTCATGAACCCAATATAAACAAATGGGGAATTACTCAAGGGAGTCCTTTGAAACATTGATTGGCGCAAATCTACAATGAATAACACACAATCTGGAATGTATGGAGCTTTTGGGAAAATCACAGGCTCAAAAGAAGACTGGTGGGACCAACATGAAAATATGAACTTGGTGGGTTGCATTCTGGGTCCATATTTACAATACATTGGATATAAATTCTTTCAAAAGATTAAATAAAACTCAAAAACATTAGAACTCCCCTTCTTTGATCAAGTTAATTATGAAAAGCCACAAAGTTCCAAAAATGAGGGGCAGTTTGAGTTTGCTTCTGCTCTCACTTTCACCCTGAACAGATCCAAACTTTGGCCTCATTTTGATAAGGATGTATTATTGTAGGCTTTGGGATGGTGATATCAAGCTGATAAGTGGACAGGCCAGATTCAAAAAGCTCAATCAAAGTGTTGTACTGGGGGGAATTCATTTTCCCAAATGAGCATTTCTGGGTTCATCTATCAGAATTTCATGGGCTGATTCAGATAGCTTGGGAAAGTAGTACATTCTTTCATCATACTCATCTGGAAGAATGCAGAAAGTTCATGACCTTAGTGGGAATTTCCACTCAATACTCAACCACATTAGGAAGAACCATTTTACAAAGAAGGGTTTTAATCCAAAAAATGTGGTTTTTTGAAGTGATGCTTGGCCCAAAATACCCAATGAAAAAAATTTGTTTCATTTTAGGTCTGAGCAGGCCTATTAATACCATATTGAAGAAAATCTTTATGCTCAACCTAATCAAGTTGCAATTGTTGACAGTTGGCTTTTTGTAAACAGAGGAATGTGGAAAAAGAAGATCATTGTGGAAAATCCCCTTCAATTTACAGCACAAGGGAAACTGGTCACAAAATAAATGCCAAATTTAAGGTATTTTTCATTTTTCTTAATTTATCACTTCAATGAAATTTTATTTCCAATAATACAAATCCTTCATCTCGACTCTTACGTTTTTAGATTCAAAAATTATATACAACAAGAATTTTATGCAGAGTTCATATTGAGAGATTATTACCAGGATCCTACTCTATTTTTGAATGATGAAATAATGTCAGATTTTGAAACTGAAACCTTGGTAGGGGAAATTGTAGAAGCTAAATGTAATTCAAAGGTCTCCAATAAAATACTACGCCTCCTTAAAAACTTGTCTCTATTAACTATTCAAGAGGTCATAGAATATGTCTTTCAATTCTGAAAAGGTAACAAATTCAATATACTACAGCAAAGTTGATATAATGTTTTTTTTAAATTATAAATCAAAGAATATTCCGAGAAGATTTATCTTTTAGGTTGCTTCTCAAAAAAGGGGACTTTCGGGAAGATAATCAATCCTTTTTGTGATTATCTGGGGTCCAAAAAAAAAAATTTCTTTTTTTTGAAGTTTTTTCAGTTCATAATGCAAGAACAATATAGGGATTTAGAGGAATTTTGGGAGGCCTTTCTTCTTGAAAATAAAAAATCAATTTCCATTATTCCACTTCTTGAATAAGGATCATATCAAAATGACAATATTATATATTTCTCATGAGAAGAAAGTTTTCAATATTTAATCAATACCTTTCCATGGAATGATTTGAATAAAAAGAAAATAATAAGTAATAAGTAAAAAGACCACAGATATTTTGCAAAATTAGGGCTTTTTAACAAAATTTGTGAGGTCATAATCATAATTTTCTATTGAAGCTATTATTCTGAAAAGCTTTAATCATCTGATATCAAACAATAACCTTAATAATTGTCCCTTAATAAAATGAGAAACAGCTATTGATGAAAGAAATAAAACAAAACCAACATTTAGCTTACTTCCTATATAGTAGTCTTCAAATGAAATAAATATGTGTTTTCTCTTGTGAAGCTTCCAATGTTTCAATTTTTAAGAAAAATGAAAATAAATCTAAAAGCCCATATCAAATTTCAGTTACTTGCACTGTGTCAGCCTGTGACTCAAAACCATAGCACAAGCATGACAGCCAAATACCATAAATCAATGGTATAGCCAAGATACCACCAAAACATGGATCTGAGCCAAATAAGCTCAAAACGTATCAAAAGAAAGAACAAACTCACACCTTCCCAAATATAAAAGTACCATCACCACAGGACAAAGAATAACAAAGTTGTTGCTGAGCATAAACCTTAATTGTCACCTCTCATCTTAAATACAGGGGAGTGATATTTCCACGCCTCAACCTAAAATCTACGCCTACGCCTATGCATAAAATTGTGGATTTAGATACGCCTTCATGCCTTTCATGGATGTAGTTTGCTAAATCCACGCATCCAACTGCTTACTAAATCCACGCACCAATTTTTTTTAATCCAAAATAACTATAATTTTACAGTTACCCACTTTCAATTTTGATGTTCATATGAGTCTCTAAGAAAGGTTTTGATAGCTCAGCATATGTCAAAGTACTTGCTACAGCTGTTCTGACATAAAGAAATAACCACCATAAGGACAGGAAAATAAGATCTAATCAGAGATTTTAATGATTAGAAATGTACACACCTTGCCAAAGTACGCTTCCTCTGTTGTACCTATAATTCATAAATATAAAATAAGTGGTTCTAAATTTTTCATTAAATAAAACTTCTTATGAATTAACATACCCTTTGCGTATTTATCTTCACTGTATCAGGTGATATAAAATGGTATGCCATTACCTTTTTCCTTTGTCCAATACAATGTAGACAATCAATAGCTTGATCTTCAGCAGCTGGATTCCAATGAGGCTCCTAGATATATATTAGATATATAGATTATATTAAAATATCCCCTTATGGTCATATGGTCATATAATCATAGTTCATACCATTATAAATACCACGTCTGCACAAGTTATATTCAGGCCAACCCCTGCAGCCCCTATTGAAGCAACAAGTACTTCTATATTGCTGTTTTCCTTGAATTTCTGAAGTTCTGCCTCCTGTGTAGCTTGGCCTATTGTTCCATCAACACATGTAAAAATAATCTTATTGTTTTCTAAGACAATTCCAATCCTACCATTTTATCACAAATAATTGTCAATCAAAAGCTTCATAATTATCAAAGGAGAGGTATAAAACAGAAGTTTAATCGACAAAATAAGGGAAATAACCAAACTTACAAATCAAGAAATGTTGTAAACTGTGAAAAAATCACTGATTTTGGGGTTGAATTTTTAATGTTTTGGCGTGATAAAAGAATTTTCAGGAGCCTCTGAATTTTAGTGCTTTGTAGACATGTTTTGACATCAACATTTTCTTTTATGGTACTATTAAAAAAACTCCCTTCTATCTGTGTCCCATATGGTGAGATCATACCTTCAATGTCATATATACTTTCACTAAGCAAGTGATTATTGCAACAAAGGCAAAGCTTGTTTATATACTTGAAGAACATTTCTGGGCCTTGATCAGATGATGATATGAACTCTTTGTAAATATAATTATATCTATCTAACGTCCAATCTGAGAGAGGTTCATGGATATAATCATGATTAATTTCAGGTAGATCATTTAAAATGAGGTCCTTTTTTCTTTGTAGACAAAGATGCCTCAGGCATAACTGAAGGGGGCTATAGTTTCCTTTTTTGAGCTCTTCCAATATAGTTGGTACCCAATTCTCTTGTTTTTCACTTTGAGGTGCTGTAATGAAGGTGATTAGGCTCATTAAGTCATTTATACTGTTTTGAATAGGGGTTCCTGTCAGGCAAATGCGTCTGGATGTTTGTATTGCCCCAATTGCTTTGAAGAAAGTTGACTCCTGACTTCTTATCTGACTAGGTATTTCAATTTAATTTATATATCTTTCATCAGAATTGCACAATTTGTAAATAATATGTTGAAAAACTCACTGGGCCTCATCTAAGACAACTCGGTACCATTCACTATGGTAAATCCAAGAGTTTTCTATATTATTAGGCTTACAAAACTCATGAGCTAACAAATGATAGCTGGATATTACAATATCAGCTTCAGACCATTTTTTCAGTCCAATATCCTTTCTTTTCTTTCCATGATATGTGACAATCTTTAATTGGGATATGTCTGTGTGTAATTTGAATTCATCTTCCCAATTCTTTATCAAACGAGGTAAGCATATTATGAGTGTGAACTGTTTTTGTTTTTTATTAATAAAGTGAATGGATGGTGGAATATCTCTTTTGGAATCTTCAAGAGTCATACATATGAGTGATATGCACTGAATTGATTTGCCTAGTCCCATTTCATCTGCAAGCAGACAGCCCAAGGGAGTATGGCTGAAGGAGTCTTGGAGATTATTTACTTGCTTCTTTGTGATGCTATGTATCAAATTTATTCTTGTAGATGAGGATGATGGTTTATTTAACCACAGAGAATTTGCCAATTTTCCCTTTGGGGCTTCTCTATCTAGGAGAAATGCTAATCCTTGCTTTTGATGAGGCTTGAGTGATGATTTTAGGAATGGTATTAGGGATTCGATTTGAGGAAGGTCATTACCGCTTGGAATCTTCAGGAGCTGTGAGTTCAGCTCAGGTGACAACAATACGTTCTGCAAAGAGATAACAGGCTGGGGCTCCAGGTGTGAGATAAGTGAACACCCACAATGTTCAGAGCTGTTGTATGTGGCTGGTCGGTGAATTAATATTGAATTCTTCCTAATGAGATCAAATATATCAATGCTTGCTGAGGAAAACAAAAAAATAAACATTACTATTGGAATGGTGATGTTTATCTTGTTGTAAAGGTTAAACTTGAGAAAGCTTTCAATGAATACTTTCTGGTTGGGGTTTTTCTCTAGATTGGTGTGCCACATGCCAGAAGGACCACAGGATATAAAGAAATTGGGGTCACCCAATAATGGTACAAGTGCAGAGGTGAAATTGAGAGGAAGGCTACCCCAAGCTTCTTTTTGATGTCGTGTATACAAGAATAAATTTTGAGTTGTATGACATAAGAAAATCCAATCATCTGGTGGAAAAGGTTTCTGAATGGGATTAGTGAGGCATACATGGGTTTTCAATATACCAAGGCAATATGGCTTGGAAGAATCCATATTTCGAAAAAAAGATTCAGTTCGATCTTGACAGGAATGAATAGTAAATGCAATGAACTGGGGAGCAAGAATATATACTAAGGTAATTTTGATACTAATCAGGCCGGCTTGTGGTTTGCACTTACCATTTGTATTATAAATAGAAACACATGAGGTTCAATAAAAGATTGTTTGAAAAAAAACGGCTCAATTTAAAGAGGCAAGGAAATTTATTCTTGGATATGTCAATATAATTTTATCAAGCTCTGCATGAGAAGAATCATTCTATTCGAAGTCGTGACTTCGAACAGAATAAATGAAGGAAATTCCTAAGGATACTTAAGGACATATATTTCAAGAAAGTTTTCAAAGGAAAATATGTACTCAAGTTTGCATCAGCCATCCCATTTCATGCATAAGTATTGTAGTCTAAGGTTGAAAAGCTACATCAAAAGAAATGGAAAATCACAAGAAATTTATATGTTTGAAAGCTTCATTTTTTTCTGTTGATGTCTTTTCTTTTCATTTTGAATCCTTTCTTGACGTCCATATGTCTTCTCTTGTTGGGTTATTGGAACCATACATATAAGGCTTTTAGCTCTTGAATATAGCTTGGAGTTGATTTGGAAAGGACAGCCAAAGTGAGTTATGGTGGGAAGCTCATCAAAAATAGGAGGTGGCTGAGTGGTCTGGTGAAAAGTGGTTGAAGTTTTCCAGAGAAGCTCAATAATACCTTGCTTGCAAGAAAAATCCAAAAGTGTGGAGTATTTAGGAAATGAGAGGCCATAGCCACAGGAGCGGATGGGAGATGGAATTGGTTTTATGGCTGATTTGTCAAAGAATGTGAACAAACCATAAGTCCAAGTATTCATGTCCTTCTCATCTCTATGAACACAATTATGAAAACCATTTGTTGTTATGATTACATTGGAGAAAGACCGTAATTTTTGGTGGACCATTGGATTCCATTCACCTTCATGCCATTCAGGTAGCTGGGCTTCTTGCATGATTTCATTGTTCTCACGGGCAGCAGACATAGAAAGAATCTTGATGCGGGAGGAAACAAAATTTTCAAACCAACACAGGGTCATCCATTCTTCATTATCTGCGTCTAATACTTCTGGATTCATTGTGGTCTTCCTGGCATAAACACCTAGTAAAAGGCAAATAAAATTAACAAAAAAACTTGAATATAATTGTCTAAAGACTCACCCAAGGATTTACCACTATAACTTCCACAGCAAAATCCAACTCCTTTCATATGACCATCGATAAGATCACTATTGGATTTAATATGAGGACGATTTTGGGCTAATTTAAAAAGTGATATTATTAATTGATTTAATGAAGTAAAAGTTGGTGAAGGAATATGAAATGGATGCAAATGATAAATGAAGAGGGGCTCATGATTTTTGGAATTGAAAACTATCAAAGGATTTGGTGTTTCATTTATAGAAGGTAATAAAAGCTTATTCATTCTATTTGGCTTGGGCTTAACTGGAACTGTACTGAATTCACCTCTGCTTCTTGATGCATGGTCCAAAATTTGGGTGAGTAATTTTCGTGCAATTTGAAATCTTCTATGTGAATGATTAGATTTCTTATTTAAAGATGAGTCATTTTTGAATAAGGGGGAATCATTCACAGCTGGTGAAATAGTCCTTCCCATGGAATGATCCTCAGAATTCAAAAATAACCCATCCTTTCCGTTTGTGTTGGATAAGCTTGATTTACGAAGAGTTATTGGATGAATTGAGTCGCTAATTGATGAAGAAAAATCATTTACAACTGGTGAAATAGTCCTTCCCATGAAATGTTTTTCTTCATCATTAAGTGACTCCATACATTTTGGGAGTTTGACGAGTTGAGATGGTGAAAGTTGACTCATGATTGGTGAAATGGCAAGGAGGGATGTGTGAGGCTTTCCCCTATAATGATTTTTATTAAAAAAAAGTAAAATAAGTAAATAAAAATAATTGTTGCTTAAATTTTATTAAACAATTAAAATAAAAAAAAATATATTAAATAAATAAAACATGTTTTTTTTTAAAAAAAAACAATTTCTTTTTATAAACAAATTAAAAACCCAAAAATTAAATAAAGAAAAATTGATCACTGGGGCTTTAACAGACCCAGCAATAATTCTAATAAAAAAATGTCTTTAAAAACAAAAAAACAATTTCAATAAAAAAAAATGTTTTCAAAAAATAAACAAAACATTTTTTTTTATATTTTTTAATTGATCGCTGGGGCTTTAACAGCCCCAACAATCAATTTAAATGAAAAAAAATTAAAAAAAAAATTTAAATAAAAATAATTGTTTTTAAAAAATAAAAAAAACTTTTTTTTTTAAAAAAAAAAATGATTGATAAAAAATAAAATTAAAAAATAAACAATTAAATAAAAATAAAAATTCTTTTTTCTTTAAAAAAAATGATTGCTGGGGCTTTAAGAGGCCCAATTGAAAAATTAAATCAAAAAAAAAAACGAATTTGAAAAAAAAAAGAAATAAATGATTGCAATCATTTTTAATAATAAATGAAATTAATAATTAAAAAATTAAATAAAAAAAAGATTAAAAAATAAAAAAATTAAGATAAGAAAAATTTAAAAAATAAAATAACTTTTTTTTTAAAAAAATAAATGATTGCTGGGGCTTTGAGAGCTCCAGCAATCATTTTTAATAATAAATAAAATTAGTAATTAAAAAATTAAATAAAAAAAAAGATTTTTTTTTTAAACAAACTAATTAAAAGTAAAAAAAATTAACAAAAAAAATTAAATAAATAAGAAAATTTTTTAAAAAAAAATAACTTTTTTTTTTTAAATTTAAATGATTGCTGGGGCTTAAGCCCCAGTGATCATTTATTTTAATAAATAAAATTAAAAATTAAAAAATTAAATAAAAAAAAGATTTTTTTTTAACAAAAATTGATTGCTGGGGCTGTTAAAGCCCCAGCAATCTAATTAAAAGTTAAAAAAAATCAAAATCAAAAAAACTCTTTTTTTTTAAGAAATGAATGATCACTGGGGCTTTAAGAGCCTCAGCAATCATTTTTAATAATAATTAAAATTAAAATTTAACAAAATAAATAAAATAAAAAAAAATTAAAAAAAAAAGTTTTTCTTTTTTAATCAAAATTGATTGCTGGGGCTGTTAGAGCCCCCTTTCATTAGCAGAAGGACAAAGAGCCCCTGATTCCCCCTCATTACCTTCAGGGGCCAATTGAAAAGTTTGGCAAATTTTCTTTTTTGTTTGATTCTTTGAAGGTTTAAACTTCCTTTTTGAAGAAATATTGGTCATTGTACCAATTTTAACATGTGATTCAGGAGGTAGTGTATTGCCAGATTTGACCCCTAAAATTATAATTCCAAGATATTAGGGTGGAATTTGAAATATATGAGATAACAATTTTTTATACATACAATCAATATCAGCAACCAGCAGTTCTCTAGCCTCCTGGAGCTTCTCTCGTACATATTGAGGAATACGTGCATCTTTGGACATTCCTTCTAATCTTGGTGCTATTTGTGATGAATTGTTCAAGAACTGTTCCTTTGTAATCACTTCTATTTTGGCCCCAAAAAGCACCTCAGTAGATATTTCGGTCGAAGAAGCCCAATGAGGATGGGGTGCCTCTATGTTGCTTTCGTGCATTATTTCTGATTAATTGAGATACTGATAATACTGATTTGTTCATAAGTAAATTTCATTCAAAACACATACCTTCTGGCAATTCTGGAGGTCGATTTGTGATGGCTGTACTAATGGCAATGATACTTTCACTTGATGAGCACTCCATATCAGAAGATTCAAGAGAATTGATTTGCTTTTGAGGACCCATATCAGAGGTGTTAGTAGTATTGGCATCCATAGAGACAAAAAACGCTAATTGTAGATAAAGATGATATATGTGCTTGGAAGGGAAGTATTTAAATGAAGCTATAAGAAAGGGTTGTAGCTCTTGGCTACAAATTAAAATGAGAATCCCTTTTATAAAATCAATGAGGAGACAAAGAGGGCCAGAATGTGGTTTTTGAGTTTTTTGGTCTAGAAGCTTCTAATTCATATGAGAATACAGAATGCAAAATAGTACCACACATAACAAGACCTGAGGGGAGCTCTGTATTTGTTCCCCTCACATAATGAAACCTAATGAGATCTGTGATTAGACTGAAATTGTAAACCTGTCACCAAATTCATCTTCCTGTTTGCAGTTGCCACATCAATCAAGGATCCATTTGAGAAATATATACAGCTATTTGAATACTTCCAAACTGCTCCAAGTGTATTTTTATGTGTTCAGAAATCTATCTTTGATTGTTCCTGGAAAGACTCAAACAAAAGCACCCTTGGAATAGAGCTTCATCCCACAATCCATTCAAGTATGATTCTATTTTGATATCCAGATGTTGGTTTATTCAATTGAAAAGACTAAATAACTCTTAATTCAAATCATGAATAATCACCATTTTCTCAAAAATTCTATTGCAAAATCATTCTCACTCTAACCACAAGTCGCCAATATCAGTGTGAAAGAATTGGAAAGGTGTTCCTCTTTTAAGAAATATATAAATCCCATCATTATTACAAGGCTTTTAAGCTATTCATAATAATCTATATTCCACCAAAAATTATTTTTAGACCTCTATTTCTTGAACACGCCAATTATTTCAAATAGTATCCTCATTTACCCCCTTATGTCCCCTATCTTTCACTTTGAGCCTGATTAATCCCAATTTGATACTCATCCAGTCCATTATAATGAATCAGAGTGCTCATATCCTTCTCAAAATACTATATTAACACCCAGGAAAAACTTGAAGCCCCACAACCTTCCACCACCCAAATGCTTGACCTCTAGAATGGAATCCTTACAACCCATTGAAGCTCTGAATCAACATGAATCTGGGATTATTCAGTTCAAAGGTGATATTGAAGAATCAAAATCATCTATACAGGGCACTACTCATTGCACACCTGCTTTTTCCATCCCTAATGAACAGTTCCCTTTAATTACCAACCCAGATAAATATGATTACTCCACTGGATGTAAGCTTACATATATTTCCATTCATCCACTACACTTTTACTGATTTGAATAACTATATAGTGAAATTAGAACCACCACCACTTGCAAGGTTCAATGATTTAGATACCCTCATCCAGTTTGCACAAAAGTGGGCTAAAAGTCATGGCTATGCATTAACAAAGAAAAATTCTCACCAAGGGAAGAACGTTTACTTGGCTTGTGACCGATATGGTGAATATATAAGCCTTAAAGGACCTACCCAGAGGCAGTCAACAACAAAAAAATGTGGATGCAAGTTTAGGCTCAGAGGCTCTATTCCTGCTCTGAGTAAGTCATCAAATATACTGTACGTATTTACTATGTTGTTACCATTAAGATGATATCAATTCTGAGGAAGTTCACACAATTCACCTCACCAGATCTGGCTATTGGGTTTTAGTCCCACTAGAAATTCTGCACAATCATCCACCCTCTACAACCCCATCAGTACATCCCATTCATTGTCGGCTTAATGAAAAAGGACTTGTGCAAGTTGAAGGATTGATGAAGGCAAATGTCCGTCCTAATCAGATTTTAAGCCAGCTTTATGCCCAAGGAAATACCTGTACCACTAGCAGAACTCTGTATAACTACAAAGGACATCTATCAATCAAGGAAAGAAATGGTCAATCTCAACTGGAATATCTAATATGTCTTCTGAAAGAGAGCAATTGGATTCATAGTAATAAAATTAATATAAATGGAAAGATTACCAACCTATTCTTTGCACACCCAGCATCCATTGAATTGGGTCATATAAACCACCATGTGATATTGATTGATGCCACTTACTGGACATGCAAGTACAATTTGCCACTTTTCCACATGGTTGGCCAAACTGCAACTGGACACACCTTCTCATTAGCCTTTTGCTACATGGAACGGGAAAATGACAATGGATACATATGGGCCCTTCAAGAACTCAAAATGTTATTTCAGCCACCCAGATTTCCCAAGGTTATTATCACAGATCGTGAGCCAGCTCTGAAGATGGCCATTGAATTGGTCTTTCCTAGCTCTTCATAATTATTGCGCATGGCACATCAGCAAAAACCTTATCCAAAATTGCTGCAAATATTTTCAAGAGGATGATTGGAAGGATTATCAGAAATCCTGGAGCCTACTGGTCAGTTCCAAGTCAACTGAGGAATACGAGGACAATCTTGAAAAAATCAAAGAGAAGTCAAAAGATTACTCAGGAGCATGGGCATATATCTCAAACAACCTACTCCCATTCAAGAAAAGATTTGTCACTGCTTGGGCAAGCCAGCATCCTCACCTAGGAAATCAAGCCAGCTCCCGTGTTGAATCTTCACACTCCTACATAAAATCATTTATTAATAATTCTAATGGAGAGCTTTCTACAGTATTCCAAAATCTCAAAACAGCAATTGATATTCAATTGAAACAAATCCACCATACTATGGGCAAAGAAAGAGTTCGCAAATTGACTGATGTTTCCCCACCTTTCAAGCAGCTACTTGGCACTATATCAATCAAAGCAATAAAAATTATTGAAGACAAATTTCAAAAGCTCAAACACCAACCAAATCTTCAGCCATGCTCCAAAACACTAACTAGTGGCATGGTGATTCCTTGCTCACATGAAATTGAGAACATTCTTAATACTAAAGGCTACATTGGAAGTGAAGATTTTCATCCACAATGGAATCTAATTTATAATCCTCTTGAAGTAGGTAGCATCTTATTTCTGATATGTGTGATTGTTTTCATGCTAAGATCATGTTTAGCAGGACATTGATTCTAATTCACAATGGAATTTGAAACAACAAATGGAAAGGATTGAAAAGGGAGTTGATGAACATGAAATACCATTACAAAAGAAATTGATCAAGCAAATTCAGGAGCTACTTAGCTTTCAATACACAACCATTAAGCTTTGTCACCCTGAAAAGGCTTTAATTTCACGTGGTAGGCCATCACTAAAAAGGAAAAGGGTAAAGTCTACCAAAAGGCTTCCATCCAAGTTTGAAATTGAACAGGATATGCTGAATCGTCACAAAATATTTCTTAAAAAGATGCACAGAGTTACTATTGGTCCCAAAGCTCAATTTATGAGGGGGGGAAAGTTCTATTTGATGCATAAAGAGGCAAGCCAAGATGATGAAACTACCCCAAAAAGAAAAAGAAAATTGGAAATAAACTTGAGACCCCGGAATAACTCAAATTGTTTTGAAGAACCAGTGAGTGGATAAAATTTGATATGCAAATGAATAACTGAAAAATAACCTCCTTTTCAAAGACTCTCTATATTGATCAGATACAGCCACCTTTCATGCACAAGTTCATTGAGAAAATTTTTAATCCTCCTGCAGATGGGAATTGTGGATTCCATGCAGTGGCAAAAGGATTGTCACTTTCAAGCCCACAAAAGGAAAAGAGCTGGAGAGAAGTGAGACAAGATTTGATAGAAGAAATTGATAGGAATCACAATTATTACAGCCAAATATTGGGAGGAGCAGTGGAAATGGATAAGATAAGAGATAATCTTATGGCTACAGCTATTACAAGAATGGATAACTGGTTAAGTAAATGGGATCATGGACCAATATTGACAAATACATATAAGCGTCCATTTGTATTTTTCCATCCAGATTCGCAGAGCTTCCCACCACAGACATTCCTTCCAACCCTATGCAGTCCATGTGGAGTTTCAATTATGCATCCAATCTCCCTAGGTCACATAAATGGTAATCATTGGATACTCATCATTTTCAATGAACATGAGATAGGCAAATTACCTCTTCCCGAATTGCCACCACAGTGGCCGGGGGCACATTCACATCAATCAGCTTCAAATTGGAGAAGAGTATATTCCTCATCAATAAAGTTATTCCGCAAATGTAGACAGATGACTTGTATATAGCATTTTTTCATCTTAGAGTTTTTTGTCAAATTTCTGAGATAAACATCTTATCAACATCTTATTTGGTGTGGATTTAGTAATCAGTTGGATGCGTGGATTTAGAAAGCTACATCCATGAGAGGCATGAAGGCGTATCTAAATCCACAATTTTATGCATAGGCGTAAATTTTAGGTTGAGGCGTGGAAATATCACTCCCCTTTTTTAATAATATTTGTTTTGGATAAGGGCCCCCCTCTCCATTTAAAAATCTTGAGTTGGTTTTTGAATTTTGAAGAGAATATGTTCTCATTCCCCCAAAACTTCCACTATAAGGGATAGTGTAAGAAATAAGTTTACCCACCCCTTATTTTTTTGGGGGGTGATTTTGATAAGGATAAATAATGATACATCAGATTTACATAATTTTATTTTGATGATGATTTAATAATAAGTTTTTTTTTAATTTAAGTATAAAATAACCATTAAGTGAGATATCTGAGTAAAAATCACAATTTAAAAGAAATAAACCTGAATTACAATTAAGATCATGGAACTGTTTGGTTAAAGGTGGTAAGCTGTGCCAATCAGTAAAGATTGGTGCTCTTGAGAGTATTTATGATTCATATTACATAGTTGAATGATCATAATTTGAGTCCTTTATTCATATAATGACCCTTATGATTCCACAACTCTTCCTTTTGGAATCATCATTGTGACTCAGACTTTATTTCAAGTCCATCCGCTTTATGGTTCAGATTTTCTGTTACCCATAAATGCATTTGAGTTGTTGAAAAAATATAAACAGTGAAAAATAAGAATTTGTACAGTTTTAAAGATCTCTTGTTTGCTTTTGGGGGGCTTTCAAAATTCCTTTTGGAATAAATAGCACATTGAGGTGTTATTAATATGTAAATTCCCCAAATTATGTCATCAATTTATGAGTTTTTAATATAAATAACTCCTTCAGAGTTCAATTAATGCCTTCATGGCACAAATACTTCTTCTTTTCAAACAAGTTCCAATCACTCTCTTGTAATTGAAGAAATATTTCAAATAAATTGATCATTTTTTTTAAAAAAAAATAATACTTGATGTAGAGTTTTTTTTTAATTATTGTTATTATTGAGTTGAAAAATTAAGCCAACTTAATGGCTCTTGTTGTAATAGTAGGAAAAGTATAATAGAATATTCTTGAGCTCATGAATGGGATATGACCCTATTTCTTAGTGAAAATAAATAAATGAGTTTGAAATAAAAAAATAAAAAAATAAAAAAATATGTTCAGAACATTCAAGTCAGTAAATCTTTCTAATTCTTCTTTATAATGACATAAAATTGGAAATTAAAAAAGCATAAGAAATGAAACCTTAGGTAGTTTATAGTCTTGCCTAGGACTTATCCTCCTTTGATAGTCCTTGTTGAGAATTTTAGTGGTTTATTTTTGATATTTGAAGGGGCATTTTATGGTCTTGCCAAGGACCATTGGTTTATTGCTTTGCTGGTAACTGCTTGATTCCTTGTTGATACTTTTGGTTTTTATTTGTCTTCAAAGTCAAATTGAAAATTTAATTAAACAGTTTATAGTCTTATTTAGGACTATTTCCATTTTAAAATCATTTTCTTAAACTTATAAGATCCTGAAAGTGTTTTTTTTAATGTTGAATACCTATAAAAGCCAAATCAAATATGTTAGTATAGTTATTATTCATCATAAAAAAGCATAAAAGATCAAATATCAGTTTAAAGCCTTGCTCAGGGCTTTTGTTTTCTTTAAATTTCTAGCCCTGTAGCAATCAAAAGGTCCAATAAAACAAGTTATGAAAGAAAAAATAAAAAAAATGAGTAAAATAAAAGAATCCATCAGTTTAAAGCCTTGATGAGGGCTCTTTTTCTTTTCAAAGCCCTGTTCATTCATAAAAAAATGGTTAGTCAACTAATTGAATCATGATAAAAAATGAAATTAAGCAGTTTATAGCCATGCTGAGGGCTTTTCTTCATTTCAACCCTCATTTTGTTATATATATTGATTCATGTTTTTTTGTTATTTTATATATGTTGATTGATAAAAGCTGTAGAAAATAAAACAAAATTGTCAGTAAAATAATTAAGTCAATAAAATGATAGAATAATATAAAATTGAGCAGTTTAAAGCCTTGCCCAGGGCTTTCCTTCTGTGTTGTATGCCCTGGGCTTTTCCTTCATTCTTTTTTTTTTCTTTTTTTTTTCTTGAAGACCTGTAAAAAGTCAAGCTATAAATGTTAGTAGAAAATTTCATTGTGGAATAAATCAATAATTGTATAAAATAAAGAATAAATAAATGATAATATAGAAATCAGGGTCAACCGCAGTTTAATGCCATGCTTAGGGCATTTTACTGCTTGCTTTTTACAGCCTATAATTTTCCCAAGGTTTGTCCCTTCTTAATGCCCTAAATTCAAATAGAAAACAATATTAAATAAGTTAAAATTAAGATAGAATCTTTCAGTAAATAAAAAACTAAAATAAAAATAAAAATAAATTAGAAACCAGCAGTTTTATGTCTTACTGAGGATATTTTATTTTTTGTAGCCCTGCAGAATAAAAAAATAATAATTAATAAGCTAAATTAAGTAAGATAAATAAGAAAACCAGCAGTTTAGAGCCATACTGAGGGCTTTTTTAATGTATTAACTGAAAATAAAAAAATGTTAGTAATTTAAAGGCCAATAAATGAAAATTAGCCAATATTATCAAAAAAACAAAACAAAAGCAAAACAAGCAGTTTAAAGCCTTGCTGAGGGCTCTTTGTTTTTTTTTATTGGTAGCCCTAAAAATAATAGAATCAGCACAAAAATGAAGATATAAGAATTGAAAACTAGCAGTTTATAGCCATACTGAGGGCTCTTTTGTTTTTCAACCCTCATTATGATATATATATTTATCTTTCTTTTGTTATTTTATATATATTGATTGATGAAAGCTGTAAAAAATAAAATAAAATTGTCAGTAAAATAATTAAGTCAATAAAATGATAAAATAATATAAAATTGAGCGGTTTAAAGCCTTGCCCAGGGCTTTGCATTGTTATCTGTAGCCCTGTAGCATAAAACATTCATAAAATTAATTTAATTAAAGTAACCAAACCCAGCAGTTTAAAGCCATGCTGAGGGCTCTTTATTTTTTTGTAGCCCTGCAGCATAAAAGAATAATTAATAAACTAAATTAAGTAAGATAAATAAGAGAACCAGAAGTTTAAAGCCATACTGAGGGCTTCTTTTGCTTGTAGCCCTGTAGCATAAAAAATCCAATATAAAGTAAGCAAAAAAATAAAATAAGCAGTTTATAGCCATACTGAGGGATTTTTTTTGTTTCAATCTCATTCTGTTATATATATTAATTCATATAAAAACTGTAAAGAAAAAAATGTCAGTAAAAATAAGAATGTTAATAAAATGATGGAAAAAATAAAAGTGAGAAGTTTAAAGCCTTGCCCAGGGCTTTTATTGATTGTCACAGCCCTGTAAAAAAATCAATTAGCGAATTCAATAATAAAAAATCAAACTTCATAAATGAATTAAGCAGTTTTAAGCCATGCTGAGGGCATTTTGTATTTAGTTATTTATTTTAAAACCCTGTTCAGAATCAAATCATAAATGTCAGTAGAAAGTTCAATTGTAAATGAATAAAAGTATGAAAAGAAAATTAAGCAGAGAACAAGGTCAACAGAAGTATAATTCCATGCTTATGGAATTCTGTTATTTTGTTTTGAGCAAATATTAAAATATAAATTGGTATTCTGTGTCAATTGAAAGGTTCATTTTAAAGACCCTAACACCTGCTACCATGCTTTGGGTGGTTTGTTTCCATTTCTTATCTTTTTGAAAAGCACTTTATGGTGCTATTAATCACTTCGCGTGGTTCGTTCTCTACTAGAATGTCGTGCAGTATAGTTTGTTAATGAAAATAGAGGCCCAGCCCTGTAAATCTCCTCAGAAGCCTTTCGGGTGGGGTTTTGTAGTCTTAATGGGTGTTATTACACCCTAATTGAAGCTTTAAAACAGTTCGGGTGACTGTTTCTTGCTTGCAAAGACAGCTATATGGGCTCTACTACCCACCCCTACCTTGTGTGGAACAGCATCGGGTGAGTTCTCTTTTTTTTTTTTTTTTCTTATTACTTATTTATTTATTCTTCTTTTATATATCTCTAGTTCCTTCAAAAACTCTTCTATTGTGCTCTAAACCTCTTCGCGTGGTTTGCACTTGGTTGATCAGTCCCTTAGGCCATTTTCTCAGCTTTGGGTAGGGTGGCTTATCGTTTGTGAATGCTCCAACACCCTTTAGGGTGCTGGAAAGTTGATTGGGTGAGTTACTTTGAATTCCTATTTGAACCTTCAGGGGCTGATGATTGCTTCCGATGGTTTGTTTTATTGGACTAGTGTAGGTGGCCAGTGTATAGGCTTATGAAGGGATATTTCACCCTTATTACTGAGTATAATTCCATTGGTTGTGGTGGTTTTTGGTTTATTGGTACTGGCTCATTCCTCAAAGGCGGTCAGGGGGTTCAGATGGGTTGCTGCTTGGTGAATGAAATTGATCCTGTTTTCTCTTTTCATTGTCAGACTGTGCCTAAGTCCATTTACATGATTTTAGGTGATTCGGGTCTGGCTTCCAGTCTCCAGGAGGTGATAATGACCTTTGGGAAACAGTCGAAAAACCATTTGGAAAGGTTTCAATCACCTTCCGAGTGTTCACAAGGCTTGTATGTGATCATAACCCAATTCAGTGGTAATTGCAGCTACACAATACCACCTCCGAGCTAAATCCGCCCTCCAAATCAGACCTGTCATACCTAGTACACTAGTGAGGGAATTAGTGAGCAAAGTCTCATTGGTGATATTACCTTGTCCAAATTAATCACGTATGTTGGCTTGTCATCGTAACTCCGTAGATTCAATAATCTTTCCTGAGCCCTCCCTGACCATTCACAAGGTGTCAAGTGCAATCCCCATATTGACTGGTGTTTCCACATGTACTGTAGACTCCTTCCCCAGGCTAACTACATCATTGGGATAATCCCCGTCACAACCCTATTTGTGTTGCCATACAGCGGCAGAACCTAGAATCACAACAACAAAACCACAAGCAGGCCCGACAGGCCCGCATATATAAATGACCTGAAACAATGCAATAGGAATCCATCAATCTAAGAACTCTCTACAGGTTATGGGCCTATCTCCGTAATTTTTTTCTCACTTTCTTTCAAAACAGAGCTCCGTTATTTGTTTCTTTTCTTTCTTTATCTTTTCATAAAATTCGCGTATGACCGACACTCCAACACCATCCAACCCCCCTTTTGCGGCTCCACTACGAAAGGGGCGTTTGAAATTAGCCATGGTGGACCCCTTCTTTCCCAAAACCAAGAAATCCGGAGACAGCAATGAAATACTGCACATCAAATACGATCCACACCATTTACGTACAGCGTTATCACAAGCCATTGGGGCTATCACCCCAACCATGAAATTAAAAGTTGACGGGTCGAATTTTGCCGAATGGGAGGATGATAAGGCAATGCTAATGGACGACTTCTTGGACAACCCCGAATACTTGACCACAAAGGAAGGGAGGACAATGTATGATGAAAAATTATGTCGTTCAATCCTGACGCACTCGGTCTCCGATACAATTTGTAAGAGTATCATCCAGATACGTCCATGCTCTGATATCTATGAATATCTAAAAGGACACCATCATATACTGACAAGGGCATCCCAAGTTAACCTATGGCGAGACCTACTATCCATAAGGATGGAACCCAGCAAGAGCACCACCGCTCTTATCGACCGAGCCATGAGTAAAGCTAGGGGGATCATTCAACAAGGACCACCTCATGAGTCTAATCATTCAGCAGGCGACCCAAAGCTGACCGACAATAAACAACGCATTGATGGGCAGACTGGAAGTCTTACTCTTTACATACAAGAAGACACCGAGTCTTGGGCAGGTAATTGGTGCATTAGAAGCGTACACTCGGCAAGACGAAGCAAACACCACACAGCCAACTCCCACGCCAACACCTCCAACAATGGACTTCCATCACATGAATATGCAACGGGAATTGGGAGGCAGTGATGTAGACGAGACATTCATGGAAGACGCCGTAGACCCCGCAGCATTCCGAGCCATCATCAAAGGTACATGTCATCTGTGTAAGCAACCAGGGCATTTTGCAAAGAATTGCCCTAGGGATACAAAGCCAAACCACCCTATGCGAGGTACCAACAACCAATTCCAAGCATACTATCCTATCCTGGCGCCTTCCAATATGACACCTGCTGCAATCTCAACATTCCCTCCGAATACAGTAGCCGACCGATACCGACCACGATAGCAACAACCAGCGATCAAAGCGCGTTTTGTTGAGATGGGATCCGAGGAGCCAAACATTGATGTTCTCCACGCCGACATTAGTGGTATGGATGCTTTCACTGGTAACTCTGTATGTGACTCTGGCGCTAGCCACTCCCTGACAGGAAATCTCTCTGCTCTTTACCGTTACTGTAAGTTAACCAAGACCATTCCCTTGTCTGTTGCTACCAAATGCACAGGACGTAGGAGCTACGTAGAGGGGATGGGCTCACTGATTTTTAAAGGGGAAGATGGCAGAACCATTATTGTTAACGGGGTTTTCTACTCACCCGACGCTGCTTGTACTTTAATCTCTCCTGCTGCGCTCATACGCGGTGGAGCTACCATTTCTACTGATAACAATGACATCCTTATTTGTGATACCTCTAACTTACCAATCTTGTGTGCCCGTTTGTTCTGATCAAAGTTGAAATGGGAAGTGCCCCCTCATATCGCCAAGGTAATGTGGCCTGCTAACAGACATACATGCGATTTAACCAACGTGTTCCATAAAGCTTCTGCGGGGAATTCAAACTTAGACAAGCTGACACTTTTTGAGACAAAGCTGGATAGTAACAATCATACAACAGGTAACGTGAAAATTGCTGATAGACACGGCTTAGCTAACATCCTTCACTCAATATTTGGACACATAGGAAACAAACGATTAAAACAACTTGTTTGACAGTGTTTCGGTGAGGGAGCATCAAAGGAAATAATGCGAAAAAGTACGACATGTCAACATTGCTGCATTGCAAAGAGCACACGAAGCTCAATCCTATCCAGCCGCAACTGCATGATAGAACCAATGGATGTTGTCACCGCCGACCTCATGGGGAAGTTTGACGACGCGATACCATACGGCGGGAAATATGCCCTTACTATACAAGACATAGGCTCGACATATGGTGAGTGCCACATATTGACAAAAAAATCTGACACCACTATTGTCCTGCTACGGGTCATGACTACGTGGGAAACAAAAACGGGCAGGAGGATCAAGACATCTCATAGCAACAATGGGGGCAAATTTTGCAACTCTACACTGGAGGATTGGTGCCATTCACAAGGGACAATCCACAAAAAAAGCTTACCATACCACCATGAGCAAAACGGGTCGATTGAGCGGTACAACAGGGCGATAGCCGACATGGGGAGAACGCTACTACACGAATCTGGTCTACCAAGGGAGTTTTGGGGGTTCGCTTTCATGTGGGCTTCTTGAATTCAAAATCTCATACCGAACTCGTTAACAAAAGGCGCAGCACCTGTGGAATTACTTTTTCACGAGAAACCATGCTACAACCAGATGAGATTGTTCGGTGAGTTGGCATATGTCCACATCCCTCATGAAAAAAAGGAGGAAGCTTGATGACTGGGCAATAGAGGGACAAGTCGTGATGTACCTAGGAAACAGCAAAGGTTGGTTATTTTACCTACCCTCATCCAAAAGTTTAACGACCTCTGCTTGGGCAGAATTTCCAAAATTGAGTGAAGCATGCAGAACAATCTGGCGATGATCTGTGCCCTGGAAACCAATACCAGAAGAGCATAAGAACAAAATGGATATATCCTTCGTTGTGAATCGAACCATGTTAGGGAATTTCAAGAATGAAGATACAGCGGAGGAACAGCATCGGAAGGCCAAAGTGTTGAACAGTACAACAATGGAGGTAACAACACCGAAATCCTACAAACAAGCTATGTTAAGTACCGACAATGAGCAATGGCAAAGGGCGGTTGATGAAGAACTCCTAAACATGCAACAAATGGGCGTCTATGAAATATGCCTGTTACCACCAGGCAAACACGTTCTGGGCGGCGGCTGGGTATTTGCTAAAAAGCCGGCTACAAAAACAACCACCATTCGTTACAAAGCGAGATACGTGGCGAGAGGTAATGGACAGATGCTGTGCGAGTACAATAGGACATTTGCGCCTACGGCATCTTTTTCTTCATTACGAATATTACTGACGATGGTATCTCTCCACAAATGGCATGTCAACAGTTTTGATTTTGTGGCGGCGTACTTAAACGCGGACATCGACAACAAGGTCTGGGTACGGCTGCCGGATGGTCTCAACATCCCAGGTGGATTCGGCTGTTGACTACGCAAAGCACTGTATGGCACTAAACAAGCAGGAAACTGTTGGTGGCACTGTGTGGCCGGCAAGTTACTGAATTTGGGCTATACTGCGAGCGAGTTCGACAGGAGCGTTTACATACACTCCTTGCGACAGGCCATAATATGGCTCCATGTGGATGACGGCATCATTGCAGGAAAGAATTTCAAGCTAATAAAAGATGTGAAGCATGCACTGGAATAATCCTTCAGGCTGAAGTGGGAGAACAGCGTAAGCTGCATAGTAGGGATTGACGTACACGAGGTGAGTGGCGGATATGAGCTTGAACAATGCCGATTAATTGATTCAATCATCCAGAAGACTTGGGACGGCACGCCATCGACGAAAACACCATTACTGGCAAAATGCAACCTCACGATGCTGGCAGACACTGATGACATAGTCCGCCAAAACGATTTCATTGGCACCATTGAGGCTTTATCTTATGTGGCAACTGGCACGAGACCAGATGTTGCTTTTGCGGTAAACCTATTGGCCCGACATGCAAAGCTCCCAGGCAAAGAACACTGGAGGTGCCTACAGCACCTACTAGGGTATGTCTCACACACTAAGACTCTACACTTATGCCTCTGCCCACGCCAAAGTTCTGCTGCACTAAATGTATGGTCTGACGCAAGCTGGGGGGAGAATTCTCAAGATCAACACATGGTTTCCTGGTCCAACTGAGTGGATGCAGCATCTCTTGGTGTGCCAAAAGATTAATGACGGTGGCTGCATCCAGCTGCCACGCCGAATTCATGGCACTGGGTTTGGCGGCCAGACACGGTAAGTGGCTCAAGAACCTATTAGACGATATCACTGGGGAAACAGTTCCACTGCGGCTCCTTTGTGACAACACATTGGCAATCCGCATTGCCAAGGACTCATCATCAAACAAACAAACCAAGCACTCGGACAGGGAGTACTTTATCACCAACCAGTTACTAAAAGACAAGGTAGCCACCATCAAGTGGGTTTCGTCAGGCAACATGAGTGCCAATATTATGACCAAACCCTTGGGATCTGTGCTACACCAACGGTTTTTTGGGCAGGCTCTATGCGGTGGATGATGCCCCTTATTAATTTCATTTTTTGTAAATACACATTATATAAATATATCCCTACTCATACTGTTGTACATACACGAGCAATTTTGTAATGTTTTGCAGTCGTGGGGGGGATGTTGCCATACAGCGGCAGAACCTAGAATCACGACAACAAAACCACAAGCAGGCCCAACAGGCCCGCATATATAAATGACCTGAAACAATGCAATAGGAATCCATTGATCTAAGAACTCTATACAATTTGAGTCCAGTCCTCTGATTCCTTCTGTACAGCTTGTTTGTGACAGTTTGACGAGACATTATAGTCTGTTCAATGGATCTCCGATTGACTGAATGGAACTGTATCAATTAGTTTGTTTTAGGCATATGAGGTAGTGTTTCTTCTAGGTCCCTTGGCTGTTGTTGTAGCTCCAATTCCTATAAGACTGCATGCGGAGTGGTGCAAGCCAAGGTCTTAAACAGTGCATTGTTCTGGTGGTCACAACGTGATAAGGTTGTCTTTTGGTTGAAGCTGCTGAAGCCTTCAATCTTGCTCCCCTTTTTTTAGCTGCTTTGCTTGGTATATATGTCAGAGGAGTTAATGGATTTTCTGCTATGGGCTGCATCTTTGTATATTTCTTGGCTTTTAATAACTGTCATTGTGCAGTTGCCAGTGTTTCTGTCTCAAATACTGCATACATTAGGGCATTGGCATTCTTCTAGGACTGTATTAAGGAAATTAATTGGGTTCCTTATTCTTGATGAGGTTATAACGCAATATTGCCTCCTCTGGGTCTGATTTGGTGACCAACTGGCACTGCCTCCTCCAATTAACTGCATGCAAGTAGGTATAATTTGTCTTCTTGAAGCTTCTCCTTCTTTTTTTTTCAAATTTCTGGTGTTGACTTTAGGCCGTTATCTGTCATCTTCCAGCAATAATGCATTTCAATTGAGATAGTTTGATTGTGTTTGACAGTTTTCTTGACTTGTTAATTAATCATGTGAGGCAGAAGGTGTTAGTGAGGCCATGATACAGGTATAAATAGCCTAGGACTTTGCTGTGATTCCCCATGTATCTTTTATTATTATTATTATTATTAGTAGTATTTTTAATGATAAGCCCTCCAAGTAATCTAAGACTCTTAGCTGCAGTAAAACTAAACGTTTCTATTTGTTTTTTTTTGAAGACACCTGATAAGAGTCTGTTGATGATTGTAGGTTCCCCTCCTATTCTTCTATCAAGCCTGCTTTGTTGAAGCAGCTGAATTGGTTTCTTTTAGGCTCATTTTTTTTAGTTAAAAGATATTATGGTTGTGTTGAGGTTAGTAAACAAATGTAAAGAATTAGTAGTTGATCTTATTGTCTTGGTGTTTTGTGCTTCTATGATACCTTGTTGTGCACGTAGATTTATTTTTGCTTTTTTTTATTTGAAGCGAGATTCTTCCAGTAATCATGCAAAGTCAAAAGATCTCTGCCTTTTCTGAAGCTGTCCAGCAATTCATATAGCTTAGCTATGAACTGTAAATACTTGTGTGTTGATTTTAATTCACAAGTGCTTCTTTTATTCTTCATTAAGTCATATCGCCTTGGTTATTATTTTGGAATGTTATAGTTGTGTGTTTAGTTTTAATTTCTTCATCCATGCCTTTTGATTTTAATGTTACTTTTAGTTTCCACATCCCATTTCTTTTTGTTTTAAGAATCTTTGTTGATCAGGGCTTGGAGCTATGCTTCATCCTGGTTTTATTGTTAATTGTAACCAACTATTCCCCAATTGGTGTAGGAGAAAAATTAAGTTAAATTAGCCAAAAGTGAAAAATGATCAAATTATTTTTTAATTTTATTTATTCTGGAAATTAAAAAAAAATAAATCAAAAGAAAAAGAAAAAAGATTATCTATATTAAAACTCAATCAAATGAAGAATTGAATCTAATCCAATTCGGGATAAGATAAAAAAAATTAAACCAAATAAACAATAAATACAGTAAGGATAAAGACAAATTAATGTTCTTAATTTGATTCTTTATAAAAAATTCTTCTTGACTATATGTTATAATCTGAAAATATCAAGAGTTTTTTTTTAAAGATAAGATTTCATCTAATAAAATATTTCAGTGAATGAGAGGTTTGGAAATATCTGTTCTATCACTTTTTTTTAAAAGCTATCACTTAATAAGACAAAATCACTTGAAACTAATTTTTTTTCTTTTTTTTTTAGGATTAATGCTGATAATTATTTATATATATTTTTGATCTTGAGAACAAAGAAATATAATTGTAAAAAATCTCCAATATCAAGTAGGTTTAAGTTTCAATTCTTTCTTCTAAGCTTATATCAATTGAAGCTTTTTTTTTCTTCTTTAATTTTTTTTTATTCTTAGGTTGATTAACAAAGAACAAAATGAAATAATAATAACAAATAAAATTGAATAAGAAAAAAATAAGAAATATAAGCAATAAATAGTAATAATCTTAATGAAAATAGGATGGATTAAAACAAAAAAAAGAAATAGGGACTTAGCAGGTTGGATTTGTTTCTTTGAATTCTATTCCTTCAACCAAATATTTCCTTCACTAATTCCTGTTTAATAAATTTTCCTCCCCTCCATTTTTCCCTTTTGAGAGCTTTAAACAGGTGTTCTTGACAGAAAAAAGTCCCAGTCTTCTGTATTCCATTTGATTGCACCACCTCTAATGCTGAAGATTGCTAGTATAAGTGTTTCTTCCCAATGACAATCCCATGTGGCATTTTTTATAATATAATTTCCTGGAATTTCATTAATTGTTCCATTTTCAATTTGAAAATCCTGGAGGTTTAACCAGTCTTGGCATTCCCAGGTCCTCCAGAATAGTGATTTCCTGAGGTGTTCATCCATGTCAAATATTTCACTCCAGTATTGGTTTCCAAGGTTGCCATTAATTCCATCCCAGGTCAGCAAATCCAGGAATTCATACTTTGTGAGGTTGAATCCAGGTAATTCTTTCCATAGATGAGATATGAGAGTTTCTGATGGTGATTCTTCTTTTTCAAAGATGTCCTCAAACTCAATATATGGAAGGACAATGGTGGAAATATCAGGACAGGGTTCTGGTTCTATTTTCAAGAACCAGTCAGGATTTTCATCTATTTCTTGTGGATTGATATAATTGGCCCAAACTTCTTTGTCTTCTAGCCAGCTGACATCTGTGTCCAATGACCAGGGATTTTCTTCAAGTAATGGCCATGAATCCATTTTGTAGGATTTTGGTGGATTTTGAGATTTTAAGGTAAGATGAGTTGATAATAGTATCAAATTTATTTATAAAAGGAGTTCGAGGGTAGGTTTATTGGGTTTTGGATGGTAATTTTGGGTAAGAACTTGGGTATTCCTCTTTGATAAGGCAGGAGGTCACTGCCTAGTGATGATTGATTTTGGGTGAGTGAAATGGGTTATTTTGGTTGATAAAATTGAATTTCCTCTTTGATAAGGCAGGAGGTCACTGCCTAGTGATCAATTGAGTTTAAATCTGACTATTTTGTTTGATTTTTGATTCTTAGAGCTGTTATGTGTCTTCAAGATGGGCCTTGATGGTCTGAAATTTAATTGGTCCATCAATTTTTGAGTAATTTGATCATTGGTTTTGTCAGAAATCTCCAAAATTTTCAGCAATTCCTTGATTTCTTCAATTTCTTGGTTTCTTGATATTGATGAAGTATCCTTAAAGTGCCAAAGGTTCTCTTTATTGAAATCTTCATTTGCAGATGACCAATGAAGTTCTTCATTGATAATTTGGTCTTCTTTTATTAACTCTTCCCCAAAGGATCCAATAATTGGTGAACTGGCCATGGTGGAAGTGAGTGTGTTTTTATTGTAAGGCTTTTTTTCTTTTTTTATATTTTATATTTATTATTATTATTATTATTATTATTATTATTATTTAATTTGTTGATGAATTTCTTCTTTGGTAAGGCAGGAAGTCACTGCCCTAAGAGAAAAATGAAATAATAGAAAAAAGAAACTAATGATACATTTAATGGATGATACTGATACATTTTTAAAGAAGAAATATTGATTTTGTTGATTTTATTTAAAGTTGAGCTCCCCCAAGTGGGAAAGGTGAGTGTCTGTTGAGCAATCTGGCCAAAATAAGGTCTTTGAGGGCTTTCACAAAGTGATTTCTTTCCTCAATCTCTGGTTCTGATGGAAATTCTGACCACCATAAGTCTTCATCAATGGATATATATCCATCTCCAACCCATTTCAATTTTCCAGTTTGGTATGTTGATCCATTCAATCCAAGGTACCACTGGGCCCAAATTTGATTGAAGTAAAGTCCTCTTCTTGGTAGTGTGGCCATTTCAAATATTTCATCCCAAAATTTGCTTTCAAGGTTACCTTTAATTCCCTCTTCAGTTAATAAATCTAAGAATTGGATATTGTTCAAGTTTGATCCTGGAAGGTGACATAAGTATTTATCTTCACATAAAATTTCTTGAGCTTCATCTCCATAAATGTCTTCAAAGGTGATGTATGGCAGGTAGATGTAATTGTATTCATTTTCTAAGATGGATTCTGTTTCATCCTCTTCATTGGGAGGTTGCTGGATAAATTCAGGGTTTTCCAGTTGCCATTCATAAGGTTCTTCTTGGTTGTTCAATGGTCTGTCCAAGAAGTTGATATGGTATGTGTCTTTTAAATTTTTGTCTGTTTCTTCCATATTTATGAGGTCTTTTTCAATGTCCTTTATAATTTCTTCATCTGAGAGCTCACGATGCTCACTAAATCTGACTTTCTTCTTGTTGGGTTTAGGTTTGAAAGGGTTTCCATGTATTCTCTCATTTCCATCTACTAAAATCTGGAAAGTTTCTTCCTTACTGTTAATTGGCTTGTAAATTATATTGGGTAATTCATCTTCAGAGGTTGAGTCTTCAAGTTGTCTTTTGAGGTTGTTTGGCCATTGGGTCTTTTGTAAATCTTGACCAAATTCATCACTTCTTGGAGATATGGATAACTCTTGGGTCTTCTGGGTTAAATTGATTATGGTATTGTCTCTTTTTGAAATTTGAAACTTCTTTCCTGGGTTATTTCTGACCAATGTTGCCATATTGCATAAATTCATTTCTCTAGGTGGTCCAGTTCGCCATCCAAGTGCTTGAGGTTTGCATATTGGCATGCATAATCTTCTTCCATCAGGTTCTTGATAGCTTAGTATTTCACCTTGTTTATGGGAGAGTTCTAGTCTGATATTGTTGTCTGCCAAGAAAGGTCTTCCAAGTACTGTATGGACAGATCCTTTTGCAATGAAAAAGTGTATTTGGGTTTCTTCACCTGAAGCCAAAATGATTGGAGTAAAATCTGATAGTGCAACCAATCAAGTGGTATGCCCTCCAATACCTCTGAGGTTCATGTTAAGATTTCTTGTTGTGAGTGAGGCTTTTATTGCTATTTCTTCTGGTATAATGTTGAGTTCTTCCCCAGTGTCCACTAATGCTCTGATAGGATATTCTTCCTTTCCAATAAAGATTTCCATAAATCCCAAAGGACAGGCATAATGAATCTTGGGCTTTGGTATTTATTTGAATCCAAATGATAATAATCTTTCTTGAAGATCCATTGAGTTGAGTGATTTGATTTTTTCTTTGTCCTTTTCTGATGATTCCTGTAATTTATGGACAAAATTTGGTGACATCCTCAAAATTTCTTCAATGGTGAGGTTGATCTTTTGTTGCATAATTTTTTTAATAATTTTGTCAATTTCCAATTTAGTTTCAACTTGTTTCTTTTGAGGTTTTCTTAACTTCTTTTCTTCTTTGGAAATTTCTTCATCTTCATTTTTATTGGCAATATTTTCAATTTCCTCCTCAGGTTGGTCTGGTTTTGGAATATTTGAATTTTGGAATTTGGTGGAAATTATTACTCTTTCTTCTTCCTTTTCTTCTTCAGTGTAAGCTCCTGGAATTTCTGCTTTTTTCTTTGGCTCTTGACTTTGGGATTGTCTTTCCAACATTTGTTTTGTCTGTCTTAATCCAATATGTGATTCAAAAGGGTCATTGGCTGAGGAAATGGTAGGTAGTTTCCAATTTGACCAATCTTCAACATGAGCAATTGAGGTTATTTTATCATCTGATTTCTTTTCAGTGGGCTTAACCCCTTCTTCTGGTTTTGGTTTTACCACAGCTTTGTCCATGAATTTCTTGTTGAGTTCTGCTTGTTCTTTTGCAAAGGCCCTGGCTATGTCTTTGGCACTTTCATTTCCTTCCATAGGTACTCTCTGATAGTTGGGGAAGAGGTAAGATGCTCCTTGGGTTCTGACAATTCTTTTGTCCAAATCTTCAGCAAGGTGAGTGCATCTAGTTGCTGAATGTCCTTCTTCCTTGCAGTAAGCACATTTCAATGGTGGTCTTGGAGCCATTTGAGATGGTATGTATGGTTGGCAACTGGATGAAAATGGTGGTAAAGGATTCCTTGGCCTATATGGCTGATTATTTTGAGGTAATCTTTGCTCTTGATTGTTGTTCCAGTTCCTTATTGGTTGATTCACTGCTTCTGAAAGGCTTTTAAGTTGATTTAAAACTTCTTTAACTGATTATTTTCCCTCATTTCTTGGCTGAGGTTCTGGTTGTGGAGGATTTTTGATCTTTTGGGTGAGTTCTTTTACTTGTTTTAAAACTTCATCCCAGCTTTCATCCTCAAATCTTGTTTTCTTTTCTGGAGGTTTTGGTTTAGAAAATTCTTTTTGTTGAATAAGTACCTTGGCCTCCAAGTCTTGTTCAATGTATAATCTCAAAATATCCAATCTTGGAATGATGTAACCTCCATCCAAGGCTTGAACCATAGCTCTGTCTTGAATCATTTCTTTGTAAATTGATTCTTGAACACTAGTGGAAAGGCTGGCCAATATTTCCTGGTTATGATTGATATCACCTTGGATATATTGGTATCTTTTGAGGTAAGTGATGATTGCTTCATATTCCCCAATGAATTTTCTGTATTGAGTCATGTTTCTTATTCCACCTTCTTGTTGAGTTTTTGTGAACAAATCAGTGATTGAGGATAATCTGTATCTTCTTTCAGGTGAGACTGTTCCCCATCTTCTTTTCATATCCACTTTTAATTGATCCCAATCAGCTGTTTCATATCCTGGCATTCCTTCAATATGATAACTGATTTCTTCATCTTTTGTCCAAAATGCTATTTGTCTTGCAATGTCTCTTCCACTTGCTCCTTCAATTTCTGCAATATTTTCAACTTTTTTGATGAATCTTTCCACATCCTTTTCATCAAACCATAGATTATAGTCCTTGGCTCTGATTTTCACTATTGGAGTAGTGTTTCTTGGAATTTCTTGATGTAATTGAGTTGGGATTTGAGAAGAAATGTTTACTCTTGTTGGTAAAGTACTTGGTGTTTGTTCTGTATAAGGTGTTGATGTGGCCATGGGTCTTGGGTAATGTGAAGGTGATCCATGTGGCCTGAATGATCTTGGAAGGGTGGTTTGCTCTTCAAGTGGACTATTTTGTGGAGTATAACTTGACAATTTATTTTTTCCTTCTTTTTTGATTAGTGCTAGTAATTCTGCTTGCATTTCTAGCATCTTCTTCAGAAGTCTCTCTGTTGAAGACATTTCTTCCTGTCCTTCAACAGTCTCTTCATTGAGGTTTTCTTCCTTAATTTCTTCAATACTAGAGGGTAATTTTGATGATGAAGGTTTATCCATTTTTGATTTATTAATTTCCTCCTTTGAGTTTGGTGTTGAGTTATTGACTTTATCTCTTTCAAGGAGATCAAGGAAGAATTTCTCCACAACCTTCAAGTCCCTTTTATTGGTTCTTGGTGTTGCAATTGGGAAATTGGAATATTTATTTGATTCCTCCCCTAGTTCTGTTTCTTGCTTTGGTGGATAATAGTAATGGTCAGAGTGAGTTGATGATTCAGATTCTTGAGATGATGGTTTTGGCTGATTTTGATTATTTGACTCCAGTTTTTTGTTATAAAAAAAAAGTATTCTTGGAGTAGTTAAGAATTTTTTAATTGATTGTAATTTAATTGATTTTTATTGAAGTTGAGGTTGTCTGCCACTGTTGGGACACCAGATGTGGGAACTCCTCTTGTGTGGGATTAAAATGAGGCAGTACCTGGAGGAGGAAATCACAGGTAGCTAGTTTTGAATTGCTAATAACTCCTGTAACCAAGGGTGGCAAGGGTGTATTGCCTGCCCCTCCTAAAATACTGAACAAAATCTTCCTTGGAGCTCACAAACCAAAATAAAATTAGTAAGTGGCTTTACAACTGCAGAAGACAAAATTCAGCAGTCTCAGATCAGACCTATTCAATAAATAATATGAAAAATAATGTCAGTTATTTTGGTTAAATTTTAGATTCTAATGAAATACTTGTCTGTATAATTTATTTATTTTTTTGGTTAAATTGAGGTGAGTGGTTTCTTCTTGGTGATAAATCCTTGGTAAGATGGGTTATTTAAGGTTCTGTGGAAAATTTGATGAGTTTGATAAAGGTAATTTTGTTAAGTTAAAGTTATAATATAGTAAAATAATTTTTAAAGGCTTGTTATTTCTTTTTTTAAGAGTGGTTAATAATAAGATAAAATATCACTTGTTAAGCTTAAGAGGTAAGATTATTTGATATTTGATTTTAAATGGGTAAGTTAGTTTTAAATCTTGTTAAATGAAGTTAATTTTACTAGTTAAAATATTTTAATAGAGTAGTAAACCTAATCTTGGGTACTGGGTAATTTTTATTTTTATTTTGATAATAATAAGATTCCACTGAGCTTAGCTACTGGGTAATCTTCAACACTATACTTCCACTGATCTTATCTACTGGGCAAGTAAATTTACTATAATATACTGGACTACCTCCCAGATGAGGGATGAATTATTCCTATGCTCCTACTTTGAAGTGGATATAATTTTCATGGGATATAATTTGCATGGGGGGGATTTTGAAATTTTGGGGAGAGAGCCCCTCTATTTATACCTTTTGGGAGCCCAGGGGGCCCTCCATGGGAGCTGTCTTTTTCCACCTTAAGTCCTCTTGATTTCATCATGTGACTCTGTTTTTGGTGAGGACCTTTCTTGCATGGGTCAGGTGATTTAAGGTTTGGTGATAATTTTCTCTCTGCACAGCCTCCATTTATCACATGATTGTCTTTTGGTGAACTAATTATGATGTGATATTGTTGAATTTTCCTTGCATACATGAGGTGATTCAATTTTGGCTGGGGATTTTTTTTGTGCACAGCCTCTCTCTTGTCACATGATATTCTGTTGGTGGATGCAGTATCACATGATGACCTTGTAATTCCTTTGCATATGTCCTATTTTAGATCTGGTAGAAGTGGCTGTGTAATTTATGCAGGTGTCATGGTTGTTTTTCTTCTTTTTAAACTTTAAAATTAAGTCAGGTGATAATTTCTTGTACTGGTGAATTTACTGTTATATATGAGATGATGTGATTTTTGAGTTTGACACATGCTGTGCATAGTCATGTGGTTGAGATTTAATTAAAATTGTGTACTGCATGCAGCCTGTTTTAACTAGCTTTGGTTTGCATGAGGTGATGAGTGGTGTAAATAAATCTGATTCTGTTTTAAGGTTTCAAGTGGGGTTACTTTGGATATAAGATAAGGTACTCCTGTGGCTGTAAGGGGGTGTAAAGCTGGGTGGGGTGTGTAATTTAAAGGGTGGTACCTTATTTGTTGTAACTAGTTTGCTATATGTAACTTGATTTTTTACATCTGCATAATGAAATTGAATGATTTATTTAAACACATACACTTCCCTGTGGTGCCTGTGCCATGGTTTTTTGAGTTAAATCCAGCTTCTTGCTGTAAAATTGACCTTTTGGTGTAACCTTTGAGTGTAAGTCTGCCTGTAGGCTGGATTTACTGCTGTTTTGGGGTACTATGAGCTTGATCCTGGTGAAAAAAAATGGTATGGAATATCACACTAGTACTTCAAAACTCAATCCCTTTTAATAGGACTGAGAAATATATCAGGCAAGTAATTTGGTATTGCCAATCTCTCTGAGAAAAAGTCTTGCCTCCTTTCCTGTGCAGTTTTTCACTTGGGCTTATCACTTCTTACCCAGATCATGAATATACATTGGAAATAAAATATAAAAAACCATATCATGTGTCTTAATACCAACAATGCTTCAGTTAATTATTGTATGGCCCACAAAATTTAAGGGATGGAGCCAGGACTTCGTGCAGATGTCCAAAAAATTGATTTAGAGGCCTTTATAATTCACTTTTCTGCTCATGATGGTCTCGAGGATGTGGAAAGAAAGGATACTTGTTAATCAATAGCCCCTGAGATTTCAATTCATGGACCAATTCATAGATCAACATTGATGGATCCCCCTGATGGAAGGCACTTGCAGTATGGCTCCATTACTTCTCACATTGCTATACTTGGTTCCTATTCAATTGAAAGCTAACAGTTACAAGAAAGTCTGATTACAACAATCAATATGGTTTATGATTACTCAAAGCCCATCAAAGGCTCCTCCCTCTTCATACACATTTTTACCAAATGGAATTCAATTTATGATATGCTTGAATGGGGAATAGCCCTCAAGGATGCATACAATCAATTTTACACTCCCAAAATCATGAAATTGTTCCAACTGGCTCCACTATAATGTGAGAAAGTGTTTGTGATGGTCATCTTTCTTCTTCCACTAAAAGAAGAAACCCTGATCATTTTTCAGAAAGGATATCTGACAAGTAATTAATCTTTTTCTTTGTATATTATATTGATTGGGATAATACATAATTTAATTTGTTGTAATTTGCTAATTCTTCCTTCAACAGCCATATTCTTCCTTGCAGTATTATTCCATTCTTATAAAGCCAGAAGAATTTTTCATGATGGAGAATATATCTAAGTATCTGACTATCTTACTTAACAAGAAGCCAATTTTATGTGCATCATTTCTGGAACCGTGATGAAAAATGAAGTTCTTCACAACCTATTAGTTCACTTTTGATATACTTTATACTTCTTCAAGAAACCTCAAAGCTATTTTTTGAGAAAGAGGCAGGGGAAAGAATCATTGTGGTTATACCCCTCTAACCAGCAGCCAAAAAAGATCAGATACAGTCATGAAAGGAAAGGGCCCCTATGATGATATTTATCCAACAAACTCAATGGAGGGAGGTAACTTAGAAAGAAACTAAGAGATTACTTTTCCAAGCCACCAGAGCCAAAGGACATTGATATCCTTTTTATGGAAAGCATGGAAAATGGCCTGTAAAGATCTTGAAATACTTGCAACAAGCTCACCATCCAATAATGTCTTCTCTGGTGGACCCAAAATTCTTACATATCAGGGAGCTCCATTTTCAAACTTGCGTTGTGGGAACTCCTTTTGGTGTGGGATGAAATAAGGCAGTACCTTGAGGGGGAAATTATTGGTAAGTTTTTTTTGAATTTCAGAATTGTCCAATAACCATGGGTGCTAAGGTGTATTAGCTGCCCCTCTAAATAATACTGAATAGTCAGCCTACAGAGAATCACAAAATAAAAGAAGATTTGTGGCTTTAACAGATAGAGAAGACTTATCAGCAGTCTCTAAATCAGACCTATTGATAACACTACAGTAAAAACTCTTATCTAAAATTTCTGATAAAATACACACTAAGATTTTTTTTATTTTATTCTAATAAAAGTGATGATAATATATATATATATGTTTTGGGCTTCTGTTATTTTAATAAAACTAATAAGAATATTTTTTTGTTTTTTTTTTAATAAGAATGATAAGAATATATATTTTTTATATGGTTTTAGGTTGATTATAATGATTTTTTTTGATATGAGTACTAATAATAAGACTACTGGATTTGATTCTTTTAGGATTTTTCTTTAATACTGAGTTTATATCACTACTACTTCTTTTTGTTAATAACACTAAGCTTTTGAGCAAGGCTACTAAGCTTTAACTATGGTTATACTACTATTCTTCACTAATACTAAGCTACTGAGCAATGCTACTGAGCTTTCACTACGGTTATACTACTATTCTTCACTAATACTAAGCTACTGAGCTTTTACTACAGTTATACTACTATTCTTCACTAATACTAAGCTACTGAGCAAGACTACTGAGCTTTTCACTACTAAAACACTACTACTATTCTAGATATCCTGCTAGTTCAGGGATGGTGGTGATCCTGGATAGTGGGAACTTGTTCCATGATGATGGGAAAAATGAGGCAGAGAGGACCTCTATTTATAGCTTTTGGGCCTCCATAGAGCTTCTCAAAATAGGATACTTAGAAAAAATCATAGTTGAGAGGTTTTAGCTGGTGAGACGTGTAGTTTTGGTGTAGCAGCGTGTTTGCTGAGAGAATTATGCTGATGGTGCTTTTTCTTATCAAAATCATGTGATGTATTTGAGATAATTTCGCTGGTGAGATTTTCTTTTTGCCAAGAAAGTGGAGAAAATACAGCTCCTGACAATTGAACTTTCTTCTAGTCATATGATATAGATGAGAAAATTATGCTGGTGTTTCTGTTTCTTATCAAAATCATGTGATGTATTTGAGATAATTTGGCTGGTGAGATTTTCTTTTTGCCAAGAAAGTGGAGAAAATACAGCTCCTGACAATTGAGCTTTCTTCTAGTCATATGATATATATGAGAAAATTATGCTGGTGTTTCTGTTTCTTATCAAAATCATGTGATGTCTTTGAGATACTTTTGCTGGTGACTTTGTTACGTATTTTCTGAGAGAATTATGCTGGTGTTTCTGTTTTAGTATTGTATTATTTCATATGGAGATTGCATCATTTCTATCAAGTTTGATGCGTGTCATTATTACTAAGCAACCATTTGTTCTTGGAAAATATGTTGTAATTTTATGCATAGCCTTGAGGTATTTCTTCTTTAAATTGAATCAAGGTGGGTAAAATACAGCTCTGATGCTGTGCGTAGTGGAGCTTATAAATATATAAGAGCTTCATTGGCTTACTGCAACAACCTCCAATTGCTGAAAATGGCATATGACCATTTTGTTCATTATTTGATGCCTGAAGTTCATAAGGTAGAAAACAAAGAGGCTGGAAATACAGTTCGTGATAAGGATAAGAGGGTTGTGCAGAAACGGAGGCAGAGAGTAAGTAATTCACTCAAATTATTCAAGGCGTATAAATTTGGAGCTTAAAAACTATTAAATTTGAACCAGCTTCATACTAGACGTTACAAATTTGCAATAGCAAGCAATTTTCCTAAGCAATACCTGAAAGTATTGGAGGATGTGAATGCTCACAGTGATGACGAGTTTAATTTTATATTAGAAGTCTATGTCATTAAAAGCCTACCATATCGCTCAGAGAGTGCAAATTCGTTTTTTCGAAATTTGGACAACAAAATGAAGCAAGCCAATAAGCTTGCATGTCAAAAGAGTAAAAAATATCCACGATGTCAACCATCCAAACCAATTTTTTCTCAAATTGGTAAAGCCCCATTTGGAATGCCAGTTGATTTTTATACTCCAGAATGGTTCAATAATCAAGATTATACCATATGATCCTTGGTTTCAAAAACAAGAAGTGTTGCATTCATTCCAATCCAAGATCTTTCTAACAATTTGAAGCCTAATGAAGATGACAAAATCATCAATAAAGCTTTCAATAAAAAGTAATGGGCTTCAGTGACCAGACCGTATGACTTTTATCATGAGGTTATCCATAGTAGTGACGAGGACGAGAGTGATGATGAAAACTTGAATGGGTTCTCTGATGGTGATGTTGTTGAGCCTCAGAATTGCAACGATGACAGCGATGAAGAGGATACCAAAAGTGAAGATTTGGTAGAAATTCAAATGGACTCCTGATTTTGATGAGGAAATGGAAGATGCTCTTCAAGTAAACAATAAGGCAAATGGAAAATACTCATTCGATGATGGATTTGGGCCACAGGTTTGGGGTTGAATTTTTACTTACAATTTATTACATATAGCTTTACTTAATGATACACAGTTTGTAAATAAATTAACTTTTTCTTTAATTAAGATTTTTGTGTTGCGATGATTTTTTTTACCTATGTATTTTTATAAATCTGCTTGATAAACAGTTTTGTACATTTTCTCTTGTGTTTGACATGTGATTTGTGTGATGAGATTCTCTTGACTTATAATTCTAATGTACTTGAATCTTGATAGATACACAGAGATTTTCTCTGTCTCATCATTGTTTTGAAATTTTTATATCTTTTTGCAGAAATATATCAGCTGCTCTCCCTGTTAAAGCTTACAAACATAATGAGTTTGATGAGGTTATAGAACCCAAATAAATCACAATTGTCACAATTTCTAAAATTCATTTTGAAATTACTTTACTAGTTTCTTTTTAAAAATTCAGTTTTTCAAACCACAAATAAGGGTAAAAGGATGATTTAATCCATCAAAAAACAACCAAACGTAAGCATAAAACCATTCAAAACAGCTACAAGAAAAAATTAACATAGTTTTTTCAATCAAAATTAAACCTCATCCAAAATTGGGAACTTGCTCATTGGACAGTGGGGAGTAACCTTCCTTTCTCAAATGTACCAACATAGTTGGCTCCTTGACCCCCACACTCCATGCTGGTAGCTGCCGATATGGACACAAGCCTACTACTTGATTACCCTGGATTACTTCTATATGAATTATTTTTTGTAGTTGATTTATGGCCAGGCTGTCAAAGATACTCCATATTAATTTATTCTTTGTTGGTGAGTATTCAATTTTCTTCATATTTCCAACAAGTATGAAACTATTCTTTGAAGGTTCCCAAAGAGTTTTTAAAATATGGTTGACTGATCCGTATCTTAAAATACCATCATTTGTTTTGTACTTTATAATATTGTTTGGTGGCTTCGCTGAAACATTGAAGGTATGCAATCCATTATTACATTGCAAGGTTTTGATTTCTTTTGCATGGTTGGGAAACACTTCTGCTCCTTCGGGATGGGGTATTTGCATATGATCACGAATTTTTGAGTCAGACATCTGCAAATAAGAAAGCAGCTTGAGATAGGTTTCTCAGTCAAGTGAAAAATCCATTTCAGGATCAGAAGGCTTTGGATTTTCTTTGGTTAAGGAACTCTTTGCAGTTAATCTTTGCCACTGGCAAAAGCGATTCATTATGGTCAGACCAAATTTGTCTAAATGAAGAAATAGACCCTCATTGTCAAAATATTAAATCAAATATCAAATGAGTCAAAATTATTTCTTACCAGCTTTTTGATTATTCTTGAATTTTTGAAGAAAACCATTCAATCGTTAACCTGAATGTTCAGAGATAGACCTTAGGGTACCCCACCACAATAATTGTGTCTTGACATGTAATGCATAATGATGGTTAGGCTTGATTTTACAGTTTGAAAAAAGTACCTCGGATGTCTTACAATAAGTCTTGTAATGATGTAAGAAAGACTTGCAATTGTCTTGAGTAATCAATTGGTAAATCAGAATGTTGGTACAAGTAACCAAAGCACAAAGATTTTTCAAGAGGAGCCAATTTGATGGTAATGTAGATTCAATGGAGTCAAAATAGCCAAGAAACACATCCAATGAAACTAATGGTAAATAAATAGAGAAAAGAGATTTCCACTTGCTTGCTTTCATCTTTCCTGTCTTTGGAGCTCCAGCGTTAGATGGAATTCTTGTAATTCCTGTTGGTACAATCACCTCTTCAAATAATGATTGAAATTTCTTGACTTGTTCACTTGAGAAACCTTCTATTTTCTTGCTGTGTTCATTGATAATCATCTCATCATCACTTTCATCTGAACTTCTTTCTTGATGGCTTTCATTTTTATCTGTTTCTTGCTGGGGTTTACCAGATTTTCCAAAGCTCCATTGCCATTGTCTGAAGAAATGATTCTGAAGGATGCCTTCATACCACATATGCATCACACCAAGAGAAACGTGATTGACAGGATCCTAGTAGGGTAGTCGGTGAAGTTCTGACCAGCAAACTCCTGCTCTCTTTGAAATCCTGTCACGTTCAGCTTCATTCTGGCCTTGTTTGAATGAGTAGGCATAATCCTTGACAATTTGTGATTGACGAAGGCGGCCAATTTCCAAATTTTTAATATTGTCCTTGTTGCAATCACACCAAGTGTGAAGCATACCCAGCCACCTTGTGTGTGGCAACCAAATCTCCAATCAAGCACCCCAGCTTAATGACTACCTTTTGACCATTTGGATACCTTGGTGTTGGAATGTTGATTCCTGCACTCAGAGGCATTATTTCTTCAACAAATAAGGAGAGTACATTGTTAATTGTTACCATGTTTGGTTTATTGGGTGCAGGGATTATTGCAGAAAGAAATGTATTCTGAAGCTTCCATTGCTTTGTGGGTGGCAGATTAAGACAGTTGAGTGCAAGGACACCGAGTGAGACTTGCTTTCCACCAAGCTTCTTTGCCATTGGGTTGAACCAATCAACAAATAAGCTGAAGGACAAGGGCATAGCTGAGGCTTGAGCTGTTTGTGAAGGTGGGTAGAGGTTTTTCCAAGATGGTGACTGCTGATAATCAGAGATCGAATTGGTTTCAACTTGTACCTTTTGTCTCCATTCATCAATTGACTCTTCAACCTGTGGTATAAACCACATCAGCCAGTTGACAAAATCTTGTGTAATGTATGTTAAGAATGGTGTGTGATCTTTCAAAGGCTTTGGTGGAGTTTGAAGGGAATGTAAATGGCCTTGAACATAAGAGTTAGGCTTGATGTATAAGGGAATAAAAATTGATTCTCCGCAGGGTGAGGAATGAGGAAAATCTTGGTATCCACAATCAAAAGGAGAGGTGTCAATGTCATAAACTGAGTAGCAGGTTGTGCAGCATACATGCTTATTAAATTGAGGAGTAACATCAAGCTTTCTGAGAGTTGTTTGTACATCCTTTGGAATTTCATTTTTGAAGATTGAGGAGTAATTGTCAACTTGAAAGAATGTGACAATTTGGACTAGGTATTCTCTTGCAACTCGGCATTTTTCATGGCTGACTCCAATGCTAAGGTATAACCATGCTATGAATTGTAAAACAAGGGCTTAAAGCAAAGTTTCAGTATTGAAATGTGGTAGGATAATAAAAGAACCTTACTTATAAATTCAGAGGTGGGTCGCTTAGAATGAGAAGGTGATTCATGAGTTTCTGAAGTTTCAGGTAAAATTATGGAGTTGTTTTCTGATATCTCTTCTAACACAATTTCAGAAAGGCGGGAGGAATTATCTTGGTCTTGCAAAGAAGCTGCAGCCCATTGTTGATTATGAGTGCTTTTTGAAACAAACAGTCCTTGATTCTGTTTACCATTTTTGTCGGTGAATTGATAATTGATACATTTTGGGCATGTGCAGACCTCCATCTAAAAGTTTTTGTTCATATAAAATATAAATTATGATATAAAATGAAAGATAGATAATTTAGAACATTTTCATTTAAAAAAAACATAAAAATTAGTCTTAATTGTACCAATAGAGAGCGGTGCTTACCTAAGCTGCACACTTGTGCATGGGATGGTTATTGATTATATGAGGTTGATTCATGTAATTTTGGAAGCTGATTTTTTTAAAAAAAGAAAAAGATTTTGTCTTTTGTTGAGATATCAAAAGTTAAGTTGGAAAGAGTCACAAAGCTGACCCCTCAATAGGGGGTCAGGGGGTCACTTGAAGAGACTGTGCGACCCGACATCTGGGGGGTCAACCTTTTTCCCCCAGTGGTGGTTAGTGATTCCGGGTTGCTTTCCACTTTCATCAAATTTGAAACGGGTTCAATTCCCCCCTCTGGCAGTAATTTATTCTGAGCCTTGAGAAAGCTTAGTGATGCAATTTGGTATCCTTGTATTCCTTGATTCTGTTCATTCAATTGATCTTTGGAACCTTGTTGTGATGCAGGGTGCTCAACCTTGATCATGATTTGAGAAGTACTGATTTCAATTTGCTCATTTAAAATGCTGGAAGGATGCGTGCTTGTCAAAGATTGGCTAAAATCATTAATTTGGGGCTATAAGAATGTCATCCAGTATAAATTGTAGTAGCCTTTTGGTGAGTTGAATTATTTTCTGTATTGAGGTGTTCATTTTATGACCGGCAGTCATAGTTTGACATTTTAAATTTATTGATCTTCCTTTTCTGTATCTGAACAGCCTAGCTTGTTTGATTGGTTTTTCTTCCCTGTCTTGATATAGTTTTCTTGCTTTTATGGCAAATTATGACCAGCGGTCATAACTTTGAGATTTTTAACTTCTTCTATCTTCTTTTTCTGTATCTGAACGGCCTAGCTTGTTTGGTTGGTTTTTCTTCCCTGTCTTGATATAGCTTTCTTGCTTTTAGGGAAAATTATGACTGGCGGTCATAATTTTGAAATTTTGAACTTCTTCTATCTTCTTTTTCTGCATCTGAAGTGCCTAGGTTTTTTGGTTGGTTTTTGTTTCTTCTTGTTTTCCTTTCCATATTTTATCTCTTCCTGTCTCAAACAATCAAATTATGACCAGCGGTCATAATTTTGATATTTTGAGCTATCTATATCTTCTTTTGCTGTTTCTTCAAACCATCTTTTCATTGTTTTTTTTAAAAAAAAAAGAGAAATAACATTAATAAAGGCCTATGGTCCAACACTTCCCCAAACCTGTGCCATTTTTAATATAAGGTGGCATAAGAACAGATAAGCACCCCTGTTCTTTTTTGAATAAAGTCATGATACTTGTAAATTGAAAATGATCTCTTGGAAAATGTTGGGTTTGAAGTCCTTTATTGAATAATGATTTATAGCCTTGAGTGATAAGATACTTGAAAAAAAATTGAAAAAATTGAAATTCCTCTTTGATAAGGCAGGAGGTCACTGCCCAGAATTATGGAAATGTTGAAAAAAGATTTTTTTTTATGTTTTTGAATGATTTGAAATTCTTCTTTGATAAGTCAGGAGGTCACTGCCCTGAATTATGGGAGTTTTGAAAAAGATTTTTTTTTATGTTTTTGAATGATTTTAAATTCCTCTTTGATAAGGCAGGAGGTCACTGCCTTGATACTAATACAGATATGAAAATAATTCTCTTTTTTTAGGTTATTTATTTTATTATTTTTTGCTATTTTTTATGGTGGTTTTTTTTAATTGGCAATTGAAATTGGATTACTTCAGTTATTATTGAGAAATATTCAACCTTCTGTTGTAAATTACTGAAAGACATATGTCCTTCAATATTTCTCCAAATATCTTGTTGTGTTGTTTTCTTTGTGTATTTCCTTTTCATTCTGAAACAAAACCTTTGACTTCATGAATAAACATGTACCCAAAATAACACCAGCAAAGATTTCCTCCCAAGATTTCCAAACCATCTAGATTCAAATCTCCTTGAGCCCATAACATTTTTTGATACAGTCCATCTATTGTCATTTGATAATATCCATAAGGCTTCTTCCAGTAACGATTGCGTAAATTTTCTTTAATTCCAATTGTGAGCCTTGAGATATATTTTACATACCCAAATAGGCCACAATTATCTTAAAAAGAAATTTTGAATCATCCATATATCCAAATTTCATCATTTTTGATTTCAGAAAAGATGAATAACTTTTTATTGAGTAGGTAAATCCATGGATTTAAGGCCAGATTTGGATTCTACACAAAATTTCACCTAGGGTAGCTCCATAGAGTGAATAAGCTCAAATTAACTCTTTGAGGTGGTAAAATGGAAAATACTTCAATACCACACACAAGATCCGTGAAAATATTTGTTTTTCTTAAATTCATGCCAAAATAATGGGAATGTGAGAAATCCCATGTTACATATACACTGAGAATAGTGTTATGCATGTTTTGAGCACTTAATATCATGGTATTCTTACATGGACTTTTGGTACACCCATAGTGGATATCTCACTTGAAGCTTAAATTTCTATTTTGACGTAAAAAGTAAGCAAGGGGGACAAAAGACATCAAAGAGAGCCAGGGTACCCAACTTCTGAGACCTCAGAGGTGTGGACAGCTCCAAAGCTTAGATCCATGGCTGATCTTGGTTTAATTGGTAAACTAAAACCTTTTGAGAACTTGGTTACCATGTTACAATTACTGTAAATCTTAAGAAAATAGCAAATAACCTGCTATTTTGACGTGCCAAGGAGGTAAAGAGCTACTTAGACTCCTGTAACCATGTCGATTCTTAATTATTTTCTATGTATAAACCCAAAAAGAGTAATTAAAACCCTTTTTGGACTTGTATCCATTGATTTACCTCATAGCAACCAGTGAAACACTGATATTTGCAATTCTACATAGAAATGAGGTAAAAACTTCAAAAATTTATTGAAAATACAACTCTTAATGAATCTTTCTGAAGCTTTCAGGACCAATGGAGAACTGTCATATCTATGGTACAACAAAAAGGAATAACAGTTTTACTAGTAAAATTCAAAGTTTTACTTACAGTCCATCTTTCACTATTCTATGTGAAACACTGAATCTTCAAAAATTTACAGTAATTACGACCTATGATGAAATTGGCAATAACATTGATAAATTTGAGAAATCAATGATTATTTTGGAATAAAAGAAGATTTACAGATATTACTCTTTTTATTTTTGAACATATTGGGGTTGGTAGTCATGTAAAAGCATCAATCAAGTAATTATGATAATCTTATGTGACAACAGATGATGCAATCAATAATCCAAAAAGATTTATTGTTTTCTCACTCACTGTTTTCTCAGTTTGCTCCATGGCACACCTCTGTGAGCTGTTGTTGACTTAAAAGAGGCCTCCTCTTGCTGTTTTTTCCAAATCATCATTTTATTATCATTTAAATCATTATTACCAACATGTAAGTATTAGTTATAGCTATTCTTGAGTGTTTTAAATCTTTCAAAATCAATCAGAAAGACGTGAAATCATAGAATCCAACTATATATTGTTTTAATACTGTTATAAATTCATTTCAATCCTTAAAATCCACAATTCTACGTCAAATCTCTCCATCTTATCTTTCAATAAGTTCTTTGGAATATTAGTGAGTGATTTATTTTTGATTCTTAAAGTTTTTCTTTAAAAATATTTTTCTTCAAGAATTATTATTATAATTATTCTTACAAAAGATAACTATATGTTAAAATAATTTTATTATTTTAATAAAAGAAGTTTTATTATTAAAGTCTTCTTGTAATTGATTCTTGTAGACAATTACTTGCTCACTGTCAAAATCACTAGTAGTGCTTAACACGTGAAAGAAATAATTCTTTAATTATTTAATTGTGGTTATAATAACATTTTGTTATTATATTTCATAAGAAAAGTCATAGTACTGTTGATTAATAGTAATATTATCATCAGTTTCATAGACACATCTTACACCAATAGTGGTTAGTAATTCCAGAAGATCAATATTTGTAAGATTTGACCCAGGTAGTTCTGAAAGATATTTGGTTTGAATTATTGGTGAATCTAGCTCATAATCATACAGTTCTTTAAATGTTATTATTGGAAGTATTACATAATCTTCCACTCCTTCATATTCTGGTATGTCTTTCTGTATGCCATTTTGATTCTGGGAGTCGTTTGGTAATCCAGATGTAATTCCTTGATTTTAATTAAATAAATCAGTTGAGCTTGAAAGGCAGAATATTTAATCATAGGCATCATTAAATTCTTCTAGAATGCTAAGTCCAGCTAGCCTTTGTGTATTTTCTGATAACTCTCCTTCCTCTAGGTCTTCAAACATTCTGCTTTGTTTATATTTATCTTCCCAATTTCCATTATTTTGTTGACATAACTTCAATTCATCTTCTGATACTACCAGTTTTCCTTCTAGAACTATTTCCATTCTTTTTTTAATCCCTTTTTTTAATATAACTATCCCAAACTTGATCCATTTTGTCTTCAGTAATTATGTAAATTTCCTTTTCCAATTCTTCAAATTTTCTTTTTGCCAATGGCTTTATTATGCTATCTTTTGGTTCTTCACTTAGTAAATCTTTTTCAGTATCACCAATGTACCCGTTTCCTCTTGAAATAAATTGAAATAGTCTTCTGAAATTCTTGAGCAATTTGCTTCAGGTGGCTTCAGATCCATTTTGAATTTCTTCTGTGGGATTTCTACTTGATCTTCTTTGTTCATACCACTTAACTCAAGTGCTAGCCATCTCTCTGGGTCTTCTATGGCTATGTCCAAATTTCTTCTCATCTTCTTTAGTTCCTCTTTGATTTTTTCTATTGCTTCACTATCTTCTACCTCCAGTTTATCTTCTGTCTCCTTGCCTTTAGATTTTATATGAGTTATAGCAGGCATACTTTCTTTAGATGAAGATAATATGCTGTACTTTTCTTCAATTATTATTTTATTAAAATTTTCAAATACTAAGAGGTCCAGGTAGGTTTTTCTTTCACTTTCAAAAGTGACTTCAAGATTTTTAATTTGACCAATTGGCTTCAAAGAGCTGACTGTTGATTTTGATGCATAAGGGCTGATGTTTAATTCTGCTTTTAGGGCTATTTCCTGAGTTATAAAGTTCAAGTCATTTTTTGCATCAAAAATAGCTGAGAAGGGTATTTTTTTAGGTCCAAGAAATATTGTCTTCACTCATGTTGAAGATTGACTTTCTGTTTCCTCTGTTTCGTTTCTTTTGGATGATTCTGCTTGATGTACTGACCATTTTCCAATCTCTGAAGATGCATGAAGCTCCATACCACTGGGTGGAGAAATTTGCCAACCCATGGCTTGAGGGTTACATATTGGTAAACATAATTGACATCCATCTTGCTCTGGATAACTAAATATTTCCCCTTGCTTGTGTGAAAATTCCAATTTAACATTATTATCTGCTGAAAATGGTCTTCCAAGTATAGTGTGTACAGCTCCTTTTGGTATGAATAAATGAATTTCTTTTTCTTCTCCTGTTATCATAGTAATTGGTGTAAATTCTGAGAGTCCAACCAAAGATGTTGTATGTCCACCAATTCCTCTGAGATTCATATTGAGCTTTCTACTTGTAAGTCAGGCTTTAATTGGAATTTCCTCTGGTATTATATTAATTTCTGATCCAGTATCCACCAATGCCATTGTTGGATATTCTTCTCTTCCAATAAATACTTCCATAAATCCAAGTGGGAATGCATAATGTAATCTTGGGGTATCATAGTCCCATAGCTTTAATGAAAGTATTCTTTCTTGAATATTTGACGTATTGACTGATTTTATCACCTCTTTTTCCTGGGTAGTTGAATTTTGTAATTTATCAATAAAGGTTGGTAAAATTGATAATATTTCTTCAAGAGTAAGATTTATTTTTTGTTCAAGTATTTTCTTCATCACATGTTCAATTATTAGCTTTGGATTATTGGCTGTAGATCTTACCTTGTCTTCTAATTCCATCTTTTGCAACTCCTGTCTTAGTCCCTCCTTATTCTTGTTCCTAGAAATGATTTTGATATCATCATTATCTACTTCCTTTCCTTCTTGTGTTTTCTTGTATTTTGTTGGAATTAGAACTCTTATTTCTTCTTCTACCTCATCTTCCTCTTGGTAGGAACCTGGTATCTTCTTTTTAAAGGGTTTTTGTGTTTTATTTTTATCCTCTTGCTGGGTTTGGCTTGGACTTTCCTGTCTTGCAGCTCTTTGCCTTGTCTGTCTAAGCCCAACATTTATTTGAAGATTTTCATTTTCTGGTGATATTTGAGGAGGTTTCCAGTTTCCCCATTCTTCTATTTGAGCTATAGCAGTTGACTTCTCACCTTTGCTTTCCTTAATCACTGTTGTTTCTTGCTTATTTGGGGGTGGATTTGATTGTTCCATCATTTTCTTTGTAAAATCATCCTGCTCTTTGGAAAAATATCTGACTAATTCTTTTGCAGATTTAGGGCCTTCTGTGGGTACTCTTTGCAAATTTGGAAAAAGATATGTTCCTTCATGCTTCAAGACAATTCTTTTCTCCAAGTCTTCTGTGAGGTGATTACATCTTATTGCGGAATGTCCTTCTTCTAAGCAGTAATAACACTTCAGTAGCTGTCTTGGAGCCATTTTTTCTGGAACATATGGTTGATAACCAGAAGATATGGGTGGTAAAGGATATCTTGGCCTGAGTGGCTGTGAGTTTTGTGTAACTTTCTGATCTTGATTATCTCCTTCTTGTGTTTTATTTGGAGATTAAACTAATTATGAAAGGTGTTTGAGCTGATTCAATACTTCTTTAACTGATTCCTTCCCAGTATCCTTTGATTGATGCCCTTGTGGCTGAGGATTTTGAATTTTTTGGGTAAGATCTTTCATTTTCTTTAAGACTTCTTCCCAGCTTTCCTCTTCAAACCTAGCTTTCTTCTCTTGTGACTTTTGTTGTGAAAATTCCTTCTGTTGAATTAAGACTTTGGCTTCTAAATCTTGTTCAATATATAACTTTAAGATTTCCAATCTTGGAATGATATAACCACCATCCAAAGCTTTCACCATGGCCTTATCTTTAATCATTTCTTTGTAAATAGATTCTTGAACACTTGAGGAAAGACTTGCCAAAATTTCTTGATTGTGATTTATATCTCCTTGTATATATTGATACCTTCTGAGATAATTAATAATGGATTCATATTCACCAATGAACTTTTTATATTGAGTCATATTTCTAATTCCTCCTTCTTGTTGAATCTTTGTAAATAATGGAGTAATGGAGGACAGCTTGTATCTTCTTTCAGGTGACACTATTCCCCATCTCCTCTTCATATCCAATTTTAATTTCTCCCAATTGCCAGTTTCATATCCAGGCATTCCTTCAATATGGTAGTTAATTTCTTGATCTTTAGATCAAAAGGATATCTGTCTTGCTATATCCCTTCCACTTGCTCCTTGAATTTCTGCTATATTTTCCACTCTTTTAATAAATCTTTCCACTTCCTTTCCATCAAACCATAAACTATAATCCTTTGGTCTGATCTTGACAATGGGTGTATTGTTTCATGAGATTTCTTGTTGCAATGGGCTTGAAGCCTGTGCATGAATATTAACCTGCTTTGGTAGAGTATTTGTTCTTTGTGAAGTGAATGGAGTTGATGGGGCCATAGTCCTTGAAAATGGTGATGGTGACCCTTCTTGTCTAAAGATTCTTGGGATGCTTGTAGCTTCTTCCATTGGGCTGTTTTCTGCGGTAAAACTTGACTCTTTTCCTTTCCCTTCTTTTTTAAGGAGTTCAATTAATTCTTGTTGCATTTCCAACATTCTTTGATGAAGTCTTTCTACATCATAAATATCTTCTTGTCCTTGCATGGTCTCTTCATTTAGAATTTCTTCTTTGGATTCATCTGGATTGTGTGGTATCTTTGATGATGATGCTGAATCCATATTGATATATTCTTTGTTGATTTTCTCTTTTTCACTTTTCTTTTTAATTTCAAATAGTTCCTTGAGTAATTTCTGAAAATAATCTGTAACTATCTTTTCATCTTTCTTCTTGGTTCTGGGTGTACCAACTGGTATACTATAATCTATAGGTGATTCTTCTCCAGGTGGTGTTTCTCCTCTTTTTGGATAATAATAGTGAAATGCTTTTGTTGAAGAACTTGATGGTGACAATGATTTAGAATTTTGTGGTTTTTCTGATTCCAGATTGACTTGATAGGCTTTTTAATATTTTTTTTGATTGGTAAAAGGCTTTTATGGATTGAATTTGAATGTTTTTTTTATGATTGACATATTATTGATTATTGAAGTTGTTGTTGGCCACTGTTGGGAAACCAGATGTGGGAACTCCTTTTGGTGTGGGATGAAATAAGGCAGTACCTTGAGGGGGAAATTATTGGTAAGTCTTTTTTGAATTTCAGAATTGTCCAATAACCATGGGTGCTAAGGTGTATTAGCTGCCCCTCTAAATAATACTGAATAGTCAGCCTACAGAGAATCACAAAATAAAAGAAGATTTGTGGCTTTAACAGATAGAGAAGACTTATCAGCAGTCTCTAAATCAGACCTATTGATAACACTACAGTAAAAACTCTGATCTAAAATTTCTGATAAAATACACACTAAGATTTATTTTATTTTATTCTAATAAAAGTGATGATAATATATATATATATATGTTTTGGGTTTCTGTTATTTTAATAAAACTAATAAGAGTATTTTTTTGTTTTTTTTTTTAATAAGAATGATAAGAATATATATTTTTTATATGGTTTTAGGTTGATTATAATGATTTTTTTTGATATGAGTACTAATAATAAGACTACTGGATTTGATTCTTTTAGGATTTTTCTTTAATACTGAGTTTATATCACTACTACTTCTTTTTTGTTAATAACACTAAGCTTTTGAGCAAGGCTACTAAGCTTTAACTATGGTTATACTACTATTCTTCACTAATACTAAGCTACTGAGCAAGGCTACTGAGCTTTCACTACGGTTATACTACTATTCTTCACTAATACTAAGCTACTGAGCTTTTACTAAAGTTATACTACTATTCTTCACTAATACTAAGCTACTGAGCAAGACTACTGAGCTTTTCACTACTAAAACACTACTACTATTCTAGATATCCTGCTAGTTCAGGGATGGTGGTGATCCTGGATAGTGGGAACTTGTTCCATGATGATGGGAAAAATGAGGCAGAGAGAACCTCTATTTATAGCTTTTGGGCCTCCATAGAGCTTCTCAAAATAGGGTACTTAGAAAAAATCATAGTTGAGAGGTTTTAGCTGGTGAGACGTGTAGTTTTGGTGTAGCAGTGTGTTTGCTGAGAGAATTATGCTGATGGTGCTTTTTCTTATCAAAATCATGTGATGTATTTGAGATAATTTTGCTGGTGAGATTTTCTTTTTGCCAAGAAAGTGGAGAAAATACAGCTCCTGACAATTGAACTTTCTTCTAGTCATATGATATAGATGAGAAAATTATGCTGGTGTTTCTGTTTCTTATCAAAATCATGTGATGTATTTGAGATAATTTGGCTGGTGAGATTTTCTTTTTGCCAAGAAAGTGGAGAAAATACAGCTCCTGACAATTGAACTTTCTTCTAGTCATATGATATATATGAGAAAATTATGCTGGTGTTTCTGTTTCTTATCAAAATCATGTGATGTCTTTGAGATACTTTTGCTGGTGACATTTTCATTTTTGGTGACTTTGTTACATATTTTCTGAGAGAATTATTCTGGTGTTTCTGCTTTAGTATTGTATTATTTCATATGGAGATTGCATCATTTCTATCAAGTTTGATGCGTGTCATTATTACTAAGCAACCATTTGTTCTTGGAAAATATGTTGTAATTTTATGCATAGCCTTGAGGTATTTCTTCTTTAAATTGAATCAAGGTGGGGAAAATACAGCTCTGATGCTGTGGTGCGTCTTCATATACCTTTATTTAGATTAACTCCTTTTAATTGCATAATTTGTTATTGATGATGCAATAAGGTGGATAAATCCTTTGATACTATACTGTTTTGATAAGATCTTGAGGCTGTGTATTGTATATTTCTTTTTGAAATTTGTAGTTGTAATGTGTAAATATGTTTTGCATAATTTGTTTTCTTATTATTATTTTTCTTTTGTTTTATTGGTAAGCTCAAAACTGGTACTAATGGTATGGAATACCACAGCATGTGGAGCAGTTGGCTTATGTCAAAGACTGGGTGCATTTTTTGTCCATATTTACAGCCATATTTGATTTTTTTTATTTTCTGTTTTATCTTAATCTTTCTGCTTATTGCTTTTGATTTGTAATGAAGGCAATACTTTATACTATAGATGTTACCCCTAAAACCCTTAAAATCCTTCTGGGGTCTCAGATGTGTCCTGTTCCCCATTCCCTGTGGGAGTTGGATTTTTTTCTTTTAAAACTTTTTAGACTGCAATACCTACCCAAAGAGATTAACTTCAGGAATCGTGTGGCTTTGTGGGAATGGGGACCGCCCTTGACTGAAAATACCTCTAAGCAAGGCTGCTGCCCAGCCCCTGCATTTCAAGGAATCCCCCCTACCCTGCCCCAATGGGAAAGTGGGTGGGGCCAAATTTTTCTTACAAAAGAATCTTACTCCTCAGAGGGATAGGGGGGTAGAACACATGGCATCCCAAAAGGGTACCAATACAAAACCTGTATATAATATTTGAATTTCATGACAGCCATCTTTGAGAGATAACATAGCAGAAACAGAATAAAGAAATAAAAAACTAAAGAGTATAAGTGGCCAAAACTTTGGGACCAATCCTTTAAGCAAGCCAACTGTTCAACATTCAGGGATGAGAGAGAAGAACACTGATAACTAAGTATTTTCCTCCCACCTGAAAAACCCTGCTCAGATGGTGCACTTGTTGCCAGGATAGCCAAGTACTTTTAGGCCATCTGTGAAAGTGTTTGGAAGAATTTTTTACGGGACTTCCAAAAAAGTAAAATGTCTGTTGTTTTTGGCTTGGGTTGTTCTTCAAGGAATTGATAAAGTTCTGTTTCAAGAGTTTTATCTTCCAGAGGAGGAAAGATACATGTCATCAAATGAGCCCACTGCTGAATTCTTGTTCATACCTGTTTGTTTGGAGCTGTTCTCAGGTGGATAGTTTAAGTGTTTCTTGGCTTGTTCTTTAAAATGGAACAAACATTTATTTTCTGTAGTTCCAAAAGGATCCAGCATTGTTTTATTTACAATGAAGAACTTGAGCTTGAAGCAAGGGTCCAGTATTGAAGCACAAATGACCGGTGTCTTCTGAAGCAATAACTTCATATATTTTGATAATTTCTCATGCATTACAGAGGTGTCTTGTTACATTTGTGCAACATCATACTGTTTGCATGCCTTCCATAGTTTTGGTTGCTTTAGTTGCTAAAATTCTTCAAAACAAAAAATTAAGCCATCAAAATATTGACTTACCTTGCTAATTCTCTTGAGAAGCATGATGTAAAGTGTAAATGCATGATTTATAGTGGGTTGATCCTTCCACAAATTATTTTATTTGCCTCATAGAGTGGATTTAGAAAGTCAACCATAATCATCACCTTGTCCCATTCAAGGACAGTCAATTGGTATGATTCCAAATTTGGCAATGAGGTAAATTGATTGCAGGCCTCTTTTAACATTAATTCTTGATTGAGCATGTTGTATGTGGAATTCCATCAAGTAGGTATGTGAGACAGAATCATGGTGGAATTTGTTGGTCTGGAATCATTTTATACTAGCTTGACAGTTGTAATGAATTTTTCATGTCTTTGAGGGCTTTGGTGCAAATATGAGGCCAGTTGTCCTATGCAAGTGATAATGGAATCATATTTGAGATTGAGTCCATCAGGGGGCTCAATAAGTTTGTAATAGATGGGTCTAGTGCATCTAATTCTTCATTTTCCAATGCCTTCAAGCCATCACATGCTTCCAGGTGTATGGTGTGAGCCATGTGACCAATTTCTGTGGTATCAGCTGCATATGTTGGACATAAGGATTGAAATTATTGATTAATACAATTGTTGACTGATGCTTTGTCAGTGGTAATGCATAAGATGTGTTGGTTGAGATTTTATTGTGAAATGATGTTGACAAAGGCTTTTGCTATAGAAGCTGCAGAGTGATCACCTAAAGTAATTGTCAGTTGATGAAGGAAGAACTTTGAAAAAATAGTTAGTCACCTATGATTTTTCAAAGTCCCAAAAGAAGCTAAGTGAGTTTATAATTTTCATCCATAAAAGGAGCTGTCACATTAGGGCTTGTCAAAGTATCTGTTGTAAAAGAAATAAATCAGCCATTAACTAGAAGGAGCTTGTGGATATGTTCTTGGTGGAAAAATAACATGTGAGAGAGGTGGGCTGTGTGGGCTGCTCAACAGACCATGAGATTCAATGCAGAAGGATTGCACAGCTCCAGAAGGGATTGAAAGGCACTTGATTCAGCTATCAAGATTGGTAAGTCACACTCTGAGATGAAATAAACCAGTGCAGTCTTAAGGGTTTCTAAAGATAAGACCTGTAAAGTAAGCTTAACATTAGTATCAAATTAATAAAAATGATAATATTATTGGCATACCTTTTTACATGGCTGTTACTTCAAGAACTTATCAATAGATTCTTGAGGCTCACTTGAAATATTCTTTGGATTCTTGATGAGGTGCAAGCCTGTGAGATGGTCAGTCATCCCTTTGGTACTTCCTGTTCAATCCTTTTTGAGCCCCTTATTGCATTGATTACCAGAACAATCAAGGTATTGACATTTAACCAGACCATCCTCAAGGTCTTTAAAGTATGCCCAAACCCACAAACATTTGGCTTTGGAGCATTGTTCACTTGGAGATGGCTGAGTAGTCTCTTCAGTGTCACTGATTGGTGTTGTATTTTGTGAAGTCATAGTAGAAAACATAATTATAAAGAAAAGGGTTAGTGGAAGGTGATTTTTGTTGGAGTGGTGGTTATAAATTTAAAAAGAGAAATAGAAAAAAAAGGGGAAGGTGAGACAAAAAGATAAAGACTTTTAAAATAATATTTTGGTTTTTTCGGAGTGGTGGTTATAAAAAGAGCAATAGAAAAAAAATTGGGCAAAAATAAGTAAAAAAAAAATTGGTTGGGGGTTGCAGAAAAAAAAGATCCCCCTATATCCCCTCCTGCAAAAAGGGTTGAAGCCGGGGAGGTTCCGGGATGGAGATGGTCCATCCCGCAATCCCCGTAATACTGCGGGGCCGGGATAGGGCTTGGCCTATCCCAGTTTTTTTTCCACGGGAGGCAGCCTTACCTCTAAGGATCACACTTGGCAGTCAAGTAATAAGAAGTGCTTGTCAGTTTTACAAGAAAAAGGCTGTCTACCAACCGAAGAGTCCATGAGAACTGCTCAGACAGCTACAATTAAGTTTGATAAGTTCTATTTCGTTTTGTTAAGTTGGGGATAACGCATTCACGCGTTATCCAAATATGCTTGTAAAAATTAGTCACCATGTAATTACAAAACCACACTGCGCGCGCCTGATGCGCCGCAGTTGTCTAGTTGTAGTTTAAGTACCGCTTGCCGACCGCGACAAGGCTCCTTTCCTCACCTCTTACTCTTGAGGTGACGGAACTGGAACTGACGTCGAGCGAGCTTCACTACAAACGGGCTCATCTTATTAGGTAATGCAATTAGACCTCTTACTCTTGAGGTGACGGAACTGGAACTGACAGCGAGCGAGCTTTGCTACAAACGGGCTCATCTTATTAGGTTAAAAGCCCTGCCTCTACCGAGCTCCAGCGATAGGCCGCCTATACCATGTCAGGTTCCACCCGTTCAAGAAAAGCCGCCAACGACGACGCCGATGCAAAGCCTCTCTCCAATGAGGAGGTCTATTTGCTGCTAAACTCCTTGCGATCAGAAGTGTCTTCTTTAAAATCTGCCAGAAACTCCGATGCAGCTGAAATACAGTCGCTGCGAATGGCTCTTTCCCCCCCACCGCCGGCCCTATCACCAATTCCACAAACCCCGCGAACCGTATCCTCCGCATACGAGCGGTTCATGCAGGAGCCGTATAGGGCGGCCGACCGATCACACCATCTCCTCAACGATGGCTCTAATTTTGCTGAATGGGTGGCCGGCCTCAACCGAGTGCTGTGCATCGCCCTAAACTCCGAACAATCGATCGACGATGACCGCTCCCCTCAAGAAAATAGGGCTATCTCACACTTTATCGATGCGATCATCCCCCCCAATTTTGCCCTGTGCATTGGTATCATTCCAGCACGCACGACGGCCAAAGAATTTTTCGACGCCATCAAGGCGAGGTGCTGCCCAGGCAGTCGCTTTCAGAAGTTGAAAGTGGTTTGCGACTTGCTCGGCGTATTAATTGAAAACGGCTCGGGACATCCTCAGTCCAACACCGCGCTAATCCTAACCCTGCGCAGGGCTTTTGCCATGTTCAAGAAACTCGGGATAGACGCCGATGAACTGGAAGTACTGCTTGCACAAGCTTCCTGTCATGCCCCCCATAACCTTGGGCAGGTGGCTTTTGACCAGCTGGTGATGGCGGCGATCCTGGCGAAGGGCGACGAGAAACTGTCCTCAACTTTCGTTGGCCAAGTCATCATAAACGCCTCCCACAAGATTGTCGACTCCGACCAACGCTCTTCCCCTTTTGTCTATCGCGTCTCTGAGCCGCTTACGACAACTCAGAATCCGCCTTGCCCCGGTCTCCGTTTCTGCCAAGACAGTTCACTCAGACGGATGATGTACACCAACCTCCTGATCATCTTGTCGACAAATTTGGGGGGTCGTGCTTCCATTGTGGCCGTACAGGTCACTGGCGAGCTGACTGCCCACACACCAAGGGCGTCGCTAATCCGAACCCACGGGTTCCCTCCCCTGGACCCTTGCGTCCAATGCGACAGGGGACCGCTGATCGCCCTTCTCAACACCTCCCATCTTCTCACTATCAACGGGAGCGCGTTTCTCAGGTCAAATTTGTCGAACACGATGCCTCCGACAGGGTATTGATTGATACCGGTGCGTCTATCCATCTATCTGGTTCTGATCGCTTCGCTACCGATATTCAAGACATTTCCCCTTTCCGCATTTTTTTTGCCGACTCAAACTCTTCGGTAACGATCTTGCAGACGACGATGCTTAAAGTGCCGGTGAAAAACGGCTTTGTTGTAATCCGCGACGTCCCCTTCTCCCGGAAGATCTTGGGAACGATACTCTCTGTTGGGCGACTGTGCAGGGCGGGCGTTATACCTCTTTTTAATGGGCTATCCCTTTCCCTTCTTGTATCGAATGTGCTTGTGACCACCACCTTTGTGAATGACTGCTGGTGGATGAATGTTGTATGCGGGAAGGAGACCGATTGGTCAGCGGCTGTGCCCTTCTCCCTCTGCTTGTTTGAAATGAATCCGATTTCACTACCATCCTCTGTCTCGCTGAGCCCGCGCGGGTGGCATGATCGCCTGTGATAAATTTGTGTTATCTTTCCTTAAGCAGCATGTGCCAAGTTATGATTTAAAGGGATGGCAGGCCTTTTAATGTGAGGTCTGCGCAAAGGCTAAGAGCACCCACCGTTTGGCAAGGGCTCGAATCGACATACCAAAGGAAAAGCCCCTCGACCTCCTTGTCTCGGATATTATGGGCCCCTTTGTGGATGATGCCCAGGGGTTCCGGTACCTGTTGACCATTCGCGACCATGTATCAACGTACAGTATCGTGTACCCACTGAAATCGCGCGCCGACGCACCTGAAGCAATCCTGGATGCGATCACTCAGCTGCAGGTGCGGCTTGGGATCACTCCCAAAGTTCTACGGACCGACAATGCCCGAGAATTTACTTCAACAAGCTTCGCCAATGCCATCGCAAAGCTGGGGATAACCTTCTGCCCCTCACTGCCTTACTTGCCACAAGAAAATGGCGAGGCGGAGCGACTTAACCGGACGCTGGGAGACATGGCTAGGGCCATGATGGTGCAAAGCGGCATGCCCGAACGGTTCTGGAAATTCGCTTACTCCTCCGCGTCATTTCTACACAACCGCCTACCGAACTCCCGATGCCTGAATTCGTCACCGCATCAGGAACTGTTCGGAACGCCACCGTCTATCGCGACACTTTACCCCTTCGGAGCGGATGCTATCATACATGTGCCTGCGGTAAACCAACCGCACAAGCTTGCACCTAGGGGTATCGAATGCAAACTGCTGAAGCCTCTCATGTCGGGTGGCTGGCTGTTATGGGACCCGAGTACCAACAAGATTATCCAGTCAGCAAGCGTTGTATTTCCGGCATTTCAGCCGCCCTCAGCCTCGACGGATCCTGCTGCCAAGGGATCGCTGAGACACATTGTCAACAACATGTCCCTGGGAGAGGTTCCGACGGAACGTATCTTCGCTGCAGAAAACCAAGCGATCGACTCTCTCACCCCCGTCAAAGATGTCCGTATCCCAGACCATCTGGGCCAGGCACTATCGGGCCCACACCGCAACAAATGGAAGCTGGCCTGCGTCGCCCAGCTAGATCAAATGGCTGCGAGAGATGTCTGGGATGCGGTGGAGAAGAAGCCGGACATGAAGATTATCGGTCATCGGTGGGTTTTTGATCTTAAAAGAAACCCGGACGGCAGCATTGAACGCTTCAAAGCCAGGTTCGTTGCACGTGGGGACAGACAGCGTCCTGGAGTGGACTGTACCGAAACCTACGCACCGACTGCCTCCCTTGCGTCATTACGATTACTCCTGGCCACTGCCGCCATGAAGAACTGGCAGGTGGCTTTGTTTGATGTCAGTGGCGCGTACCTATATAGCCCGGTTGATGAAACCGTCCTCGTTGAACCGCCGGTAAATTTCCTTCCGGGACTCAAGGGGAAGGTCCTTCGCCTGAAGAAGGTGCTTTATGGGATGCGACAGGCGGGTAGATGCTGGTGGAAATTCCTTTCCGCCATACTGGGTCGAATGGGCTTCGCTGCCACAGAAGTCAACCAATCCCTCTACACCTTCCGTAATGAAAACGCTATCGTAGCGATCTGGGTGCATGTTGACGACGGCGTGGTCATCTCTAATTCGCCGGTTAGTCTGGCTGACTTCAAAAAGGCAATTTGTGCCAAGCTCGACATCAAGTGGTCAGACAAATTACGACAAATCGTTGGCCTGGAGTGTGTGATTGGTGAAGGTGAAGTATCCATCACACAACGGCATTTGGCCGCTGGCATCCTGGATGCCTACCCGAGACCGATCTTACAACGGGACTCGCCTTTGCCGGCGCTGCCAGTGGTTGGTTTGGCGCCGGGGGAAGACACTCTGGATCCTACTCCCTTCCGTTCCGTGATCGGATCTCTAGCCTACCTGGTGGCTGGCTCGCGACCCGATTTAGCTTTTGCCGTGAACTACTTGGCCCGCCACTCGATGGGTCCAACTGTGTCACACTGGGAGCTCCTGGACTACGTTGTTGGCTACCTACTTAAGACTAGCGACCGCGGTCTCCATCTACGACCGGGTACCATGTTGCTCAACCTGTGGAGCGATGCAGGCTGGGGTGGTGACCTCGAGCATTCTCAAACAGGATTTATGCTCAAGTTGGGTGATGCACCAATCCTTTGGGGTTTGAAACGGCAAAGCGTGGTGGCACTCTCTACCTGTGCCACTGAGTACCTCGCACTCTCCGACTCGACACAACACCTGGTTCAAGCGATCAACCGATTAAACACCTTACCGGGCAACTTCGACAAAACTATCTACTGCGACAATCAAGCGGCGGTCCAATTTTCGATTGACAACAAGTCGCGCAAGCGCATGTGCTACCTGGACCGCGCCTTTTTTTTTGTCAATGACACCATTCGGAAGCACGGCATCAAAGTAGTATGGGTGAAAACAGCAGACATGCAGGCCGACGCCCTGACTAAACGACTCTCGGGGCCGACTCTCCTTCGAGCTCTCCCTTTCTTGGGTATCACTGGCTGATGGTTCAAATTTTTGGGGAGGGTGTTAAGTTGGGGATAACGCGTTCACGCGTTATCCAAATATGCTTGTAAAAATTAGTCACCATGTAATTACAAAACCACACTGCGCGCGCCTGATGCGCCGCAGTTGTCTAGTTGTAGTTTAAGTACCGCTCACCGACCGCGACAAGGCTCCTTTCCTCACCTCTTACTCTTGAGGTGACAGAACTGGAACTGACGGCGAGTGAGCTTCGCTACAAACGGGCTCATCTTATTAGGTAATGCAATTAGACCTCTTACTCTTGAGGTGACGGAACTGGAACTGACGGCGAGCAAGCTTCGCTACAAATGGGCTCATCTTATTACGTTTGTCTTGGCCAAAAAAGCCATTTCTAATTGGAAATCCAATATTTGGACTGTCTTGTATTTACAAGTAACCATATCTCAAGCCAGAACACTTTCAATGCCATTTGAACTTGAGTCGAGCCTGCCACCAGACAATCAATGAGTGGGCATGAGTGATTAAGATTAATGTGTTTTTGTTTGAACTCGGTAAGTGTACCCACTAATTGTAAGTTATGCCAACACCAAAAGAGAAATATAGGCTTGAGAATCTCAGTGAACCACTGATTTAGCCACCAGTGAGTTATGATCTGGGGGTATTTGATGCGCTCAAGCAAGGCCAACTTGTATTTTTAGAGGGCCAACAGTGAACCACGAGCTTGGTTGCCAATGTCTATCAACCTGCCTTGCAACCACCCATGCAACATATGTAGCAGCCTCCTTATCTGCATGGATGCACTCGCCTCTAGTTTATGAAAGACAGTGCACTCATACATGCTGCATGGGTGAGCGAGGATTGGCGCCGAGGTTAAGTTTAATGCCGGGAGGCGACAGCGAACCTGTTTAGCAAACAAAGAAAAGGAGAGAAATAACTACATGAGGATGATAAGATACAACAGCTCTCCTTTTATGACAAAATAATTCTAATAAGGGCTACTTTACAAAGAATAAATGAAATATATAATATTGAATAGAAAAATTTGAAAAGAGAGTACAGTGATGCAATAGTCGTTGAGAGTCGAAAACAGTTGTTTTCTTGTAGGAACAGCCTGGTAAAAATGCCTTGCCCTCCTCACTCCCCTGACCTCAATCTGCTATATGTAGCTTTGCCAACCGAAAACAATGGACGGCTGCGATAATTGCTCCAGCTTGGGGTAACTTTTATGAATCATTGAGCCATCTATTCAGGACCATCCCGGAACGCATGCAAGCAGAAATTGAGGCAAGCGGAGGCCGGATGAGATGATAGCATTACTATCGATGTTGCTTTTAAGAAAAAACTGTATTACTTATTGAGAAAATATTATGTAGAACTGGCCGTGTAATTACAAGGCTATGGTTTTGAAAAGGATACATGTATTCGTTTGAATGAGTTATATTTTGTTGAGTGACCGAGCATCATTATACAAAAGTGTTCGCATACCTTTGGCAGGGTACTGTAAAACATGTACGCATTATAGGCTTCTTTTTTTTAAAAAAATAATAATAACTCAACTATGTTTGCCCTATTGGAATGATAGAAACCTCTATGAAAGTAAACTTCCCCAAAAAAACACAAAAAATTGAAAAGTTGCGATACCTGACTCATTCTTGGAGAATATTCAAATTATTACATAATTCTTAAAAATCTTTGATTTCAGCACTTTGGTCTCCTTGGATAGGATATAAGCCATTGAATTTAGGTGAACTTCTAAACTCATCTACCATTTTCCATATTATCCCTGCCTTTTCGTTGAATTCCATGACTCTGGCGCTTTTACAATCTTTTAGTAACCTCAAGCCTTGTAGGGCAACGGTCCAGTGCGGTAGTGAGGATTCTGTGATTAACGAAAAGACATGCGCTTCGATTGGTTCAAGCGAAAAGTCTTTTGATGGGTTTAATAAGCGCTCAGCCACTAAAGCTTTAGCTTTCATTAAATGTCCTTGGGTTCCAGTCAAAAGCTCTAACTCTACTAGTTCTTTGAAACCGACTGTAAGCACGTTTGCGATTATTTGAGATTCTGGAGAAACATTCTCATGACTGCACGCCTTGTTTAAATATTTCGCTTTTAGCTTGGTTAGTGCCACAAAAACTTCAGGATCGATGTAACGATGATCAGAAGAAAATGATTGAGCCTTTAGAAGCCCCTTTAAGGCCAAAAGGGGCTTGTCTAAAATAAACGCAAAAATGTATGGATTAGTTAAATCCAGACCGAGCTCAGAAAAAAATATTTACCTTTTCGAAACTCAATTTCAAATCTCAGTAAGAAAACGCCTTTGCACAATAGTCGCTTGGTAGAATCTGTGGGATCGCCTTTCCGGGCAATTTGATCTTCCACCGTTTTAAGTAAATCTGTGGCCATCTCTAAAGGTCGGTCAGTTTTTACCAACTTTTCTCCGGTGGGATCTTCGTCCTTAATTGGTGGTATTACGTCGGGAGCAGACGAATTTGATTGATCATTGGCTTTAGTTTTGGACGTTGCTGCTTAAAAGGAGACAAATTTGAGTCAAAAGATTAAGAGTCAAGAGAGAAACCAGCAAATGATGACCGGGTTTCGAAACTGGTTCCTGTGCCAAAATGCAAGTCTTTTACTGCAAAATGTACGCAACTAACCTTTCTTAGCTTCAAGTGCTGCCTGGGCTTTGGCTTTGATTTCGGCCATTTTGGCTTTCTTCATTGCTTTTTTGCTCATTGTCGATTCCTCAATCTTATCATCCTTTTCATTAGAATCTAAGTCAACCTTAGTTTTTTCAATTGAAGAGGGTGGTATCAAAATGTTATATTCTGTAGTTGGAATGATGTCGGAAGAGCTGGAAGAAATCCGATCATGCAGCTGGAGGTATATCCATATAGCTTTTGAAATTGCGTTGTAGTAATGGGGACGAGTATATAGTGAGTCTTCAAACTCAAGTAAACTAAAATCAAAAGAGCACGCGATTAGAGTGAGTCTGGATGTTGGCAAAAGGAAGAATAAGGCAGCATAATAACATGAAAAATAACCTTACTTGAGGTATGCTTGGAAGGTGCTCTTGCGAATGGAATAGATATGAAAGTCATACTGGTCTTCTTCCCACTGGCGAAATATCTAAAAACAAAAACATGTCCAAAAGATCATTCTCAAATTAGGCTTGATTAGGAAAGAATAATCGAAGTACGGGCAAGGTGATTACGGTGTAAACAGTTGAATGAAAGACTTCTAGTTCTTTGAGCAAAGAAAAGTTGGGTGCCTAGTCAACTGTGGCACGATAGTGATACGATTGGAAAGCAAGACACCACGTAATATTTGACAAAATTGAACCAACCTCAATGACCTGATGAAATCTTTTCAATGATAGTCCCCAATCTGAAACTCGAAAAGCCGCCTCTGCTTCTGCCGTAACATACCAAACTGCTTGCATGTCGACTAAATCACTAACTGGATCAGGCGCATCGGTGCGAGTAAACAAGCCGACTAACCGGCGACTTTCTTTCAAGAGTTGGGTCCTCGTTTGGATGGTTTGATGTTCACCCGGTACAATTGATTGGAGTAAATACTTGGCACACTTTGAATTTAAATAACGATCTTGGCCATCAAGCTCACGCGCCAAACGTAATGTGTCGGCAGCTTTTTCGAATGAGCCAGCACGTTTATAAATACGAGCAAGGGTAATATAAAGATCAGGAAGGCAAGGAGTATGATTGATTGCTTTCTGGATTGTTTCCAATGCCTCATCTATCATGTTTAAATGAGGCGTAGCATAGAGCTGAGACAAAAAATGCAAGAGCCAAACTAGAGTCGAAGGAGGATCTTCTTCTGAGGTTTCATTCGGTTGAAGATGTTGATGTTGCAAAAAAGATTCGTAAAACTGCTCCGTAACGGTTTTAATGATAAGCAGTTTGCTTGAGTCGACCATTAACGGTTTAAGGTCATTGAAGATTGAAGGAATCCCTTTGATGAGTCTTGTAGCTAAATAAGACTCTAACTCTTTTTCAAATTGATTTCCGAATGAGTGATCAAGAATAGAACGTCGAATCATTTGTGAGGTTAGAAACCTTTTGGACAAACGTTGAAGAGCGTCAAGAGGGCTATCATTCTCCGATTTGGCTTGGTTGAGTAAGTAGCCATCAAGATAAGAACGATTTTCATCATTTGAGTCAAGGAGATCAAGCCAAGCCCATTCAGAGGCTTCTTGACGGCCGAGTTCGCCTAAACACCTTGCCCTCATTAATAAGTATCTTGACCGATCGAGTACGAGATGAGAGTTTCTTTCGAGATATTGAAGAGCGTTGGAAGTAGAAAGAATTGATGCCTTGAAAAAAATCATTTCGGAACGCTCAAAAGAGCGCTCAGGTTCGTAAACTACTTCATAGGACTCCATGGCATCCAAGATTTCTAAAGCAGCATCATTTTGCTTATTCAAGACATAAGCCATAGCTAATGATAACCAAGCTGTCCTAGATCGCCGATTTGCACGTAGTAACTTCCAACGGGACTCGACGTAAGAACCATACTGTCGTACTTGTATCTGGAGCATGGCAAGATCACGCAAGATGCTATGGTTTTCAGGATCAAGTCGGAGTGCTTGAGTATAGCTTTTCACAGCTTCATGGTAGTTGCGGTCAGCTCGAGTCATGAGACCGTAAACATGCCAAACGATGTGAGACTTCAAGTCAGCCTTCATGCCAGCCTTTACTAAAGTATATCCTTGAGCCTTGTTATTAAGCGAGTGTTGCAAAAGACCAGCCATAGCGGTAGTTTCACCATGTCCAGGATATTTAGCAAGAAGCGTATCACAATGTTTTAAGGCAAGGGCGTACGATTTGGCCTCATAAAGATGCTAGACACACGAGAAGTTGATTGAGCACGACGAAACGATCTGCTGAAACGATGAGGAGTTACTCACAAGGATTTGCTTAAAAATTGTCTGGTCCTGAATCTCCAAAGGCGGCGGACGGCTGGGATCATGTTGGGCAACGAGGAAGGCCTTGGGAGTGCCAGTTTTAGCTGAGGGGTTTGGCTTCTTCGCAGCAGCTGCCCTTTTAGCGGCTGCCTTTGCTTTTGCTGCCATCGTGCGAATGCTCCTATGATATTGAGATCAAAGAGAAGAGACGAGCGAACAAACTAAGAAAAAGCAGACCATCAATCAATCCGTCAACTGAATTGATAATAAAAATGGAGTGAGATGTGACTTTACCTGAAGAAGTTGATTTCTTCTGATTTAAAAACTTGGACGAGATCAAAATGCTGGATGTTTGAGGCAAGCCCAAAGACAAAAGATGAAAGAGAAAGATAAAAATCAAAACCAAGAGAAAATCTGATGGATGATTCAATTCAAGGCCTTCGATCGGATTCCTATGGGGAGATCTCCCTTCCACTTGAAAATTACAATGGGCTTATAAGACCTTCCTCCAAGCACACAGCTTCATCCCTCCTTGGCCTCAACACAAACTACCATCAGCTTGAGTCTTCTCATACTTCCATTTCATTCATAATTTTGAAGTTCTTACCCACCATTTTTATGGCAAAAGACTGTACAGCAGTATAACCTGTATTTGAGCTCCAAACTCAATAACTAGATGTGAGAAAGAAAACTTGTAAAATCATAAGATAAAAGGGATAAAAAACACAAAAAATTGCCTGATATGAATCTAGAAATAACATGTAAGGTTATTTTCAGTTTAAAAGACCTTTTGAGCTAACTAAAATCTATATAACTCCTTTTTGTTGGTTGAAAAACTGGACTCAAAACCATATCAGAGCAAATCATCTTTTCTTTAGCAGCGAATAAGTTTTTATGAAATCATTCCAAATGAGCTTGAAGTGAGACAATCATTACAATGGGCTTGAAAAATTCAAGTTTAAATATATCTTTTATATTTTCCAATTGATTGCCTTCAAATTCCAGGCTTTAAAGAGTCTTAAGGCTCAAGTAACCAATTAAAACACAATTGGGTATTAACTATATGATAAGCTACACACAGATAGCATCAAAGCTTTTTAAGAATATGAATCCAATATCTTACCCAAAAAAAATTGAACTGTTGAATTAAACTTAAACAAAAAACCCATAGTTTTTGAAATAATAATTTCATAAATGTTTTCCCTCAGGTTCCTTTGAATTTTCTTCAACTATCTTTACAAAAGTAGTAGATTTTCTTGATGAATAAAAAATGATCAGTCCTCTTTCAAAGAGTGATTATCCATAATTTTGAAATAAGTGATAAACTTAGGCTTGATTATTTTTGAGAATTTGTTTCAAACAGAAAAATGTTTATTTTCCCACCACAAGCGATGTAAGGTGTTCCTATGAAATAATATCATTAAATCTGGATTATCTTGATGCCTTATAATTGTCTTATTTATTAATATATAAAAATGAAAGATGTTCTTGTTTTATTTTTTTATTTCAGTCTTCTAATTATCCTCAAATTGATTCATTCTTATACTTTATTAAAAAACACATGCTCATTTTTAAGCAATATGACCTTTGAAAAACTTGGAAAAAAAGGAAAATTTATTTCTCATTTTGATACTTTAATTTGGAAAAAACAATCATTTAATTTTTTGAAAAGTAAAATTAATGAAAAATACTTTGATCATTATTAAATTCAAAAGAAGAATATTCTTAATAGGAAAATAAGGCCACAGAATCCTAGAAAAACATCTCATTCACTGGAGAAATATAAATTAAAGAAAATTCACTAAAACAAATTAGAAATATATTCTTTTAATAAGATATTTGAAAATTATCACCATCCAGAGACAAGTAAATATTGTAAAGTCCCCATACATTAAGAGAAATATTTTTATATATGAATAAATTGTTTATCCCATATTTTATGATAGTTTAATTCTTTTATTCTTTTATTTTATCCTTTTCCAAATAAACTGAATATTTTTGTGAAAAACTACTGAAAATCAAATCAAAAATTCTAATTTTTTTCTCAACTCTGCCATTAAATCTTATAGAATTTCAAAATTTTCAATTCCATTGGGTGTGGTATTTCAGTTCTACAATACATTCTTTCTTAACCCATACCTCCCAAAACCCATGCAATTTTCCATCCACTGGGCTGGTTCCAGCTTGAAAATTGTCCACAATTCATAATCTAATTTAATGTGAGAACCCATTTTATTTTGGTCCACCAAATTTCAACTTGGGTCTTAAGATCCACACAATCTTTGCTATATTTGTAAAGTTTTTCTATGAAACTATTGATAATAGTATCAAATATCAAGAGTACTATGACTGTCCTCAGTAGATAATATAATATAATTAAATATCATAACCACAAATTGATATGATTATTAAAAAATAATTATATATATGAAAAAAGAATTCAAATATTATTAAATAATTTAATAATTATAAAAAATTATAATTATTCTATTATGATTATAGTCACTGAGAATTATGAAAATGAGAAATGTAAAGCTCTTAATGAGAAAATTACATGTCAAAAATAATAATATTTAAACACTTATAAATAATATATAAATATTAATTATAGAAGAAATTATCACACACACTGTGCAGAGATAATTATTAGAGAAAAATTCTATATAAAAAAACAAATAATAGATAAAAAAGATATGGAATTTCAGGAAAAGCTACTTATAATATTTATTTGATACAACAATTCAAATAATAGTTATTATATTAAATAATGTTTATAGGTTAAAAACATGGAAAAAGTAAATATTTTAACAGATAAAAACAACTTCTTTATCATAAAGTAAGATTTAAGAGTTTTTAAGAGGAATTTGTGGATTTAAAAGATATTTAAGACAATAAATTTATATAATAAAATATCTTATTTGTGTAACAACTACTAATCAGGGGTAAGAGTATTCATACTTATACCCACTCAAACACCTCAAACCAGCAAATCCACTGTGTTTATCAGCATTCAGCTTCAGCAATCTTCCTTGCTGAAACATGCATACAGCCTGTCAATACTTGTACAGGTTGGAATTACCCAATACAGTTTGGATACACCATTTCCAAACTGTATGACCACTCAATACCACCATCCCTCCTGTACAGATCCTGTACATCTGTACAGGACCTGTATTGGCCAGACTCAATTCAATCATCAAATATTCTCATGAAAATTCTCTGTCTGGATCAGGGCTGGTGATTCTCACATATACCAGCCCCTCTTTCTCCCCCTGGGGGATTTTTCCCCAGTTAATTAATTTAGTTTATTTATTATTCTATAATTATTCTTATCCTTTTTTTTGGTATTATAATTATTAAATTTTAATTTAGTCTTTGCCTTCTTTCTTTCTTTGCCTGTACAGTATGAGTTGGGTGGCCATATCCTTATTAACCCTTCTCTTTCCATTCTGACAGGTTGAAACAGTGGACTTGTACTTGTTTGTGGTTGGCTCTTTTATTCTTACTCTTATTATTTTTTTCTGCTTTTCTTATACTCTTTTATTTAGTAATTCATCTCTTAACACTACTCAGTGTATTCTTTTCTTACCATATCCTGAGCCCTCCATAGGTAAGTCCCAGTTTACTGAGTGCCAGGCCCTCTTCACTTAGAAGAGCCCCTGTGACATTAAATTAATTAACTCATATTTGATTCTTTCTTTTCATTCATTTAGCTTCATCTCTCTCACTCATCAAATTATGACTCTTTTATGATCTTATGATTCTCATGATTATGAATTTTCTATCTTCAATTTTCCTCTCATTCATTATATTCATATGAAAATTGATTCTTTCATTTCTTAACCATTGCTGACCATCTCATTATAATTATCAATTCTATCTCAAAATACAATTTCTTTTTTGTTGCTTGTTTATTCAGGGCTTATCAGGAGTTATTGATTGGTTAATTGATTGGGATTTGATTGGGATATTGATTCAGCAATTCAGGATTTTATTTGGATTGGACTGATTGGATTTTGAATTCCTCAAGATAACTGATTGATCCTGAAGAATTAATTATTGATTATTGATTGATTTTGATTCCTGAAGATATTGATTTGATTGATTAATTCCTCAAGAACTTGCATTGACCCTGAAGACATTGATTGATTGATTGATTGATTGATTATTGAATTCTTCAAGATTATTGATATTTAATTTGAATTGATTGTTGATATTGGTTGAATTGATTGATTTATTGTTGATTGAATTTGTTCTCACCTCAAGACTGTTGATTTATTCCTCAAGATCATCAAGATTTATTGATTATTAATTTGGCCAAGCTTTTATTACTTTTGTGAAGTATCATCAAGTTTTTATTCTTAATTTCCCAAAAATTCCAGTTTGGCATAGCCCTCCAGACAAGAATACTAGCTCTCAAACAAATCCAGCTGTTCTCACTCCTAAAGCAAGGGTTCCTCTAGACCGCAAACCATCAGTTCATCAAATGAGTGCAAATTTGGACAGGGGACCACCAATGGAAGGAGAAGCACCCTCCAGAAGAGGGGGAATGAAACCCAGCAGATCAAGATCTTTCTCTGGCCTATTGGGTGGCTACCCTGGCATGTCTGAAGGTGCAAGAGCGTGATTAGGGGAAGCTGAAGATGAAGAGGGGGAGGAGTCTAAAGAAACTGAAGTGGCAACTGCCTTGGCAGGTGTCCCTGAGGCTTCTGAAGCTGCAAATCTAGCCAATTCTAATCAATCTCTTGTCTCTCAAGCTGAACCAAACTTCCTCAAGATGATGGAGCAGATTACTCAATTCATGAGGCAACTCACTCAAGCAGTTGCTCCCAGGGACAATTCCAAAGCCCCTTCATTCAAAACTCCATCAGTGAAGGCACCTGATTCTTTTGATGGTACTCAAGCTCATAAATTGAGAGGATTTATCCACTCCTGTCAATTGATTTTCCATAATGATCCAGAAAATCTCTTCTCTGACAGGAATAAAGTTCTTTACTCAACTTCTTTTCTCACTGGTAGAGCTGGCAAATGGATTGAATCCTACCTCTCCAATATTTCCAATGAAGATCCTTCCTACCTCCTCAATAATTGGCAGTTATTTGAAGCTCAATTATTCACTCTGTTTGGTGATACCAAGGAAGTCAGGAAAGCTGAAAAAGAGTTAGACAATTTGAGGATGAAGGAAAGTGGTCATGTATCCTTGTACATTTCTGATTTCAGAAGCTTAATGTCAAGAATTGGAGATTGGGGAGAAAGAGCTTATATTCATGTTTATAGAAGAGAATTGGCATCAAGACGTTTGGACCAGTTGGCTTCCTACCCTGGTAATTTTGATACTCTTCAAGAACTCATGGACATTACCCTGGAATTAGATACCAAATACCATGAGAGACAGAAAGAGAAGGTTAGTCATCAAGAAAAGAAGCCTCCTGTTACTGGATCCAATTCTTCAAGGCCTCCTCAAGACTCATCTTCAAAAAGGCCTCACCATAAGAAGAATGAGAAGGGAAAGAAATTGCAAGCTTCAAAGGACAAGCCCAATTCTGCTCTCCTCAATAAGGACAATAAATTAATTCGTTCTGAAAAGTAGAGGAGGATCAAAGAAGGGCTATGTACTTATTGCGGTGGAAAGCACCTGATTGAAAAATGCTTCAAGAGGCCTCAGAAAAAGCCTGGGTCATCAAGAGGCTTCCCTAGCAATCAGGGAAAAGCCTGAGTGGGAATCATGATTATTTCCTTCAAGAGCACAATTGTGCACTCTGAATACTAGTGTCAAGAAATCTTTAAATTTTCTGATTTTTCTTCTGTCTCTGATATTTTTTATATTATTCTCATTGATTCTGGTGCTACAAACTCTTTTATTGCAAAGAATTTTGCTCTCAAGTACTCATTGACTATGTCAGAGCTCCCTGAAAAGATTCCTCTTTTCATTCTGGATTCAAATGAATCCCCTTCCTTGTTCATCACCCATTATACCAAGTGGGGAGCTGACTTGCCTTCCCTCCCAAGCTTTGAATGGGACTTTTTTATCATAGATTCACCCAAAGGAGAAGACCTGATATTGAGCTATGATTTCCTCTACCATTTTAATCCCATTATTGATTGGAAAAATGGATTGATCACCTATGATTCTAGTCATAAGGACTCTAGTGGTATTAATTCTTCTGCTAGTAATGCCTTGGCCACTGCTGTCAACAATGTTGCTCTGGTTGGTGAACTTAAGACACCTTCCCTTCCTTCTTCTGTCCATATCCCTTCCATCATGCCATCTCAGTCATTACTCAAATCAAGAGATGAGGTCTTCAAAGAGATAAAATATGTTGCTATATCTTCACTTCATCTCTTTCAAGGGAGTATGGACCTTCCTCCCTTGTCTTTTCATGCCTCCCTGGAGGAGCAGTGGGATGAGGAGGAAGAGCCAGAAGAAATTGAAATTGTGTTGAAGGTTGTTCCTCCTGCTTATCACCAATATTTGGATGTATTCTCCAAGGTGAAAGCAGAGAAACTTCCTCCACACCGCGCCTGTGATCATCATATTGAATTGGAGGGTCTTCTACCTCCAGTTGGTGTTATCTACTCATTATAAAATCAAGAGTCAAAAGCACTGCAGGCCTAAATTTCAGACAATGTAGAGAAAGCTTTCATAAGGCCAAGCTCCTCTTCAACAGGAGAACCTGTCCTTTTTGTCAAGAACAAGGATGGAGGTCTTTGTTTGTGTGTTGACTACCGCAAACTAAATGCTGTCACTAGGAAGAACAGGTATCCTGTTCCTCCTATCAACCAGCTTCTTACCATATACAACAGTTCCACTATCTTCTTCAAGATAGATCTGCATTGTGCATATAATCTCTTGAGAATCAAAGAGGGGGATGAGCACTTACCTGCCTTCAGAACCAAATATGGCAGTTATGAGTATTTGGTTATGCCATTTGGCCTTACCAATGCTCCAGCTTCTTTCCAGAATATTGTGAATGACATATTTGCAGATTTCTTGGATATTTTTGTTGTAGTTTATTTAGATTATATTATGGTCTTTTCCAGTTCTGAGGAGGAACATGTCAAACATGTGGCCTCTGTCCTCCAAAGACCAAGAGAAAATAATTTGTTTTCCACAGCCTCCAAGTGTGTATTCCATGCCTCAAGTGTGGAATACTTGGGCTATGTAGTTCCAAGTGATGGCCTCAAGAGGGATTCTTCTAAAGTTCAGCAAATCCTTGATTGGCCTCAGCCAAAGAAAATCAAGGCTCTTTGATCCTTTTTTTGAATTTGCCAATTTCTATTGTTGTTTCATTAGAAATTACTCCAAAATAATCACTGCTCTCACTTCCCTTCTCAAAAAAGACTCCCCCTTTATCTTTAATGAGGAAGCTCTTAGTCAATCTCAAATACTCAAAGAAGCATTCACCACCGCTCCTATCCTTTCTCATTTCAATCCTTCTCTACCAACTATTGTAAAGACTGATCATTCTGATTATGCCTTGGGTGCTATACTGAGCCAGGTGAATGACTCAGGAAAGCATCCCATTGCATTTGACAGTCGCAAGCTTCTCCCAGCTGAGCTGAACTATGAAATTCATGACAAGGAACTCCTTGGAATAGTTTGGGCTCTCAAGTGCTGGAGAGCTTTTCTTCTCTCTATTTCCAATTCTTTTGAGGTCTTGACAGACCACTCTTCTCTTCAGTATTTTATTTCTTCCAAAGTTCTTACTTGTCGTCAAGCCCAATGGGCTGAATTTCTCTCTGAGTTTCATTTCACTATAACTTACTGCCCAGGTAGGCCGGCCACTTTACCAGATGCCTTGTAATGTTGGGAAAACGTGTACCCAGAGAGGGGGGTGGACTTCATCAGCAAGAATCCTCAGAATTTTCATCAAGCAATCAAGCAAGATGGCATTCAAGAGTCAAGATTCTTCTCAATCAAAGTGGAAATACTCTCAGATTTAGTCCACAAGATTCAAAAAGAAGTATGGCAAGACAAAGACTATAAAGAAATACTCAAGAAACTAGCAAGAGGGGAATCAGTTACAGATTATTCTCTTGAGCCTCAAGCCAAGTTATTATTATTGAAAAATAGAGTGGTAATCCCAAGCAATGAAGAAATCCTACTCAATATTCTTCAAAAGCGTCATGACTCACCATTGGCTGGCCACCCTGGCCAGGAGAAGACCCTCAAGCTCATCAAGAGGGATTTTGATTGGGCTGGCATGAATCAACTGATTAAGGACTATGTGTCCTCATGTCAGAAATGTTCAAGAAACAAGGACATTCATCACAAGAAGTTTGGATTACTCAAGACTCTTCAGATTCCATCTGGTCCTTGGAATTCCTTATCAATGGACTTTATCACTCAATTGCCCTTGTCAAACAACTTTGATTCAATTCTAGTAGTTGTGGACAGATTCTCAAAAATGGCAATCTTCATTCCAGCTTATAAAACTATAACTTCTCTGGAATTAGCTCAAATCTTTATCAGCCATGTCTTTTCCAAACATGGCCTTTCAGTCAGTATTGTCAGTGATAGAGGATCCTTATTTGTTTCCTCATTCTGGACCAATTTATTTCAGCAGCTCAAGATATCAAGAGATATTTCAACTGCTTTCCATCCTGAAACAGATGGACAGACCAAGAGGGTAAATCAGACTCTAGAACAGTATCTCTGGATGTATGTCAGTTACAATCAAGATTACTGGCACACCTGGCTCCCTCTGGCTGAATTTGCCTACAATAATGCAGAAAATTCATCAACAAAGCAATCCCCTTTTTTCACCATTTATGGAAGAAATCCCAGCTTTGACTCAATCCATATTTCTCATGACTCACCTGCTGGAAAGCTATCAAAAAAACTCCAATCAGTACAGCAAATTGTCAAAGAAGAATTAGAGTCAGCAATAAGGAGATTAAAGAAGTATGCAGATAGAAATAGGTCAATTACACCTGATTTCTAACCTGGGGATAAGGTATGGCTAGCTTCCAAGAACATCAAGACTACAAGACCCACCAAGAAACTTTCAGAAAGATGGTTGGGGCCCTTTGAAGGCATTACGAAGATTGGAAGTCATTCATACCACCTCAAGTTGCCTCAACAATGGAAGTCAGTTCACCCTGTATTCCATGTGTCCTTACTAGAACCAGTCAAGCAGTCAAGTATCCCAAATTGTCATCAATTGCCACCACCACCTGTTCTAGTGGAGGAGCAAGAAGGATGGGAAGTGGCTCAGGTTCTGGACTCAAAACTCAAAAGAGGTAAATTATGGTATCTTGTAGAGTGGAAAGAATTCAGCAAAGTCCCAGAAAGAACAACTTGGGAACCAGCTTCCAACCTTACCAACTCACCAGACCTTGTCAAGGATTTCCACTCATTGTATCCAGACAAGCCTGGTCCAAATAACTCAAGAGTTTGATTTCTTATGGTGCTTGGTGCGGAGAAGCGGTTATGAAAGTAAGTTCCTCTCCTGGAATGCACCTTTAAGGGGGTATTCTACCCAAAAAATGTTGTTGTAAGCATCACCTTGGCCACTTTGTGTGCACATGTAAGTTCTTTGGACAGATTCAGAAGGCCTTGCAGCATCAATACCCTCAAATTTGAGCCTTTCATCAAGATATGACCAAGTTTCTTCTTTCTTTTAAGCTCTTAGCTATATATTCTTTTCCAACTTATGCCAATCATATTTATTCAAGACATTCATTACTTCAAAGTCAATTATGGCAAATTTATCTGTTTTATGGTGCTTGGTGGGGAGTGGAAGTTATGAAAGTAAGTTACATCTCCTGGTATGCATCCCTGAGGGTTCTAGTTCTTGTAAAACATCACCTTGGCCACTCTGTGAGAATCAAATGCTTGGTTTTTATCTTTCAGACAATTCTTGGCCAAAATCAAGCAACTCACCACAAGAAGGACAAACCTCAGGAATTCCTTTATTTTCTTTTCTCTACTGTCTTTTTCTCTAATTTTCTTTCTTTTCTTTACTTTTATATTTCCTTTTATTTCTTTTCAAAAGAGCAGCAGCATCCTCTCCCAAATCATGTATTGGGAGGTTCCATTGATTATTTATTTTTCATTTTAGTAGCTATAAGAGTGGGGATAGAAGTCAAACCAACCACAAACAAGAAAAAGGAAACTAGTTATCTCTACCCAAATAGTCAAAAGTCTTCTGGAAATCATTAATCAACTCATCTTCATACCAAGCAAATTTTGCAGCCATCTCCTCAGAAGCAGTCCCTGGAATAGTCCTATCATTAGCATAAATAATAAACTCCCTACTATCTCTATCAACCCTCCTCAATAATCTGGCCACCACATCCTGATTATCACTTTCCGTATTTGGGTCTTCTCTGGTAACTTAGATAGGCCATTGATCCCTATGCTGAAACACTTGGGTGGCAGGAAACGGCAAAGGAGAAAGTTTGTCTCTTCTTCTACTGGTACTGGCCACAGGTTGGAGTTTCTGGCAGTTGACTATGGGTGAGTTTATGGATTGTTGGATGGGGGATGGTATTACTGCTGTATTCAAGGCAGGCCTGGTGTGGGAAGAGTGTGGTGAAGCAGGAGGAATGGAAGTAGGAATTTTAGCAAGAGTGGGTTGGAAGTTTCTGGGGGTACTGGGGGTGACTTGACTTTGGAATCTCTTGGCAGGAGAACTATTGGATGGATGACTAACAGAATGGGAAATCACCTCAACTTCTTCACCATCCAACTCATCACTACCTTAAGAATCTGGATCAGGTGGGGAATTGGCAATTCATCTTATTCTCTTCACTATGCCTTAACTATTGATTCTAGAAATTGGGAATTCTGAGCTGGAATATAATGGCCTACCACCAACTGGAATGAGTCCTCCATCATTAGTCCATCTGGCCACATCCCTCTGCCTAGAACCAGTCACTGAATCAAGATGTCAGTGTCCATTCAAGCAATCAAATCAATTCACTTACAAGCAGAATACCCTGAAGTACCATCAAAAGTAGGAGCCTCAGAAACTGGGAACTATTTTCCACAAGGCCCATCTTTCTTACTCCACCAATACCTCCTGACGTTGGAAGATTTTTTCCCAGTATGGCGGCATGGCTTCTTCCCAATGAAACAGTAGTGGCATTTTGAAGATCTGGGATTATAATGTTCAAAACAATCCTTCCCCTTTGCCAAAAATTTGGTAAAATCAGGATCAAGAACTTCAACTGCCTTGTAACTGTCATAAATTTGGGTGGGATCAAAATGACCAGAAGAAGCCATTGATGGCAAAGAAAATTGACTGAGAATGCCAGATGGTGGTGGTGCATAAAGGGAAGATTCAGTGAGTTCAGTCATTTTGGAACTCATGACTAAGAATTAGGCAAGCAGAAGATTCAGAAGTCAGATCGAATCACTTCGAGTCTGAAGAAAAATGCCCACAAGGAAGTGGGGACCATATGTCAAAGATGGCTTCCCTCAAAGTCCTTAAGGTGGTGAGTCCTTGCCACTGTGGACTGAAGTCACCACCTAGGACCTCCCCTGCAACTTGAGGGAGGTCAGAATCTTCATGGTACTGGACCCCTCTAATGGGCCCAGGGGCCATTTTAATGGCCCCATGGGGCCTCCAATAGCCCCCATGGCCCATGGCCCACGGACTGCAGACCATAGGACCCCAAAACCACCAAAAGACCAAAAGGGGCCAAAAAATGCCCTAAAGCCAAAATGACCCAAAATGACCATAGGAAGGGACATGACCCAAAATCAAGGGTGGGGCCAACTGGGCCCAAAAACCAATTTTGAGGCATCTTCAGGTAAAATGGGGACAAGACCCCCCTGTTTGAAGACTTTTGAAGGGGTTTCAATCAAGGCAAGAGTGACCAAAACATCAATTTGGGCCCATTCACAATGAGGTATATGAACATATACTCATTGGCCACCGATTTTTGAGCAGAAGAGCTCTATGGCACTCATTTCGGGATACAACCCAAAGGCCATTCCTTGAAGGGAAGAAAAGGACTGAATCCAAAAAATAAGCATATTTCAAAGTTGAAAGCACTTACTCAAGTTAAAGGAAGGGGGAAGATAATTCAAATCAAGTAGGACAGTGAAGAAGTAAAGAGGGGATTTTCAGGATAATGGTCAAGAGGGAATTAAAATTAAAAAGAATTTTTTTTAGAAAAATGGGATGATATTGAGATGCCACTCAACAGTGGCAGGGTATTATGGAGTTCAGGAGTCCACCAGTTTCAAGAGGGGGATACTGTAACAACCACTAATCAGGGGTAAGGGTATTCATACTTATACCCACTCAAACACCTCAAACCAGCAAATCCACTGTGTGTATCAGCATTTGGTTTCAGCAATCTTCCTTGGTGAAACATGCATACAGTCTGGTTCATCAATACCACCCATCAATACTTGTACAGGTTGGAATTACCCAATACAGTTTGGATACACCATTTCCAAACTGTATGATCACTCGATACCACCATCCCTCCTGTACAGATCCTGTACATGCGTACAGGACCTGTATTGGCCAGACTCAATTCAATCATAAAATCTTCTCATGAAAATTCTCTGTCTGGATCAGGGCTGGTGATTCTCACATATACCAGCCCCTCTTTCTTCCCCTGGGTGATTTTTCCCTAGTTAATTAATTTAGTTTATTTATTATTTACAATTATTCTTATTCCTATTTCTTTTGGGTATTATAATTATTTAATCTTAAGTTAGTATTTTCCTTCTTTCTTTCTTCACCTGTGCAGTATGAGTTGGGTGGCCATATCCTTATTAACCCTTCTCTTTCCATTCTGACAGGTTGAAACAGTGGACTTGTACTTGTTTGTGGTTGGCTCTTTTATTCTTACTCTTATTATTATTTGCTTCTTTTCTTATACTCTTTTATTTAGTAATTCATCTCTTAACACTACTCAGTGTATTCTTTTCTTACCATATCCTGAGCCCTCCATAAGTAAGTCCCAGGCCCGCTTCACTTAGAAGAGCCCCTGTGACAATTGGTGATTTCAACAATATTCTGATTTCTATCATTTCAATTATTTAAATTGAGATTTATAAAGAATAAAATAATTCAAAATAATAAGATTTTATAATTAATAAAACTTTACCTGTTTGAATGTCTAATATAATTGGAATGATGATTGGTTGTTGGCAAAAAAAGTGATCTGTAGGCTCTGTTTATGCCTTGAGAGCAGATCGCATGATTAATAATGGATATAGAGGGAATTCTCACATCGAAAACTGCAAAAAATACTTAAAAATAAGGTTATTAGCTTAAGGTAACCTATCTTTAATTACAATTTCAAGTTACAAGTGTTATTCTTAACTCCAGGTAGCTTTACTCCTCTTTTGGATTAATTATTTTCCTTTTAAATATAAAGTAAGTTTATTCATATCAAATTTCATCACATGGAAAACTCAAGAATAAAGCTTCAAGAAAAAAACTCTTAAGCTCAATTTTTAATTAGTTTTTAAAGAAATCTTAACTTTCTTCAAGAAAAATTAAAATTTTTAATTTCAAGGATAATTAGAAATTCAACCTGTTCAAAAAAGATACTTAAAATTTAATGTATACACAGATAAAATAAATTTGTAAGCTGTGTGAAGTGTTCAAGCAAATACCTCAAGAGTTGGATTTTGAATTAAATTTTGAAGTTATTTCTATTTTCTACATAAACTAGCAATACACACACAACCTTAACTTTTGATAAGGTTTTGATACTTGTAACTTTAAATTTTTAAGCTTAATCAATCCTTAAAGGTTTTTAAAACCTTGATTTCAAGCTTGCATATTAAGATTTACCCTTTGGCAGCTTGTAATTCCTGTCCAAATTGGGATGAAACCAGCTTAAACTTTAAGTTTGGATCAAGGTCTAATCTTAAAGTTTAAATAAGGTTAAAAATCCTCCAATAAAGGTGGAATTCCTTAATAGAGTCCTTGCAGATCCTAAAATTTGGTTACCCCAGATCTATCTGGTCTTTTTCCTTTGTCCCACCTTTCTGTGTGGATTTCCCCTTTTTTTATTTAAAGCCATACTATTTCCTTCAACCCTTTTAAATTGATCTCACACAGAATTTGAATTCTCTATTGAAAATCCCAAGCCAATTCAGTAAATATACACAACACCTCAATTTCAACTAAAATTTTGGTAAGCTTGCATAAACCTTATGCAACTTTGAATCTAAGCTTAAATTTAATTATTTTTCACAAATTTCAAAAAAGTTGAAATTTTACTGTGAGATTCGTAAGCCTTCTAATAACATAAGAAATATCCACTTTTGGGTATGCCACCCTATGGGTTTACCCTGGGTTATTTTTAGTATAGAATCCAAAAATGACATAATACTTCCAACTTTTTTTATCCCAAAAAAGTTATAATTATTTTTTTTTATTTTTTTGTTTTGAATTAAATTGATAAGTCTGTTAAAGACTAAATCAACTGTGTATAAAGTTATTTGTGGTCTTATGGGTATGTCATACATATCTCACAGGCTCACAATAATCAATAAAATTCTTTTGATCCAATGCCTTTCATAAATCTTCCCAAACACTCCAAGTGCCAGTTTTCAGGCCATTGGATTTGTACTACAAGCATAGGAAGAACCAAAAAAGAACACCCAAGTACTTAACAACTATACATAATATTTTTGGATCATTTCTTTTATAAAATTTCTAACTATCAATATTACTATGAGTTTCTTATGAAAAATAAAATAAAAGATTATCATACCCAAAAATAAATAATTTTTTTCTTCCATTTTTATATTATTTGTTATGTAATACTAGTAATATATCAGTAAGAAGTAAGTTTATATTATAACAGATTCAATCAAGTCCTTAATACCAAAACTTATCAAAATAATCTAAAATGATTTAATTTATAATGACCTTTGGAAAGATGAATTATTAGTAATTATTAAAGAAAAAACCTTAAAATCAATAAAAGAACCCACTTATGCTCCAAAAAATACCTACAATATGACTCAGAAGGGTGCTTTATAGATTATTTGTTGATTTAAAGAGTCAAAAGTAGATGCAAAATTGGGGATGTAATTGCTGTAGTTACAAAATTATTTTAGATAAGAATATTCCTTTATTTAATGAATTTACAAATTATTGGGAATAATTCATGAGCTTAAAACAGAATCTCTAAAGAAAATTGGACCATATCTTAAATATATGATGCGTTAACTGAATAATATTAATTATTCTTGCAAAAAACAGAAAAAAAGCTTCTTTGAAGCCCAAAAGGTTGTAAAATGAAAGAATAAAAGATGATAAATACACTTTATGATTTTTATTTTTAATTAAAAAATTTATTTTCATATTAAATCATCCTAATTTTTTGGTTCATTTATGTGATTTTCCATATGTACCAACCCATTTAAAGGTAAAAGATAATGAGGCTAGCACAATGAGTCCCATTATTTTTTTTATTTTCTGAAATATATCAGTTTTGTAAATTTCAACACAGGTTGTATTTTCTGTAATTTTTTGAATATTCAGTACTATATGTGGAATCTTCCAAAATGGACTGTAAATGGAAATTTTAAATGTGATTCTGAGATAATAACTCTTTTTCAGCTTAAGATCACTTATTTTGATATTATTTATTAAATTTTAATAGCAATTAATTGATAACTTTATTGTTAGTGAATTTTTGGGGGCCTACCTCATGTTATATCTGAGGCAGGCTATAAGCAAGATAACAGCCTATTTCTGTAACTTAATTCCATATAAAAATAGCAGATTATTTGCTATTTTATCATGTTTTGATAAGAATTAGCCTAAAAAATGTCACCAAAATTTATATATTAGCTAAAGTTTTTCATAATCATCTATGTGTAAAGGCTTTGGCTCTTGCTAACCCTTGGAGGCCTCATAATCTGGCGTACCCTGGTTATCTTCACTGTCTTTTTACCCCTTAGCTATTCTCATGTGAAAAGAATAATTCAAGACACAAAAATCATATTCAGTATGCATGAAGAAAACATTAATGTGAAAAAAAATACTGTCAAGTTCTACATAAATTAATAACACTAATTTGATTGGATATATAGTATTGGATCTTTATATCCCAATTTCTTTGTGTGAAAATCAAAAAAATCAGAATTTGTACAATTATCTTATGTGGTATTAATCATAAAAGGGTTAAGTATTTCAATTTTAAAATTTCATAGAGTTGCTGTTTGGTTATAAACCACATGGCTTGATGATAGGTGAAATTTGTTTAGAATACAAATATTGCCTTAAATCTATTACTTTACTGATTCTAAAGTAGTTATTCCTATATCTCATCAAGAAAATAATGAATTTGAAGCATACATGTTAATTAAGAAGTTTTATTATTCTAAAATCTTTTTTGGGTTATTTTTGGCCTGTTTGGGTTTGTAAGATTACATCAATTCTCAAAGTATCTGTAAGCCTGTGAGGTATGTATGACATACCCATAAGGACAGAAATATCTTTTTATACATTTCATTTAGTCATAAACATACCTTTCAAATGAATTCCAAACAAAAAATAACAAAAAATAAGTATAGCTTTATTTTTGATAAACAATGCTATAAATATGATCTCATTTTTGGATTCAACAACAAAAATAATCTAGGGTAGACACATAGGGAATTATAACAAAATGGCTATTTCTAGTGTTATTTGAAGGTTTAAGAACATCAGAGTAAAATTACACAATTTAATAATTTTTACTAAAATTTTTAAATTTTTAAATTTAAGCTTAATTTCAAAGCTGCACAAGGTTTATGCCAATTTACAAAAATTCAGTTGAAATTGAGGTGTTGTGTATCCTACTGAATTGGCTAAAGATTTTCCATACAGGCTGTAAATCTTGCATATGATCAATTTAATTATTTTTGAAGCCATTATATGGCTTTGTATAAATAAAAGGGCAAAATTCAGCCAAAAAGGTGGGACAAAGGGAAAAAGGCAAAAAGAGATAGAGCACCCAGATTTTGTAATATACAAGAGCCCAAAGAGGGTTTACCTCTAATATTAAATGATTTTAAAACTTATTTCATCATTAAGAGTAGAATTTAATAGAACATTCAAGGTTAAACTGGTTTATCCCTCTTTGGAAAGGAATTACAAGTTGCCATAGAGTATGTCCCTATATGAAGGGTTTTAATCAAGGTTTTAGGAACTTTTAAAGCGTAAAATCAAAGCTAGAAGAATTGAAATATCATCAAAAGCTAAGTTTCAGTGTTTATTTCTATTTTAATATGGAAAAATAGCAACAACTTCCAACCTTCATGGAAAATCCAATTCTCAATGGAGCTACTTGCAAAATACACAAAGCTTACAATTTAACATTATCTTTTTATAAATTTAACTATAATTATCTTTCATCAGTAGGATTCCTTGGTACTCGGCATTTAGAATACCTCTTCCAATTATTCTTAAAGGAAATCAAGATTTATCTAAAACATTATTGCAAATATTATTTGAAAGATCTTTGCATGAAAGTGTATCATAAGTTGTTCATGTAATGAAATTTGATATAAATAAATTAAGTTTTCATAAAACTTAATAATAATATGTTCAATTGAGGATTAAAGTTACTTGGAGTTAAGACCAAAAATGGTAACTTCAAATTGAAATGAAAAATAAGCTCCCTTACATTAAGAACTTTATTTTTAGATATGGAATTTAATTTTTGTTCTGAAAATTCCCTCTAGATTCATTATTGATCATGAGAGGTTCTCTGAAGGAATAAGAGAAGCCTTTCGATCACTGTTTTTGTCCTTAATAGTTGTTCAATATAACAGAAATTTTCAAAACAGGTAATATTTTATTCTACTATAAAATCTTATATTATTAAATTAATTATTGAGTATTCTATTATTTATGAATTTTTAATGAAAGAATTGTAATAATAGAACTCAGATTTTAATATTGTAATCACCAATAATAGATTTTATCTCATAAAATTGTTGTTTTCAAGTATCTTTTAAATCCACAACTTCCTCTAAAAATTAAAACATCCAATCTTTATCATAGAAATTGTTTATCTCCTTACAAATAATTATTTTTGGTGTTTTTTAAGCTTATAGCAATTATTTGATACTATAACTGTTGTAATTGACTTATTGTATTCAATGAATATTAGAAGTAAGTTTTTCTCTAAATTTCTATATCTTTTCTTATCTATTATTAGTTCTTTATATATAATTTCTCTTTAAAGAGTGATATATTAAAAGTGTGTGTGATATTTTCCTTTATAAAAAATATTCTTATCATTTATAAGTGGTCAAATAATATAATTTTCCATGTGTAATTGTCTCATTAATAGCTTTACATTCCTTATTATTATAACTTTCAGTGACTATAATAATAATAGAATAATTATAATTTATTATAATTATTAATAAGTGGGTTTGTCATTGAAAGCATTTGATAATAATAATTCTTATTTTTTTATCATTATTTTCAATAGCTATATTTGTTTATGGTTATAAGATTTAATTATATCAAAATTTTTACTGAAGGCAGTCATGATACTCTTGATTTTTATTGAAATTATCAAAATCTTCATAGACAAACCCTACAGTATCCTGCCCCACCTGGATTCTATGAAGCCTAAATTTTTTCACCAGCTCTAAGATCAAGAAAAGATACACAACAAAGCACAAAAAAACAGTTCAACCAATATGAACAAATAGATTCTGTGAATAAAGTCAAAGTGGATGAAATTTTGTAGGTATGGGTCTGACAAGTATTGCAACATAATGTTGTTCTAACCAGGGATTAACTTCATTAAAACTGGAAATTTTTTTTCTGGGTGTGTAGAGTTAATAGAAATTGGTTGAACCCATCCAAAAGATGACTTAATTCATTAAAAAACCATAAATTGAAAGAGGATAATAAGTATTGAGAAGAATATTATACTGATCATGATCAATGTAAGGTGTGGATATGAAACTTTGATTAAAAATCAAGTACTTTTACTGTCCTAAAAATTTTTATAAGGTAAAAAATTTGATTAAAAATGCTAAGAATTATAATTTTTAAAAGGAAACACACAAAATTTATTGTTTTTAACTTTACAAGTATGAAATGATCATTCTATAAAGATTTATTGTTTTACCAAAAATAAAAATTTATCCAAAAATACTTTGCAAGAGATATTTAAGGCTACAAAAGAAATTTTTTCAAGAGCAATTTCAATTGGAATTAATTGAGCAAAGAGCTCAAAGAAATTAATATAAGAACAGAGTCTTTAAAGATAATATTAAAGAGGAAACCTTCCCAAAAGTTACCAGAGTGAGTTTGGAAACAAAGTGACACAGTTAACAGTGATGAATGATGCTTTAATTCACTTATAGGGTGGTTGAGCCGTAAAAATTATTATAAGAGTTACAATAAATGATTATGGTGCTTTTTTCACATGGTTGAAAGGTTTAAAATAATAAGAAAAGGGTGGTTGAAATATTTTATTGATTGGTTTAACAGTTTTTAAACTAATTATAAAAGGAAAAGATTCTAAAATGAAGAGAAAAGTGGGGCAAAGAAGACATTCCTTTATAACCACCAATTTTCTTACTCCAGAAGTAAAATCTACTTTTTTAAGTTGTGAAAAACACTTTGAAAACAGAAAAGCCAATTATGGAATCATTGAACCCTGGTTTAGATCAAAAAAGGGCTGGTTGTAGCCATTTTTTGCTATTTTCAGCCATTGCTATAGTAAAACCTGGTTTTAAGCCTTCAAAACATGTTGGAATGTGTGTAAGAGATGTCAAAACCAGTTAAAACTGTTTTTACTATGATTGTCTCATATTAAGGGTAGTTTTTCCCTCTTGGCAACAGTTAAATCTGCCCTGGTTGGTATACAAACCTCATCATCAATTGAGACACAGGCCCTGTGACTCAATTCCAGGAGAAAAGTGATGAACTTTGTGTGGATTTTGACATCTCACACCTGTTAGCAAGAAATTTGGGGGTCTGGCTCCTCCTTAGAGGCAAGATTCCTTTTCCTCCATAATCAATCTTTCCAATTTGTTTTTTCTTTTATTCCTCATCAGGTATTATACTTATAATTTACATATCTAATTAAATTGGGTTTTTACAGTACAAAACTGTAATAATTGATATCTCATATTTGATTTAAAGTTCACTTATGTAATACACATGCACATTTTGACATTTCAATTGAAAATACTTCAATTCTTCATGACTTCTAAGCTACACACAACACCTCAGCTTTAACACAAAAAATTGATGGTTAACACCACATGTGATGAAAATTAAGTTAAGGTTTTGAGGATTTTCAAATGTTGTACAGTAAATACTAAAGATTTAATTTAAGTTTATTTAGAGTTTAGTTACAGAAATTTTACCCAGAGGTGACCACACCCTATTTTTTATGAGGATTCCAATGGTGAAATAATTTTTATATGTTTATTTGTTTGATGAAAAGTTATAATTTTATTTAATTCAAATTATTCCCAAAAATATTTAAATTTTAGTATCCTTTTTGAAAATTTATTTTTACTCAATTTTTTCAAGTAAAGATGTGTTTTCACAATTTTACAATCCCAAGTAATTTTAATTTTAAATTATAATTAAAATTTTAATCTCTTATATGAATTTTATATTTATGGTTTGATTTTGTTATTGATAAAATAAACAAATTTATTTCATTTATGATTGTATAATTTTTTATTACTTGTGGTCTTTTGGGTATATAAAAATACCTCTAAGGCTCACAATCAGCTTACCAATGAAATTAAAAATCTGGTACCTATCCAGGAAAACTATTATCCATGTGAAAAGTTAAAAATTGATGAGACCAGGCTGTTATATGTGTATGACTCTGTTTTAATTTGATAACCCTTTTTGAATATTATTGTGTTTGTCATATTTTTATCAGGATTCCTCCTGATTAGGGGATTGAATATCATATATCAAACATTACTAAATGAAAAAAGCAAGTAATAATTGAATTGAAATGAAATGAATCTGGTAAAAAATGCCTGCATGGCGTTTTTGAAGCAAAATTAAAAAGCTTACACTATTTGCAGAAAAGGTATGGATTACAGAAGAAATAGCAGTAATATCATATTAGAAAGCCACATTTGAACCCAAAAAGTCTTGGAAATAAATGAGTGCATGGAATATTAAGCTCTAAGATTCAAAATGAAAAGATCCTCTTGATATCAGGAAGTCAAAAGGGACAATAGCCATCTAGAGACCCACTTACAAGCATTAGTAGATTCTTTGAAGTCCTAATATGACTGGTTATGTATGGCTTATTGATACTTGTATCATCCAATAACTCAAGCTGTATTATCAAAAGTATTACATGAATATTTGATAGTGTAAAAAATATAAACTAAAGCACAGTTTAAAATTTATACCATCTCATTCTGATATTTCTCTGTCACATTGCTTGTGATTATATTAATAATGACACAATTGAAAACTGTTGAGCTCATATGAAGATCCTGTCAGAGGATGATTAAGCGACCATTGACACTGAAGTATTGATAGAAAAAATAAGCATTTAGAATCCCTTGTATTAATTACCTACATAGATTGAATTTTGATAGCAGAGATTCTCACTCTAGAAGAAGAAAGTGAATAAGTGAATAAGATAAATTATTTATGGCAGAGATATTTGAGAAGAAGAATTTGTTTTACTTAAAAGCAAGAGGAAGTTGAACTCATAGGGAACTATCTTCCAATATAACCAGTTTCTTTAATCAAAAGGCAGTAGATTTTCTTGAGATATTAAGCTTCTTAATCATTCAAGGAGGCTGACCAGTTGAAAAAAGCACTTTTTAAATTTAACAGCTTGCTTAATTAACAATCCCACATAAATATGGAACAAGCATTTTGTTGTATGATTTTAATCTAAAATAGTTCTTATTTTATTTTAGTTTTATGTATTAATCATGATTGGAAGTCAATTTTACTTTAGTTCATTTCTTTTTAATAATAAATACATGTATAATTTAGTTGAAAGTGGAATTATGATCTGAAAAACTATCTTCTTTTACAAATTTTCAGTACCTTATTGAAGTCTATGAGTTTTTGAAGGTAAGTGACTCAAGAATTTAATAATAGGGTATGGGTCTCAGAAGCCCATGTCAAATATCATGAATTTTTGAAGCCTATGAAAAAAGCCATCCACCAACAGGTATTAGTCCTGTTTATGGTTTGGCTTTGAGCAAGATTTTTAAAACAATTTTAAAATATTTTTGAAATTAAAAATGTTTGGAAATTTAATTTGTTTCGCACCAATTTCTTTTTGAAATTTATTCAAAATTTGTTGAGCATCACTTTGACTTTGACTTTTCGCATAACACATAGTTTCATAAATACTGTATTTTTGAATTTGGTAATAATTTTGAATTACTCAACTTTTGCCTCTGGGTTACTATTTTGTAGTGGCTAACCAGACTTCAGACTCTCAATTATCTGCTTATGAGAAAGATATTCAGTACCTCTCAGAACAAGGTGAACCTGTAGATGTTGTGGAGAATCACAAAAATTGAAACACAATTCATCATGAAAGGCATAATTAATAAGCTAGGGGATACTCCAAGTAAAACATCCAATTAAAACATAAATGAAAAATCAATGAGGAATTCCAAGCTCATTTACAACAAGCTGAAAATGAATGCTGGCTGAAGTGTCAAAGAAGAATAAACTAAAGAGTCAATGTGGAAGCACAAAGAATTAGGCAAGCTGAAACACACCTGACACATCAAGAATAACAAAAAGGTTTCCAAGGTTGTTTTCTATGGAATGAAGACAGTAAAAAAGCTTTGTTGGATTTGATTATGGAGTTGAGGATGAATTATTAGAATATGGATTTTACAAAAACAGGATCTATCTCATGGTAACGTTATTTTAAAAATAATGAAGATAATAATAAGGAGTTGTCTTTTGTGAGCTTAGAGAACTGTTATAAAGTATTAAGAAAAAGATATAAAGAGAGTAGGTTCCAGAATATTGTGATTGAATGAATATTCCAATTCAATTTTATTCAGAGGATTAAAGATTCTTATGATGCCACTGAAGGTGAAGGATTTTACACACAGTTGCAGAATTATCACATGAGAAAGAAGGTAAGTTAAAAGTTTTAAAGCTTGTTTTGGAAAGGAATAAATGAATTAAAATTAGAACAGATTTAGGATATAATAAAGCAATAAAACATGAAAAATTGTTGAATGAATGCAACTGGTATTTAATTGGGTGATTTCACACAAAGAAATCACAAGAGAACAAGGAAATAACAGACAACAAAAATTGGAATAGGTGTGGGATTAATGAAGGACAAAATGGAAATAGTGATACTGAGGAAGAAGAGAAAGCAAATGGAAGTACTCAAGGGACTCATGAAGGGAACAATCAACCCGGACCTTTGAGGTTAGGACAAGATATTCATGCATCCGGTTGAAGAAATTTCAATGGATCAATAAGTAAATATTCAAGTTTCAGCTTTGAATAAACAAGTCTTGATTGGTTGTTCTGGAAAAAAATGAATAACAACAATCAAGGGACGGTATGCACACCCATGATGATGATGCAGCAAAATAAAAAGAGGGAAGAGGAGAGAGAGGTTCCAAATGAAAAGAAATACAGAAAAAAATATTCAACAGGAGCTCAGGAATGTTGAAAATGAATCATGACAAGATCTTATGAATATGGTAATGTCAATAATGTTTGCAAAAGTAATGGGGGTGGATCAGGCCTCATTGAGGGACTGTTATGGAGGTTAAAACATATTCAAATGGGAAAATTCTTTCAATAAGGTAATTTTCAGAGAAACAAATAAATAGCCATTAAAATTGAATTTTTAAAAAAAGGGGGATTTGATAGGCAAAAGAAATTTTAATACACATGATTTATCTGAATTTTTATTGGAGATTTTTGGGTAATTGGCTTATCAAGTGAAAGTATTATATTCTTTGAGATGTGATAATTCATGAAATCAATCAAAAGGAATAACCACATGCAAAGTAAGCAATAATTGAGGTACCTGTTGAATAGCATGCAAAAACAATGCTGATGGCATTTGCATATAAGGAGAAGCCCTTGGTAACTATTTAACCAAATTCCCATGAAAGTTAATTTTAGGCCTAGTGTCTCTTGACTTACCCAAGAAACCTCCATCCTGATATCCCCATAACATCATCCCATCACAATAGTATTGGACTTATTTGATTGTTTTAAAATTCATGCATCAAAACCTGCCCAAAATGTCACTAAATGAGGACAATATTACATATCCCCCAAGAAACAGACGTTTTCATCAACAAATAAAATTTATACACAAGTAAAATAGCCCATTTTCAATTGCAAAGTTATAATATGGATTCTAAATATTCACATATACAAACTGCCTAAGATAAAGAGATGTCAACCTCAAACAGCTATTATATTCTTCCAAGGAAGAATTACTTACTTTACAACATTGCAAAGAGAAGATGTCATGAAGAGGTATGCAAATTTTTCTTCTTTTGAGATTTTTCCTTCAATGAAAACATGGATAAGTGTTCTTTGATTAATAATGATCCATTTTTTCAAAGGATCTCCATATGTTACAAATAAACACTTAAAGCTTTTTTGAAGACTAAATTCATTTAAATCAAACATTTCTCAAAGAAAGATTCATCACATATCACATATTTTCACTTGCATTAGCAACAAACTCCTAAAATGATAAATACAGCAGTAAAAATGCCTTTTTCCATCCATCTACATATTATTCCTAGTCAGAATGTTATGTAAAGTCATGCATGCAATTTTGAAATTACCTGTGCTGATTGGCAGAAAGGCCTGAGGTGATAAAAGGAATAGAAATGTATTTTTAAATCTCCCAAAAGCCTGTTCAACAAACATTCTACCAAAATATATTATTTTAAGTAATTAATTTCTATATATATTGTCCAAAAGAAGTAACATTATTAACAAGGTGAGGAGTGGCTTTTATTGAATCTTTGATGTTATTCATACCTTGTACTTTTGGGTGGTGTGTGTATTGGTGAGCCTGAGAGATATGTATGACATACCCATAAGGACACAAATACCTTCTTTACAGTTGATTTGGTCTTAAACAGATGTATCAATTGAATCTAAAACAAGAAATAACAAAAAATAAGCAAAATGTCATTTTAGATAAGCAAAGCTACAATTTTTATCTCATTTTTCAAATTACACCAAAAATAACCAATGTGAGAACAATAGTGTATTATACCCAGAAATGGATATTTCTTATGTTTTTAAAATATTGAAGAATCTCACAATACAATTGCAACTTTTTAACATTTTTTTTAAAATTGTTCAATTTAAGCTTAAATAATATTGAATTTAAAGTTTCATAAGGCTTATGAAAAATTACCAAAATTTTAGTTAAAATGGAGGTGTTGTGTATATCTACTGAATTGGCTAAGGATTTTCCATACAGAATGTAAATCCTTAATGAGCTCAATTTAAAAGGGTTTAAGGCCATAGTATGGATTTAAATAAATAAAAGGGCCAACTCCACACATAAAGGTGGGACAAAGGAAAAAGACCAAATAGAGCTGGGGTACCCAGCTTTTGGGATCTGCAAGGATTCAATTAAGGTTGTACACCTTTATTTGAGTATTTTCAACCTTATTTAAGCTTTAAGATTAGACTTTGATCCAAACTCAAAGTTCAAACTTATTTCATCCCAATTTGAACAGGAATTACAAGCTGCCAAAGGGTAAATCCCAATATGAATTCTTGTAATAAAGGTTTTTAGAACTATCAAAGCTTAAATAAACTTGAAACTTTAAATTTAAAAGTGTCAAAGCCCTATCAAAAGCTAAGGTTTGGTGTGTATTGCTATTTTACATGGAAAAATAGCAATAACTTTCAAAATTCATTAAAAATTCAATTCTTGATGGATTTACTTGAAACTTCACACAGCTTAAATTAAATTTTATATGTATATAAATTGAATTTTAACTATCTTTTATAAACAGGAATAATTGTTGATTGGTGTTGAAGTTAACCTTTTTAATTATTCTTAAAGAAAATGAGGATTTATTTAAAAATTAATTAAAGATTCAGTTTAAGATATTGTTACTTGAAACTTTACTTTTAACTTTTCATATGATGAAATTAAATATGAATAAGCTTATTTTATATTCAACCTCAAAATAATTAATCCCAAAGATGATTAAAGTCACTTGGGGTTAAGAATAACACTGGTAGCTTTAAATTGGAATTGAAAATAAGTTACCCTAGGTTAAGTATCTTATTTTTAGGCATGTTTTTTCAGTTTTGGACGTGAGAATGCCCCATATATCTATTATGAATCATGAAAGCATTGATTAAGGCATAAAAAGAGCCTTAAAATCACTGGTTTTTCCAATAATCACCAATAATACAGTTTATAGTAGAAAATTATTGTTTTGAATGTCTTTTGAAATGCTCAAATTACTCTTAAAAACTCTTTAATCTTATTTTTTTATCATAAAAAGCTGTTCTATAATTTAAAATATTAATTCTTGGTGTGTTATTAACTTATAAACATTATTGAATACTATACTTGCTGTTGTTTTACTTATTGTATTAACTTAATATTATACTTAGGTTTTGTTTAGAGTTCTATATCTTTTTTTATCTAGTATTAGTTTTTTTTATAGGATTTTTCTATAAAGATTAATCTCTGCACAGTGTGTGTGATATTTCTTTTATGTATAATATTTATATTATTTATAAGTGGTTAAATATTATTTTTTTCCACATATAATTGTGTCACTAAAAGCTTTAAACATTATTATTATTGTCAGGTTGAGTCTATATTGAAGTGGTAATAAAAGTATTTACAACTAGAATTATGACTGTGAAACGTAGAAAAATTGATTTAAAATAAGGGTTTTGGAAGTTTAAGATGTTTTATAAGATATTTAAAGGGTTCTACTATTGGATTATAGTGGTGGTGAGCGCTACTGAGAACCCAGGGTGCAATCTTACCAGTTGGGTTACTATAATAAGAGTTACAATGATTAAAATATATAATTATACCTGTTTATTACCCAAGAGTAAAACTGTTTTGGACAGTTTACTACGTAGGGTATTCAAGAGCAGGATGAGGAAACAATTCTGGCTGTGAAAAGCCTCCTTTTTATCCTGAAATGGGGTGGAAAGGGTGCTAGGCCTTTCCACGTAGAGGAAGTGAAGATTTTTTCACTTTCTAGTACTGGCTTGTGGTTTGAAAACAGCCTGTATAGCTTGTATTGGGCTCAGATGTGGTTTTGAAACCACATCTGGGCAGTTTTTACCAATACAGGGTGAAAATTTTCATCTGGGGACCTCACAGCCTGATTCTGACGTGTATGACGCATAGAATGCTGTACAGAAACTGTATGGGACCCCAGTATTGACTGAAATATGAGGTATTGAAGTAAAAACATGCTTCTTTGTCTATTTGACACCTCATATTCATGATTATGGGATATTATCCCATGGTGAGGCTGTATATGACAGCAGGTGGGATTTTGACCTTAAACCAGCCATAACTCTGTCGTTTTTTGAGATATCATGCTCAAAGTTGGTTCATTGGATAGCCCTGTATGAGCTCTACACAATGGTACCCAATTTGGTATGGTTATCATTAAATATGGCAAAGTTATCCCATGTGCAAGGCTTTTGTACATAGGCGTGGTTTGGGCAAAAAGCTGTATTGAGCTTGTTTGCCTCATAACTTCTGTTATAGTTGAGATATGAAGAAGTGGGTGGCACCATCTGATAGGCCTGATTGTGCTCTTTCCAAAGATACCCCACTTCAGGTATCCCACACTAAAAATGTAGAAGTTAGATGAGAGGTAAATGTTTTGTTCACCCTTATTTGGCCTGAATTTGACCATAACTCCAGTAATATTGGTGCTAGCTCAGTTTGGCTGGTACCATTGGATAGCCCTGGCTTAGAGATTCATTTTGAATACCCATTTGATGGGGTTAAGCCTCTCCTTGTAGATTTTAGATGAGAGGTGAAAATTAAGGTTTATGCTCAGCAATAACTTTGAGCAGGAATAACTTTGTTATTTCTTGTCCTATGGTGATGGGAATTATATTTTCAGAAAGAGGTGAGTTTCCTCTATCTTTTGATACCTTTTGAGCTAATTTGGCTCAGCTCCATGTTTTGGTGGTATCTATGCTATACCATTGGTTTATGGTATTTTGGCTGTCATGCTTGTGCTCTGGTTTTGAGTCACAGGCTGACATACCCTCCCTCTAAAAAAGGCTCATCATTGATGAGACTTTTAAGTCCTCCTAGAGGCTCTGAATCTCCTTAAATGAAGGTTCCCATCTGGTATGGCATCCTCTGCCAACCATTTGTCTTTATCAGCTGTCTGGTTCTTGAATCTGACTAGGTATTGTCTTTGATCCTTCCCATTGAGCCTGATCTTCCTGGCCCTGATGATCTTACTCACAGGTCCAGGGGAGTCCTCCACTTCCACTATCTCTTGTGGTGTCGGGTTCTTTCTCCTGCAGGGGAATTTATCCTCCTCTGTCTGGAAGTATGGTTTGACCAAACTCACTGGAAAGACTGGATGTTTCCTGGAAAACTCCTCAGTAAGTTTGACTTCCACCGCATTTTTTCCTATCAAATTAATGATAGTAAAAGGTCCTACAAATGAGTCCCTCATTTTTTTAGGTCCTTTGAGATTGTTGAAGTTCAGTGTAGACACTAACACCTGGTCCCCTTCCTTGAAGTAAGGTTCCATATGTGATTTGTCCCACCTCTGCTTATTGTATTCTTTTGCCTCAGCTATGCATTTGGCAGCTGTATCACAGGCCCTCTTCCACATATCATGGAAGTCTTTGGCTGTGGGGTTGATAGTCAGGAGATTTTTCTTCAAATGATCCACAGGCAATAGGGGGTTCCACCCTTTCTCCACCAGTGCAGGTGTTTTACCTGTGGTGGAGTGCTGGCTTGTATTATAAGCCAGTTGGACTGCTGGTAAGAGGGTAACCCAATCATGGGTTTATCCCTCATGGTCCTTGTATTCCATGCCATATGCACAGAATCTTCTGAGGATGTCCTCCATTGTTTGGATCATCCTTTCAGCTAGGCCATCTGTTTGTGGATGGTGAGCTGTGGAAAAAGCTAGTACCAAGCGTGTCATATAAGTTAGTCCAAAATTCAGATGTAAATTTTGGGTCCCTATCACTAATGATGATATTAGGGACTCCACAGGTAGATATGATGTTATTCCAAAACAACAGAGCAGTATCCATGGCTGTGTCTTCTTTATGGCATGGTAGACACTTCATGCTCTTGCTGAACCTATCAACTATGATCAAACAGGCATTGTAGTTTTCTTTGCCTCCTGATACAAGTCCTGTAACCCAGTCCATGTTGATGGTTTCCCATGGGTGCTTGGGTTCTTCTATGTGTTGAAGTAACCCATACTTCTTCCCATGTTTCCTATTTACCTTTTGGCATCTTTCACAAGTGTTGATGTATTCACTCAACTCTTGTTCCCACTTGGGCCACCAAGCTGTGCTTGCTACCCTCTCTCTGGTCCTGTCTTCACTCATGTGTCCCATATAGGGGCAGTCATGGCATTTTTGTAGGATCAATGAGATGTGGTCTCTGTCTACCACTGTGAGTGCACTTGTGTGCTTTTCTCTATGGTAGAGCAGGCCATCTATAAGAAAAAACTTATTGTCCTTATAGGCCCTCAACCAGGGTTCTTCCAGCTGGGTCTCCAGTTCTGGGCTCCTGTACTTTTGTTGAAGGAGTTGGAGTAGTATGCTACACTGTTTGTGTTTGGCATAAGACTTCTGTACTGCTCTGAAGAATTCATTGTGCAGTTCTGAGGAGCTTATTCCCAGTATGGGAGTTTCTGTTCCTTCTGAATCAGTGTTTCCACTGTCAAGGATACCATTTCCTGGTGCCCATTCAGAAAATCTGAGGTTCTTCCTCCTATCTATTTCCATGAAATGGATAGGGATTTTGGCTGCAACTTCTGGGTCATAAGCTGGATTTCTCTTGACATTGTCTAGTGGCCATCTGCTGAGGCCATCTGCATTGGTATGGCTTTTACCTTCCTTGTATATGATGGTCATGTTCCCTCTATACTCCTGGATAGCTATTTGCCACCTCAGCATATGTCTATTAGTAGTCTTCATATTTAGTAAAGACTTCAAGGCTGTGCAGTCTGTGTAGACTTCAAAGAATGCACCCTCCAAATAATAATGGAGTTTTTCTAGAGCCCAGACTAGACATAGACATTCTGTCTGGGTGGCCCCATACCTGGCTTCTGAATCTTTCAGCTGCCTTGAGATGTAGCAAATTACTCCTTCTCTTGGTTCACCATCCACAATTTGTCTTTGGTGAAGGGCTGCTCCTAGGCCTTGACTGCATGCTGCATCTATATATAGCTTTAATGGTAGTTCAAAGTCAGGTAAGATGAGCACAGGTGCATTAGTGAGTTTATATTTGATCCTCTCATATGCATCCCTCCTTTCCTTGGTTATTTCAAAAACTACATCTTTTGAACATAACTTGTATAAACTACTAGTTATGTGTGAAAAATTTTTGATATGGTTTCTATAGTAGCTAGCAAACCCAAGGAAAGATTGCATCTCTTTGATGCTCTTTGGTACTGGTTTTTGCAGTACTGCTGCTACTTTATTCTGGTCAATTGCCAGACTAAGACCTGAGACTTTATGTCCTAGAGCCAGTAACTCTTGTTGGCCAAAATTGCACTTTTTAAGTGAAATTTTCAGATTTATGGGTGTGCATTTACTTAGCACTCTGTCTATGTATTGCACATGGTCTTCCCATGTCTCTGAGTATATAATGATATCATCAATATATACTACCATCCAGCCTTCCAATATTTCATCTTGAAATATTGTGTCCATCATCCTTTGGAAGTGGGCTGGTGCATTCTTGATGCCAAATGGCATTCTGGTGTACTCCCATATGCCCATATGGCATATTATTCTGAGTAATTTCATGGAGTTTGGCTTAACTCCATTTTGGTGGAAGCTTTTCATACAATCCATTTTGGTTATATATCTGGCCTTGGCCAGTTTATCTAAGGCATGGGGTATCCTTGGTATAGGGTACCTGTCTGCTTTTGTGTAGTTATTCAGGGCTCTGAAGTCCCCACACAATCTAGACTTGCCATCATGCCAGGTGATGAGGACAGGAGTGGTGATTTCCACTATTTCATTATGTCCAATCTTTCTGATAACATCCATGTCCAGGAGTTCATTGATATGTTTCTCAATTTCCTTCCTGGTTTCCAGGCTTTCTGGATAAGGAGGTCTCCTCAGCATAGGTGGATAAGACCTTTCCACATCCAGATATAGTTCTATATCATGGCCTTTGATCTTGCCTAATGGTTCTTCACCAATGGCAAATGCTGGTCTGTTCTTTCTCAGCATCTTCAGTAGACTTAATTTTTGTTTACTGGTGAGGGTAGTGCTAAACTGTCCCTCTCTGAATTCCTCCAGAAGTTCTTCTATTGGATCTTGAGAAGATATCTGGTATATGTCAAGTGAAAATTTCTTTTCCTTGTTAGTACCAATGGTGATGTGCCTATTTTTACTGTTGTAAATGTCTATGCCATACATCCTCTGGTAATCTGTTCCCAGTAAAATCCTTGGATGTGGGCATCATTAAGCACTAAAAACTCTGGATTGAGTCTGATATTACCCTTCTTATGGGGTATAATTATCTCTTTGATAATTGTCCCAATGGAAGTCATCTTCCCTGATGCACTTTTAAAGTTCCTTGCCTTAGTGGGAAAGAGCTGTTTTTCCCAGTTTGGGAAGTGGGTATCCAGATAGTTTCTGGCCACTATGGAGCAGTGTGCTCCACTATCAATGATCAGTGGATGCTGAGCATTGTCAATACAAACAGTCATTTTTGTGGCTGTTCCATGTATATATGCCATTCCTTTGGTTGGTGTAACCAGGAATGTTTGTGCATCTTGTGTGTGTTTGCACAAGTTCTTGTTAGCAGTGCCTTGTGGCATGCCTGCTTCCAACTGTATTTCCTGGATTTCCAGTGGTGTTTCCTCTTGGTATTCCACTAGAAACTCCTCTCTTGGGTCTTGATCATCCTCAGATGGTTCTCTGATGGCATCACCCATAGAGTCTGAATCAGAATCCTCTGTTGGAGGTTCTTCCTCAGGGACTTTCTCTATGGCATAGACTTTCTTCTTTGCCTTTGGACAGTTGTTGGCATAATGGTCTGTTGAACCACAATTGTGGCAAGAATTTTTCTTCTTAGCTACTTCTGCCACTCTTTCTCTGGGTTTGTCCTTAAACTCTACCCTGAGTGGTTGTTTCTCTTTGAAACTGCTGCTTCTATATAGGGTGAATTTCCCTATATTAGTCCTCTTCCTTATGTCTTGTAAGGTGTTGGCTATGTCATCTAGAGTGCAATTCTGGTTGCACCTGCATTTTACTGCATGCTCTGGCTCTCCTGGCAGTTGTGTCAGAAGTTTGTGATTCCTCATTTGGATGTTCATCTGAGGATCAATGGCTTTAAGTTTTTTAGACTGTCTAAGACACCACTCATATGGATCTTTGTCCACAGAGTATTTGGCATTTTCAAATGACATGGTCCTTTGCCATATCCAAGTTCCATTACTGTACTTTTGGATGATTTGACTCTTCCACCATGGCCAGTTTCTTCTTCCATGGATTTCTTTCATTTCTGTGTACCATATACTTGCATGACCTTTAAATGCAGTATTCAATCTAGCAGTAATCCAGTAGTCTGGTATGCTTGGTACATCAATGAAGAGTCCATAAATATAATCTATGAGTTCCATATGATCATATTCTCCTGATCCAGAGAATTTGGGCCAGTTTGAGGCCTCAGGAAGCTGTTTCAAGGCTTCCTTCTCTGAATAAGACATGCCATCTCCATCCTGGTATTGTGATGGAGATCTTGCCTTATTCAACAACATGGAATCTGGTTTGATGTCATCTGGTTGATATGGATTCTCCATAGCTTGGCCTTGTGGTTGGGGCTTCAAGCTATGATAGGCATTAAACAATTTGTTAATGTCTTGATCCAGACACTCCCTGTCCCTTGTGCTGTGGTGTTGTTCTTCAAAGACTATATTCAGTCTTTTGTTGGTTTCTTCAGAGGCTTTGCTCAGTTGAGCATATCCTTCTTGAAGATTTTTAACTATTTGTTCCAAGGAGGCTTGAGTTTGTCTCATCCTCTCTTGGCCAGCTTCAATTTCTGCAAACTGCTTTGCAGATTGTTCAGCACATTGGGACATTTGTAACCACAGTGTATCACTGTTGATGTTACTCTCAGATGTGACAATGTTATTTTCAGTCTGAGTGGGGGTAATGTTTCTATTACTAGGACTACTGATTCTAGAGTGGTTTACAACTACTTCTGGTTCTTGTGTACTTCTTTTACCAAATCTAACAGCTTCTGGATCATGGGATCTGACTCTTTCCTCCTCTGGTTGAAGGAGGTTTTGTTCTTGCCCTTGTTCCCTTGTCTTCTCCTGTAAACCTCCTGGAATTGTGAAGAATGGTGACCCTTGGCCACTGATCTGCTGGTTTCTGAATGGTGTGAAGCCACTGGAGAGCTGATTTGGCCTGCTCCTTGTGAACCTGAAGGAATCTGAGTAGGCCCTGTCTGGGTTAACTGTTCCTCTATAGCTTGGATAGTGGCTTGATTCTCCCTTATCCTCTGTGCCCTTGCCTCCAGGAGTCTGTGTTGCCTGGTAGGATTCCAACCTTTGGTGATTTCCATAAGGTCTTTGAAGTCTATCTCTCTGAGACAGATCTTCTGGCAACTTGATCCAAGTTCTGCCCAGTGAGTTGCTAGGTTGAACCTCTTGTTGTCTATGCTCCATTGAAATAAGTCTTTGAGGAGTTGGTGGATTTGAAGAACTTGATCCATATCCTTCCAGTCCTCTGGTTTGAGGTTTCTATTGAATTGGAGTGTGAATGGTAAGGTTGATATTATCTCCCTCATTGTTTTTCCATCCACCGCTGTGTCCAAGGTTTCCTCTTCCAGGTCTTCTGGTTCTGGACAATCCTTCTCTGTCCTCTGGCTGGTTCCTTTGGAAGCCAAGATCTCTGAGGTATGCAGGGGACATATCAGTGTCTGCAAGCAGTCAAAAACTTTATGTTCTTAGGGTATTTACCTTTTACTGTGCCTTGTACAAATTTATTGTCTGCTGACTTGGGGAGTTTGCCTTTGGAAGTTACAACTGGGTTAATAATTGTAATCTTTCCTGTACAAGTGGTGAAGGTTGGTTTACCTTGTATAGAAGCAGAGTTTTGTGGTTATTGGTGTCCACTTCTTGGCTGTAATGAGGCCTTCACTAAGTCTTTTTCCTTTTCCCTTGCTGCCCTCTGGTTCTGAGGGTGTCACTGGTATGTTGGCCTGTGACTGGGTTTCAAGTGGTATGAAGTTTTCTTCCACTGAATCAAAGCAGGAAAAAAGAGGGCTTATGTCAGTTAGGACTTCTTAAAAGGCTGGTTTTGCATGTCTAAGAATGGCCTCTGGGCTTGTATGTTACTACAAATGCCCTTGTATGATGACAATGTAATTGAATTAACAATTCCACGTCAAAAATACAGCTTACTGATATATGGTATACTGTTTGTATGCCAATATCTCACAGAATACCTGTAATTAGCAAGTATAATCTGTCAAAAGAATGGTGTATTACAGGGTAATTGAGCTAACAATGTGCCCAAACACGCCTCAACTGTTGGTTTATCAGTATGAGTTGTCTTAATTCACTCAAGAATTAAGGCTGTATTAGTGGCTCAAAGTGTTTTTATATACAAAACACGCCAAAAATACCAGTCTTGTGGTTATAAGCCACGTGACAGATACTCTATAATATGTGAGTATATCAAAAAAATTTAAAGAAAAAATATATAAAATATATTTTTAAAGAGAAAATGACGCCTAAAAAAAGTAAAACAGGTGTCAATAAATGATAAAGAAGAGAAAAACTTACTTGTAAGGTCCAAAATAAGTTAAAAACACGGCCAGGCCCCCAAAATGTCAGGTTGAGTCTATATTGAAGTGGTAATAAAAGTATTTACAACTAGAATTATGACTGTGACACGTAGAAAAATTGATTTAAAATAAGGGTTTTGGAAGTTTAAGATGTTTCATAAGATATTTAAGGGGTTCTACTATTGGATTATAGTGGTGGTGAGCGCTACTGAGAACCCAGGGTGCAATCTTACCAGTTGGGTTACTATAATAAGAGTTACAATAATTAAAATTATAATTATACCTGATTATTACCCAAGCGTAAGACTGTTTTGGACAGTTTACTACATAGGGTATTCAAGAGCAGGATGAGGAAACAATTCTGGCTGTGAAAAGCCTCCTTTTTATCCTGAAATGGGGTGGAAAGGGTGCTAGGCCTTTCCACGTAGAGGAAGTGAAGATTTTTTCACTTTCTAGTACTGGCTTGTGGTTTGCAAACAGCCTGTATAGCTTGTATTGGGCTCAGATGTGGTTTTGAAACCACATCTGGGCAGTTTTTACCAATACAGGGTGAAAATTTTCATCTGGGGACCTCACAGCCTGATTCTGACGTGTATGACGCATAGAATGCTGTACAGAAACTGTATGGGACCCCAGTATTGACTGAAATATGAGGTATTGAAGTAAAAACATGCTTCTTCGTCTATTTGACACCTCATATTCATGATTATGGGATATTATCCCAAGGTGAGGCTGTATATGACAGCAGGTGGGATTTTGACCTTAAACCAGCCATAACTCTGTCGGTTTTTGAGATATCATGCTCAAAGTTGGTTCATTGGATAGCCCTGTATGAGCTCTACACAATGGTACCCAATTCGGTATGGTTATCATTAAATATGGCAAAGTTATCCCATGTGCAAGGCTTTTGTACATAGGCGTGGTTTGGGCAAAAAGCTGTATTGAGCTTGTTTGCCTCATAACTTCTGTTATAGTTGAGATATGAAGAAGTGGGTGGCACCATCTGATAGGCCTGATTGTGCTCTTTCCAAAGATACCCCACTTCAGGTATCCCACACTAAAACTGTAGAAGTTAGATGAGAGGTGAATGTTTTGTTCACCCTTATTTGGCCTGAATTTGACCATAACTCCAGTAATTTTGGTGCTAGCTCAGTTTGGCTGGTACCATTGGATAGCCCTGGCTTAGAGCTTCATTTTGAATACCCATTTGATGGGGTTAAGCCTCTCCTTCTAGATTTTAGATGAGAGGTGAAAATTAAGGTTTATGCTCAGCAATAACTTTGAGCAGGAATAACTTTGTTATTTCTTGTCCTATGGTGATGGGACTTATATTTTCAGAAAGAGGTGAGTTTCCTTTATCGTTTGATACCTTTTGAGCTAATTTGGCTCAGCTCCATGTTTTGGTGGTATCTTGGCTATACCATTGGTTTATGGTATTTTGGCTGTCATGCTTGTGCTCTGGTTTTGAGTCACAGGCTGAAAATTATTATAACTGTCTATGACTACAACAATAATAGAAGAATTATAGTTTATTATAGTTATAAGGATTTTTTTATTATTAAGTTCTTTTATAATAAGTAAATTCTTTTTTTTATAATTATATTATATTTTATAATGAGGAAGGTCATAGTACTCCTGATATTTGTTACTATTATCAAGAGTTGCATAGACAAACCCTAAATTTTGGGCCCCGGTGTGATTTTCACCAGTTTTTGGCACATAAATCACATTACAGACCTTACTTTCCTGTTTTTTGATGTAAAATTACCATATTGTTTTCAATATTGGATTTTTTGGGACTTATCCCTTTTCAATAAAGTTATTTTCCTTGAAAATATTGTTTTGAACAATATAATATTGAATGATTTGGAATAAATCACTACTGTATAACTAGTAGCTTCTTCACATCACAGACTTGAAATTTGTTCTTTGAGTTATTCTAGTATAAAGTAAATAATAATATATTTTTCCTAATAACTTATTCATTGCCTACTCAATTTTTCTTTGAAGAAAATTGACAAAGTTAAAAATATCTACTTAAAATATTTTTCTTTACTCATTAGACATTTGTATTCAATTATGACATAATTTTCCATAAATTACATTAAAAAAACTTTATTAAATAAGCTTAATAAGTTATTTTTATTTATTAATAAAAGAACTTATATTATTTGTCTTCTCTAGCATGATCTATCAGAGAAAGCTCTTCTGACTCTGGTATCTCACAGTCAAGAATTGAAATCCAAATTATTCCAGTACCAAGGGGATTACCTATGCAAGAACTCTTTAAAGGTCCAGAAGGTTAATTCATTCCATTTCTTAGAAAAATTGGCTTTAGATTGACGCTAAATGACTCCTGATATAAGTGGAAGTAACTACCACATCTAATTAAATGGATGTGGACCAGGAAACTCAAGTCATAATTACAAAAGACAAGAATGTTATCCCAGAGGAGAGGCCCAAATGGATAATTCCAGAGCTTCCAAACTTTCCCAAAGGTTAGGAAGAACCTTTGGAACTCTTCTTGAAAGTCAAGAAGCTGACATAACTGCTATGACAGCTGTCAGATCTGAACAGTTTCCAACAGGCAGAAGTGGAAATATACCAGTCTCAGTACAAGAACTAGTTTATGGCAGCATAGCAGCATGAGTGGGAACTTTTTCCCAGCTTGTGTATAGGGACAATTAGCTCTTAAATTAAAGTAAAAAAGCTCTTGGGCCCAGAAAAGACTAAAGACCTTCTGAAGGATTTGACACCAATGTCTTGCAAAGTACAAGTACAAAATATAAAAGATTGGATGCAAAACAAAAGCATTCTTTCAGAGGACCAGAAGAAAGAGTTGGCCCAAAAGAAGGAAAACAGTTCTGTGAAAGATCCTCAAGCCTCCACAAGTGCCAAAAAAAGAAAAGAAAAACCCAAAGGCAAAGAACAAGTGAACTCAGCCTTACCCTCAGAACTACAGAAATCCAAAAAGGAAAAGAAAGCCATGGAAAATGTGTTCAATACGGCAAGAACTCTGATTAAATTCAAAAATAAGGAGGAGGAAAGAATTAATCAATACTTTCCAAAGAAATTGCAAGCCTTGAGGTATATTTTACATACCCAAATAGGCCACAATCATCTTCAAAAAAAATTCTGAACTATGCATAAACCATAAGTAATGCATATATTTAAAATTTATCATTTTGGTTTTGAAAGAAGATTAATAACTTTTTTGTGAGTAAATAGATCCATGAATTTAAGGCCAGATTTGGATTCTGAACAAAAATTAACCTAGGGTAGATCCCTAGAGTGAATAAGCTTAAATTAACTCTATGAGGTGGTAAAATGGAAAATATTTCAGCACCACATCATAAATACCACAAAAATAATAGTTAAAATGTTTGTTTTACTCAATTTTCTGTTAAAATAATGGGAATGTGAGAAATCCCATGTTACATATACACTAAATATAGCTTTATTCATATTTGTGGAACTTAAACGTATGGTATTCTTAAAGTCAGTTTTAGTACACCCATAGTGGATATCAGTCTTGAAGCCTAAATTACTATTTTTGATGTGCAAATAGCTAAGGCAGAAAAAAGACATCAAAGAGATCCAGGTTACCCAGCTTCTGGGGCCTCTGAGGCCTGGATAGATCTAAAGATTGGATTCATGGCTGATCATGGCCGAATTAGTATACTAAAGCCTTCTGGAAACTTGGTTACCAAGTTAAACTCTCATTAAATCATAAGAAAATTGCAAATAAGCTGGTATTTTTGACAGGGCAAGGAGGTAAAGAGCAACTTGGGCTCCTGTAACCATGTCAATTCATGATTATTTTCCATGGATAAGTGCCAAAAGAGTAATTAAAAGCCCTTTTGGTTTAATATCCATTGATTTAGCTCATAGCAACCTGCTATACTGTGCTATTTGCAATTCTATGTAGAAATAAGATAAAAACTTCAAAGCTTCATTAAAAATAAAATTCTTAATGAATCTTTCTGAAACTTTTAGGAAAAATTAAGAGTGGAATGTATCATAAAGAAACCAACAATAATGATGGTTTCATAAGTAAAATTAAAACTTTGACTTACAGTCCATTTTTGATGATTCCACATGAAACACTGAATCTTCAAAAATTCACAGAAAATACAACCTGTGATTAAATTTCCAATAAGATTAAGAAATTTGAGAAATTGATGTTTATTTTGAAATAAAAGACACATAAAAGCCTTACTTAAGTAATAATCATAATATTAAATGAAAACAGATCATTCAATCAATAATCCAAAAAAGGATTATTTTTTTCTCACTCACTGGTTTTCAGTTTTCTCCATGTAATGCCTATGTGAGCTTTTTTTGACTTAAAAGAGGCCTCCTCTTGCTGTTTTTCCAAATCATCTTATTATCCAATTATATCTTTGTTACCAACAAGTAAGTATTGATTAAATATTTTCTTGAGTGTTTTGAAGATTTTAGAATAAATCAGAAAGACTTGAAATAATAGAAATCAACCTTATATTGCTATAATACTGCTATGTATTTATTTTGATACTCCAAATCCACAATTTATTCATCAAATATCTCTACCAAATTCTTTCTAAGTCTCATTGGAGTATTAGTGAGAGGTTTTAATTCATTCTTCAAGTTTTTTTCTCTAGAATCAGTTTTTATTAAAGAATTATAATTATAATTGTTTGTGGAAAAGATAATTATATATTGAAATAGTTTTATTATTAAATATTTCTTGTAATTGACTCTTGTAGACAATTACTGCTTACTGTTATAATAACTAGTAGTGTATAGCAAGTAAAATAAATAATCAATTCATAAATTATCTAATTGTGGTTATAGTAGCTTTTAGTATTATATGTCTTAAGAACAGTCATAGTACTGTTGATTGATAGTAATATTATCAACAGCTTCATAGACACATCTTACAGAAATAGACCTTGTAAAGCTTTTATCTCACCCAGAAAGTTATAATAACAAAAATTTAGCAAAGCTTAAAAGTTCTGAGTATATCCAACAAAAGTTGGGTAGAGAAATTTACAAGTGAAAGAATCAAAAAAGACCATTATTGGTCTAGAAAATTTCAATAAATACATTTTTGTCTTTGATGCATATTTTTGAGAGAATTGAGTCCAAATTTACTTTGCTCAATCAACCTGATGATAACTCTATTTATTTTTTTACTAAACAGTTAAAATATTTAAGAATACAAGTTCAAAACTTGGAAAATTCAACTGGTCATAATACATCTCTTTTCCAAGAAAAATTGGAAAAAAATGATAAAGAAAGGCTTGAATTGAAAGAACATATTAAATAGATTATTGACAATATATCACTAAACAATGAGTTTCCAAGACAGTCAACCCCAATTCTTGAGAGAAATGTGTTGAACTTGAATAATAACTTAAATCATAGAATTTCAAAAAATTAAGAGGTGGAAACTTCCTGTAATTTTAAAGAAGTTCCCAGATTAGAGGAATGGCAAGCCTTCAGTGGTTACGGAGAATATAATCATATGGAATTTATGAAAAAAATTGATATGTTTAAAGAGGAACTTAACATACCAGATGAATATATAGGTGCAAGATTACGCTCATTACTTACCAAATAAGCAAAGAAATGGTATTATAAAATGAGACAAGACCATGGTAAAGCCTCCTGGCCTTGGTGAAAAGAGAAAATCATTTCCAAATGGAAAAATGACTCCTGGAGATTTAAAATGAAAAATCCTTTTGAAGAAGCCATTTTTGATATTGAGAGGAACAGGCCCATGTCTTGGTTTCTTAAACAGAAGGACAGATTAAATGCCCTTCATCCTGATATTCCTGAAACAATGGTACATAAGGGGATATTAATAGAATGTGATGGTGACTGTGAGAATGCTATAAGAGGATTATATAAATGCTATGGAGACATCACTACCAGAAAAAAAATAGGTAGATGCTGGTATAAGCCCCCAATAGAAAATGAAACTAGTGGGAAACCAGTTTCAAGACCAGATAATCCACAAGACGTAGCTCCTTTGAAATGTCATAAATGTGGAATTACATCCCATTTGGCTGATACCCTTTCAAAGAAAACAAGAATCAATGAGACAGAAATTGAAAAAACTGAAGACAAAAAAGAGACAAATGACTTTCTGTACATGAAAGTTATTCTGAGCCTTTTGAAGAAGTAGAACTAACAGATCAACCTAGTATAGAAAACATTAATGTATCTTTTGAAGTCACAGAGGTTCATACTCACTTACCACAATTTAGTAATGAATGCATGTATCTCATACATGTACAAGATTCCAAAACTCATAAACCCACATCTTCCAGAGTAAAAGGTTATACAGATGGATCATATTGTATAACTAATATTGTGATGAACAACAAAGAAGCCAAGATAAATCTTGAATCAGAAGCTTTTTGCACTTGTGTTTGTGTAAACTGTCTTGACAACATTTATAACAATTGCCAAGAAAAGCTTGTTCTGATTGAATGTATAAAGTTCAGCAGTGCTAGCCAGGATATGCACACTTTGGGTATTATTGAATCAGCAATGATATTTCTTCATCCTGCAGGAAGTATTGGAATTAAAATTGGATCTGTTATGAATAACTGCACTTCCCAACATTTGATACTTGGCAATGATTGTCTCAATATTTATGGTATTGAAATTGATAATTATAAAGACAGATATTTCACTTTAGGGGAAAATGAAAGACAAAAGTTTGCTTTTCCTCTATAAGAAAGAGAAATAACTGTCATTAAACAAGTGAAAAACATTAATAAGGAAATATTTGTGGCAGATAAATCAATTGAAGCACAAATGAGTCCTGAATTAACATTAGAAATGAAGGAAGAACCAACTGAAATCCTATTTCAATATAGAGAAGCCTTTGCTTCCGATAATGAGCCACTGGGGGATATTAAAGGCCATGAAGTTGACATTATGATTAATGTGGAAAGACTTTACCCTCCACTATTAAGATGCACAGCTTACCTACATAGCACCAGATCTAGAGAAGAATTAGCAACTAATATTAATTAGCTGATGAAACTGGGAGTTCTCAGAAAAACTGAACATAATAAAGAAGTAGAAGTCATTACCCCTGTAATCATTACTTGGCATAATGATAAATCGAGGATGGTTGGTGATCTTAGAGCATTGAACACCTATACTATTCCAGACTTTTATCCAATTCCTAGAATCCATGAAGCTTTGACTCAATGATCCAAAGCAAGATTCATCACTTCTATGGATGCCGTTAAAGGTTTCCAGAATAATTTTTTGACACCTCATGCAAGAAAATTATTGAGAATAATTGCTCATTGTGGTATTTATGAATAATTGATGATGCCTTTTGGAATTAAGAATGCACCCTATCCTTATCAAAGAATTATTAATACCATCTTCCCACATGAACTATAAGAGGGATGGTTAATCATTTATGTTGATGACATTATAATTTGTTCAGAAGCCTGTAAATGAAGTTTAGAGAGACTTTCATTAGTACTTAAGAAAGTTCTTTAAGTGAACATGAAAATATGTCTTAAGAAGTTTGATTTTGGGTTTCATGAGTTAAAAAATCTAGGACATGTAGTCTCAGGACTAAGCCTTGGTGTTGACAAAACCAAAGTGGCTGCGGTATTACTGATACAAATTCCCCATAAAAAAATGATTTATTTCTTAGGGTTTTCTAGTTATTGCAGGCAACACCTTAAATATTTTGAAATCCATGCCAAATAATTGTACAGAATTTGTGACCAACAAGCCGTATTTGAAATGAGGCAAGAAAGGATTCAAGCATATGAGAAGATCAAGTATGCCTTAACCAATGCACAATTATTATTGATTTCAGACTGGAAATTTCCTTTCAAGATAAATATTGATGCATGTGGTGAAGGTCTAAGTGAATCTCTTAATCAAGTTCAAATTGTAAATGACAAGCCTTATGAAGGTCCAATTTGTTTTATCTCAAAAAAAATAAAACCTACTGAGGTTGGATATGGAGCAAGCCAAATGGAGTGCCTTTTCCTTGGGTGGGCTCTGGAGAAACTTCATTATTATCTTGATGGTAGTGTATTTGAAGTAATAACTGAGCTTAATGCTGTGAAATCACTTATTAACATGAAAACTCCTAACAGACACATGCTAAGATGTCAGATTTCTATACAGAAGTATAGAGGAAATATGACCATACTAAATAAAGCTGGAAATATTCATAAGAATTCTGGTGTCTTGAGTATATGGGAACTACCCAATACACCTTAAAATCCTTCTTATGTTCCTGCAAATGCACAACCTCACATTTCAATTGAAAAAATCAACATCCCAGATGTGGGAACAGAATTCTATGAAGAAGTTAGAGAAAGCCATAAGAAAAATAATAATTGCCATATTCTTACTTCCCTACTTGACAAGCATTGTAAAGATACAGCTTTGGATAATTTTTTAGATGATATATGGAAAACATCATATGATGATGGAATATTCCATTTGTTTGATGGTATCTTGTATCATAGGTGTAAACACACATGTGCAATGGTCTTATTTAGTAGAATTTGAATCAATACAATATTACTAGAGTTTCATGACAAAATTTATTCTGGAAATATATCCAAAGACAGAAAAATGGAAATAATTAAGACATGTGCTTGGTGGCCATCTTGGAGAAAAGATTTAATTGAATACTTTCATGGTTGTGACAGGTGTCAAATGGCCAATAAAGCTATGGGTAAAATATTTAGCTTCATGATTCATATCCAAGTGCCAAGTACCTCTTGGGAAGTAATTTATATGAATTGGGAAACTTCCTTACCACCTGATGGTGAAAAAGGTTACAATTCATCTCTTGTGATTGTAGACAGATACAGAAAAACTAAATTGTTTTCCATGTCATAAAGATGACACAGCTATGGATAAAGGTCTTTTAATTTGGAACAAAGTATTATCTCATAGTGGTCTCTTTGAAAATATCATTGGTGATAGATACCCAAAATTTAAATCAGCCTTATGGAAAAATTTACATAAGCTTGTGGGTAAAAAACTATCATTCTCAACAGCCTACCATCCACAAACTGATGTATTATCAGAAAGAATGGTTTGAACCCTTGAGGACATGATAAGAAGATTTCGTGCTTATGGCCTGGAGCTTGAAGATCCTGATGGCTTTACACATGATTGGTGTACACTTATACCAGAATTGGAGCTATCCTACCAGACTTCTATCCATGATTTATCAGGCAAGACTCCTGAAATTTTGGAAAAAGGATGAAACCTTAAACTTCCAGTTGATACTTTGGAGAAAGAATTGGTTGTTATTTGCCCAACTGCGTCAAGCTTTGAATTACTTCTTGATGAAGTGAGGCATCATGCATATCAAAGCTTTACTTATTCCTTTGAATATGCTAAACAAAAGTGGGATAAAAGTCATAAGACATCATAATTTAAAGTAGGGGACTTGATACTAGTTTCAACCTTGAGCTTTAATAATATTAAAGGCCCAAGGAAATTGAAAGATTCCTTTTCAGGAAAAATTATTTTTAAAGCCCTCAATGGGAAAAATACAGTACAAGTAGAACTTTTGGGAGAATTGGAAAATAAACATCCAACTTTACTTGTCAGCCTAGTAAAGAATTATACTTCAAGTGATAAGGAATTATTTCCTTTAAGAAATGAAAAACACTTAGGGGTATCACCACTTTATCAGAGTTAAGAGAAAGAGGTTCTGAAAGTCTTAAAATAAAGATTACTTAGGGGGAAAAATGAAAGAAAATATCTAGTCAAATACAGAAACCCACAACATGAAGATGAGTGGATTTGGTAAAGTAAAATACCTTATTCCCAAAGGTTTCTCAGAAGATTAAGAAATGAGAGAAGAACAATCAATCAATGAAAATTTTGAATTATGTGCTTTATATACTTGAAAGTATCAGTAGAGAGGTTGGACAATGGATTATACCCTCCCAATTTGATTGGGGGTATAATATTCAATGAAAAATTGTAGTACAATACTTTTTTGTTGTAGGGAATATGAGCCTGTGAGTTATCTATGACATACCCATAAGGCCACAAATAACGTTTTATAAATTTTATTTAGTCCTAAAAAGACTTATGAATTGAATTTAAAACGAAAAATAACAAACTATAAGCATAAATTTATTATGGATAAACAAGGGTATGCTTATTCTGTCATTTTTGAATTTTTTAAAATTGTTAAGTTTAAGCTTAAATTTAAATTTTCACAAGGTTTATGAAAAATTACCAAGATTTTAGTTGAAATTGAGGTGTTTTGTATATTCACTGAATTGGATAAGGATTTTCCATACAGAATGCAAATCCTGAATGGGCTAAATTAAAAAGGGTTCAAGGTGATGGTATGGCTTTAAATAAATAAAAGGGGAAAATTCACACAGAAAGGTGGGACAAAGGAAAAGACCAAATAGAGCTGGGTTACCCAGCTTTTGGGATCTGCAAGGATTCAATTAAGGCTGTCCAGCTGTATTGGAGGATTTTGAGCCTATTTAAGCTTTAAGATTAGACTTTGATCCAACCTTAAAGTTTAAACTGGTTTCATCCCAATTTGGACAGGAATTACAAGCTACCAAAGGGGGAATTATAATATGAACGCTTGTAATTAATCATTTAAGAACTTTAAAAGGTTGAATATGCTTCAAAATGTAAAGTTATAGGTGTCAAAACCTTATTCAAAGTCAAGGTTCAGTGTGAATTTCTATTTCACTTGGAAAAATAGCAACAACTTCAAAAATTCATTGAAGTCCAATTGTTAATGTATTTGCTTGAAATTTCACACAGCTTACAATTCAATGTTATCTTTATATACATTGTATTTTGAGTATCTTTTTATAAACAGGTTTAATTGCTTATTAGCCTTGAAATTAAGTTTTTAAATTATTCTTAAAGAAAATCAAGATTTCTTTAAAACTTAATTAAAAATTCAGTTCAAGAGATTTTTGCTTGAAGCTTTACTTTTCAGTTGTTCATGTGATTAACATAAATATAAATCAAATTATTTTATATTGAAACTTGAAAAAGTTAATTCAAAGATAATCAAAGTTACTTGGATTTGAGAATAACACTGGTAGCTATAAATTTGAATTATAAATGAGTTACCTTAAGCTAAGGAAATTATTTTCAAGCATGGTTTTTCAGTTTTTGACCTGAGAATTCCTTCTATATCATTTATGAATTATGAGAGATTCTCTGAAGGAATAAAAAGAGCCTTAACATCACTGTTTTTGCCAATACCCAATTATCAATCCAATAATATTAGAAATTCAAACTAGTAAAGCTTTATTAAATATAAAATATTATCATTAAAGTAATTCTTAAGTGTTTTATTCTTTATTAATACTAAATTCAAGAATAAAAATCATAGAAACTGTATTATTTTTTTAATAACCAATAATAAATTTTATTATATAAAGTCATTGTTCTAAATATCTTTTAAGATCCACCAATTCCTCTTCAAGATTCTTAAATATTATTTCTTATCATAAAATTCTGTTTTATGTTTCAAAATATTGTTTCTTGGAGTGCTTTTAACTTATAAATTCTTTTTAATACTATAACCATTGTTTTTTGACTTATTGTATTAAATGAATATTATAAGTAGGTTTTCTTTAAGGTTATATAGCTTTTTTTATCTAGTATTTGTTTTTTATCTAGAATTTTTCTATAAACATTTACCTCTGAACATCATTGGTGATAATTCTCTTATAAATCATATCTATATTATTTACAAATGATTAAATATTATTATTATCCACATATAATTATCTCATTAAGAGCTTTGTACATTATTATTATTATAACTCTCAGTGAATAGAATAATGATGGAATAAATTATAATTTATTATAATTATTAAGTTTTTTTCATCATTAAATTATTAAATAATAATTAAATTCTTTTTTATACAATAATGTTCAGTAATTATATTAATTTGTAGTTATAGTATTTCATAATATTATATTTTATACTGAGGATAGTCACAGTACTACTGATATTTGTTACTATTAGAAAGAGTTTCATAGGAAAACATTAAAGTACTGGAACCTTGGCAAATTATCCATAATATCCAATGAGTAAGCAGTTCTGTGGAAATATTTCTATCCATTCAAGAATTTTTTCCAATCTGAGATATGAAAAACAGTTTACTATCTTGAACAGAACCTGGAAATCCTCCAAAAACCTTTCCAAAAACTACAATATTTCATTTAATAATTTATTATATATTCAAAGAATTTCTCCTACTTCTGAAATTCCCTTCACCATCAGAAATAAATTGAAATACTCTTGAATCCCAAACCTCACAATTGACTTGAATTCTACTCATTTTTTGGAGGTGGAATAATTGGAATGTGCATGCTATATATTGCACCAATTTTGTTTTTAAGCTCTTGTCTACACCTGAAAGAAGCCCTAATCACATTCCACCCAGAGCCATTCTTCACAGCAGGAATTCTGATTCCAAACCACTGAATTAGATCTTGAATAATGGAAAATGAAAGTTAAATCTTACCTTATAGTCAAGTAATGTAACATTAAGAATATTCTCTGAACTACCTCTTGTGGTACCCTGTAAGCTGTGGCTTTTCCAAAGCGGAATAATTGCCCCACTTTTTCATATGAGCTACCATGACTAATTCAATAGAGTGTAACACCAACACGCTCCTTCATAGTTAATCTTCAAATGTCTTCTTGTGTTCCATTTGAGATGTACATAGATATTGAATGGACAAGTATAAAAAAATTGCTGTGTCCAATTTGGAACAGCCCTATGAGCCTTGAGTTATTGTATAGTGACTTGTAACTCCATGGATTGAAGCACTTGCCACATTGTATTACCTGACAATGACAATGCCTCAAATTTATGTATAATGATAAATGAAACACCCAAAAGAAACTATAAAATGAAATGATGTGGATGATTGTGGGATCATCAATTTTGTGAAGATACAAAGACAAAGTTTAATTTATCAAAAATACATCAATGCAAAAATGTTTTAAAACAAAATCCCACAGGATTTGATCAATTTTCCAATAGAATCTAAACTTTAACCTAACTTAAATTGTTTTTATTTTTTCTAAAGACCTAATCATAAAACAGGCCATGGTTTTTGATAGTTTCCACTTTAAATAGGACTTTCAATCTCACAAGTAGTCAGTCTATATATTGCTCTTTTTTTGAAATACTATTACTACAGCCTTTTTGTATAATAAGAATGAATATTGTATTTTCATAATCACTTTCATAAGATAGTTTGAGTTAATCATTAATTGTGAAAGTAATACTTAATTGAGTAGGTTCAGGCAAAATATACAATATTTTCTACCAAAAAATAAAATGAGAAATTCAAATTGAAAGACATTAATACCCAATAAAATTACAATAAGGTTTAGATTTTTGCTTTTATCATGACCAAGAAATGTTTTTTGACATAAAATAGGGTAAAATAAATTTTAAAAATGAAGAAAGAACTCCACAGGTAATGAATAATCTCAGTTTTGAAAGAATTTCAAATCCAGTTTTAGTCCAAATCTCAGAATTTACAAGATATAATAATTTTGAGCTTATCAGCTAGTGAATTAGGAGAGAAATGCTTCAAAAATGATATATCTGGATAAATAAGTTTGTTTTAAGAATTTAAAAACTAAAGGTACTTGATAGACTCACATATCAAAGCTCACTAATTCATTCATTTTAATTAAAGCAAAAAATCTATAGTAATAAGATAATTTATTCTTTTTATGTAGCTACCAAGCGATAAGATAAACAATATAACTGTAATATAATTGGGTTTTTTGAAATTCTTCACTGATAAGATTAAAGTTCTTTCTAAAAAATTTAGCTTTAGTCTCATTTATAAGAATAGCAAGACCACATATATTTTTCAGACAAGGTGAGAACATTTATGTGTTTTGATGCAAATCTTCAAAAGGATAATTACGACCTACTTAACATGGGTTAGAACCAAAAATAAATTTTCTTGATTCCTTTGGGCATACTATCATTAAAGGAGAAATTGAGATACAAAGGGATTAATCAGCTATATCTCAGATAAGCTCTTTTGGTAGAGATTTAAAAAAAGGTGCCCTAGCTCTGGAGAATAAGGCATCAGTTTGTTTTCTTACAAAGTAAATTTATAGATGAATAAAAAATTCCACATATTGTATACATTTTGGCTTTGTTTATTTGGTGGATGAAGGCTATCAAAAAGAAAGTGCTATATAAACCAAAATTTTTAGAAATAAAACAGTAAAAAGAACCCTCAAATATAACAGGGAGCTTAAATGTAATAGCTTTAATATTTTTAACATAAAAATGTGGAGTTTTGAATCATGGCTGAACCTATTATTTATATACATATTGGTTGAAAATGATAGAAATATATTCAGATTTCTATACATTTTGTTGTAAGGCTTGAATATGAAAAAATAAATAGAAATTACCAATATCTTACTCATTGTAATCTGAGCTTCCTAATTTGAATGAATAGTAATATTGAAAGAAATTAAAATAACAAAGCATCATTATAATTATTGTGTAAAAACATTTATATTATTAAAAAAGAATGAAGTAATATAATATGATAAATATATCTATTGAAATTTATTATTGCTAAAAGCGAATAATAAAAGAATGAGGAATTTGAACTTAATAATGAAAAAAAAATTTATAACAATAATATTACTAATATCAAAGCTATATATACATATAAATACTATTTATATTACTAAAAGAATTATTATGAATGATAATATAGAAGAAAAAACCAGCTTTTGAAACTTATTATGATAATTTTTGTTGATTTTACACCTAATAATATAAATTCAATTTATTTGAATTGTATTTAAGATAAAAATAGAGAGAGTTACAAATTTTCCAAATTTATGTGGATTTAGAGATTTTAAGAGAAACTAATGAATGAAAAGTGTAATAAAGTATAAAATAGTTCTTAATATAATATAAAACTTTGTACTTTACTGATTTAAGAGTTTTATATTACAGAATAAAGAAATTTAACTTTTATTGTATGTTTTTACTGTATTTAATGCATCTTAGGGGGAAACATAGGAAGAAGAGATCCTCTTACAGTAAAGATCCTTCCTTCTGATAAAAAGATACCTTTTAGTAGAAATGTATGACCATATCTACTAGAGGTGATTAATATTTCAACGTTGGGTGATTATTAAATAATTATTCAACCTTTTTAACTCATGCTTATGCCATTTTTTAGAGTTATCACTACAACTCTCATTTGATGACATCATAAGATTGGAAAAAGATTTGTTTTTGTGGATTGAAGTAGTTTCAATCTTAAAATACTATTATCCACCAGCTTTATGCCTTATAAAACTGTTAAACCTAAAATAAGATTAGAGTTAATGATCAGAAATGACCATTTTTGGGCCTTAACTCAAATCCTTAATAAATTTTCATATTTTAATGCAAAAGAAATTCAGAAAGGGAATCTTAATATATTGGAATTTCCTTAATAAGCTTCCAAAAGGATTTCATTACATAATCAAAACTCTATTTTTGATGAGTATTCTTGTACCTCATCTTTTATGCTGAAATTTACTATCTTCTATTTGAAACCATGATTTTATAGAGTTCTAACTTCAATATCAAGTTTAAGATTATGCAATTATTCACATACAATCTAGTAGAATCCAGATATCTACTTCTCATAACTTTGGACCACTTTTAAGTTTAAGTGGTCAACAGCTATTCTATTTTTCCCAATATCCTCTTATAAATTTTAACCTTGTTTATAGCTTGCCAAAGGAATTTTATATCTTTATTTGTATCTTTATTCCACAACCATGGGAAAGAGCCGCCCAATTGGTGTTTATGAAAATTCTAGCCTGGCTCAATGTATGGCCAATTGGCCTTTGGGCCACGCCCACCTTTCCTGGCCATATCCTGCTCCATTGAGCTTGGCCAAATTTTCACCTCACAAAACCTCAGACCAATCCCACTGATTTTGGTCCTGGGGGTATTTCCCCCCTGGCCCACCCTTTGATTAGGGGGTTTTAGGCCCTTTTGTGCCCCCAGTCCATGGGACCCTTTGGGCCTCTTTTGGCCTGCTTCCAATTAGCCCAAAAGGGGCCAAGGGGGGAAGACCACTGGACCCAATTTCAGGAGGGTCACAAACCACAAGTGGGCCCACCTGACCTCAATTTGGCCCAAAACATCAAGTGACCAAAAATGACCCAAGGACCCAAAAAACCCAAATAGCCATGGGCCTTGAAGATGCCAGTCATGGCCTCTGGAAACAATCAGAGGCCACCAGCTTACTTCCAGAAATGTTTCCTCTCAATACAAGGGAAACCCTCCCCCCAATCATAAACCCCAGGCTGCAGGAACCAGGAATGGGCCATATATGGTGTTATATACCATTATGCACCATTTTTCTGAGCAATCTAATGGGGATACTTTCAAGACTCCCTTTCCTAATTTAAATTCATTTCACCAGTCCATTATTCCATTTAAAAGGAAGACTTAAGTTACTCAAGCTTGCTATCCATGGAAGTATCCAGAAGCCTATTCAAGGACAACAATAACCTGGACCTTCAGGTGTTGGCCTTCTCAATCAAACAGTATTTCACCCAGGGAATATCAGCCTAGGATTCTTCAAGGGAAGCCTCAATAGGTTGTTAATTATCAAATCAGTTTTCACAGCATCAGGAGCTGTGGAATTCCTTGGACAACTCACTTGGCCAATACAGGATGTGTTGAGGAAACCTGTATGAAATTTACCCTTTTGAATCAATTCATATTCCACTGTGGGAACTCAAGACACACAGCTAAATTATCAAGATGGCCAGACCTATATTCTCCCAAAACAGTCAATGTAGCTGGGTGATCAACCCTCCAGGATCAGTCTTTCAGCTTTTGACATATACTGGCCACCTTTTCACCCATGGGGACTTTTTCCCCAGTTGATTAATATATTGATTAATTTTCATGCTTGAAAGTCAATACTGATATTTATAAGTCAGTCCATTGCACCTTTTATTTGCCTGTCAGTAGATATTGGTGGTCATATCCTTTACTAATTCTATTGTTCTTCCTGAAAGGTTGAAACAGCAAATTGAGAATTCATTTGGTTGTCTCTTTGGCCTTTGGCTTACTTTATTATCTCTTGATTTTAAATTATTTCTTAACTGTGGCATATTTGTACTGCTATTATCTTTCCTTAAATAATAAAATCATTCCTTTGGAGCCCTCCAAGTGAGCTCTTGATTCCTGAGTTCCAGACCACTCTTTTTTCCACAAGAGCCTGTGTGACAGGTTATTTAATGGTAACTTCCTTTTTGAATGAAATTTCTATCATATTTAGCTCAACGGATATGAGCTAAAAGCTATGCATATATGCACTTATCATAAAAGTGCATATATCCAGGTTATCTCACTAAGTATTGGGTTTGCATACATTACAACAAAGAATAATATGTGGAGTTGTTGATTGGGAATATAATGGTGTAATTTATTTCAAATTCGTATTCATTGGATTCTGAGATAATCAAGAATTTATGCATTTTTATGGCATTTTTATTTATTTTAAAATTATAGTTTCACTTCTTATTATTAAAATCACATCTTTAAAGTTTTTTTTGACAATTTTAGATATTTGGTAATATCCCAAAGGATAAAATTTGTGGTATTATATATATAAAGTATTTGGCTTCAAGGTTACCCAAGAGAAATAGTCAACTTATAATGACAGCCAAAAGAAAATAAAACATCACCATTTTTCAAAAAACAGAGAATTACACACTCTTGAACCTTCTGTTGTTAATAATTTACCAATAAAAAATGAAAAACAGTACATAATCAGCATGAAAAAAGGTTACCCTTGCTGGTGGGTGTAGCAGGTCCAACCTTTGTTTAACCTGAGTCCCAACCTTCGTTCTAACCTTGAAGTATTTTGGCAGATATTTACAGCCACAGATTTGGATATGCAGAATTTTATCCAATTGAAATGGAATATTATGAATTCTCCATAATAATTTTTTGTCTCCTTGTTCATAAAATATTGGCTATTCATTCATTGAAGAGGTTCTTGATTTAAAATCTGTCACAGGGGCTCTTGGACAGAAAAACAAGAGTGGCCTGGCACTCAGCAATAAGGAAACTCACTGGGAAGACTTCAAAATAATAAGGAGAAAAAAATAAGAATTGAATTTTTCTAAGAAGAATTCAAATAGAAAGATGAGATGCAATAAGAGAAATGAGAAGCCACATGGCCAAAGAGCCAACCAAGTAAGTCCTCAATCACTGTTTCAACCTGCCAGAATTAACAATGGAATTAGGAAGAATATGACCACTAAATATCCATTGAGAGGCAAATAAAGAAAAGAGAAAAGGTGCTAAATTACTGACTTGACAATATCAGTATTCACTTAACAAAAATGATAAGATAAATAAATATAAAATAAAATTGAAATATATTAATTAACTGGGGAAAAAACCCCATGGTAAAAGGAGGCTGTTATATGTGAAAAGTTGAGAGCTTGATTCCTTCAGGTTGTCAGCTGACCTGTATTGAGTACTGGGAGCTGTATTAATTTTCTGATGGAATGTATACCTTGCCAAGTTGAGAAATGGACTGGGTTGAATGATCTTGCCATGTTGTATGAATGAAATACAGGTCTTGGTGAATCCAGACTGTATTGAATGACTGTGGCTGCCAAGGTGGATTGATGGAGAATTGGCCCTTGAGTGGTTTTTGAAATGGCTTCTTGAATATCCCTTGTGAATGAACTGCCAGTATTACCTTGGAGGAATACTGTGAATTAGAATAACCAATGACTGCTTGATGGTTTCATTGGTATTTGAGTTTTGACACTTGCCCTTGAGCCTTGATTAATCCTCTGGATGATGTGCCATGATGACCTGATGAAAAGTGGAAATAACCATTTGATATTGGCTCCATTGGATTTCTTCTGAAAAAAGATGCATAATGGTGTATAACACAATTTATGGCACTTTTGGTTATTGGAGGTTGAAAGTGGCCAAAGGTCTTCTGAGGTGATTCCAGGAGGATATAAGTGAAAATTGGGGTTGAGTGGTGTGGAACTCCTTTTAGTGTGGGATTGGATAAGGCAGTCCTTGAGGGGGAAATCACAGGTAAAAAGTTTTTAATTTCTGAAATAATCCTGTAACCAAGGGTGCTAATGGTGTTTTAGCTGCCCCCCTTAATATACTAAGAAATCTCCCTACAGAGCTCACAAATCAATATTTAAGATTGTGGCTTTACAACTAGAGAAGACTTTTTAGCAGTCTCCATCAGACCTATTCAATAATCAGATAAGTAATGTATAAGTTCAAATGGTATAAAATATAGTTTTAAAATAATAATATAAAATGATTTTAAAGGTAAGACCTTCATAGTATAGGGTGTTGATTTAATATAATAGTAATAATATATATATTAAAGGGGTAAGTTCAGTTTGATGTTATATCTGTTATAGTACTTAATGGTTTGGGAGGGTAATTGTTAATATAATATAATAATAAGAACTTCAATAATTTATTGGTAAGGTATTGTTCAATATAGAGTGAATTTTTGTTAAATATATGAGTGATATAATATAATATAAGGGTAGGTTTTCTATATAATAGTATATAGTTGTAAGGTTGGTTTTTTTAATTTGAAGATATAATAAAACTATTTTCCCTTTATAATGTAAAGGTTATGGGGATAAGCTCAATATTATGAGTATTATCGATAGTATTATTTTAAACATAGGGTGGATTAATAATATTAAGTAGACCTTCTGTTAACTACTATTAATTAGAAATCACTATGAATTAAACTTATAATTCTATAATAATTTAATAAAAGAACTAGATTATCCTACTAGTAAGGGATGAATAGTTATTCTCCTTCTTGGTATATAACTAATTGGATTCATTCATGCATCCATTCATTCATTTCATTAATGGGGAAAAGAGGGAGAAATGAGGGAGAGAGGACCTCTATTTATATTCTTTGGGCCCTCCATAGAGGCACTCAAAAACAAGGGACTTAGAATTTTTTTCACTTCTTTTGGCTGGGATAATTTCTTTATAGTGGTGAGATACCATTTGTTTGGTTTGTTGTACCAATTTATGTATGATTATGTAATCTGAGATGTTTTTGCTGGCAAAGAATTTTGAAATGGTGTCATTCTATCAAGATATTGGACAATATGTTTGGTATATTGTACCATTTCTGGGACTTTACTTATATTTTAATTAAACTTTAAGATTATTATGCACAGCCTTGAGGGGATCTAGCTGGTGAGAGATATCCAAATTGTGTCATTTGATCAAGATATTGCACCATTTGTTTGGTTTGTTGCACCATTTCTGGGGGGGTGAGGTGATTTTGTACAGCTATTGCACCATATGTCTGTGCACAGTTTGAACTGTAGGTGGAGAATGCTGTATATTGTGAGGATTATATTTTTCCTGTATGAGTTTTAATATTTCTTCATTTAAATTAAATTCTGTTTTAATTCATATTTACTGGCTTATCAGGTGGCTGTGCTTGTGTTTCCACAGATATGCTGTGTAGTTTAAGGTTTTGATGGATTTTCCTTGCATAAGTTAATTGATTTCTTTTTTTTTCTGTCTTGTGACTGTTGTTTAATACAGTTTTAATTTATTCCTTATTGAAGTGGCCTCAGTTTAATAACTGAAGTGCTGAGTAATCCAAAGGTTGAGCAGAGCCTGGGTATCTTGAGTGTTTCACTACCCCTCTTACTGGTAAATTTAACATTCTTGCTAGCTTGTCTTTTCTTTTCCTTATTTTATTGTTATTATTTTAATCAAATGGACCATTCTTCCAGGATTTTCTTATGGGATTATACATGCTGATGACCTTCAAACCATTGTATTACTGAATTCCTCTACGATAATTGATTCATTATTAATTTTTCTTTGTTATTTCTTCAATTTATAGCCTAATAAATGAAATTTCCCTTGAAACTGGGCCAATAAAGTATGGAATACCACAGTGGCTTCAAATGTGAGAAGGTGTCTTTTGGGTGATTTGGCCATTCTTGGGTTTTTGGCCAAATACAGCTTATACAGCTTTAAAACTGAATTTGCGCAAAGTGCGTAAAATGCACGGAAATGTAAAATGTGCAAAACTGGAAATTAAGCCCCAAGAGGCCTGATATGGCCTCTTGGGCATATTTTTTCATAATTCATGGGAAAATGGTATATTCAGCTGAATACAGCAAAAATGCCCAAAATGCGCAAAACTGTATTCAAAGCCTAAAAAGCCAACTACAGGCTTTTGAGCTGTATTTTCCCTGTTGACTGGAAAATACCCAAGAGTGCCCAAAAGCAAAGAAAGGACAGGAAGGGCCAAGTTGGGCCCAGAAAGGGAAATGTCCATAAACAGCCAAAAAGACTGAAATGACCAATTTGGCCAATGATTATGGATATGGCCAAATTGCCATGAACTGTATATGGCATTAGTATGCCATATTGAGGTCCAAGAGAGTGAATTGCCATGGTTGTGACAGTACACCCACCTTGAAATGGTGAACTCCTGAGAACCAATACAAGGTGAAGTCTGTTGAGGATATTGGAAGATTTTGAGAGAGGGATTCAAGAGGAATGATTAAGATAGAAATTTGAAAACTGATATTAAGAATTTTACATATGATGCGGGACTTGCTTGATCTTCTTTTGACATTGGATTCATGGTTGATGTAATTTTAAAAATGAATGATGGTTCTTAATTAATTTATTTTGATGTAAAGAAAGAAAAGCTTAGAATGAAAATGAAATAAAAAGTAAAAGAATGAAAATGAAAATAAGAAAAGAAAAGAAATAAATGAAGAGAAATGAATCTTGAGGAGGTTCCAATCTTCATCACAGAGGTTTATAATTGATTTTGAAATTGGGAGAGGACCTGGAAAGAGAAAATTTATGCCAGGTGCTCACAAAGTGGCCAAGGTGATGCTTTGCAAGATTGTAGACCCTTCAGGGAAGTGGAAACCAGAAGAGGAACTTACTTTGGGTAATTACCACTCCCGGCAGTTCCATCAAAAGAAAATAAATTTTCTGAAGGAATGACTTGTAATTGGAAAGACTTGGAAAGAAATTAATAAAAGGAATGGTCCATTTTACCAAGTGAAAATGGCCATAGTTTATGGAATTGATGTTGAAAGCAAGGCCAATGATCTGTGTCCAAAAATTGCAGAGTGATCACAGAGTGGCCAAGGTGATGCTTACAGCAGACAAGGGTAGAATAACTCCAAAGGTGCGTACCAGCAGTGGAACTTACTTTTGGTAATTCCTCTCCACACCAAGCACCATAAAAAATCAAGCTCTTGAAGAATTGGGTCCTGGCTTTTCAGGATATAAAGAATGAAAATCCTTGACCAGTTCAGGAAAATTCTTGCGGTTTTCAGTTGGTTCCCAAGTGGATCTTTCTGAGTCTTGACTTAAACCTTTCCATTCCACCAAATACCATAATTTGCCTCTCTTAAGCTTTGAGTCCAGCTATTGAGAGGCTTACCATTTCTCTTCTTCTTCAATGATGATTGGAGGAGGAGGCTGTTGAAGCCTATTTGGGATTGTTGATGTCTTGACTGGTTCTAAGAGTGAAATATGGAAGACTGGGTGGATGGACTTCCATTGAGATGGGAGCTTGAGGTGGTAGGCATGAGTGCTGACTTTATTTGAGATTGGAAAAGGACCCAATCATCTTTCAGACAGATTTTGGTGGGTATAGTTTATTTGATGTTCTTGGAAGAAAGCCATACCATGTCACCAGGATTGAAAACAGGTGGACTTGCTCTAATTTTATTTGCATACCTCTTAAACCTGTATATGGCAACTTCAAGTTCTCTCTTGACATCTTGCTGTACTGATTGGATTTTCATTGATAAATTTCCAGCAGGAGTATTTTGAGTAATGTGAATTGAGTCAAATTGTGGATCTCTTTCATAAACAGTGAAAAACGGTGATTGTTTTTTTGAAGAGTGGTCAGAGTTATTGTAGGCAAATCCAGAAAGAGGGAGCCAGGTATTCCAATCATCTTTTTGATAACTGAAATACATCCAAAGGTACTGTTTTAGTATCTGATTTACCCTCTCTGTCTGACCATCAGTTTCTGGATGGTAAGCAGTTGACTGATCTCTTGAAATCTTGAGCTGCTGACAAAGATTCTTCCAAAAGGAAGAAACAAAAAGAGAACCTAAATCACTAACAATGCTTGAAGGAAGGCCATTCTTTGAGAGAATATTCTTGATGGATAAATGGTCCAAATCCAGTGAAGTTATTAAAGACATTGTTGGAATAAGAACCGCCATTTTTGAGAATGTTTCCACTATGAAAAGGATTGAGTCAAACAAATTGGACAGTGGCAATTGAGTGACGAAAATCATTGAAAGACAAATCCAAGGACGATTTGGAATGGGAAGAGGTTTTCAGAGTCCAAAATTGTGATTAATATTTTTGTTTCTTGAACACTGTTAACAGGATGATATATAATCCTTGATAAATTGAGTCATGCCAGACCAGTGAAAATCCAGCTTGACAAGCTTGAGAGTCTTCGCTTGGCCAGGGTGTCCGGCTAGAGGAGAGTCATGACTCTTTTGAAGTATTCTGAGCTGAATTGTGGGGTAATTTGGAATCACCAACCAATCTTTGAACAGGAGAAGTTGAGAAGAGGAATCAAGAGAATAATCTTGGACAGATTTACCTTTACCCAAATCTTGAAGAATACTTCTATATTGAGAATCTTGTCATAATGCCTTCTGAATTGAATCAATCAGAATTGAAAATGACCCCACCTTGATTGCAAAGAGTTTTGAGGCTTGAATTTCATCTTGCTTTATTATTTTTTGAAAATTAATTTGAGTCTTTCTGATGAAATCTTCCTCCCTCTCTGGGTAAACGTTGTCTTGATGTGACAATGAATCCAGGAGGGTAGCCAAGCAGCCAGGGCGGCAAGTAATTTAAAAATGGAATTCAGAGAGAAATTCATCCCAGTGGGCTTGACAGTGAGTAAGAATCTTTGATGTGATGTAATATTGAAGTGAAGAATGATAGGTGAGAACTTTACGGGAGAAAAGCTCTCCAGTGCTTGAGAGACCAGACTATGCCAAGGAGTTCCTTGTCATGAATCTCATAGTTGAGCTCTACTGGAAGGGGTTTGCGACTATTAAATGCAATGAGATGTTTTCCTGAGTCAGAGACCTGACTCAGTACAGCACCCAAGGAATAATAAAAAGCATCAGTCTCTACAATGGTGGGTAGATAAGGATTGGAGCAATGGTGAATGCCTCTTTGAGCTGATGAGAATGTCTAAGAGCTTCCTAATTGAGGGGAAAATGGGAATCTTTCTTGAGGAAACTTGTGAGGGAACTAATTTTCTTTGAATAATTCTTGATAAAATGGCAGTAAAAGTTGGCAAAGCCAAGGAATGATTGAAGACCCTTGAGGTTTCTTGGAGGTGGCCAATTGAGTATTTGCTGAACTTTTGCTTTGTCCCTCTTGAGGCCTTCAGAAGAAACAACATAATGTAAATTGTCAGGATGAAACTATGATAAAGTGGTAAATAGGCTAGTTACAACCTTAACTATGTTTGTGACACAGCTATAAAGATTAAAAAAAGGTGTTTTAAGATAATAAGGGTTATCATTGAATAAAAAGGGCTTTACTATTGAGAAATAGTGGTGGTGACCGCTGCTGAAAGCTCTGGGTGAAGTCTTACCAGTTGGCTTACTACAATAGGAACTACAATACTAAAGTTTATAGTATAACCTGATTGTTTTCCAAGAGTAAAACGTTTTTTGACAGTTTACTACGTAGGAATTCAAGAGCAGGATGCGGAAAGCTTTTCTGGCTGTGAAAAGCCCCCCTTTTTATCCTGAAATGGGGTGAAAAGGTGGCTAGACCTTTCCACATAGAGGAAGTGAAAATTTTTCACTCTCTAGGACAGGATTGTGGTTTACAAAAGGCCTGTATAGCCTGTATTGGGCTCAGATGTGATTTTGAAACCACATCTGGGCTGTTTTCACCAATACAGGGTGAAAGTTTTCATCTGGGGACCACACAGCCTGATTCTGACGTGTATGACGCATAGAATGCTGTACAGAACCTGTATGGGACCCCAGTATTGAATTAAATATGAGGTATTGAAGTAAAACAAGCTTCTTTGTCAGTTTGACACCTCATAATCATGGTTATGGGATATTATCCCATGGTAAGGCTGTATTGGTCAAAATGTGGGATTTTGACTTTAAAACAGCTATACTTTTGATAGTTCTTGAGATGTCAGCCTCAAAATTGAATCGGTTTGTAGCCCTGTATGTGTTCTACACAATGGTACCTTATTTGGTATGGCCATCATTAAATATGACAAAGTTATCCTATGTACAAGTGTTGTGTACATGTTTGTGTTTTTAGGCAGAAGCTGTATTGTGCTTGTTTTCCCTATACCTTTTGTTCTAGTGGGTATATGGAGAAATGGATGACACCAAAAGATAGCCCTGATTGTGCTCTTTCCAAAAAGACCCCACTTTAGGTATCTCACCCTAAAACTGTAGAAGTTAGATGAGAGGTGAATGTTTTATTCACCCTTATTTGGCCTGAATTTGACCATAACTTCTGTAATAATGGTGCTAGCTCAGTTTGGTTGGTACCATTGGATAGCCCTGGCTTATAGCTTTATTTTGAATACTCATTTGATGGGGTTAGGCCTCTTACTCTGTATTTCAGATGGGAGGTGAAAATTAAGGTTTATGCTCAGCAACAAATTTGAGCAGGAATAACTTTGTTATTCTTTGTCCTATGATTATGGGACATGTATATTTGGAAAGGGGTGAGTTTCCTATTTTTTTTGGTACCTTTTGAGCTGATTTGGCTTAGCTCCATGTTTTCCTGGTATCTTTGTTATACCATTGGTTTGTGGTATTAGGCTGTCATGCTTGTGCTCTGGTTTTGAGTCACAGGCTGACAGCAAAGAAGTTCAAGTCCACTGTGACAACATGTCAGAATGAAATAGAGGGGTTAATAAGGATATGGCCACCACAACTCTACTGAACAGGTGTGGAAAAGGCAAAGACCAACTTAAAACCAACAAGTATAATACTTCAAAATAAGGATAAGAATATTTATTAAATAATAAATCAAATATATTAATTGACTGGGGAAAGCTCCTCCGGGGTTGAAGGAGGGGATGGTAAGTGAGAATCCACCAGCAGTGATCCAAAGAGTGAATTTTCTTGAGATGAATCTACATTTGAATTGATTTGGATAATACAGGGTCTGTAAAAGAGGTGTGGTGTATTTTGGTGATAAAACAGTTTCAGGCTTGTCAATCCAAAACTTTATTTGGAATATACATCCTGTACAAGTTTTGACAGACTGTACTGGTGAAACAAGCTGTATGCAGGGTTTGGAAAGAAGATTTTCTGAAACTAAGTCCTGACACACATACTAGGTTTTCTCTTTCTATTAGTTTGAGTGGGTTTACAGTTGAATACCTTTACCTCTAATAGTGGCTTTGACAGAGTTCTCATAGTTTTTATGTGATTCCCTTCAGTGTACTGTACTTTGGCAATTCAGTCAGTGCAACTGACCTGTATGCAGGTCAAACAAAATCTTCCCCAGTGTAATTAATTTATTTTTCAATAATATCCTTGTTATGAAGGAAATTTGTTTCAGAATATATTCTTATCACATAATTTGTTTTGAGAACTTTAGGTATATTATGTGCTAAATGATATGGTAAGGAATTATCTTTGAGAAATGGGTGGTGTGGGAAGAAATAAGGCAGTAACTTGAGGGGGAATTATTGGTAAGTCTGTTTTTGAAGCTAAGAATTATCCAGAAACCATGGGTACTCAGGTGTATTATCTTCCCCTCTAGATGATACTGAATAGTCATTCTACAGAGAATCACAAAAGAAAATAAGATTTGTCACTTTAACAGATAGAGAATACTCATTGGTAGTCTCTAAATCAGACCTATCAATAACACTACAGTTAAAACTATAATTTTTGATAAAGAAAAGACTAATATTATATGTTATTAGACTAATAATATTTTTCATGTTGATTACAACAATCTGTGTAATACTAATAATAATACTAAAAGATTAAATACTAAGAATACCTTTTCAATAAGCTTTGATACAATGTTTTGTTTTTTGTTTTTTTATCACTACTCCTTTTTTTAGTAATACTAAGCTTCTGAGCAAGGCTACTGAGCTTTTTACTATGGTTATACTACTATTCTTCACTAATACTAAGCTACTGAGCTTCTCACTATGGTTATACTACTATTTTTCAACAATACTAAGCTACTGGGCAAGGCTAATTGAGCTTTTCACTATTGTTATACAACTATTCTTCACTAATACTAATCTACTGAGCAAGGCTACTGAGCTTTTCATGACAAAAACACTACTACTATTCTAGATATCCTGATAGTTCAAGGAGGGTTGTGATCCTCAATAATGGGAAATTTTTCCATTGTTTTTGGAAAATGGGGGACAGAGTACCTGTATTTATACGCTTTGGGCCTCCATAGAGTTTCTCAATTCAGGGGACTTATAAAATTAATATTTGAGATGTTTTATCTGGTTAGACATGTAGTTTTGGTGTAGAAATGTGTTTTCTGAGAAAATCTTGCAGGTGGTTCTTTTCTTATCAAAATCATGTTATTTAATTGAGATAATTTGATTGTTGATATTTTTTCTTTTTGCCAAGAAAGTGGAGACAATTCAGGTTCTGAAAATTGAGCTTTCTCCTAGTCATATAATATCTTTTGGAGAACTTTGCTGGTGACATTCTTCTTTTTTGGTGATGTTGTTATGTGTTTGCTGAGAGAATTTGGGTGACGGTGTTTTTCCTATCAAAATCATGTGATTTCATTATGATAATTTAGCTGATGAGCCTATCCTCTTAAGTTGAGAAAGTGGGGAAAATACATGCTTTTGTTATTGAGTGCACTTCCATTAGATTTGAACAAAGGTGGGGAAACTGGTATTTTCTATTTATTACTAATTTCAACTTTAATATGCAATCTTGGGAGAATTTTTCTGGTATTGTTTTTCTTATCAAAATCATGTGATGTAACTGAGATAATTTGGCTGGTGAGATTTTCTTTTTGTGAAGGAAGTGGAGAAAATACAGCTTCTGACAATCCCAATTTCTTCCAGTCATATTATATCCTTGAGAGAATTTAGCTAGTGAAATTCTTCTTTTTGGTGACTTTGTTACATGTTTGCTGAGAGAATTTTGCTGGTGGTTTTTTTTCTTATCAAAATAATGTGATTTCATTGCAATAATTTGGCTGGTGAGAGTTTATTTTTGCCACAAAAGTGAAGAAAATAAAGGTTCTGACAATTGAAATTTCCTCTAGCCATATGATGTCTTTGAGAGAATTTAGCTGATGAGATATTTCTTGGAAGTGGAGAAAGTGGGGAAAATACAGAACTTGTTATTGAGTGCACTGCCATTAGATTTGAAAAAGGTGGGTGAATTGAAATTCTTCTGGTTGAAGCTTTAATCTTCTTGATTATTCCCCAGGACTTCTTTACAGTTTGATTTACCTAGTTCCAAATTTCTGAAATTTTATTTCCATCTCTGGAGCTATTCCCTAATTCCTAATTCCTATTTCCATCTTTGGAGTTATTCCCTAATTCCTTTTTCCACTTCTGGAGTTACTCCCTAATTCCTATTTCTATCTCTGGAGGTATTCCCTAATTCCTATTTCCATCTCTGGAGTTATTCCCTAATTCCTATTTCCACCTCTGGAGTTATTCCCTAATTCCTATTTCTATCTCCAGACTCATTCCCTAATTCCTATTTTCATCTCTCAAGTTATTCCCTAATTACTATTTCCACCTCCAGAGTTATTCCCTAATTCCTATTTCCATCACCAGAGTTATTCCCTGATTCCTATTTCCATATCCAGAGTTATTCCCTAATTCCTATTTCCTCCTCCAGATTTTTTTTTCAGCTTTCTTCCCATACTTCTGTCTCTAGAGTTATTCCCTAATATCTACCATGCTTGCTAAATCTTCTTCCCATTTCTGAAGTTATCCTGAAGTTTAATTCCTGTTTTTTCTTAGAAATTTGGCAATTTTATTCCTATCTCTTCTTCAAAAATTCCAAAGTTTCATTCCATTTGAGAGATTCTTACACAATTGTATTTTGACCTCAAGAATTGTTCTTCAATCCTCTTTTCATATCTGAAATTATTCCACAATTTGATTTTTTTCCCTCAAGGTTATTCAGGGATTTCTTTGTAATTCTGCAATAGTCCTTTCATCAAGTTATTCTGCAATTTGAAAAATCCCCTATTTCATCTCTGAAATTCCACAATTTTATTCCTGTCCCCAGAGTTATTCCACAATTTCATTTGCATCTTTTTTCACATTTGGTAAGCTTGAGACTGGTATAATTGGTATCAAATACCACAGTGGCCTTGGATTATTTCTATCATGGTCAAAAGGTGTGAATGTGATTAAATCTTGATTTTTGGAAAAACTAGACTAATATCTCCTCTCATGTTGGAAAGAAGAAGATATAGATTTCAGAGATAAAAGACATAGAAAATTAGAAGCAGAAAGTTCTTGATTAGGAAAATTTGTCTGTGAATTTGAAATTCACAAGGAGTTTTGAAAATCTTTTTCAAATTTCTAAAGAAGGAAGCTATATATCTCAAGTTGGATTTAACTCCTCTCAAATAAATATCAATTGAGATTTCAGGATATATTGTTAAAGAAGAATAAATACTTGGTATTTCTGGTGAATGGGAAAAACTGATTAGGAATAAACTCTTTGGGGGAAAATAGTTTGATCTAAATATTTTTTAAATTGGAAATATTCAAATCAATTAGAAGAATATTAGGAGAACAAATAAATCAATGGAGATATTTGATAAGAGATGGGAAAAAGGCATACTTTTACTTTGTACAAAATACAAATTCATATTTCACTTTTTTTGACTTAAGATTTATTTGAAATCTTTTGGTTTGGGTTTCAAAGAATGTTTTTAAATAAAGGACACTTGATTTACTCAAGAAGCTACACAGTTCAGTTTATTCTATGTGAAGTAGCTCACAATATTTGAAATCTGGATTTGAATATGACCAGATATTAATAGGGAGTTAGATCCCATTACGAAGAAACCAAGAAGCCTTGTTGGACCTGGGTTAAACCCTCTAGCCCCACCAGAAGGGGTAGATCTTCAACATAGTGACTGCAGCACCACAGGCACATGAGTCAATTTAGAAAAATCTCCACTATATTAAGTTCCTCAAGGGAAAAATGAAGGTGTGAAGAGGAGAAAAGAAGGTTCCAATGGAAAACACATCATATATAAAATAAATGAAGAATAGAAAGCTTTCCCCATTTCTCTTCTTAGCTTCTAATGGAATGGAATATAATCAAATTATAATTTCAACATACATAGGGAAGATAGAGACATTCCTGAAGCTAGCAGGTAGTTCAGACATTATTATATTATTCCTGAGCTATCAGGTATTCTGGTTAATATTGAGCTAGTCTATTCAAAATATCCAAGCTCAGTACTAATATTCAATTCAAGATGTTACTATTCTATTTACTATCACTACTAAAGCTATTTTGAACTATTGTCATTGATAAGAAATTACCCTAAAAACTATGATTACTCTATATCATGTCTATATCAGTAAAAGATATATCCTTGATTAAAATTTGATATTATGTTGTTAGCTTTTTAATATTATTAATTATTATCCCCATAAGAAATACATCAACCCATCTTCTTAAACATCTCCTGAGCACATCATATTAGGCTTCCATACCTCTGAAATGCTAAACAATCTGCTCACAAATAACCTTCATTATAGCTTCTCTGATTCTTTTCACACTTAAGATATTTTTTCCATCCCAAAACATTATATCCAATTATTTTTGCTAATATATTTCACATCAATGGGTTTGTAAATATAGCTTATCTCAAATCATTCTACTTTATTACTAGCTAATTAACAGACCTATATTGTATTATTATCTATAGTGATGATAGAGACTGCTCAATCCTACTTCTCCATTGTGGTATTGTGGAACTCCTTTTAATGTGGTATTGAATAAGGCAGTCCTTGAGGGGGAAATCACAGGTAAACAGTTTTGAATTTCTGAAATAACCCTGTAACCAAGGGTGCTAATGGTATTTTAGCGGCCCCTCTGACTATACTAAACAATTTCCCTACAGAGCTCACAAATAAGTATTGAAGATTGTGGCTTTACAGCTAGAGAAGACTTTTCAGAAGTCTCTATCAGACCTATTAAATAATCAGACTAATGGGAAAATAATAATACTAATTTAGATAAAATAATTTCAAAAGATAAATTTTTATGTGATATTAGGATAATAAAGTAATAATTGAGTAAAATAAATGGTAGATATAATAGTACTGAGTGGTTATTTAAGTTTTTTCCTTTTCTAAAGGTATTTTTGTTTAATGTATAATAGTTTAATATGAGAATATTTAGTATAAGTGATAATATATAATAAGATTGTTTAATATTTGAAATAGTTGTAATTGATAAATAATTTTGATAATATGTTAACTATATTTGTGATAATAATAATAGTGTTAGCTAATAATTATTTAAAAATTGTAAATGATAACACCACTATAGGCTTAAAAATACTGGTGAAGGTTGATAGATTGATTACTACTTATAATAGTAATAATCGATGATAAGAGGGATGATAATAGATAATAAGAGCTACTAATAGTTAGTGTAATGAAGCTATTAATATTATTTTTATTATTATTCTTTGATTTTATAGATGATAAAAATAATATGACTTTTCTTCTAGTGAGAAGAGTATAATAATTCTTTTTTTGAAATATGAGTATTTGACTAATAGGTGAATTCATAATATAGGCAGACCTACTGTTAACCACAGTAGTAAGAAATGGATGAATTATTCTCCTTCTTGATATATAATTCCCATTTGATAATAATACTAGATTGACCTACTAGTGAGGGATGAATAATTATTCTCATTCTTGGTATATAATTGATTGCATGAGGAAAAAGGAGAAAATGAGAGAAAGAGGCCTCCTTTTATGTTGTGAGAAGTACCCATGGGCTCTCCATGTAAAGCTTCATTCTTTCCCTTTGAGGTAATTTCTCTGGTGTGGATTTTGTAACAAAAGCTTGATGACCTATCTGTTGCACTGCATCAGTAAGCTTGCACAGCCTTGTGAAATTCTTGCTGGTGAGAAAGATTGAGAATGGTGTCATATGATTGAGATGTTTTCTCCATTTGTTTGGCAAAATTAAGATTAAGATGTTTTGTTTGATGGGTATTTTGATAAAAAATATCAGGTGACTTCTCCTTTTACACTTCTTCAGTAAGCTTTCACAGCCTTGAGCAATTACTGCTGGTGATTAGAGGATGAAGATAGTTTCATGTGAATAAGCCCTTGTATAATTCTTTTGTAAGACTTATTTAGTTCCAGGTGATCATTCTGTGTAATGTGTGGATATCTTTTTGAGTTTTTAATTATTGATTACTGTAATTGCTTTGTACTTTACAGTTTAGTGTATTTTCCTTGCATGCAGCTAGTTGAATTTCAATTGAGATGAGTTTAATAATCATGTGGCTGTGTAATTTACATATTTAATTCATTTGGATTGCATAAACCTTCTTTGGATGCCTGTATTGTTATTTAATTTCAGATTCTTAGTGGATTTTCCATGCATTGAGTTGCATTTGATAGTGTCACATGAACTGTATTTTTGATGATTGTGATTCTTAGTAATATAATATTCCTGATGGAGTTAGGGTGGATATAATGTTACAATGTTACTTTTACCATGTAACATTTGAGTTTTCTGTATGTATTAAGCCTATATTGTTGAGTCTGTAAGGCTTATATGTAAGGTTTCTTGTAAAACTCCATAATAGTTGATTCCTTTATTATTGATTTAATTATAGAAATATGTTGGTTATTTTCTATTCTGAATGCTAAATTCTTCCTCTCCTCCATGCTAGTGCTGTTATTACTGTGTCTTTGTGATTTTAATAATGTCCTTTGAGTGGTGACTTCCTGAATTAGTTTTTGAGATGTGGATTTTCCCAAATTTGTATTTTTAAACTACTTGAAACTGTTTTAAAAGGTGTGGAATACCACATTATGTGAAATCAACAAAAGTTAAAAAAATAGCTCGCCTCTAGTTTTAAAGCTAAAACCTCAGTTTTTGATTATCAATATTAGAAGTAAAATTGTTTTGTTATATTATGAGGACAATCTACAAGACCATAAGAGCCTTTTTACATGAACTTTCAGAAATCAAAAAACTTGATTACCTGTGATTTCACCCTCACATACTAACTTATTCAATACTACACTAAAAGGAGCTACACATTATGTTTTATCATTGAATATAATTCCTAGGGAAGAAAACAATTCAATTTAGTAATAAATATTTTATTCAAAAGGATCAAAGAAATGAAATTATCACGTTTTGAGGTATGTTCAATTTAAATCATATTAAAGGAAAGTAAGTGAGAATACCCTGATATTTCAAATTCAAAATCAGGGTTCTGTAATTTGTAATTTTGTATTTTATCCTAGTTGAATTTTATATGTGGTTTGTTAATCTTAATATCTAATAATAGGTTATTCAGAGCCTATCAAGTCCTGAACTCACAATCCTGTCTCATTAAAGAACTTTTTAAGCTTAATGTAAGAATTAATAAATAAAACACCTCATCATGTTTGTTATTTGAAGATAAGGAAGAAAGGCTTTTTTTCTGAAAATCCCATATCCCAACCCTAAAACTACAGCTTTCAATTTTCAGCTAATGGAATTTTGAAGAAATCCCTGTGATGTATTTTTCTTTTCAAAATATAGCACTCTGTCAAAAATCATAGAAGGAAGCTTTTTAATCAATCTGTCTTAATTTAAGGATCCTATTCTAATGATATAGCTATAGCTCTTTTTGAATATAATATCGTCCTTTATCAGGTTCAAAAATACTTGCAAATGGTATCCAGAAGTTATATTTTTTGAATCAGGTGCATGAATTTTAATCAAATGGTGATTTGGAGAGTTAAGCTTTTGTATTACTTCCACAGAATCTTTTTTCATTCACAAGGAATAAATAACAACATATTATTTCTCCAGGTTTCTTTTAAAACTTATCTTTTCAAAAGTCTTGAAAACTCATTCCATGTCACATATCAGTGATTTCAAATCATCTTCCTGAGGATTGAAGATGAATTTCTGTTGAGGAATGAATTTAAATATGAGTAAGGGGCTCCAGAAGGTCAATTTTCTGTGCAATTATCAAATTGGGAATATGATAAAAACTTTGGAGCCATTTTTAATATTTGAATTTACTTCGAGTTAGCCATGTTTCCATTATCATCCACCCAATTTACTGTAAATCCTTTTTTAATTACAATGAAGATTATATCACTTGATAATTTTAAAAATAATCTAACAGAGATTCTGTCATTTTTAAGAGAAAGGATCTTCCAGATCATATTATTTTACCGATGGAATTTTAATTCTATTTCAACCAAAAATGGCCATGATATATAGAATACTTATTTTATTTGAAGAAGAGTTATGGTTGTTGTCTTCCATATCTCTCGGCCAATATATTATTATCTGTATAAAGCCTAGATAATAAATTCCTCTGAGTATTCATTTAGGCTCTAAAATAGATCTATTCATCTCAATGTTGTATTTATGGCCACCCTTGATTACAAAAATATGTATAATTATATTAAGATTTGGAATATACCTGAAACCTATAGTTTTAGGATTAGTATCCAATTTCTAAATGAAAATCAAAAATATTTAATAAGATGGTCCCAGAATAAAAAGAAAGGGATTCAGGAATAAAAAAATTAACCAATATATTTCAAGATATAAAGCAAGAATAGAGCTTTCAAGTATTATCTCAAAAGAAGGTTTGAGATTGTATTTAATCATGAGGTAGAAGTAATCAGTTTTTTGATATATATTGTTTCCTGTATGATCAAATTGAAGGTATTATCAAAAGTAAGAAATCAATTCAAAAATCTGTTTGGGGAAAACTTTCAACCTTAATTAAGATATTTATTTGAACCTGATTATTTAAATGAAATTGTAAGTATATTGGAGAAAGCTAAACCACTATCTTTGGAGTTATCCAATAATTAATAATAATCCCTGTAGCTGATTGAATAAATTATTCGAAGCATGCACATCTCTACATCAATCAAAAAAACATAGGTTTTGTTAAGAATATGATGACAAAAAGGATGAAATTGATTTATTTATTTTATTTTATAAAAAAAAATATTTTCATCCTTGTTTTTGTCATATACTTAACACATTATCAGTACCAGATTCTCTGGAAAGGGAATTTTTTTGAATTTTTCATTTCATATTCTTTGTAGTGGCAGTGTGAACCCAGAGGAAAAAAAACTGCTGGATATATCCCAGCATCTTGTTTGTCATACTCCTCTCAGCTGTGTGAACCCAGAGGAAAAGGTACTACTGGTTGTATCCTAGCATCTCATATTTTTTTACTTGTCTCAGTTGTGTGAGCCTATAGACAAAGATCTACTGGTTGTATCCCAAAAATTTATCTCCTTTGTCTTACTACCATCATCATTTTTTCAAAAATTCAAATTAAATGAAAATAACTGTGAAGCCACAAGTGCATTCTATGGTCAAATAAACAAAAAACATTCTGAATTTTTTGCAAAAGGAAGAGTCACATTGAAAAATACTGCTGGAAGAAATATCCTAAAAAAATATCAACAAATCTCAAAGCTCATCTTGATTAAGATGAGCTTTCGATTTCATTATAACTTGCACCACCTCAACAGTGAGGAGGAGTGTTAAAGCATTTCACCATTGAATCAGGGCTTTCCCTTTTTATTTAAAATACTTTTTTGTATTTCTTATTGTACAGTTCCCGGCTGATTTTATGTGAGCACAATTTTTATACAGGCAGGGTTCTGTACAAAAAGAATTGCTGAACTTTTTTTTTGACTTTGGGTCTCTCACTTGAGAACTTAGGCACAAAAAGTAACATTGCAATTGATTGCAGAGCAGAGGTGGCAACAACACATAGCACAGTAGCACAAAGAGATAGCGAAAAATGAGCTTGGACAACCATGTTGCTCAATCACCATCTGAAGCCTCCTTGGCCTTGATCAGAGGTAGTAATTGAGTAGGCCATAGTGCACATTGTTCCATGACACCTGGATGCCATGTTTGAGGTTGGTAAATTTTTGCAGTTTTACTCTTCATTGATTTCCAAATGTTTTTGATTGGATTCAAATCTGGCCAATGAGCTAGCTCATCCATTTTTAGGATGCCTTTTCACTTATGCAATTTGTTACTGAGATTATCTGTATGTATTGGTGCATTATCTTCCATGAGGATCATATGTTGATGTCCTTGGATCCATGGGGCTTGCTCTGTTTTCTGAATTAATGGTTGTAAGGCTGGGAAGTCCACTTGTTGTATCATTTCATTAGAATTCAACCATCCAAAAATACCAGTGAGCTACGGTGAACAGTACAAAATGCATCCCAGATCAGTGATTGACTGCCATGTTCTCCAACAACCATTTTTCTGAGGCTGTCCTCCAAACTCGCATGTGGTCCACTTTCTTCCCAAGCTCAAAAGACAATTTTTTCCCACTTGTTAATGGTCCAATGACAATGTGTTTGAGAAAATTCCAGTTGGCCTTGAAAATAAATTGGTTTCGGGTAAGGGTTTTTTGGGGCTATGCGTTATTTCTTTCGAGGGCTGTGGATTTTGTGCTGTATTTTATAGGTGGCGACATTCTCTGTCATGAGGTTGGTCACCTGCGCAACTGTAAATCATAAGCACCTTGTAATAATTTGGCTAAGCTGGAGCTAATCTCAATCAGTAAGGTTTGTTGGTCTCCCACTCTTCTTTTGTGTCTTGACTGTGCCAATTTGTTCATAGGGGCTAAAAGTATTGTTGATGGTTGTTAATTGTATTTCAGATTTTTTGACAATAATGCAAAAAGAGATCCCAGCTTGGCACATTCCCACAAGGCAAGCTCTGGTCTCGATGTCTAAATAGGGGATCCGCAAGAAAGAAAACTCAACAATCATAAAATTTTATCATGTAAGAGAAAAAAAACTTAGCTTGTTGGAGATTCCAAAAAAGGGAAATTTTGCATGAAAAGGATTACAATTATAAGGATAAGGGGATGGATGCTAAATAAAACCATTCTTGAGGGTCTTTTATATTAGTGAAAGGGGTGTTAATCTTGTCGCATGAGATAAAAAAAGGAAGATAACAACTAAGCGCAAAAAAAAGATCAGAAAAAATAAGTGGAGTGGGAAAAGGGGAAGAGTGTGTGTAAGGTTTGACTATGAAACAATAAGTAAAAATTACTAATATTTTACTTATTGTACTATGAATGTCCTTATAAATGAAATAAATAAGATAAAAATAATTATAATAATAAAGAATTATTATAATTATGGCATAAAATGATTATATTATTAAATAAATATAATAATATAATTTATATTATAAAATATAATATAATAAAATAAATATATTAATATAAAATAATTAATATATTTAAAAGCACTTTATTATTGTTACAAACAAATAATAAAGGCGTAAAAAATTGTTTTTTATTAATAAAAAACAATTAATAACAATAATATTACCAATATTAAAGTTATAAATTAATATAAATACTATTTATATTAATTAAGGAATTATTAAAATAATAATAAAGAGAAAATTATTGTAATAAGAGAAAATAACCTACTTTTAACACTTAATATAATAATTTTGTAATATTTTACGCCAAAAAATATAAATACAACTTTTTCAAATTGTATTTACAATAAAAATAAAGAAAAATTAGTAATATTCTTGATTTTTACGTGGAAATGAGTTTTTAGAGAGATTTTTAGCAAAAACAATTAAATAAATGATTTAATCACGTCAAAATGGATGATTATAACAAGGTGGCCTTTGGTATTTAATAATATAATAGTTTTATATATAAAGAATAAAGAAATTACCTTTGATTTAATTGATTTAATGTTTTTGATGCGTCTGAGGGGAAAACAGAGTAAAAAGAGCTCTATTTATAGTAAATACCTCCCTCCTAGAGTCCAACAGGCTTCTAGTAGACGTGTACTGATCATATCCACTGGAATTGATCAATATCTTAAGGTTTGAGGATGATTACATCATGATCAAACCATATTACATCATTATTACACCATTATTTAGAGATATCACTATAACTCTAAGTTTGATGACATCAGAGGCTTGGCAGAACCCCAAATTTCGTTGATTTTATTATTTTTAATCATAAAATAATAGTATTCACCAATTTTATCACTCATATGACTGTTAAACTTAATTTAAGGTTACAGTAGGTGATCATAACTGATCAATTTAAGCTCAAACTTTGATCTTTAATAGCTTTCAAGTTTTACACGCTACAGCAATTCAGAGAGTGAATGCTGATAGCCTGTCATAACCTCATTATGTTGCCAAGAGCTTTTCATTACATCATCAAAACTCTAATTTTGATGATTTTTCTTGTAACTCATCTTTTCTGTCGAAATTTAATATTTTAAACTTCAAACCACGATTTCAGGGGTTTGTACCCTGAATTTAATAATAAAGATTACATCATTCTTCACGAATGAACTAGTAGAATCCAACTGTGTCCTTTTTTAAGTTTGGACCACTTTCACAACAAAGTGGTCAACAGCTCTGTTGATTTTTACAATATTTCATCATAGGTTTTAACCTTGATTATAATTTGTAAAATAAAGTTTATATCTGTGTTCTTACAGTAATTACGTGGTAACTTTATTTTTGGTTAATCACTCTATCTTGTATAGTTTGAGAGATATTAACTATGATCCTTGAATATATGCATTGACCAAAAAAGTGCATATATTCAGGTTAATTCCTTAAGTATTAACTTTGGAAATTAGCTCATTAATTGTTTTATGTGTTAATTTTCATGGGAAATCCAATGGTACCATTTTTTTTACATGTCGTTTCATTGGTTCTTGAAATAAATAAGGATTCATGGTTTTTATAAGGTATTATTCCTTATAACTCATTAAATATTGACTTTACAGATATGCCATAAAAATGGTATATGTGTATTTTACCATGGGGAATCCAATGGTATAATTTACTTCACATGTTGATTCATTGGTTTTTAAGTTAAACCCATTTTTGTACCAATTTATGGTATTTTTGTATTTTTAAAGTAATTATTTTTAATGTATAATTATTCTAAGTAATTTTAGTATAATTATCTTAAAGGTATAATTATTCTGAGTCTTTCTTGTGACCTTATTGGGTATGTGGTCATATCTCAAAGGCTCACATTCCCTACCACCAAAAAAGATTGTACCACAATCTGATATGTGTAATTAGGGTATCATCCACTGTCCTACCTCTTCAATAGACTTTGTTAGTCTTGAAGCTCAATAATTCTTAACTTTTTTATTTTTCAGGCTTTCTTTCATGTCTGAACCTTCTTAGTACTTTATCAGCATTTGTTATATCTTTCTCAAGTAGCCATTCATCTTCTTGAGTTGAATTTCTATACCTTACAAGGTATTCCCTTTCTTTTTTGTTTCTTGTCCTTCTTTCTTTAAGGACTTTTACTATTTTATTTTCCTCTCCTTCTTCCAAGGGGGGAATCTCAAGTGGGGGTTTATTTCTTAGTGGAAATAACTCCTTGTCACTTCAACTGTAAGGTTTTATCAGACTTACAGGGAAAGTGGGTGTTTGTTCATTAGTTCACCTGTGAGTTCCAATTGCACAGCATTGGTTCCATTAAGTGCTTTTATCATAAATGTTCCTGTAAAGGAATCTTTCAATTTCTTTGGGCCTTTTATGTTATTGAAATTAAGGGTTGATACTAGGACCAAGTCTCCTATTTTGAAATCAGGTGGCTTATGACTTTTATCCCATCTTTCTTTTGCATATTTGAAAGAATCTTGCATACATCTGTTTGCATGGTGTCTTGCCTTGTCAAGCATTATCTTAAAGCTGCTTGCTGTTGGATGTATATCCACTAAGTCCTTTTTGAGGGTGTCATAAGGAAGTCTTGGATTCCAACCCTTTTCTAGCATTGCTGGTGTTTTGCCAGTAGAAGAATGGATTGATGTCTTATATGATAATTCAAGAGCTGGTATTAGTGTACACCAATCATGGGTAAAACCATCAGAATCTTTGAATTCTAGCCCATAAGCACAGAATCTTCTGATCATGTCCTCTAAGGTCTGTATCATTCTCTCTGCTAAACCATCAGTTTGGGGATGGTAAGCTGTTGAGAATGATAGCTTTGTCCCAAATAAGTTATGGAGATTTGTCCATAATGCTGAAGTGAACTTTGGGTCTCTGTCACTTATAACATTCTGGAATAAGCCTGTATGGCTAATAACCTTATTCCATATCATTATGGCTGTGTTGATAGCTGTGTCATCTTCATGACATGGTAAGAACATGGGAGTTTTACTGTATCTGTCAACTAACACTAGGCATGCATTATAACTCCTGTCTCCTCCTGGAGGTAAAGCTGTTACCCAGTCCATATGAGCTATTTCCCATGGGGATTTTGGTTCTTGGATTTGGATCATCATTCCAAATTTCTTTCCTGTGGCTCTGTTGGCTTTTTTGACATCTGTCACAGGTTTGGCAGTATTCTGTAACATCTTTCTTCCAATTTGGCCACCAAGAGCAGGTTTTCACCCTCTCTAGTGTTCTATCTTCTGAAAGGTGTCCAGCTGCAACACTGTCATGACATTCATGTAAAATAGTGTTTATCAGGGTTCTATCTGTTAAGGCAATAACACAGGTGTGTTTTGTTCTATGGTAAAGGATTCCATCAAGTAGGTGGAATATTCCTTCATCATATGCCTTTTTCCATGTTTCATCTAGTTTTGATGAAAGTGATGGGTCTTTGCAGTCTTTCATTAGAAGTTGGCTTAAGATATGGCAATTTTTGTCTATCTTATAGCTTTCTTTAACTTGGTTAAAGAGCTCTGTGCCAATATCTGTAACACATATTCCTTCTATATGGTGTTCTTCTTGTGGCACCCATGCTGGATTGTCAGGGGTATTTGCTAGAGCCCATCTGCTAAGACCATCTGCATTTTTATGGATATTACCATATTTATGAACAATAGTCATATTTCCTCTGTATTCTTGGATAGCAATTTGCCATCTCAGCATATGTCTATTTGGAGTCTTCATATTTAATAGTGATTTCACAGCATTACAGTCTGTTATTACATCAAATACTGTGCCATCTAAATAATAATGCAGTTTTTCTAAAGCCCACACTAAGCATAAGCATTCCATTTGGCTGGCTCCATACCTTGCTTCTGTTGGCTTTATCTGCCTTGAAATGAAACAAATTGGTCCTTCCACTGGTTTATCATTGATAATTTGTGTTTGGTGAAGTGCAGCACCTAGTCCTTCTCCACAAGCATCAATGTATAGTTTGAAGGGTAGTTTCCAATCTGGAATTGGAAGAAATGGGGTATTTGTTAGTGAATTTTTCAATTCTTCATATTCCTTGACCCTTTCTTCAGTCATTTCATAAACTGTTTGTTGGTCACATAATTTATATGAGGATTTGGCAATTTTTGCAAAGTCCTTTATATGCTGTCTATAGTAACCAGCAAATCCTAAAAATGATTGCATTTCTTTTTTGGTTTGAGGCATTGGTTTAAGTAGTACTGCTGCTACTTTATTTTTGTCTATGCCTAGACTAAGTCCAGATACAACATGTCCTAGTGCTTTTAATTCACTATATGCAAAATGACACTTTTTCAAGGAAATTTTCATATTCACTTGGACTATTTTCTGTAGTACCCTTTCTAGTCTTGAAAGGTGATTTTCCCAAGTTTCTGAGCAAACTATGATATCATCAATATAGATAATTAACCATCCTTCTGATAATTCTTCAGGAAATATGGTATTCATCATTCTTTGGTAATGGGAAGGTGCATTTTTTATCCCAAATGGCATTCTTAAGTATTCAAAAATTCTACAGTGGACTATTATCCTCAGTAGTTTTTTGGCATTGTCTGTTAAGACATTTTGATGAAAGCCCTTTAAGGAATCCATAGCTGTAATGAACTTAGCTTGTGACAATTGTGTCAATGTCTCATGGATTCTAGGTATTGGATATCTATCTGGAATGGTATAGGTGTTCAGGGCTCTGAAGTCTCCTACCATCCTTGATTTTCCATTATGCCAAGTTATAATGACAAGAGTAGTAACTTCTACCTGTTCATTATGTCCAGCTTTTCTTAATACTCCAAGGTCCATTAATTCTTTAATGTGTACCTCTAAGGCTTCTCTAGCCCTTGGACTAGCTGGTTAAGCTGGTCTTCTTAGTAAGGGTGGGTAAGGCTTTTCCACATTAAGAATTATGTCTACTTCATGCCCAATTATAGCACCTAGTGGCTCTTTGTCATTTGCAAAGGCATCTTTATACTTAAAGAAGAGGTTAATCAATTTTTCTTTCATTTTTTCTGTTAATTCTTGATTGAATTCTGCCTCTTTAAGTTGTTCAGATATAAAAAGTTCCTTTTCTGGAATCTTTTCTTCCTTCTTAATAACTGTGATTTGTTTTTTGTTATTTAAGAAGCCAAACTTTTGTCTCTTATTATCTCCTATAGTAAAATATCTATCCTTTTGGTTAGAGATATCTATACCATAGATTGATAAGTAGTCATTTCCCAGGATAAAGTGATTACTGGTACAGTTGTCCATTACCACAAATTCCACTTTAATTCTGACACATTGTGAAGGGTGGGGGAAAATAAGTGTTAAGTCAATTATTCCAAGGGGCATCATGCTTTCACTTGCACTACTAAATTTGACACCTTGGATTGGTATAGGTTTTTCTTTCCAGTCTGGAACAATTGTACTTAAATAACTTTTACCAACACAGGTGCAATATGCTCCTGTATCCAAGTTCACCTTTGCTTCTTGGTTATCAACCATGACAATACTTATACTTGATTTTCCAGCTGTATACCCCATTCCTCTTGCAGGTTTGGTTTTATACAGTTTGGCATCTTGCACATTTGTCAGGTTTGTGTCAGATGTTCCAGCTTGTGGTAAGTTTGAGTTGACATCTAATACTTCATAAATTATATCAATATTGTTGATTTCTGCATTAATTATATTGATTTCATCACTTTCAGAAGTTTCTGATTCTTCTGTCTCTTTTTCAGAGTCAGACTCCTCCTCTTTGTCATTGTGGTTTTCTGTTTCCACAATTTCATTGATTTTTGCCTTTTTTAGGCAATTATTGGCTAAGTGTCCAATACCTCCACATTTATGGCATTTTCTTTGCTCATTATTATTGGATGTACTGGGCTTGAAGGATTCTTTTAATTTATCTTTTTTGATAAATGGTTTATTTGGGCTTTTAATGTCCAATTTCTTCCAAGTCCTGCCAATTTTTGTTCTTGTCACTATGTCTTCCAGTGCATTAATGTACTCTTCTGTGGAGCATGGTTCTATACACCTGCTTCTAAGGGCATGTTCTAGCTCTCCTCCACATTTCTTGAGTATTTTCATATGCACCATTTTTTGTGACATTTCTGGGTATAATGCATTAAGTCTTTCAGCTTGTTTTAAGAACCAGGTTAAAGGTTTATCTTTGTCTGGGTCAAAGAAAGAATTTTCAAATGCATTTTCTATTTTGTACCTCCAGGCATCATTTGCCCACTTGGTGATTATTTCTTGTTTCCACCAAGACCAGGTATTTTTACCATTTGTTTGTCTTATGCCATAATACCATCTTTTTGCAGATTTCTCAAACAATGAATGTAATCTTGCAGTGATTAATTAATCTGGTATTGCATAGTCTTCTTGTAGCATGTCAATTGTTTTAATAAATGACATGTGGTCATATTCACCTTCTCCTGTGAATGTTGGCCATTCTTTCAGCTGAAGTGCTTCCTTCATTAAGACTTGGTTATTATCTTGGTGACTCAAGTCTGTTATGAAAGGATTTGTCAATTCCTCTTTTGTTTTAACAGGGCTTCTTATATGGGAAAATGGAGTTGATAACTTTGGCATATTTAAATTAGCCTCATTCATTTTATCCATTTTTTCAGTAATAAGCCTTATTTCACTTTGAATATCATCTTTTAGATGCATTCTTGCTTCATCACTTTTTTCCACATGGTCCAAAAGTAATTTTTGGTGTGATGAAGTCTTTTCTTCAAATGTTTCTACAGAAATACTTAATTTGTTTAATTTTTCTGTAAGATTGTCAATACTCACATCATAATTGATTGTCAAAGTTTTTTCTTTGATATCACTTATATATTTGTACAATTCTTGTTGTCCTTGTATCAATTTCTGAGTATTGTCAATTAATACTTTTGGTTTATTGTTTTCAATCATAAATTTTATGTTATCAACCTCTTTCTTATTTTGTACAACAAGTTTGGTTAAAGATGATAAGCTATTATTTATTTCTTGGAAAGATAATAAACTATTTTTAATGTCTTTAAGAGGTAAAATACTATTTTTAAGCTCTGTTAAAGTATTTACAACATCAGGAGACAAGGTTATTTCTTTGGGAAATGGGGTTGTCTCATTCTTTGTTCCTCTTTGTCTTTGAATTCCATCAAAGTTCTGGCCATGTTGAAAACATTGTCCATGGCATCTTTTTGGATTTTTGGGATCCTGTAGCTTGGGAAATATGGTTTCCTCCAATTCTTTTTATTGTTCTTCTTCCCTTCTTGGGGAAGTGGGTTGGCTTGGGGCTTTCTGGTAGAAGCTACTGGGGCTTCTTCCTTGGTTGCCTCCCTCTTTTTGGTGTGGTAATCCTTTATTTTTTTGATTTGAGGTTTGGATGACAGTGGATTCCATCCATTGGAGTATTTCACTATCTCCTCCTCTTTGAGGAACTTTTTCAGGATGTTCCAGGAGTTCATCACTCCTTGGTGTATTTGAGGCAGCATTTCCCAATCTTTGTCCTTGTACACTGTGTAATACTGCTTGTACTGGCTCATGTAGATGTCTATTTGAGCCCTCTGAATGTGACTTGTACCTATTTGAGTTACTCATACTTAGTTCCAATTCAGGTTCAGATATCATGGGCATTTCTGGGACTTGCGTTTGGGATAAGGCACTTCCTTGTGTGGATTCTGTTCCACTGGGGATATTGCCCTTTCTTTTCCCTTTTGAGGGATCAGTTCTACCTCCGAGTCCAGCTCCATCTGATTGGATGGAGTATTGGGAACCTCTTCTGGTAGTCATAGTTTAAGGAATAAGAAAAATAAAAGTATTTTAGAATAAAATTATTTTTATGGCAATTATAAAAGAGGTGCTCACCTTCAGAGTCTTGAATGGTGGGTCCTGGAAAGTCCAATTTCTTAGCTTTCTTTCTTTTAGTGATAACTGGTGTTGGAGAGCTTTGACAAGTTTCTTCCACCAATCTCTCAACAGTAGCTTGGTTGTCTTCTGTTGGGTTATCTTCAAACACTAAAAAAGACAAATAAATCTAAGTCTTTTTATAAGAAGTGTTATTTTTTGGTAAGATATGGCAATTTTCCACGTAGAAATTTCTTTTATATCTTTAAAAAATTGAAATAAATAAAGAAATGAATAAAAATGAATAAAAATAACTTTTTTTATTGGTTTTTAATATTTTTTAATATTTTTTTTTTATATTTTTATTTTTAAAGAATAAAATAAAAAATGAATATGATTCTTTATAAAATTAAATTATAAAAAATTATTTTTAATTTATAAAATATCTTTTTTAATCACTAGAGTCACTCAAAGAAAGTTCTTGCAAGTCTAAGGATGTGAAAAACCACGTGTAAGACAGTACAATTGCTTTCCAAATGCCTCAATAGCTTTTAAAATCAATAAAAAATAAAATTATTATATAATTTTATGATTACAAATATAATTTATTATTGGATAAGCCCAATTAGAATCTTTTTAAAAGGTCTTTTAAGTAAATATCACGGCCAGGCCCCCAAATGTAAGGTTTGACTATGAAACAATAAGTAAAAATTACTAATATTTTACTTATTCTACTATGAATGTCCTTATAAATGAAATAAATAAGATAAAAATAATTATAATAATAAAGAATTATTATAATTATGGCATAAAATGATTATATTATTAAATAAATATAATAATATAATTTATATTATAAAATATAAAATAATAAAATAAATATATTAATATAAAATAATTAATATATTTAAAAGCACTTTATTATTGTTACAAACAAATAATAAAGGCGTAAAAAATTGTTTTTTATTAATAAAAAACAATTAATAACAATAATATTACCAATATTAAAGTTATAAATTAATATAAATACTATTTATATTAATTAAGGAATTATTAAAATAATAATAAAGAGAAAATTATTGTAATAAGAGAAAATAACCTACTTTTAACACTTAATATAATAATTTTGTAACATTTTACACCAAGAAATATAAATACAACTTTTTCAAATTGTATTTACAATAAAAATAAAGAAAAATTACTAATATTCTTGATTTTTATGTGGGAATGAGTTTTTAGAGAGATTTTTAGCAAAAACAATTAAATAAATGATTTAATCACGTCAAAAGGGATGATTATAACAAGGTGGTCTTTGGTCTTTAATAATATAACAGTTTTATATATAAAGAATAAAGAAATTACCTTTGATTTAATTGATTTAATGTTTTTCATGCATCTGAGGGGAAAACAGAGTAAAAAGAGCTCTATTTATAGTAAATACCTCCCTCCTAGAGTCCAACAGGCTTCTAGTAGACGTGTACTGATCATATCCACTGGAATTGATCAATATCTTAAGGTTTGAGGATGATTACATCATGATCAAACCATATTACATCATTATTACACCATTATTTAGAGTTATCACTATAACTCTAAGTTTGATGACATCAGAGGCTTGGAAGAACCCCAAATTTTGTTGATTTTATTAGTTTTAATCATAAAATAATAGTATTCACCAATTTTATCACTCATATGACTGTTAAGCTTAATTTAAGGTTACAGTAGGTGATCATAACTGCTCAATTTAAGCTCAAACTTTGATCTTTAATAACTTTTAAGTTTTACACGCTACAGCAATTCAGAGAGTGAATTCTGATAGCCTGTCATAACGTGATTATGCCTCCAAGAGCTTTTCATTACATCATCTAAACTCTAATTTTGATGATTTTTCTTGTAACTCATCTTTTCTGTCGAAATTTAATATTTTAAACTTCAAACCATGATTTCAGGGGGTTGTACCCTGAATTTAACAATAAAAATTACATCATTATTCACGAATGAACTAGTAGAATCTAACTGTGTACTTTTTTTTAAGTTTGGACCACTTTCACAACAAAGTGGTCAACAGCTCTGTTGATTTTTATCAATATTTCATCATAGGTTTTAACCTTGATTATAATTTGTAAAATAAAGTTTATATCTGTGTTCTTACAGTAATTACGTGGTAACTTTCTTTTTGGTTCATCACTCTATCGTGTAAAGTTTAAGAGATATTAGCTATGATCCTTGAATATATGCATTGACCAAAAAAGTGCATATATTCAGGTTAATTCCTTAAGTATTAACTTTGGAAATTAGCTCATTAATTGTTTTATGTGTTAATTTTCATGGGAAATCCAATGGTACAATTTATTTTACATGTCGTTTCATTGGTTCTTGAAATAAATAAGGATTCATGGTTTTTATAAGGTATTATTCCTTATAACTCATTAAATATTGACTTTACAGATATGCCATAAAAATGGTATATGTGTATTTTACCATGAGGGAATCCAATGGTATAGTTTATTTCACATGTTGATTCATTGGTTTTTAAGTTAAACCAATTTTTGTAGCAATTTATGGTATTTTTGTATTTTTAAAGTAATTTTTTTAATGTATAATTATTCTAAGTAATTTTAGTATAATTATCTTAAAGGTATAATTATTCTGAGTCTTTCTTGTGACTCTATTGGGTATGTGGTGATATCTCAAAGGCTCACAGTGTGAGACGCTGACTCTGACCAATGGGGAGAATCTGCATCCCCCAGTGCCAGATCACTTGCGGTGCCCTGCCGCGCGTTTGCATACAATAGTCAGGGCACTGCACATATTTTACTAAGGAGTAAAGTACGTTTTGGTAAAATATGTACAATAAGCAATACAAAAAATTATTTTACTTTGGTTCAATGAAAAGTATTTCCAATAAAAAGTAAAAATAATAAAAAGGGAAATCCCTGTTTTGATGGTGAAATTCTCTAACATGTATAATTGAAACTATTTTTCCTTGATTTTTTTCAGATATTTTTGTGGTTCTTCTTCAAATTTAAATTTGCTTCAATAAAGCTTCTTTTCACTTCTTCAGACTTTACTTCTTGATTTCATTTTGAAAATAATATAATTTTATTGATTTGAGCGTTCTAGGATGACTGAATCATGTATCTATAATATTACAAATAGAAGGTATAAATCTGAGTGTGAAGTTTTGAATATAATCATAAATATATCTATGAGGCCCCACCATTTAGTTATATCAGTGATGTATACATTGTTCCACGGATTAAGAAATTATAAATTGATGGTATTGATCATCAAAATATCCGATATCTGAGCTATCTGAGAGATTATTAATATACCAGCTCTAATAAATTCATTAATCCTATTTTTAATATGAAAACTGATCATTTTCTCCCTTTTTGAGACATTGTTACTTTCTTCTTACTCTTCTATTAGCTACTAGTAAGAGATTTAACCACTGGAAGATAAGCTGTGGTGCCAAACACTTGAAATTCACTTGGACTGAGGAGGAAATGTGGATTCAAGCCTCATAAAAGCTTAAATAGTATATTTATATCTTTAAAGGGTAAAACCACCATCAGAGATCTTCAAAACAGTACAAAGACCCAAACTGATATCATTTTGATCAGTATATAAATGCTTGAGAGTTCCTGTACCTTCAGTCAAAATATGAGTGGTGTATAAACTGGTTCAATATTTGTGTACACCTGCTTGTGGCTTCAAAATATTCCAAAAAAAATATCTCATAAACTTCATTTAATATCAAGAAAAAGGATAAATATTTCAAATCTTCTATGAAAAATCGAATTCTTGAAGATCTATATCTTCCCCTCTCTTTTTATACAGAAGCTATAGCAGTTGGAAGGTTTTATCATTTCTAAATAATCTTGATAGAACATTAGATACATTATAAGGCAGGCATCTCGGGAATATATGACTTCATGAGAATTTCTCAAAATAACCACTGGATTTTATGGCCATAAACTTATTCTTTCTAATTAGAATAGAAAATATAGATGGCTTGAAGGATTCTTAGACTTGAAATTTGGAACAGAAAACTTCAGAAATGATACTTCATTATTGTCTTTATAAATGGTTGAGAAAAAAATATAATTAATAATATCATTGAGCTTATTGAAACAACTAAGTTCTTCTAATTTTCTTTACTATCCCTCGTTCAGGCTGAAGAGGAATTATCTATATTTGAAATTAATTGAATGGTATGGAGTTTGTAAATTTGGTTTATAGTTTCAAATATGAAATAAATCATATTATTGAAACAGTCTCATTAAATCGTTTGACAAATAAGATTAATTAAATGGTTTAACCTTGAGAATCAGGTCTTTTCTCAACTAATTCTTAGTCAAAACTAAAAATGGCTATATCCTAGTAAGCTATTGACAATTATTTAGAACTGATATAATATGGAATACGAAATATTTGTCTTTTGAATATATCAATATTTCATATTCATTCAATAAGCTTTCTATTTGGAAATCAATTTTGGTTATTCCATATTTTGGATAAAAATGGTATATTCCATACGAATTTGTTTTTATTTCAATTTAATTTATTTAAGAGTTAATTAATATATGTTTTCCCTTTTCTGTATAATATAATTACTTTGATTGTAAAGTGAACTAATAAATATGGTAAATGAACACACTTCCTTAAGCTTACTCACCAGGTTTTATCCAATACATGTAAATATTGGAAACAAAACCAAAATTCTCCCATTTTTAGAAACAAACTCAGCTCAAAAATGTCAACTATTTTTCTAAAAAAAAAAATAGTTTTTTTCCAAATTTAACAGCATGTTATTTCACAATTATGTTTTGTAACAACATTGGTATATTTTACTATTTAAGACGAAGAACTCGTTGGGGAAATTTTGATGATATTCTTTTTGCTAAAGGAATCTCATTTTTCTCCAAAAACTCCCCATCCTCTTAGGAACTCCAAAGATAAGGCTCACAGCCTTTTTATAGAATTTCTTGGTTGAATTTTTGAGTCGAAATGGGCTCTTTTTCCCTTGTCCCAATGTAGTTACTTAATAAATTATTTTGGGAAATTGAAAATTTTTAATTATTCCCTATTTTTCAACACAAATTTTCAATTTCATAAGTCCTATTGTTTGGGTTTCTTATCTTCAGAAACAGCCGTGTTGAAAACTTGCTCAATGCGCAAATTTGGGAATTTTCGGCCTAAATTTTTATGAAAAGGTGCAAAGAAGCGTAAAGCCCCTCCTACTTTGGATAATAGAATTTCCTCATGTAGCCTATACCATAGGAAAAAGGGTAGGATTGGGTGAGGTATTAAAATCTAAAGATAATGTTTTGAGGCTTATATCAAAGAATGTATCGGAAACAAATTTATTATGAAAATCAATAATTTCTTTCATCAAAGATTTAATCTGAATACCTTAAGGATGAAGGATGATATGTTAAGAAATCCAAATAGATATGATTTCAATTCTTGAAAAACCCCCACACTAGCAGTAAAAACTGAAATTCACGATTGGAAATGCCTTTGAGATGAGAGAATTCTTTTAAATAGTGACTTCCAAGAGGAGTAAGTGACTTATATTACTCAATAGGAGATAAGAGAGATAGAGTAGTATATACTTTGAGAAAATTAATTAGGGAACAATTTGAATTGTTGAATTGATAAGTATAAGAAAAGGTTTATTCCATACTTATTGAAAATGGGAGAACCAATTTCACGAATGGAAATCCACTTTGTTCTTGGGGATTTTCCTTTTTCTTAATATCATTAAAGCCTTCATGGATCTTGTTTTGGAGAGGGGAAAAATAATCAAATAATAATGGGGCTTTTCTTCTTGATCTATGCTTAAATATCCCCTTTCCATATGCCCATATATGCAATGAGTTTTAAATAAAACCAAACACAGTTATTTAATTAAATTTCCAATTAACTCGAGAATTAAGTTCTTTAAGAAGATACTTCATAAGTTATTTTGTAAGGTTTCCTGCACTATTTATATGAATCGCCTAGATATAAGATGTTTTAATTACGATTATCAATAAAGGAATAAAATCAAACTTGGATCACTCATCATTTGAGTAAGAATTCATTTTCAAATGTTGAAAGAACAAAGGTTTTGGATAAAGAATTTCCAAATCTATGGAATTTATTTGTAAAATTATTGAAGTATACCTTTTAATGGCCAAAATGGTCAATATTCTGAGGTTTCAATAATCATTTTTCTAGGAGAATTAATGTTGGAGAACCCAGATTAAAATGAAAATATTCTAAATTTTCATGAGTATATTAATCAATACTAATGAGGCACAAGTCAAAATATTTGACTTATCCAGATCTTGATGTCTGGGAGCTTTCATTTTTGTATGTATTAATTCCTCTTTCTTTTGAAATCTGGTCTTGATTTCACATTTGGATAGCTCCCTGTTATTCTTGTTTTTCTCCCCAGGGGTCCTTAGTCTTATTTTTTCTTGTATTCCATGGGATCTTAAAAATTCCCATTTCTCCATTTGGATTAATGTGAGGGTTTGTGGGCCATTGATTAAGTAAAAATATATCTAACATTGAGAATAATTGGGTAAATGTGAGTAATTTTTACCTGAAAAAGTTCCATCCAATGAGCCAAAACAATATTCTGACCTTTTAATTCACTTTCTACATTAACAATGAGATCCACACTGCTATAAACCCTCTACAATAAGACAGGGAAAACCCAAATATAATGGGAAAAAAATCACCCAAATGAGAATATGATACCTACAGTCACCAATTCCCATTTAGGGCTTATATCTCCAGGTTTTAGTACTTTTTGGGGCTATAATTACCCTTTATTAAATTCACTGAAAGACTTTCCTTGATATTTGATGTGCTGATAGGTGAATCAGTCATTCTATAGGGGATGGTGGTAAACCTTTCCTTTGAGAGTAAAACCCTAGAGTGAGAAATTGTTAATATTGAATAGCTTTTCTTTTCATATCCTTTCTATAATTGCAATTAATTCCTCCTTGAATTTCCCTACAGATCCTTCATTATAAAAGAAGTGTCCCAGTTGATTTCTGAGCAATATACTGACCATAGAATATTCTCTGTTAGAGAATCTCCATGAGGGTATGCAGGTTTCTGCATTTTACAATTAACATTTTCACAGTTTTCAAAGACCAACAGAGTCTTTAATCTGGTGTATAAATTCTGCCTCAATGTAAAAACAACATGTGTATACCCAATTCCCCATATTCATTCTGTGCAATAACCCTTTCCAAGGGCAGAATTCCACAAGCCACACTATACAAAAGAATCCAAAACATCATCCAGAAAAAAATAAAATCCCATGTCTTTTTTTTGTATTTTGACTCAAAACCTAAATTTCAAAAAATCACCTAAAAATCAAAATACATCTTTTTATATATGTTTACTTAGAAGCCAGATTCTTCTAGCCCCAAAATACTTTTCATCAAGAGACATAAAGTTTTATATTCTATTTATTTCATCCTTTTTTTTGAGGAAGAGGTACATATCTTATTTGGCAATATTTTGGCTATTGAGAATGCAGAAAAATCAATTTAAATAATCAAATTTCATCTTACCTTTTTTTGTGTTATATTTGAATTAAAATACTCAGTATTCCTATATTAATTTCTTAGTTTCAGAATTCAATAAAAAAATAAGGATAAAAAGGGAACCAATTTATAATGTGCATGAGTATGTAAACCGTTTCAGTTGGTGGGTTGAAGCATCAGAATACCCACTAGCTGCTGCATTTTACAAACAAACTCAACCTTTAGGCACAAGTTCTGTAAGGTGGAGTCTATGATAAAGGTGTATAATTGTATTTACAGGCTTTAACTATGACTGTGACATGGTAGACATGGTAATAACAAGATTTTTTGATTGTAATAAGGGTTTAAAATAAGATAATAAGGGCTTTACTATAATGATATAGCAGTGGTGAGCACTTCTGAAAGCCCAGGGTGCAGTCTTATCAGTTGGATTACTATAATAGGAGCTACAATACTTAAATTTAAAGTATACCCTGGTCATTTTTTAAGAGTACAACTGTTTTTGACAGTTGTACGTCATAGGAACTTAAGAGCAGGATGGGAATTCCTTTTCTGGCAGTGAAAAGGCCTCCTTTTGTCCTGAAATGGAGTGAAAAGGCTGCTAGACCTTTTCATGTAGAGGATGTAAAGACTTTTCACTCTCTAGGACAGGCTCGTGGTTTTCAAAAAGGCCTTTAAATCCTGTATTGGGCTCAGATGTGGTTTTGAAACCACATCTGGGCAGTTTTCACCAATATGGGGTTGAAATTTTCATCTGGGGACCACATAGCCTGATTCTGACATGTATGACATGTAGAATGCTGTACAGAACCTGTATGGGACCCTATTATTGAATTAAATATGAGGTATTGAAGTAAAAACAAGCTTCTTTGTCTGTTTGACACCTCATAATCATAGTTATGGTATATTATCCCATGGTAAGGGTGTATTGGCCAAACTGTGGGATTTTGACCTTAAAACAGCCATAAATTTGTCAGTTTTTGAGATATTGACCTCATGATTGGTTTGGTGTGTAGCCCTGTATGTGTTATACACAATTTTAACTCATTTGATATGGTTTTCATTAAATATGGAGAGGTTATGGCATGTACAAGACTTTTGTACATATGCATGGCTTTAGGCAAAAGCTGTATTGGGCTTGTTTGCCCTATACCTTTTGTTCTAGGTGAGATATAGGGAAATGAATGGAGCCATAAAATAGGTATGATTGTGCCCTTTCCAAAAAGACCCTACTTTAGGTATCTCACACTAAAACTGGAGAAATTAGATGAGAGGTGAATATTTTATTCACCCTTATTTGGCCTGAATTTGGCCATAACTTCTGTAATACTGGTGCTAGCCCAGTTTGGCTGGTACCATTGGATAGCCCTGAATTAAAGCTCCATTTTGAATACCCATTTGGTGTGTTTAAGCCTCCCACTCCTTATTTCAGATGGGAGGTGAAAATTAAGGCTTATGCTCAGCAACAACTTTTAGAAGGAGTAACTTTGTCATTCTTTGTTCTATAATTATGGGAATTGTATATTTAGAAAGAGGTGAGTTTCCTATTTCCTTTGATACCTTTTGAGCTGATTTGGCTCAGATTCATGTTTTGGTGGTATCCTGGCTATACCATTGATTTATGGTATTTGGCTTTCACGCTTGTTCTCTGGTTTTGAGTCACAGGCTGACATACCCTCCCTCTAAAAAATTCTCATCATTTATAAGACTGTTCAGTCCTCCTAGAGGCTCTGAATCTCCTTAAATGAAGGTTCCCATCTGGTATGGCATCTTCTTCCAACCACTTGTCTTTATCAGCTGTCTGGTTCTTGAATTTGACTAAGTACTGTCTCTGATCCTTACCATTAACTCTGATCTTCCTGGCCTTTATTATTTTCTTCACTGGTCCAGGGGAATCCTCCACTTCCACTATTTCTGGTGGTTTGGGGCTCTTCTTCCTGGAGGGGAATTCATCCTCCTCTGTCTGGAAGTATGTCTTGACTAAACTCACTGGAAAGACTGGGTGTTTCCTAGAAAATTCTTCTGTAAGTTTGACTTCCCCTGCATTTTTCCCTATCAATTTAATGACAGTGAAGGGTCTACAAATGAGTCTCTCATTTTCTTGGGTCTTTTGAGATTATTAAAGCTCAGTGTAGACACTAACACTTGGTCCCCTTCTTTAAAGTGAGGTTCCATGTGTGATTTTTCCCACCTCTGCTTATTGTATTCTTTTGCTTCATCTATGCACTTGGCTGCTGTGTCACAAGCTCTCTTCCACACTTCATGGAAGGCTTTGGCTGTGGGGTAGATGGTCAAAACATTTCTCTTCAAGTGATCCCCAGGCAATAGGGGATTCCACTCTTTTTCTACCAGTGCAGGTGTTTTTCCTGTGGTAGAGTGCTGAATTGTGTTATAAGCCAGTTGGACTACTGGTAGAAGGGTAACCAGGTCATGGGTGTAACCTTCATGGTCCTTATATTCCATGCCATATCACAGAATCCTTTAAGGATGTCCTCCATTGCCTGGATCATCCTTTCAGCTAATCCATCTGTTTGTGGATGGTAAGCTGTGGAAAATGAAAGCTTGGTGCCAAGCATGTCATACACGTGTTTCCAAAATTCAGATGTGAACTTTGGGTCACTATCACTGATGATTATCTTAGGGACTCCACAGCTATATATGATGTTGTTCCAGAATAACAGAGCAGTATTCATGGCTGCGTCCTCCTTGTGACATGGTAGGAACCTCATACTCTTGCTGAACCTATCAACTATGATTAAGTGGGCATTGAAGTTTTCTTTTCCTCCTGGGACAAGTCCTGTAACCCAGTCCATGTAGATGGTTTCCCATGGATGTTTGGGTTCTTCTATGTGTTGAAGTAACCCATACTTCTTCCCATGTTTCCTGTTTTCCTTTTGGCATCTTTTGCAAGTGTTGATTTATTCACTCAGCTCTTGTTCCCATTTGGGCCACCAAAGGGTGCTTGCTACCCTTTCTTTGGTCTGGTCTTCACTCATGTGTCCCATATAAGGGCAGTCATGGAATTCATGCAGGATAAAAGATATATGTTCTCCGTCTATTATTGTGAGTGCACTAGTGTGCTTCTCTCTATGGTAGAGGAGGCCATCTATAAGGAAAAATTTTTTGTCCTTGTAGTTTGTCAACCAGGGTTCCTCTAACTGGGACTCCAGTTCTGGGCTCCTGTACTTTTGTTGAAGGAGTTGCAACAATATGCCACATTGTGTGTGTTTGGCATATGTCTTCATCACTTCATTGAAGAATTCATTATGCAGTTCTGAGGAGCTTATTACCAATATGGGAGTTTCTGTTCCTTCTGAGTCAGTGTTTCCACTGTCTGGGGTACCACTTTCTGGTGCCCACTCAGAAAATCTGAAGTTTTCTGCCTGTCTATTTCCATGAAGTGGATAAGAATTTCAGCTGCTAGCTCAGGGTGATAAGCTGGGTTGCTTTTGAAATTATCCAGTGACCATCTGAAAAGGCCATCTGCATTGGTATGACTTTTACCTTCTTTTTATATGATGGTCATGTTCCCTCTATACTCTTGGATGGCTATTTTCCACCTCCACATGTGTCTATTGGTAGTCTTTATGTTTAGTAAATACTTCAAGGCAGTACAGTCTGTGTAGATTTCAAAGATTTCACCCTCCAAATAATAATGGAGTTTTTCTAGAGCCCAGACTAATCATGAACATTCAATCTGGGTGGCCCCATACCTGGCTTCTGAATTTTTCAGTTGCCTAGAGATGTAACAAATTACTCCCTCCCTTGCTCCACTATCCACAATTTGTCTCTGGTAAAGGGCTGCTCCTAAGCCTTGGCTACATGCTGCATCTATATATAACTTGAATGGTAGTTCAAAGTCAGGCAAGATTAGCACAGGTGCATTTGTGGGTTCATATTTGATACTCTCATATGCATCCCTTCTTTCCTTGGTAATTTCAAAGACTACATCTTTTGAACATAACCTGTATAAGCTACTAGTTATGTGGGAAAAATTATTGATGTGATTCCTTTAGTAGCTAGCAAACCCAAGGGAAGATTCCATCTCTTTGATGTTTCTTGGTACTGGCTTTTGCAGTACTTCTGCTACTTTGCTCTGGTCAATTGCTAGGCTAAGACCTGAGACTTTATGTCCTAGATCTAGTAGCTCTTGTTGGCCAATATTGCAGTTTTTAAGTGTAATTTTCAGATTTATGGGTGTGGATTTACTTAGCACTCTGTCTATGTATTGCACATGGTCTTCCCATGTCTCTGAGTATATAATGATTTCATCAATATATACTACCATCCAGCCTTCCAATATTTCTTCTTGAAATATGGTGTCCATAATGCGTTGGAAGTGATCTGGTGCATTTTTGATGCCAAATGGCATCCTGGTATACTCATATATGCCCATATGACATATTATTCTTAGTAATTTCATGGAGTTTGGTTTAACTCCATTCTGGTGGAAGCCTTTCATACAATCCATTTTGGTTATGTATTTGGCTTTTGCCACTTTGTCTAAGGCATGAGATATCCTGGGTAAATGGTACCCTTCAGCTTTGGTGTTTTTATTCAGAGCTCTGAAATCTCCACACAGTATAGACTTTCCATCATGCCAGGTGATCAGGACAGGAGTGGTAATTTCCACTATTTCATTTTATCCAATCTTTCTGATGACATCCATGTCCAGGAGTTCATTGATCTGCTTTTCAATGTCCTTCCTGGTTTCCAGACTTTCTGGGTATGAAGGTCTCCTGAGAATGGGTGGATAGGTTCTTTCCACATCCAGATATAGTTCTATATCATTGCCTCTAATACTGGCTAATGGTTCTTTGCCAATGGCAAATGCTGGTATAATCCTTCTCAGAATCTTCAGTAAGCTTAGTTTCTGTTTATTGGTGAGGGTAGTGCTAAACTGTCCCTCTCTGAACTCATTCAGTAGTTCCCAAAGAAGATTTTGAGAAGATATTTGGTATATATCAAGTGAAATTTTCTTTTCATTGTTGGTACCAATAGTAATGTGCCTGTTTTTACTATGGTAAATATCTATCCCATACATCCTGTGGTAATCTTTTCCTGGAAAAAACCCTTGGATGTGGGCATCATCAAGCACAACAAACTCTGGGTTAAGTCTGATGTTACCTTTGTAATGGGGTATAATTCTCTTTTTAATCATTTTCCCAATGGAAGTCATCTGCCCTGATGCACTCTTGAAGTTCTTTTCCTTGGTGGGAAAAAGCTTGTTTTCCCAGTTTGGTAAGTGGTTGTCCAGATAATCTCTGGCTACTATGGAGCAGTGTGCTCCACTGTCAATTATCAATGGATGTTGAGCATTGTCAATGCAAACAGTCATTTTTGTGGCTGTCCCATGTATGTATGCCATCCCTTTGGTTGGTGTAACCAGGAATGTTTGTGCATCTTGTGTGTGTTTGCACAGGTTTTTGTTGGAAGTGTCTTGTGGAATTCCTGCTTCCAACTGTATATCCTGGATTTCTAGTGTGTTTTCCTCTTTATATTTCCCTTGAAATTCTTCTCTTGGGTCTTGCTCTTCATCAGATTGTTCTCTGATGGCATCTCCCATAGAGCCTTAGTCAGAATCCTCTGTTGGGGATTTATCTTCTGGGACTTTCTCAATGGAATAGACTTTTTTCTTTGCCTTTGGACAGTTGTTGGCATAGTGGTCTGTTGAGCCACAATGGTGACAAGAATTTTTCTTCTTAGCCACTTCTTCCACTCCTTCTCTGGGTTTGTCTTTAAACTCCACCCTGAAATGTTGTTTCTCTTTTAAACCACTTCTTTTGTAAGGGGTGTATTTCCCTATATTAGGTTTTTTCCTTACATCTTTTAAGGTATTTGCAATGTCCTCCGGAGTACAATTGTGGTTGCATCTGCATTTTACTGCATGCTCTGGTTCTCCTGGCATTTGTGTCAGGAGTTTGTGATTCCTCATCTGAATATTCATTTGAGGATCAATGGCTTTGAATATTTTAGACTTTCTAAGACACCACTCATATGGATCTTTTTCCACAGAGTATTTTTCATTTTCAAACAACATGGTCATTTGTCATAACCAGGTACGATTACTGTAGTTCTGGGTGATTTGACTCTTGCACCATGGCCAGTTTCTTCTGCCATGTATTTCTTTCATTTCTGTGTACCAAATACTAGCATGTCCTTTAAATGCTGTATGAAGTCTAGCAGTAATCCAGTAGTCTGGTATGCTTGGTAAATCAATGAAGAGTCCCTTGATATAATCCATGAGCTCCATATTATCATATTCCCCATTTCCAGAGAATTTGGGCCAGCTTGAGGCCTCAGGAAGCTTTTTCAAGGCTTCCTTTTCAGAATAAGACATATCATCTCCATCCTGGTACTGTGATGGATATCTTGCCTTATTCTTCAACATGGCATTTGGTTTGATGTCATCTTGGTGATATGGATTATCCATAGCATGGCCTTGTGGTTGGGGCTTCATGCTATGGTAGACATTAAACAGTTTTTTTATGTCTTTATTCAGAAAATCCCTTTCCCTTTTTCTGTGGTTTGTTCTTCAAAGACTAGATTCAGTCTTTTGTTGGTTTCTTCAGAGGATTTCCTCAATTGAGCATGTCCTTCTTGAAGTTTTTAACAATTTTGTCCATGCAGTCTGTCAATAATTTTGTCCTCTAATGCCTTGCTTCAAGTTCTGACAACTGATTTTGAGTTTTCTCAGAAAATTGGGACATTTGTAGCCACAGTGCATCACTGTTTAGGTTACTCTCATGTGTGACAACATTATGTTCAAGCTGAGTGGGGGTGATATTTCTATTAAGGGGACTACTGATTCTAGAGCTAAATACTTCTGGTTCTTGTGCACTTCTTTCACCAAATCAAACAGCTTCTTGATAATTGGGTCTGACACTCTCTTCCTCTGGCTGAATATGGTCTTGTTTTTGCCCTTGTTCCCTTGTCTTCTCCTGGAAACATCCCGTGGTTGTGAAGAATTTTGACTCTTGGCCACTGATCTCTTGGTTTCTGAATGGTTTGAAGCCACTAGAGAGCTCATTTGGCCTTCTCCTTGTGAGCCTGAAGGAATCTGAGTATTCCCTGTCTGGTTCAGCTTTTCTTCTATAGCTTGGATAGTGGCTTGATTCTCCCTTATCCTGTTTGCCCTCACCTCCAGGAGTCGGAACTTCCCGGCAAGATTCCAACCTTTTGTGATTACCATAAGGTCTGTGAAGTCTATCTCTTTGAGACAAATCTTCTTGAAACTTGCTCCAAGTCCTGCCCAGTGGGATTCCAGGTTGAACCTCTTGCTGTCCATGCTCCATTGAAATAAATCTTTGAGGAGTTGGTGGAGCTGAAGAACTTGATCCATAACTTTCCAGTCCTCTGGTTTGAGGTTCCTGTTGAATTGGAAAGTGAATGGCAGGGTGGGTATGATTTCCCCCAGTGTCTTGCCATCCACCACTGTGTCCAAGCTGCCCTCTTCCAGGTCTTCAGGTTCTGGACAAGCCTTCTCTGTCCTCTGGTTGGTTCCTTTGGAAGCCAAGGTTTCTGAGGTGTACAGGTGACATCTCAGTGTTTACAAGCAGTCAAAAACTTTATGTTCTGAGGGTATTTACCTTTGACTGTGCCTTGTAAAAATTTGTTATCTGCTGATTTTGACAATTTACCTTTAGAGGTTACAACTGGGTTAATTATGGTAATCTTCCCTGTAAACATGGTTCAGGTTGGTTTACCTTGTATTGAAGCAGAGCTTTGTGGTTTTCTATTACTCTGAGTGGAAATGGGTGTCAACCTTTTTGCTGTAATCAGGCCTTCACTGTGCCTCTTTCCCTTGCCCTTGCTGCCCTCTGGTTCTGAGGGTGTCACTGGTGTGTTGGCCTGTGACTGGGTCTCAAGTGGTATGTAGTTTTCTTCCACTGGATCAAACAGGAAAAGAGGGCTTAATGTCAGTTAAGACTTCTTAAAATGCTGTTTGCACGTCTAATAATGGCCTCTGGGCTTGTTTATTACTACAATATGCCCTTGTATAGTGACAGTGTGATTTAATTAACAATTTTATGTCAGAAATATACCTTACAGATATCTGGTACACTGTTTGTATGCCAGTATCTCACAGATTATCTTGTAAGTAGCAAGTATGATCTGATGAAAAGTGGTATGTAAGGGGGTGATTGAATTAATAATACACCCAACCACGCCTCAACTGTTGGTTTTACAGTAAGAGGTGTCCTTATTTCAACTTAAAAAAGGACTTTATTAATGGCTTAAAGTGTTTTGATATGTAAAACACACCAAAAATAAGGGTTTTTTGTGGTGATTAAATCATAATCAACCATGCCACAATGTAATTAAAGAAGTTAAATAATGGTGGTATATGACATATACCACTGTAAAAATATAGATAAGATATATATTATATATATCTTTATGAAAGGATTACGCCTAAAAGGATAAAACAATTTGTTAGAATAAAGAAAGTAACAAAAAAACTCACTTATAAGGTCCAAAAAAATGTCAGGCTGAGTCTATGATAAAAGTGGATAATTGTATTTACAGGCTTTAACTATGACTGTTACACGGTAGAAATGGTAATAAAAAGATTTGTTTATTTTAATAAGGGTTTAAAATAAGATAATAAGGGCTTTACTATAATGATATAGTGGTGGTGAGCACTGCTGAAAGCCCTGAATGCAGTCTTACCAGTTGAATTACTATAATAAGAGCTACAATACTTAAATTTAAAGTATAGCCTGTTTATTATCTAATAGTATAACTGTTTTTGACAGTTTCACTACGTAGGAATTTAAGAGAAGGATGGGAATTCCTTTTCTGGCAGTCAAAAGGCCTACTTTTATCCTGAAATGGAGTGAAAAGACTGCTAGACCTTTTCATGTAGAGGAAGTGAAGATTTTTCATTCTCTAGGAAAAGCTTGTGGTTTTCAAAAGGCCTGTATAGCCTGTATTGGGCTCATATGTGGTTTTGAAACCACATCGTGGCAGTTTCAACCAATACAGGGTTGAAATTTTTATCTGGGGACCACATAGCCTTATTCTGATGTGTATGGTGCATAGAATGCTGTACAGAACCTGTATGGGACCCCAGTATTGAATGAACTATGAGGTATTGAATTCAAAATAAGCTTCTTTGTCTGTTTTATACCTCATAATCATAGTTATGGGAGATTATCCCATGCTAAAGCTGTATTGGCCAAACTGTGGGATTTTAACCTTAAAACAGCCATACCTTTGTCAGTTTTTGAGATATCAATCTCCAAATTAGTTCAGTGTGTATCCCTGTATGTTTTCAACACAATTTTACCTCATTTTATATGGTTATCATTGAAAATGCAAAGTTATGTCATGTCCAAGATTTTTGTACATATAGGTGGTTTTAGGCAAAAGCTGTATTGGGCTTGTTTGCCCTATAACCTTTGTTCTAGGTGAGATATGGGGAAATTAATGGCACCATAAGATACCCCTGATTGTTCTATTTCCAAAAAGACCCCCACTTTAGGTATCTCACACTAAAACTGTAGAAGTTAGAGGAGAGGTGAATATTTTATTCACCCTTATAGGCCCGAATTTGGCCCTAACTTCTGTAATTCTGGTTTCAGCTCAGTTTGGCTGGTATCATTGGATAGCCCTGACTTAGAGCTCCATTTTGAATACCCATTTTATGGGGTTACCCTCTTCCTCTGTATTTCAGATGAGAGGTGAAACTCAAGGTTTATGCTCAGCAACAATTTTGAGCAGGAATAACTTTGTTATTCTTTGTCCTATGATGATGGGACTTGTATATTTGGAAAGAGGTGAGTTTCCTCATTCTTTTGATACCTTTTGAGCTTATTTGGCTCAGCTTCATGTTTTGGTGGTATCTTGGCTGTACCTTTGATTTATGGTATTTGGTTGTCATGCTTGTGCTCTGGTTTTGAGTCACAGGCTTACAAGTTCTGTCCCAGTACCAAAATCATATTTCCACCCATCTACAACAATAATATAGCCGTAAGAGTATTAGGAGAGCTATTAAAAGCTTATTGAATCACTTCAGTGGATGTTTTAAACAGGCCCAAATCATTACTAAAAGTAGAACCACTATTCAATATGGATTGTTGCATGCAGGATCTCTTTATGTATAAGCATAAAAAATCACATCAGACATATGATTTTGTTCAATTTCTTTTTAAAATAAGTGAAATTTCTAATTGTATGAAATCAATACTTAAAAAACTGAAAAAATAGGTTGGAAAATGCAAATTCCTCTAGTGGCCTAGGGATCCCAACAAAACCCAATGATACCAGCTCTGATATTCAAGGTCTACCTCGTCACAAGAGGATAAAAACATTGAGAAACTCTAAATACAAAGGAGATGCACAATCAAAAACATTATCTGAAGCACATATTCAACTTCTTCTGCAGAAAAAGGCAAAAATGGCCTTATTTGAAATAAATTGGATGAATTAGAGCTACTTTCACATGAAAATATAATTTATAATGATCTCTCCTCAATGGCTCCTCAGAGAAAGTAGTTTATCAATCACAAAATCAAATAAATTCTTGATAAACTCAAGCTAAACTCTCCAGAAAGGAGGGAGAAATTATACTTTTTATGTTTTCTAGAAAAACACTAGCAATAATTTTTTTCATGTATTTTTCTGAGTCCAGATCCTTTTTAATTGGCTTTATTTTCTTTAACTCATATTTTTCTGATGATCTTAATTGAACTCAGTTTTTGTTTTTATTTCATAAATTTATTGTATTATTCATCATTGCAAAATGGAAAAAAAAATTCTGCAGATTTTGTGACACTCAGATAAGATACAATCTTTTTATTTCAACTTTGATATATTTAAATTTTTTATTAATCAAAATCCAAATTCTAGCAGTAAAAACCACCATAAAAGCTCATTTTACAAGCCTTTACATTCCCATAAGCTCTGAATAATATCCTTACAACACATATGATGAGCTCCCAAGCCTTGTAGTTCCCTGAATCATTTTGATCCTGGAGCAAAGTCAATCAATTTAATATGTGTCTATGAAAATCTTGATAATATTACTTAATCAAGAGTACTATGACTTTTCTTATTAAATATAATAAGTAAGCTTATTATAACCACAAATAAACAATTGCTCAATTATTTACTTCTTTTACTTATTACACACTACTAGTGATTATAACAGTAAGAAGTAATTGTCTACTAGAATGAATTACAAGATGTATTAATAATAAAACTTCTCATCAAGAAATTATAAAGTTCTTTTAATGTATAATCATCTTTTTCAAGAATAATTATAAAGATAATTATTGAAGAAAACTATTACTAGAGAAAGACTATAAGAATAAAGTTGAAACACTCACTAATACTCCAATAATACCTTTGAAGTAATTAGTAGAGTGATTTTACAGATTACCTGTTGATTTAAAGGATCAAGATTTAGTTATAGAAGTAATAAAACCATATAAAAGTTAAAAACTATGTTAAATAGTTTATCTGTATGATTTAATGTCTTTCTGATTAATTTGAAAGATTTAAAACATGTAAGATAAGTTCTAACTAATACTTACTTGTTGTTAATAAGGATTTGTTTAAATTACAAGATGATTTGGTAAACACAAAGAGGAGGCCTCTTTTAAGTCAGAAACAATTCACAGAGATGTGGCAGGAAGCAAGATAAGAAAAATTGGGTAAGAAACCAGCTATAATATTTTTATTATTTATTACATCACTTTTTTTCACATAAGATTATCATCATTACTTAATTAAGTCATTTTACATGACTACCAACCCATTTATGGTTAAGAAATAAAGTAGTAACAACTGTCAATATTTTTTCATTCCAAAATAAAAATTCATTTCTCAAAGCTATGAATGTTATTGTAAATTTCATTTCCAATTGTATTTTCTGTGAATTTTTGAAGATGTAGTGTTTCCCATGCAATCATTTAAAATGGCCTTTAAGTAAAACTTTTAATTTGAATTTTGAAGTTTTGCCTATTTTTGGTTTTTATATGAACTATTCCTCCATACATTGGTACTGAAAGCTTCAGAGAGATTTGTTAAGAATTTTATTTTTAATGAATTTTTGAAGTTTTTACCTTATTTCTATGGAGAAAAGCAAATAGCACAGTAATAGCTGGTTTCCATGAGGTAAACTCCTGGATACTAGTACCAAAAAGGTCTTAATTAATATTTTAGTGTTTATCAATTGAAAATCATTAGCAATTGAAATGGTTATAGGAGTCAGAGATGCTCATTACCTCCTTGTTGCATCAAATTAGCAGCGTGTTTGCTATTTTCTCATGATTTAACAAGACTTTAATTTGGTAAACAGGTTCCCAAAGTTTTTAGCAGACCAATTGGTCCAAGATCAGCAATGGTTCAAAGTATTAAAGTTTTTGGAGATTTTCACTCCACAGAGGCCTTAGAAGCTGGTTGCAATTGCTCTCTTTGATATATTTTGTCCCCCTTAGCTATTTTCACATTAAAAATAGTAATTCAGGCTTCAAGACTGACATCCACTATTGGTGTATCAAAGCTTTATGCAAAAATTCAGTAATACTAAGTGCTAAAATCATTCATAACACAATTATTAGTGTATATGGAACATGGGATTTCTCACATTCCCATTATTTTGGCATGAAATTGGGAAAAACAAAAAAATCACAGTTCTTTGATGTGGTGTTGAAGTATTTTCCATATTACCACCTCATAGAGTTAATTTAAGCTTATTCACTCTATGGGGTTACCCTCACCAGGGGGATTTCATTTGGACCTGCCTGTAAGTCTTTTACAAGGATTTTGGCTAAATTCTTCATATTAACTCAGAGTTAACTCATATAATATCTACATTTGTATCTCAAAGTTAACTCATCATTACCTTCAGTCATATCTCCCCATTTATCTCCAAATGAATCCATTCTTCACTTTGTTCACATCTCAGTAGATTTCTTACACATTATCACTGGGGTGATGAGGGCATGTTTCTCCTAGAATTAGAAAGTAATACTGTCAGATATCTTGAATCTAACTTTAAACTGTGGAAATTAGATCTTTATACTAATTATCACTTTGTCTCAACTCTTAATTTCATTCTCTCTCAGCCTGTATCTCAATGACAACCCCACATTGACCAAAGCCACTTCATTTCACTATATTAATGTTTTCACATCTATGTGTGGTATTCACAAGCTTATAATATCCTATCTATCATTTAATTATACATAATAATATCAAAGGTAATTTGGTAAATTTTCTTTTCCAGAAAAAAAGAATCTAACCAAATAACTTCCCATTAATTCAGCTGTTGGATAGAGCTGATAATGTTTTTTCTTCACTTAACAGAGCTTTAAGCAACAATTATATAAGTTAATTGATTACTATTATCCAAATTATTAGATAGATAAAAGACACCTTTTATATGTCAATTTCAATTTGGATCTTGGTTCTATTAAATTCTCCTTTTTCTATTTTGAATTTGTATAGATATTCATTTGAATTGATTCCCCAGTTAAAATTGATTTTTAAATATATAAGTTAATTTCATTCACACCTTTTCACAAGCTATTTGTTTAAATTGATACCATATCAAAATATTACAAATATTCCCCTTTTTTAATTTCTGTGTCTTATATTTTTTTGGAAATTAGGTTTTATAATCAAAAAAGATGAAAATTTGAGCTCAGGAGAACCTCTGTAACCTTTAAGTGTCCACTTCCTTTTTAATTCTTGTTAATACTTATTATGCATAGTATATATCTTTCAATAATAAATGTAATGGGCTTAAATAAGTTCAATGAGTTTTTCAAGCTATTATAAGTCAATAACTTGATTATACATAGAAACCAGCTGAAGTAATGGGAGCTATTTTCCAGTATCAATGAAGCTGATAAGCATTGTATTATGATGAATTAACAAAACATTAACTTTACTTTTACTGTAAAAGAGTCTTTCCACGCTTTTGGACTGATTGAAGGAAATGTGGAAATTAATTTTCATGCTCTTTTTAAAACAAATTCCAATAGCACTGACATCAAAAGACTGAAATGTAAGCTTTTAATTGATAAATTTGTAGCTTTAAAGTAGCTTCTTCATTTATATTCTTTCAACTTCAGTTTGTAATTCTTCTGTTTTGAATAATTTTAGTTATTTCAGTGATAAAAACATTTATTTAAAGGATTTAGGATTGGATTTTTGTTTCATTTAATCAAAAAAATATATAATTAGTGTCTTAAATGAAGAAATGAATGAAATTTAAATTAAATAATCATTCTTTAAGGGCTTATCCCTTCAATATTTATAGTATTCCACTTTTTGAAATCTTTGGAATGGATTTTTGCATATGATATCTTTCATTTGAATTGAGTTGTGGAAAGAAAAAAACTATATATAAATATTGAGCTTTACTGTTTATTTTTTTACTTGTGCTAATCATGTTTTGTTGTTTTATATTTTCAATAATACTACATATAAATATGTAATATATAGGAGGAGATACATAGTAATAATTTGAATCTTTTATTCAAAAGGTATCAATTATGGATTGATTTTATTCAATGCAATGGGAACAAGTGTAAATTATGCAAAAAAATTCATTCTCTTACAGGAGTCCTTACTCATATTTTCATTTCAACTTATCAGTAACTTCAGAACTATCTCCATGTGTATCCCCAAACTATCTTAGAGCTTAACTGAAAATGATCCATATTTAAGATACCATATTAAGCTAGGAAAAAGACTTACAAATACCTCAGTATCAATCCAAAAATCAGCTTTCTATTGAATGAGCTGTGAGGAGTAAGACTATGTGGAAGAAGAGTAATAAATTCAACTTGAAAACAAGAATAATCATATTAGGTACCTTTCTTTCCAATCAAAGTGTTTCTTTTCATAAATTAATTCTTTTACCTAGCCCTATGCAAGTGTCATTAGAAAACTAAATACATGCTGGTACTCTTTCTGGTTCAACAAGATGAGAGTATTTAAGCTTCTTATTTAAAATGGGCAATACTATAGTTTTTTTTTGAAATATATAGATATGTTCAATTATACTACTAGTATGAAAAAATTCTGTGGTGGTACTTCATCATTTTTTGAAAAGGAACGAATCCATTTGGGAATAATAGAAATACATATAGTGAAAATAAATTATAATCAAGTAAAATTATATGTCTTTGGATAAGAAAATGGAAGACTCAGCTTCAAAGCCAACAGGATAAATAGAAGAAAGAAGTATCCCAATTTATTTCAACAGAGGGATTTGCATAGCATAAAACATTCTCACAAGCATATAAGACCAAAATATACCAAGAAATCATGCAATTAAAAAAAGTGGAATTTAGTGAAAGAATACCCAGTAAAATAACTATATGAATTCCCAGGAGATGTATATTGCAATGGAATACATATTTCACAAAAAAGGGTTATTTATTAGTTCAACCCTTACCCTAAAATTTGAACTTTGAATAAAACAGACCAAATACTTATAGATAGATCATATTTTTAAATTATGGAAATTAGAATTGATTCACTTTAAAAAAGATAAGAATCATGGAGCTCACATAGTCCAATGACTATTCATTTTCAGTTTAACCAGGAACCAGATACTCACAAAATAACAAATCATTAAAAGCTAAATAAATATTGTTCACATTTAAGATGAAAAGGGTAATCAAACTGACATATATTAATCATAAAGTAAAACCATATAATTACTATTTTTTCTCCTAATTAGTAAATCATGTGATACCTCAAAAGATTGGTTGAAATATGGAGAGAATATTATGCTTTGGCACGAAGACAAAGTATTCAATTAATAAAATGGGTCAGTACCTGAATCATTCAAATAAAATCTACTTTGAAGGTCTCAATGTGGGCAAAAACATATGTATAGATGCTCCTTGTTCCCCATTCCCCCCCCCATAATTACAACTCAGAATTTTATGTTAAAGATAAATCCATCCTTTTTATACTAGGAAATTGTTGAATTATACAAAATTTACAGTAGTGAGGCTCAGTATTTTCAATTCTGTTTATTATCTCATCATTAAACTATATTCAAAATATCACCAAAACAAATGAATATCAATCAATAACCCTACCATTAAGATATGATTATTTGAGAGATAATATTGTGATGAATCTTTTTAACCATCTTTTATGTGGGAATTCTTGATTAATAATAAAACCATCTTGTTAAAATTGAAATTATTAGTAGTATTGATGATAATTTGTAAAATTTAATCTTTGTATAATTCCATCTTAAAATGAAAAAAATTATTTTTTTGTTAAAAAAATCCATACAAAAATAAAGAAAGAGTTGGTAGTATTTTTTGAATTATATTATTAAATACCATATCATTATTAATTTGTATTGATTTTTTCTTATACTTTTCTTTGGAAAAACCTTATAAAAACAATGTAATAAAACTAAATTTGTTTAATAATTAAATAAACATTGAAAATTCAAATCTTTCAATTTCAATTTGATATTAGAACAATATATTTCTTGATATTTTCTTATTTATAGAAGGAAAATAATATACAATGGATAATAAATGTTGATTTAAAAGACTTTTAACTTATATTATTTTAATTTACAAACACATACGGTAATGAGTGAAGATGGCACTGATCCTCTGATTGATTGTAGCTGAAAACCAGCTGATCACCATCATGATCCGCCATTGGAATGATCTTTTGAAACTTGGTAGTATTTCAAAAGTATTGTCAATATGAAAAGAAAATGTGACTAAGATGCAAATAAAAAAGGGCATTAAGTGAGCCATCACTTTCTTCAAACTATTAAATGAGTGGTATTCTTATGCATTAGTGTACACTTTAACGTCTACTGTTTTCTGCATTTGAAGAGCAAACACAAAACCTGATTTCATATCTTGATGGATACCTTCAAGAGTCTTGCTTGCCACATTAATCAACGCCCCGGCCAATTAAAGCTGGCTGGCAGGTGGTTGAAAGAAATTTACAACATCCTTGACATATCCTTGATGATAAATGATTTCCATATTCTTCATTGTAAGTATAAGTGCATTATCTGCTCGTTCTTTGAGAGGCTTATGCTCAAGCAGAAGATAAAAAAAATGTATCATCAGTGGTAAGGAAGTTGTGATGATCTTGCAAAGCGCTTTTCTCCTTGAGTTATGATTGAGATTGATGTGAGGCTTGTAAGGTTTTAGACTGCCTTTCTTTCCCTTGAAGGATTTGAGGGTGCTAGCTGTTTTTGGTTGTGCAATCAGAAACTTGAAATCCTACCAAACTGAGGCCAAGCTCCTTATTATTGGTCTGCTGTAGTGCATTGGCTGAAAATCCATCAAAAACCAATTAAATAATATCATCCGCTGATTGATCGTCAGAGATGGACAATTTGCCTGACCGAAGGGTAAAAGAACCCCTTTTTAATTTGGTTTGAATATTCATCATAATAGCATCTCGAGGTAAATCAATATCCAAGGATGTCGCTTCTTTTTCATCCCATTCAATAGCCTCATAAAGCTTTCTCTTATCTTCTTCATTCAATGCGCTGTCTTATTGAAAGCTGGGATCCTCTTGATCAGAAGGGCCTTTGCTGCCACCCCAAATCCAGCCTAGCCAACTAGTGCTTTTTGCATCGTTGGAGTTATTAATATGTAAGCCTTTTTTCCAAATCATCCAATGAAGTCTAGTCAAAGTTATAAAATTGGCCTGTCAATGTGATAATATTTTGAAAGCGACTAATATTAAATACTAACGTAATCTAGAGCAAGTGTGCCAAGTTGCGCTGCTTGAAATAGGCTAATGTAAAGTTTGTGATCATCTCTTTGCTGACAAAAACAATCCCACGTCCACTTGTAAGCTCATTGATGAACTTCATGCTTAGTCGCAGCAATGGCAAATGACCACAACACTTGTGCCTTGTTTTTAGTAACAGATGGATCTCCTGGGTGAAATCTAAGAAACTCTTGGTGTCTGTTGTAAAAATGAAACAGATATAAACATGATAATGTGTCTTGGTATTAGTCTGCATCAATTAGAAATGCTAGTTCACTCAAATTAAGCTGATAGTTAATCTTGGCCAAATCTTTTGTTGGATGCTTGCATAGGACTAATTTTCCTCCTCCACTGACAGGCTTCAGGATATATTGATGATCAGGCAGCATGCTAGCTTTGGAATCAGAGTTTTTGAATCAGGATATCATCTTGGTGAAATGTTTTTAAAATTGTTCTGGGGCAAGATGAGAAAGGGAAATTGAATTGGTGTTAAAATAAATTGCTAGCGAATCTAGTAATGTTGATTTATGGATGCCAGCCTTTGATCCAACAATGAAAGATTTGCAAAAATTCTCATCTGTTGAAACCGCAGAGAGCTCAGCCAAGGTTAGGCCAATCAAAAAAGGGTGGCCTGGCACTGATATTTTGTCCTCATAACAAACATGAACATTTTTGATTCGTAGTTTAAGATTGTCAAGAATCTTTTTGGTCATGACAGCCACAAACGATTCATTCTTTTCAGCTTCTTCAGTACTTGTGTTCCCTGGGGTACCTGCAGTGGAAGAAAGGAGTAATTTGGAATTCTTGAGCTTTTCCATCTTGGTAGCCTTTTGACGCCTTTCATCATCTTCTGGGTCAAATTTGTTCTTGCTGGATGGTATGGCCAGTAAGTAAATATTATAAATAGCTGCTTTGACAGGTTGACTCTAAATAAAAGCCAGTCAGATAAGACAAGTTCAACAGAGACAATGTTCATCAAATTACATACACCAAGGGCAGTCCATCTGCCAGTCAAATGAATTTTAAGAGGGTAAGTGACATAGAAATAAGGCTATAATGTGGGAGAAAAAAACCAGATTGATGGGGACTTACGGAACTGTTAGCACCAAGCTTCCTATTGAGCCTTCAACAACATCTATTGGCAACCAAAACTTATCCAATGTGCCCCTTTTTAGCTTTAAATTCCTACATAAAAATATTGACACTATTACTAATGCAAGGTCTTTGGCAGGCTGAACATAAGTTGATTGAGCATTCAGATAGGAGACTAACTTCAATTTAATATCGCAGCCCCATATCCCGACATTTGGCTGGTTAGGATTGAAATTTGCTATGTATGTTGATAAAATTTGATTAAGAACGTAATTCCAAGGATAGCATGGATGGGTTAATTTTACGTTGATTATAAATACCATTCTCAAAAAAGCTAAGGGTACCTACCAATGATACCACACTTTCAAGCACCATGTCAAACAAATGCTATGAAACCAAGTTCACAATTGGTTGGGCCCTTGTGCAAAACAGCTCTGGAATCCAGAAAATGGGACAATTCCTCAAAAACGAGGATAAATTTTTTGGTTGAAGTTGAGCAGTGAAGCTGAGTGTGGATGACGGAAAGCTCAAATCACCAATGACGTCAGCTTGTCGACATCCACAGCTTCGCAGTATAGCCCCTGGGGTGACCAAGCCAAACACTCTGCAACCAATTCATTCATTATCAAACTAGTTTTTATATGATGCCATTAACACACTGAATTTTCTATTGATCAAGCCGCTCTAAATGGTGAATCATTACCTGCAGGTGAAAAATTTGGTTATTAATGCTTCTCCGGTTCTACCTGCAAACAGAGTGAAGCCAAAGGTGTCATAATTGCTACAGGTATGCCTTTTAAATTAACTTAGTCACTGAATTATCCTTCTAACTGCTTGTTCTAGGTGAAAATGTTGAAAATTACGATCAAGACCAAGTAGATCAGCAATGTGTCACTCCTAGTCCAACAGACGCCACACCGCCACTGTTGGAAAATTGACCGATCAAGATTGACATGCGCAGATCACTGCGCATAATCAAACATTTCACCATTTATAATCAGCAACCATCACTCTGAATCAAGCACATCATTCCTGCCTTCCTTCTTCTCTTTCTTCGTCTCTCCTTCCCTTTCTTCATTCTCCCTCTCTTTCTGCGTCTTTCCTTTTCTATAACATTACTATCTTTTTCTCTTTCATTCGTAACTCTAAATTCTTAATATTTACTTTTCTTAAATCATCAAGTTTATCCTGCTTGATTCAGGTATTGTTGTCTCATAAAAACTAATTGTCTAAGCCATCTCAAAGATTGACTAATTCGCTGTTGTTTAAGCAGATTATATTCTATTGTGCCCACTGCTTAGGTACAATCTCTCCTTTTATACTAATCTACTGCTACCTTCATTAATGCAATGTTATTGCTTAGTTTTGACCTCTAACAGAAAACACATTGTGTGGTAGAGCTGCAGCGCTTGTTGGTGCTGATGACAATTCTTCTGGTCAATTTCAAATGATTTTTGCTCAAATTGGTATGTTTGGCTTAGTATCTATTGGAATATTCATTGTCAATTGTCAGTACTTTCTCTTAAGGCTTATGATTAATTGAAACTTAAGACTTTTTTTTTGGAAGAGGTCTTTGTCATGTCTTCTGGCTACAGGCTCTAGTATTGGTGTGGAATAAATAAACTTACTTGTACTCTTGAATTGTAGTATTACAATTGCTATTCCTATTGTCTTATTTGTTACCCTAGCTGTTGGTGCACAGCAACTAGCCAAGTATGAATCTATAGTCATCCAAATCACCACTATTGAGGAACTTGCTGGCGTCACATGTATATTCTCCCAAAAGACAGGAACAATGACTACTGATGTTGTTGTTGCTAAAAAAAGGAAGTAGGCATGGATAATTTAGATCAATTATCAAGTTGAATTATCAAAGCATACTAAAAGATCTTCATGAGATTGAGAAAGGGTATGATCTTGTTGAAGTGAATGTTGAGAGGTTTCAGTGGATTGATGTCGTTATTGTAAGGGTTGAGATTTTTTAGAATGATTTTGAGGTATTGTACAAGACATGAGAGCTTTCTGCAGCATTAATTGAAAGTGTTCAATTTCACCGGTATGGTTACTAAACATGTGTTGCATTGAAGTAGCTAATTGAGTGTAAGCTGCACAAGCAGATGACATTTTGGTTTGTTCTTCAGCTGACATTGGTCTTGAGGATGATTGAGAATTGGTTGAAATGGTCATACCCTCTTCTAAACAACATTTATGATAGTTGACTCATGATAGTAACTGTTGCATTGCATGATAATGAAGTTTCATGCTAACAATAACAGATTCATCAATCTCTGAGGGTTTTGAGGTGTTGGATGGCATTTGAGATTGAGATTTATTTTGAATGATTTGATATTGATGGTGTGATGATTGTTGAGATGGTTGTTGTTGATGAAGTTGTTTTTGAATTGATAGTGATAGAACTTGTTGTTGTTGTTGATGATGATGATGATTAATGGCTTGTTATTGAGCTTGATTTTGTTGAAGATTATTATTAGGATGAATGGGAGGTTGCTGATGAAGGATTAGAAGAAATAGTTTGAATATGAGAAGAAGGACGAGGATGAGAATTGAGTACATCGGCAATGACAAAGGGAGAATGATCCATTTAATATGAATTGAGAGTACCATCCCAAGGTCTTCCGCATCTTGAGAGATGAAGGTTAGATGCAAAAGAAAGCGGGATTTGATTTTGTAGACAAACGGCTTGTAAAATGTCAAGTTGAGTAGATGAGGAGTATGAAAGTGCTCAAGCCATGGTAGGAGAGCCAGGAAAAGGCAAGCTGAGTAAACGTTGAGGAACCATTGATGAATAATAAAAAGGTGATTAAGATAAGAGGAGTTATGAGAAAGCCAAAAGGTGATGGGAGGGTGTGGTAGTAAGGTTTATCAAGTTAATTGAGAGATAAGATGAAATAAATTTTGAGGTTGATGGTTTGATTGAGGATCAATTAAAATGACTTGATGAGATGGATGGTTATGAATCAAATTGAGAGTGATGAAGACAAAAACTATGAATGAAATGAATGTGCTTCAAGTGGGTAAGGGGCTATGGATCAATAAGGAGAATTTTCAAGATGGAGAAAGTAAGGGAGGGGGTGAAATCGGTAGTAGGGCAAATCTTGGTCGATTGGGTTGATGGGTGATAAAAAGGGATGAAGTTTGAGATAATTGTGGAAATAGTAAGGTAGAGGAAAAAGAAAGAAAGAGGGAGAAAGAGATTAACTTTTTGTTTTTTTGTTTGAAGTTTTGAAAAAAAAGGCCAAAATTAAAACAAAAAAATGAAGAAAAAGATAAAAATTAATTTAAATTAGAAGAAATGAAGTTAGTATTGTATTGATTAAGAAAAAAAGGCAGATAATGATAAAATCTAATTTGATGAGATGAGAATGAATAGGAATTGGTATAACTTACTAAACGTTTTTAAGATTAAATTATTATCAAGTTAAAAGGATGAAGGAAAAAGTTTGCTTGAGTGAGTTAAGAAGAAATTATAAAAAGGATGGATGGTTGGTTAGCAAGGGACAAAGAAACAATGTCAATTTTTTGAGAAAAGATAAAATGACAAGTTGTCCAATACTTTACTGAGACCAGCAGCTCGAAAGACTTCAGCACCTACTTTACAATAAAGTACTTCTGTATGCTCATTTGATAATCAACCTAGTCTAGAAGCACTAATTGTAGCAATTAATTTACATCAATTGGCTGGACATGTAGAAAAATTAAAAATACAAGAGCTACGGTTGGGCTGAGGAGTGAGTTGATTGGATGAATGAATAAAGATTGATTAGTAAATAAAAAAGACACTATGCATTTGAAGAATCAAATGACAAACTTGTTGGAGAAACCTTGAGATAAGGAGTTTTGATTGATAGGTTGATTTGTTTGAAGGGTGTGTTGAATTTGAGGATTTAAAAAACTTAGAGCAGAAGGAGGGACTAAAAAACCAAAAAAAAATTCATGATAAAAAGTAGGATTATGAATTTAATTATAATTTGAAGTTAATAATTTTTTAAATTGTTGATGAGTTAGAAAGAGGCTTTATTAAATGAAGAAAATAAAATAATAAAATTTGAAGATTTAGTTAGAGGTAGAAGCAAGTCAGTTGATAATAGAAGAATGATTATCAACAGTAAAGTTTATAATCTTTCCTTCTTATAGATTTTTAAAAATATTATATGATTTTTGTGAAATTTGCAAGGACATAGATAATTGAGTAAAGGAATTACTACTACTACCTTCAGGATATAATGTAAAGTGTCTTGTATGTTTAGCTTTCCAAACCATTTGTACTATACCTTGCTCTTTACCAGTTAGATTGATGTTTGTAGAGTAGTCAGGAAAAACAAAGAACTCATTAAAAAAATCAAAATGAGAGAAAATAAAACTACCATCTAATTTGGAAATAGGTATAGATAAAAAATAAGCATAGTCAGGACAATCAGTTTTATCAACATGAGGAAAATCAGAAAAATTATCAAAAGTAAAAATTAATTGATTGGCAAATGAAGTGGAATTGAAATAAGCAAAATCTAATGCATCAAAACTAGTAATTTTAAATTCTTGCATTTTATTACAATCATTTTGAAAAAGTCTTGAGGAAAGCTTTTGAAATAAATTTTTGAGTATAGTCTGAATTTTATAAAGTTGTAATGTTAATGTATTATAAGTGTCCAAGTTTTTAGAAATAGTAGTGGAATTAATATATTTTCCAATAGTGAAATCTCCAAGCCTAGGAGGTCTTCATCCAATAGCATACATAGTGCCTGAAATTTTATTTCCTGATTCTTGGAGTTTATTTAAAAAACATTTATAGTGAAACAAAAAGATAGATAAAAAATTAATTTCATTCTTTTCAGATTTATTGAGCTTTGTGAAAGGTATAAATTTTACTATTTCAAAAGTTTTGAAAGAAGAATATGAGGAATGATTATCATTCAAAATTGTAAAACCAAAATCTAAAGAAAAATAGTTTTCTTGAATTTATTTTCTATAAAGAGGAGTTTTGGCTAAAAAGATAGGTCTTAGAATTTTTCTACTGTTATCATTAAGAGGAATGGGATTGAAGTAATAATCATGTAAAAATTTACATTTTCTAAGATAAGGGATTTGTAAATCAATGCCTAATTTTTGTGTTTCTTTCTGGTGGGAGTGATGACAATATCTTTGAGAGTCAGAAATAATAGCCTTTCTATTTTGCATTCTAGAGGATTTTTGTTTTAACTTTCTAGGCATGATGGTAGAAATTGAAAACTAAAAGGAATAATTAAAAGAAAAGATTTTTTCAAAAAAATAACTGAATAACATTAGCCCCATTATACAATCAGTTTAGCCACTCTTTTACATACTCCCATACATTCAGTTTTTGTAAAAAAATCATTTAATTTGATTATTTGATAAAAGAGTAATAGATGAAATCATTAGATAGTTGGAAAAAGTTAATTAAGAGTATAGAATTAAAAAAAGCTATGATTCCGGTTAGTATGAGATTTGATAGATAAGTTTGAGAATTAAAATAGAAAAATCATTTCCAAAAAAATCAAAGTAATTCAACTAATTTCAAATGAAATCAAAAAGAAACCTGAGTGATAAAGTGTGAATTATTGAATTTGAAATAATTAGTGTGACAGATTAATTTAATTTACTTAATTTGAAATTGAATTGAATGAATTAATTTAATGAGATTTGAAATAGAATTGAATTAATTAGTTAAATTTCAAATGGAATTAATGAATTAATTTCATTGAATAAATTAATTGATTTAATTAATTAATTAATTGAAATGAATCAATTAATTCATTTCAATGAATCAATCAGTTAATTCAATTAATAAATTAATTTCATTTAATCAATTAATTCATTTCAATGAATCAATCAATTAATTAATTTCATTGAATCAATTAGTTAATTAATTAATTTCAATGAATCAATTAATGAATTTAATTAATTAATTCATTTCAATGAATCAATTAATTAATTAAATTTATTCATTGAGAATAAAATTTATTTAATTGGAAATGAAATTTAACTATTGAAAATGAAATGTAATTAATTGAAAAAAATGATTTGGGTATGTCAAAAGCAAATTTTCTAAATTGATGTAATTGATAATTACAATTGAAACTAAATCAAAATGAATTCATTTGAATTATTGAAAGTGAATTCATTAAATTTATTAATTGAAAAAATAAATGAATTGATTATGTTAAATGCTAAATTGATGAATTTGAGTTTGTAAGGTTTGACTATGAAACAATAAGTAAAAATTACTAATTTTTTACTTATTGTACTCTGAATGTCCTTATAATTGAAATAAATGAGATTAAAATAATAATAATAATAAAGAAATATTATTATTATGGCGTAAAAATATTATATTGTTAAATAAATATAATAATATAATTAATATTATATGAAATTATAATATTATAAATAATATATTAATATAAAATAATTAATATATTATAAAGCTCTTTATTATTGTTACCAACAAATAATAAAGGCGTAAAAAACTGTTTTTTATAAATAAAAAACAATTAATAACAATAATATTACTAATATTAAAGTTATATATTAATATAAATACTATTTATATTAATTAAGAATTATTAAGAGTAATAATAAGAGAGAAATTATTATAATAAGATGAAATAACCTACTTTTAACACTTAAAATAATAATTTTGAGATATTTTACGCCAAAAGAATATAATACAACTTTTTCAAATTGTATTTACAATAAAAAATAAAGAAAATTACTAAATTTCTTGATTTTACGTGGAAATGAGTTTTTTAGAGAGATTTTTAACAAAAACAATTAAATAAATGATTTAATCACGTCAAAATAGATGATTATAGCAAGGTGGTCTTTGGTCTTTAATAATATAACAGTTTTATATATAAAGAATAAAGAAATTACCTTTGATTTAATTGATTTAATGTTTTTGATGCGTCTGAGGGGAAAACAGAGTAAAAAGAGCTCTATTTATAGTAAATACCTCCCTCCTAGAGTCCAACAGGCTTCTAGTAGACGTGTGCTGATAATATCCACTGGAATTGATCAATATTTTAAGGTTTGAGGGTGATTACATCATGATCAAACCATATTACATCATTATTACACCATTATTTAGAGTTATCACTATAACTCTAAGTGTGATGACATCAGAGGCTTGGCAGAACCCCAAATTTCGTGGATTTTATTAGTTTTAATCATAAACTAATAGTATTCACCAATTTTATCACTATTAAGACTGTTAAACTTAATTTAAGGTTACAGTATGTGATCATAACAGCTCAATTTAAGCTCAAGCTTTGATCCTCAATAACTTTTAAGGTTTTCACGCTACAGCAATTCAGAGAGTGAATTCTGATAGCCTGACATAACCTTATTATGCTGCCAAGAGCTTTTCATTACATCATCAAAACTCTAATTTTGATGATTTTTCTTGTAACTCATCTTTTCTGTCGAAATTCAATATTTTAAACTTCAAACCTTGATTTCAGGGGGTTATACCCTGAATTTAATAATAAAAATTACATCATTCTTCACGAATGAGCTAGGAGAATCCAACTGTATACTTCTTTTTAAGTTTGGACTACTTTCACAACAAAGTGGTCAACAGCTCTGTTGATTTTTATCAATATTTCCTCATAAGTCTTAACCTTGTTTATAATTTGCAAAGTAAAGTTCATATCTGTGTTCTTACAGTAATTACGTGGTAACTTTATTTTTGGTTCATCATTCTAGCATGTATAGTTTAGAAGATATTAGCTATGATCACTGAATATATGCGTTGACCAAAAAAGTGCATATATTCAGGATAATTCCTTAAGTATTGATTTTGGGAATTAGCTTATTAATTGTTTTATATGTGGATTTTTGTGGGGAATCCACTGGTACAATTTATTTCACATGTTGTTTCATTAGTTTCTGAGATAAATAAGGTTTTATGATTTTTATAAGGTATTATACCTTATAATTCTTTAAATATTGACTTTACAGATATGCCATAAAAGTGGTATATGTGTATTTTTCCATGGGGAATCCAATGGTATAATTTGTTTTACATGTTGATTCATTGGTTTTGGAGTTAAACCAATTTTAGTACCAATTTATCGTATTTTTTGTATATTTGAGTAATTATTTTGAATGTATAATTATTCTAATTAATTTTAATATAATTATATTAAAGGTATAATTATTCTGAGTATTTTTTGTGACCTTATTGGGTATGTGGTCATATCTCAAAGGCTCACATTCCCTACCACCAAAAAAGATTGTACCACAATCTGATATATGTGATTAGGGTATCATCCACTGTCCTACCTCTTCAATAGACTTTTGTTAGTCTTGAAGCTCAATAATGCTTAACTTTTTATTTTTCAGGTTTTCTTTCATGTCTGAACCTTCTTAGTAATTTATCAGCATTTGTTATATCTTTCTCAAGTAGCCATTCATCTTCTTGAGTTGAATTTCTATACCTTACAAGGTATTCCCTTTCTTTTTTGTTTCTTGTCCTTCTTTCTTTAAGGACTTTTGCTATTCTCTTTTCCTCTCCTTCCTCCAAGGGGGGAATTTCAAGTGGGGGTTTATTTCTTAGTGGAAATAATTCCTTGTCACTTGAACTGTAAGGTTTTATCAGACTTACAGGGAAAGTTGGGTGTTTGTTCATTAGTTCACCTGTGAGTTCTAATTGCACAGCATTGGGTCCATGAAGTGCTTTTATCATAAATGGTCCTGCAAAGGAATCTTTCAATGTCTTTGGGCCTTTTATGTTATTGAAATTAAGGGTTGATACTAAAACCAAGTCCCCTATTTTGAAATCAGGTGGTTTATGACTTTTATCCCATCTTTCTTTTGCATATTTAAAAGAATCTTGCATGCATCTGTTTGCATGGTGTCTTGCTTTGTCAAGCATTATCTTGAAGCTGCTTGCTGTTGGATGTATATCCACTAAGTCCTTTTTGAGGGTATCATAAGGAAGTCTTGGATTCCAACCTTTCTCTAGCATTGCTGGTGTTTTGCCAGTAGAAGAATGGATTTATGTCTTATATGCCAGTTCAAGTGCTGGTATTAGTGTACACCAATCATGGGTAAAACCATCAGAATCTTTGAATTCTAGCCCATAAGCACAGAATCTTCTGATCATATCCTCTAGGGTCTGTATCATTCTTTCTGCTAGACCATCAGTTTGAGGATGATAAGCTGTTGAGAATGATAATTTTGTCCCAAACAAGTTATGGAGATTTGTCCATAATGCTGAAGTGAACTTTGGGTCTCTATCACTTATAATATTTTGGAATAAGCCTGTGTGGCTAATGACTTTATTCCATATCATTATGGCTGTATCCATAGCTGTGTCATCTTTATGACATGGTAAGAACATGGGAGTTTTACTGTACCTGTCAACTAATACTAGGCATGCATTATAACTCCTGTCTCCTCCTGGAGGTAAAGCTGTTACCCAATCCATATGAACTATTTCCCATGGGGATTTTGGTTCTTGGATTTGGATCATCATTCCAAATTTCTTTCCTGTGGCTCTGTTGGCTTTTTGGCATCTGTCACAGGTTTGGCAGTACTCTGCAACATCTTTCTTCCAATTTGGCCACCAAGAGCAGGTTTTCACCCTCTCTAGTGTCCTATCTTCTGAGAGATGTCCAGATGCAACACTATCATGACACTCATGTAAAATAGTGTTTATTAGTGTTCTGTCTGTTAAGGCCATAACACATGTGTGTTTTGTTCTATGGTAAAGGATTCCATCAAGGAGGTGGAATCTTCCTTCATCATATGCTTTTTTCCATATTTCATCTAGTTTTGATGAAAGTGATGGATCTTTGCAGTCTTTCATTAGAAGTTGGCTTAAGATATGGCAATTTTTGTCTGTCTTATAGCTTTCTTTAACTTGGTTAAAGAATTCTGTGCCAATGTCTGTAACACATATTCCTTCTATATGGTGCTCTTCTTGTGGTACCCATGCTGGATTGTCAGGGGTATTTGCTAGAGCCCATCTGCTAAGACCATCTGCATTTTTATGAATATTTCCAGATTTATGAACAATAGTCATATTTCCCCTATATTCTTGGATAGCAATTTGCCATCTCAGCATATTTCTATTTGGAGTCTTCATATTTAATAGTGATTTCATAGCATTACAGTCTGTGATTACATCAAATACTGTGCCATCCAAATAATAATGCAGCTTTTCTAAAGCCCACACTAGGCATAAGCATTCCATTTGGCTGGCTCCATACCTTGCTTCTGTTGGCTTTATCTGCCTTGAAATGAAACAAATTGGTCCTTCCACTGGTTTATCATTGATAATTTGTGTTTGGTGAAGTGCAGCACCTAGTCCTTCTCCACAAGCATCAATGTACAGTTTGAAAGGTAGTTTCCAATCTGGCATTAGAAGAAATGGGGCATTTGTTCAAGAATTTTTCAATTCTTCATATGCCTTGACTCTTTCTTCTGTCATCTCATAGACTGTTTGTTGGTCACATAGCTTATACAAGGATTTAGCAATCTTTGCAAAGTCCTTTATATGCTGTCTATAGTAACCAGCAAATCCTAGAAATGATTGCATTTCTTTTTTAGTTTGAGGCATTGGTTTAAGTAGTACTGCTGCTACTTTATTTTTGTCTATGCCTAGACTAAGTCCAGATACTACATGTCCTAGGGCTTTCAATTCACTATATGCAAAATGACACTTTTTCAATGAAATTTTCATATTTACTTGGACTATTTTCTGTAGTACCCTTTCTAGTCTTGTCAGGTGATTTTCCCAAGTTTCTGAGCAAACTATGATATCATCAATGTAGATTATTAACCATCCTTCTGATAATTCTTCAGGAAATATGGTATTCATCATTCTTTGATAATGGGAAGGTGCATTTTTTATCCTAAATGGCATTCTTAAGTATTCAAAAATTCCACAATGGACTATTATTCTTAGTAGTTTCTTGGCATTGTCTGTTAAGACATTTTGATGAAAACCCTTAAGAGCATCCATAGCTGTGATGAACTTAGCTTGTGACAATTGGGTCAATGTCTCATGGATTCTGGGTATTGGATATCTGTCTGGAATGGTATAGGTATTCAGGGCTCTGAAGTCTCCTACCATCCTTGATTTTCCATTATGCCAAGTTATAATGACAGGTGTAGTAACTTCTACTTGCTCATTATGTCCAACCTTTCTTAATACTCCAAGGTCCATTAATTCTTTAATGTGTACCTCTAGGGCTTCTCTAGCTCTTGGACTGGCTGGATAAGCAGGTCTTCTTAATAAAGGTGGGTAAGGTTTTTCTACATTAAGAATTATATCCACTTCATGTCCAATTATGGCACCTAGTGGCTCTTTGTCAGTTGCAAAGGCATTTTTATACTTAAATAAGAGGTCAATCAATTTTTCTTTCATTTTTTCTGTTAATTCTTGATTGAATTCTGCCTCTTTGAGTTGTTCAGATATAAAAAGTTCTTTTTCTGGAATTTTTTCCTCATTCTTAATAACTGTGATTTGTTTTTTGTTATTTAAGAATCCAAACTTTTGTCTTTTATTATCCCCTATGGTAAAATATCTATCCTTTTGGTTGGAGATATCTATACCATAGATTGATAAGTAGTCATTTCCAAGTATGAAATGATTACTAGTACAGTTGTCCATTACTACAAACTCTACTTTGATTCTGACACATTGTGAGGGATGAGGAAAAATTAGTGTTAAATCAATTATTCCAAGGGGCTTCATGCTCTCACTTGCACTACTAAATTTGACACCTTGTATTGGCATAAGTTTTTCTTGCCAGTCTGGGACAATGGTTTTTAAATAATTTTTGCCAACACAGGTGCAATATGCTCCTGTATCTAAGTTAACCTTTCCTTCTTGGTTATCAACCATAACAATACTAATACTTGATTTTCCAGCTGTATATCCCATTCCTCTTGCAGGTTTGGTTCTATACATTTTGGCATCTTGTATGTTTGTCAGATTTGTGTCAGATGTTCCAACTTGTGGCAAGTTTGAGTTAACATCCAGTACTTCATAAATTATATCAATATTATTAATTTGTGCATTAATTATATTGATTTCATCACTTTCAGAGCTTTCTGATTCTTCTGTCTCTTTTTCAGAGTCAGATTCTTCTTCTTTGTCATTGTGGTTTTCTGTTTCCACAATTTCATTAATCTTTGCTTTTTTAAGGCAATTATTGGCTAAGTGTCCAATACCTCCACATTTATGGCATTTTCTTTGCTCATTATTGTTGGATGTATTGGATTTGAAGGATTCTTTTGATTTATCTTTCTTGATAAATGGTTTATTTGGGCTTTTAATGTCCAATTTTTTCCAAGTCCTGCCAATTTTTGTTCTTGTCACTATATCTTCTAGTGCATTTATATACTCTTCTGTGGAGCATGGTTCTATACACCTGCTTCTTAGGGCATGTTCTAGTTACCCTCCACATTTTTTAAGTATTTTCATATGCACCATCTTCTGTGACATTTCTGGGTACAGTGCATTAAGCCTTTCAACTTGTTTTAGGAACCAAGTTAAAGGTTTATCTTTCTCTGGGTCAAAGAAAGAGTTTTCAAATGCATTTTCTATCTTATACCTCCAGGCATCATTTGCCCACTTGGTGATTATTTCTTGTTTCCACCAAGACCAGGTATTTTTACCATTTGTTTGTCTGATGCCATAATACCATCTTTTTGCAGATTTCTCAAACAAAGAATGTAATCTTGCAGTGATTAATTCATCTGGTATGGCATAATCTTCTTGTAACATGTCAATTGTTTTAATGAATGACATGTGGTCATATTCACCTTCTCCTGTGAATGTTGGCCATTCTTTCAGTTGAGGTGCTTCCTTCATTAAGACTTGGTTATTATCTTGGTGACTCAAGTCTGTTATGAAAGGATTTGACAATTCCTCTTTTGTTTTAATAGGGCTTCTTATTTGAGAAAATGGTGTTGATAACTTTGGCATATTTAAATTAGCCTCATTAATTTTATCCATTTTTTCTGTAATAAGCCTTATTTCACTTTGAATATCATCTTTCAGATGCATTCTTGCTTCATCACTTTTTTCCACATGGTCCAAAAGTAATTTTTGGTGTGATGAAGTCTTTTCTTCAAATTTTTCTACAGAAATACTTAATTTATTTAATTTTTCTGTAAGATTGTCAATACTCACATCATAATTGATTGTCAAAGTCTTATCTTTGATATCTTTTATGTATTTATACAATTCTTGTTGTCCTTGTATTAATTTTTGAGTATTGTCAATTAAATTTTTTGGTTTATTATTTTCAACAATAAACTTAATGTTGTCAATTTCTTTCTTGTTTTGTACAACAATTTTTGTTAAAGAAGATAAATTGTTATTTATTTCTTGTAGTGATAATAAACTGTCTTTAATTTCTTTTAGAGGTAATATACTATTTTTAATTTCTGTTAAAGTATTTACAACATCTTTGGACAAGGTTATTTCTTTGGGAAATGAGGTTGTCTCATTCTTTGCTCTTCCTTGTCCTTGAATTCCATCAAGGTTCTGGCCATGTTGAAAACATTGTCCATGGCATCCTTTTGGATTCTTGGGATTCTGTAGCTTGGGGAATATGGTTTCCTCCAATGCTTTTTCTTGTTCTTCTTCCCTTCTTGGGGAAGTGGGTTGGCTTGAGGCTTGCTGGTAGAAGCTACTGGGGCTTCTTCCTTGGTTGCCTCCCTCTTTTTGGCATGATAATCCTTGATTTTTTTGATTTGAGGTTTGGATGACAGTGGATTCCATCCATTGGAGTATCTCACTATCTCCTCCTCTTTGAGGAACTTTTTCAGGATGTGCCAGGAGTTCATCACTCCTTGGTGTATTTGAGGCAGCATTTCCCAGTCTTTGTCCTTGTATACTGTGTAATACTGCTTGTACTGGCTCATGTAGATGTCTATTTGAGCCCTCTGAATGTGATTTGTACCTGTTTGAGTTACTCATACTTAGTTCCAATTCAGGCTCAGATATCATGGGCATTTCTGGGACTTGCCTTTGGGATAAGGCACTTCCTTGTGTGGATTCTGTTCCACTGGGGATATTGCCCTTTCTTTTCCCTTTTGAGGGATCAATTCTACTTCTGAGTCCAGCTCCATCTGATTGGATGGAGTATTGGGAACCTCTTCTGGTAGTCATAATTAAAGAATAAGAAAAAATAAAAGTATTTTAGAATAAAATTCTTTTATGGCAATTTAAAAAGAGGTGCTCACCTTCAGAGTCTTGAATGGTGGGCCCTGGAAAGTGTAATTTCTTAGCTTTCTTTCTTTTGGTGATAACTGGTGTTGGAGAACTTTGACAAGTTTCTTCCACCAATCTCTCAACAGTAGCTTGGTTGTCTTCTGTTGGGTTATCTTCAAACACTAAAAAAGACAAATAAATATAAGTCTTTTTATAAGAAGTGTTATTTTTGGCAAGATATGGCAATTTTCCACGTAGAAATTGCTTTTATATCTTAAAAAAAATGAAATAAATAAAGAAATGAATAAAAATGAATAAAAATAACTTTTTTTATTGGTTTTTAATATTTTTTATGTATATTTTTATTTTTAAAGAATAAAATAAAAAATGAATATGATTCTTATAAAATTAAATTATAATAAAAATTATTTTTAATTTATAAATTATCTTTTTTAATCACTAGAGTCACTCAAAGAAAGTTCTTGCAAGTCTAAGGATGTGAAAAACCACGTGTAAGACAGTACAATTGCTTTCCAAATGCCTCAATAGCTTTTAAAATCAATAAAATATAAAATTATTATATAATTTTATGATTATAAGTATAATTTATTATTGGATAAACCCAAATAGAATCTTTTTAAAGGTCTTTTAAGTAAATATCACGGCCAGGCCCCCAAATGTAAGGTTTGACTATGAAACAATAAGTAAAAATTACTAATTTTTTACTTATTGTACTCTGAATGTCCTTATAATTGAAATAAATGAGATTAAATAATAATAATAATAAAGAAATATTATTATTATGGCGTAAAAATATTATATTATTAAATAAATATAATAATATAATTAATATTATATGAAATTATAATATTATAAATAATATATTAATATAAAATAATTAATATATTATAAAGCTCTTTATTATTGTTACCAACAAATAATAAAGGCATAAAAAACTGTTTTTTATAAATAAAAAACAATTAATAACAATAATATTACTAATATTAAAGTTATATATTAATATAAATACTATTTATATTAATTAAGAATTATTAAGAGTAATAATAAGAGAGAAATTATTATAATAAGATGAAATAACCTACTTTTAACACTTAAAATAATAATTTTGAGATATTTTACGCCAAAAGAATATAATACAACTTTTTCAAATTGTATTTACAATAAAAAATAAAGAAAATTACTAAATTTCTTGATTTTACGTGGAAATGAGTTTTTTAGAGAGATTTTTAACAAAAACAATTAAATAAATGATTTAATCACGTCAAAATAGATGATTATAGCAAGGTGGTCTTTGGTCTTTAATAATATAACAGTTTTATATATAAAGAATAAAGAAATTACCTTTGATTTAATTGATTTAATGTTTTTGATGCGTCTGAGGGGAAAACAGAGTAAAAAGAGCTCTATTTATAGTAAATACCTCCCTCCTAGAGTCCAACAGGCTTCTAGTAGACGTGTACTGATAATATCCACTGGAATTGATCAATATTTTAAGGTTTGAGGGTGATTACATCATGATCAAACCATATTACATCATTATTACACCATTATTTAGAGTTATCACTATAACTCTAAGTGTGATGACATCAGAGGCTTGGCAGAACCCCAAATTTCGTGGATTTTATTAGTTTTAATCATAAACTAATAGTATTCACCAATTTTATCACTATTAAGACTGTTAAACTTAATTTAAGGTTACAGTATGTGATCATAACAGCTCAATTTAAGCTCAAACTTTGATCCTCAATACCTTTTAAGGTTTTCACGCTACAGCAATTCAGAGAGTGAATTCTGATAGCCTGACATAACCTTATTATGCTGCCAAGAGCGTTTCATTACATCATCAAAACTCTAATTTTGATGATTTTTCTTGTAACTCATCTTTTCTGTCGAAATTCAATATTTTAAATTTCAAACCTTGATTTCAGGGGGTTATACCCTGAATTTAATAATAAAAATTACATCATTCTTCACGAATGAACTAGGAGAATCCAACTGTATACTTTTTTTTAAGTTTGGACTACTTTCACAACAAAGTGGTCAACAGCTCTGTTGATTTTTATCAATATTTCCTCATAAGTCTTAACCTTGTTTATAATTTGCAAAATAAAGTTCATATCTGTGTTCTTACAGTAATTACGTGGTAACTTTATTTTTGGTTCATCATTCTAGCATGTATAGTTTAGAAGATATTAGCTATGATCACTGAATATATGCGTTGACCAAAAAAGTGCATATATTCAGGATAATTCCTTAAGTATTGATTTTGGGAATTAGCTTATTAATTGTTTTATATGTGGATTTCTGTGGGGAATCCACTGGTACAATTTATTTCACATGTTGTTTCATTAGTTTCTGAGATAAATAAGGTTTTATGATTTTTATAAGGTATTATACCTTATAATTCCTTAAATATTGACTTTACAGATATGCCATAAAAGTGGTATATGTGTATTTTTCCATGGGGAATCCAATGGTATAATTTGTTTTACATGTTGATTCATTGGTTTTTAAGTTAAACCAATTTTAGTACCAATTTATGGTATTTTTTGTATATTTGAGTAATTATTTTGAATGTATAATTATTCTAATTAATTTTAATATAATTATATTAAAGGTATAATTATTCTGAGTATTTTTTGTGACCTTATTGGGTATGTGGTCATATCTCAAAGGCTCACAGAGTTGTTATAAACTGAAAGTAATCATACTAATAGTTTAATTAGGGTTTTTTAAGAAAAATTGAGAAATAGATAGATATAATAAATTAATGATTTAATTAAAATAAAATAATGATAAACTGTTTGAAAATGAGAAAGTACTAATGATTTATTGAAAATAAATGTTAGGCAAAAACATATTAAATGGGTATTGGGGTGGAAAAAAATTGTTAAGGAATTGATTTTATGAAAAATAAAGTTTCTGAATTACTTCAATTTAATCAAAAACAAAGATTCATTTGGAATGAAAAAAAAGGAAAATATAATAAAAACAACATACAATACAAGCAAGAAAAAAAAATAAAGATAAATGGGTGGGGAAATTTGGTTCAGAGTTGATTTGAAAGTTGATTTGGGGTTGGAAAATGTGGATTAAGAAATTTAAAAGAGGGTAAAGTTTTAGTAGCAAGAAAGATTAGATGGGAATATAATTTTTCTTACAAAGTAAATAAAAATAAGGATGGAATTAACTTAACTTATTTGCAATAATGCAAGTCAAGTCAGCATGGTATTTTCATTAGAGAAGACAAGGTTTTTTGATTGCAATTGAAAATAAGCACAGTGAGTATGTTATTAGGATAAGTATATTCAGATGAGAAATTAAACACAATTTATTTATTTTCTTCTAAATATTGTTGAGAATAAAACAGAAATAGTGTGTTCTTTGATTGAAAAAAATTGAAATTATTTGTAGTGAAGGATAATAGTTTTGATTTGAGTTGTTGAGGAATATTTAAAACAAGAGATTTTTTGGTGCACTGAGTCAAGTCTTATTTAAGAACAAATGCCATGAGTAATGAATGAAAAGGGAGTTTTAAAATAAAGCTATTCTAAAATTAAAAGCATGGAAAATATAAAACAAGAAAAGATTTAACTTTTTCTTGTGATAGGAAATTAATTACAATGGTTCAAATATCATGTGTAATTAAATTAGAAACAGGAGGTAAAGCATCAGATTTGCAAGGGTGGAAGGAGTGATGTCACAGTGGCTTGTGTTTCCCATTGGTTTAAAAAACCACTTGTAAGATATTGAGCCAATTGATGTCGTGAAGGTGGGCAAACAAGTTGGAAATCAGTGATTGGTTTCATACCCTTAAAAAAATGATTTAAGATGAAAAGATAGATTTTTCCAAACTGGCTCTTCAGCTAAAGGTGGCTTAACATGTTGGTGAATAAGATGAAAAGAGCATAGTATGAGCATTGCATTAGAAATTGAAAAATTCCTATGATCCTTTTGTGCAGTGAATAATCCCTTGACACCTAATATCAAATAGTAAACAAAAGGAAGGAAATTATGACGGCTACGGTATTCAACCAACTTCTTCTTGGCAGTTTGAACTTGGAGATCATTTTCAGAATTAGAGTTTACCACTTGAGGAGCTGAGTGAATTATTACCAAAGAGATTTGGTTATTAGAATGGAGGGCCTTTCTTTTTTTGACACGTTTAGATTGTTCAGTGTGGTTAGGGGAAACATTGTCAAGGGAAGCTTGGGCTTTGAATATGACATCTAAAATGAGGTCTTGAAAAATCTTTAAATGTTGATCTGAGTCAGACAAAATATTGAATGATTCTTCAGCATTCTTTGAGCCACTTGTACTTTGACGTGCCATGAAAATCAGTTCCATTGGTAAAATTGAGGGTCTTTTGAGGCCTTCAAATTATGAAATCATGTCCAGATAAATGTTGACCTCATCAATTTGTGCTTGAGGGGGGACAGGAGGTTTTGGTATGCAAATTTAATCCATGGTTGCTGAGACTGAAGCTGCAATGACTTTTGCCCAAGCAGTGATGGTGAATGATCTTGGCTGCAACATATAGATTAGATGATGCACAAAATGAGTTTCAGGGTTCTTTTCATTACAAATGCTGGGATTAGGTGAAAATGGTAGTGAAATCTGAATTTCAGGTGCAGTGACTTGTTCATAGAGCCAAATCTTAAAGATTGAGGATGTAACGTAAAATTCATCTTTAGTGGCATTGAGAAATGGAGCACCTGGAGGAATCTATTATCAGCATGAGTTCATTGGAAGGGTATAATTTTAAACTAACTATTATCACAGAACATGTCAATCCATTTTCTATATGAGGAAGAGCACTGTTTAAAATTGAAATTCCCCTTTTCAGGCTCTTTGGAGCCCAAATTTTGGTGGTGCCAGGAAACCAGTGAGTCAATTGCTTCAAATGTGGTTTGGTATTTGGCCTGGGTGAGGTGTCCATGGGTGAATGTTTTGAAAAGCTCATAAAATTTTGATTGAAATTTATCAGTGAAAATAGAGAATTGATCATTGGGGGAGTCAAGAGGATTTTGGTGAGGTTCATGCAAAACAGGTGGAGATGGGCCCACATGAGAGAGATGATTAGATGGGTCCCTAATTCCAGGAGTTGGAGCATGAGATGGTGTAGATGGATTTGATTGAGAAGTCAGAAGATTGTTTTCGGGATTTTCAAAATGAAGAGCAGATAGTGTATGGGAGCTTTTTACATGGTTAATTTGCATTGGTGATGATACAACATGGGGTGTTGTGGCATTAATTGGAGTGGTTGTATTAGAAGGGATTTGGGAAGGAACATTTGGACTACTATTATTTTCTGCTATTGAAACATGTAATTCTTCTTGAATAATATCATTTGTTGGAGTCAGTGGATGAACCTGAGCTGGAGAATTGGGGATGCTATTGGCTGGTACTTCCAAAGAGTGTTCATTGTTAAAATGAGGAGATTCACATTGTGAAGATCTACTGGGGGTGAAATTTGGTGGATGTTCAGGTATGAAAGGGTTGGAAATTTGTTCCTCAGTAATAATTGGGGGGTGAGGGGAGTCTCAAGTGGGATGGTTGAGGGAACAGGGGGTTCAACAATAGTAGATGGTAAAGAATAGGGGAGGTCATTTGATTGGGTGTTGAATAACAATTGGGGGCTGATTGTTTGGGGGGCGGTAGAATTTGTACAAAGGGTTGATGTAGTAGAAGACATATTCATGGAAACTACTGCTTGAGTATTATTAAAGGTAACAGTTTGCTGCATAAACCTACAATTATTTGGTGGTGATTTGTTTTGAATTTTCCGTTTTTTCTTGTGATTTCCATCAGGAACAACCTACTCCAAAGAGGATGATTTGGATAAGCATATGGAAGGAACTTCTCTCTCAATAACTTCAACATTTCCATCTATGACACCAATTGCTTGTGATGAAGACAATTCTACAAGAAGGGAGATGAAATTAATACAAAATTGAGGACAGACATGAAGAATAATAAGTACCATGTTCTTTTTGAGAAATCAATGTAAGGACCTTTTTCAAATAATCCTTAATCTTAATTGATACAGGATTATTTTCAGCTTCAGAAAGGGCATTATTGAGAATTTTCTTGATACGGTGGTGATTGAGAGAAAATTCTTAATGGGAGAGGCAAGTTAGCTCAGAAGAAAGAATTGGTGAGATAGATTGTACTTGAGTGGGTCGGTTATTCATGTCAAATTTAATGAATGAGGGGGGTGAAGGGGTTTGTGGAGTATTTGGGTGTGGGTTACACAAATTCATGTTTGGTGTGTTTGTGATATCTAATAAATTTTTGTAAAAACATATTATTGAAAAATGCTGGGGATGAGATTATGTGGGGAAGAAAACATTTACCAAATTGAAAGGGGCTTCTATTTATGTTGTTTGGTGGGGGGCAGGGCAAGATGTGATTATGAGTAATGGGAGCTGGTGGGACTATATTGGGAGAATTGAGGTAGTGAAAAATATCATAACATTTGTGGGGTTCAGTACTTTGGTTTGGGGTGGACAATGAATTGATGGATGAATGAGATGGTGCCTCATCTTCATAAGATAATGATGAATTCAATTCTGTGTTATTTGAAAATCCCTATTAAACATTTCATCAAATGAGACATCTGAATCAAGTGGCTGGGGTGGATTCATAGTATTGGGTATTATATTGGGAGGAGAGGGATTTAAATGACCAAAACAAGTTAAAAACGGAGGAACTTAAGGAAAACACAGGAAAACAGCTCTATTTATATTGCAGGTCCCAATTAAATGAAGTGGGGGTATAGCACATAGAAATAGAGCAGAAATGAGTTTTGTAGTTTTCAAGGAAAGAAAGCTGCAGATATGCTAAAAATAAAACTCAATTACACATTGAGGGCAGAAATAAGTGTCAGGAGATGTGTATCTTCATACTCCCCCCTCAAATACATGGGTTATTGGATTGTCTGGTAGAGTCACACCTGTAACTTGATAAGAAATTTTGTCCACAAGTCATAATTTAGTCAAAATGTAAATCATTCATAACAGCAGTAAATTTGTGTCCTCAGAATGTCATCAGAGTGCAATTGGGACAACTGGTCATAATTGGGGCTACATGCAAACCAATTACAGTGATAATTTGTGGGAGTCTAATCAGACCCACTCAGATACAAAATATCTGTATCTGAATGAGGTCTAGACACCATACAGCTGGGCTGTAACTGTACACAGGTGGTCAAATTATGACCGCCGGTCATAATTTGTACCACTTGCAAACCAATTACAGCTGTAATTGGTTTGTCTCCTTGAAATTTAATCAGACCCACCCAGATACAGAAAAAACTGTATCTGAATGAGGTCCAGCGACAATACAGCTTGTCTGTAATTGTACACATGTGGTCAAATTAGACCATATGCAAACCAATTACAGCCATAAGTGATTTGTCTCCTGGAAATGTAATCAGACCCACTAAGATACAGAAAAAACTGTATCTGAATGAGGCCCAGAGACAATACAGTTTTGGCTGTAATCATACACAGGTGGTCAAATTATGACCACCAGTCATAATTTGTACCATATGCAAACCAATTACGGCCGTAATTGGTTTGTCTCCTTGAAATTTAATCAGACCCACCCAGATACAGAAAAAACTGTATCTGAATGAGGCCCAAAGACAATACATCTTTTTCTGTAATTGTACACAGGTGGTCATAATTTGTACCACTTGCAAACCAATTATGGCTGTAATTGGTTTGTCTCCTGGAAATGTAATCAGACCCACTCAGATACAGAAAAAACTGTATCTCAATGAGGTCGAGCCACAATAAAGCTTGTCGGTAATTGTACACAGGTGGTCAATTTATGATTGGCAGTCATAATTTGTACCACTTGTGAACCAATTATGGCTGTAATTGGTTTGTCTCCTGGAAATGTAATCAGATCCACTCAGATAAACAAGAAATTGTATTTGAATGAGGCCCAGAGACAATACATCTTTGGCTGTAATTGTACACAGGTGGTCATAATTTGTACCATATACAAACTAATTATGGCTGTAATTGGTTTGTTTCCTGGGAATTTCATCAGAACCACCCAAATACAGAAAAAAATGTATCTCAATGCGGTTGAGCCACAATAAAGCTTGTCTGTAATTGTACACAGGTGGTCAATTTATGATTGGCAGTCATAATTTGTACCACTTGCAAACCAATTATGGCCATAATTGGTTTGTCTCCTGGAAATGTAATCAGATCCACTCAGATCAAGAAGAAATTGTATCTGAATGAGGCCCAGACAAAATACAGCTTTGGCTGTAATTGTGCACAGGTGGTCAAATTATGACCGGCAGTCATAATTTGTACCATATACAAATTAATTACAGCCGTACTTGGTTTTTCTCCTGGGAATCTCATCAGACCCTCTCAGATACAGAAAAAACTTTATCTGAATGAGGTCCTACCACAATACAGATTGTCTGTAATTGTACACAGGTGGTCAATTTATGATTGGAGGTCATAATTTTTACCATTTCCAAACCAATTACGGCCATAATTGGTTTGTCTCCTGGAAATGCAATAAGACCCACTCAGATATAGAAAAAACCTTATCTGAATGACGCCCAGACACCATACATCAACACAGGGGGTCAAATTATGACCGTCAGTCATAATTTGTCTCCTAGAAATGCAATCAGACCCACTCATATACAGAAAGAAATGTATCTGAATGAGGCCCAGACACCATACAAAAATGCAGGTGGTCATATTGTGACCGCCGGTCATGATTTGTACCACTTGCAAACCAATTACAGCTGTAATTGGTTTGTCTCCTGGAAATGTAATCAGACCCACTGAGATACAGAAAAAACTGTATCTTAATGAGGCCCAGAGGCAATACAGCTTTGCCTGTAATTGTACACAGGTGGTCAAATTATGACCGACGGTCATAATTTGTACCACTTGCAAACCAATTATGGCTGTAATTGGTTTGTCTCCTGCAAATGTAATCAGACCCACTCAGATACAGAAAAAACTGTATCTGAATGAGGCCTGGAGACAATACAGCTTTGGCTGTAATTGTACACAGGTGTTCAAATTATGACTGGCGGTCATAATTTGTACCATATGCAAACCAATTATGGCTGTAATTGGTTTTTCTCCTGGAAATGCAATCAGACCCACTCAGATACAGAAAACACTGTATCTTAATGAGGCCCAGACACCATACAGAAACACAAGGGGTCAAATTATGACCACCGGTCATAATTTGTCTCCTGGAAATGCAATCAGACCCACTCATATACAGAAAAAATGTATCTGAATGAGGCCCAGACACCATACAGAAACGCAGGTGGTCATATTATGAATGCCGGTCATGATTTGTACCACTTGCAAACCAAATATGGCTGTAATTGGTTTGTCTCCTGGAAATGTAATCAGACCCACTCAGATACAGAAAAAACTGTTTGTTAATGAGGCCAAGAGACAATACAGCTTTGGCTGTAATTGTACACAGGTGGTCAAATTATGACTGGCAGTCATAATTTGTACCACTTGCAAACCAATTATGGCCGTAATTGGTTTGTCTCATGGAAACGTAATCAGACCCACTCAGATACAGAAAAACCTGTATCTGAATGAGGCCCAGAGACAATACAGATTTGGCTGTAATTGTACACAGGTATTCAAATTATGACTGGCATATAGGTTTGTCTCCTGGGAATTTCATCAGACCCACTCAGATACAGAAAAAACTGTATCAAAATGAGATCTGGCCACAATAAGGCTTGTCTTTAATTGTACACAGGTGGTCAATTTATGACTGGCTGTCATAATTTGTACCACTTGCAAACAAATTATGGCCGTAATTGGTTTTTCTCCTGGAAATGCAATCAGACCCACTCAGATACAGAAAAAACTGTATCTGAATGAGGCCCAGACACCATACAGCAACACAGGGGGTCAAATTTTGACCGCCGGTCATAATTTGTCTCCTGGAAATGCAATCAGACCCACTCATATACAGAAACAAATGTATCTGAATGAGGCCCAGACACCATACAGAAACGCAGGTGGTCATATTATGACTGCCGGTCATGATTTGTACCACTTGCAAACCAAATACAGCTGTAATTGGTTTGTCTCCTGGAAATGTAATCAGACCCACTCAGATACAGAAAAAATTGTATCTTAATGAGGGCCAGAGACAATACAGCTTTGGCTTTAGTTTTACACAGGTGGCAATTTGTACCACTTGCAAACCAATTATGGCCGTAATTGGTTTTTCTCCTGGAAATGCAATCAGACCCACTCAGATACAGAAAAAACTGTATCTGAATGAGGCCCAGACACCATACAGCAACACAGGGGGTTTAATTATGACCGCCGGTAATAATTTTTCTCCTGGAAATGCAATCAGACCCACTCATATACAGAAAAAAAATATATCTGAATGAGGCCCAGACACCATACAGAAACACAGGTGGTCAAATTATGACTGCCGGTCATGATTTGTACCACTTGGAAACCAATTACGGCTGTAATTGGTTTGTCTCCTGGAAATGCAATCAGATCCACTGAGATACAGAAAAAACTGTATCTTAATGAGTCCAAGAGACAATACAGCTTTGGCTGTAATTGTACACAGGTGGTCAAATTATGACTGGCAGTCATAATTTGTACCACTTGCAAACCAATTATGGCCGTAATTGGTTTGTCTCATGGAAATGTAATCAGACCCACTCAGATACAGAACAAACTGTATCTGAATGAGGCCCAGAGACAATACAGATTTGGCTGTAATTGTACACAGGTGGTCAAATCATGACTGGCAGTCATAATTTGTACCATATTCAAACCAATTATGGCTGTAATTGGTTTGTCTCCTGGGAATTTCATCAGACCCCTTCAGATACAGAAAAACCTGTATCTGAATGAGGTCCAGCCACAATACAGCTTGTCTTTAATTGTACACAGGTGGTCAAATTATGACTGGCGGTCATAATCTGTACCACTTGCAAACCAATTATGGCCATAATTGGTTTGTCTCCTGGAAATGCAATCAGACCCACTCAGATACAAAAACAACTGTCTCTGAATGAGGCCCAGACACCATACAGCTTGGCTGTAAACGTATCTTTCTTAAAGGTGCTGTAATCTTAAAAGTAGTCAAACTATGACTGCTGTATAAAATTTGTACCCCATGCAAACCATATAGGGGCATAATTGGCTTCTATCATTGCAAAATAAAAGATGCTCAAATATAAATAAAGCTATGTTTGTGTCCACTTGAAAGCTCTTTTGAGTTTAATTTTCCCCCAAAACTTGCCTCATAACCACACTACTCCATTTCAATTTCTTGGGCCCTTTTTGTTCATTCCCCACAAAATTCCATGGTGCAAAAGATAGGACACCCTTAAATAATTTGCACCCGTCACAAGCTTGGCTGTTACAATCAATATTATGAAGATTTGAACAATATTTTTCAGCATGGAAGACCTATGTCTGACCCATCTTGGAAGACAGATCACTTGGAACTACTAAAACTCAGCAGACCCCAGCCTTTGGTTGATCAGATGTTTTTAGCCCAAAATAATGAAAATGTAAGGCCTCTTTCCCTCATTCATTTCAATTATTCATCATTACTTAAATCTACTTGTCCACAATCTTTTGGCGGAGCCAACACATAAAACCCCTGGATGCTCTTAAATTGAACAGATCTGTCATCAGAATAATGAAAGAAATTTGCTTTTTGATATGAAAAAATATGAAAACAAGACCTTTGAATTCATTGACTCTCATGCTCTTAAGGTTTTGGTTCAAGTTTCTAGCCTATGCCTCAAAAATGGAATGCCCAGAGATAGTATTAAAGAATTTCTTCTATCAGAAAGGGAAAAGATAACTAGCCTTGGAGAGAAATTCAATTTTGATGGATTATCCATTGCTAAAGAAATTCCCCTTTTAATTGAAACTATTTTGGTTCAGCTGGGAATATCCATGGACTTTGAAAAAAAGATTTGCTGTCCAGAATGCTTCAGCTTGTATGATCTGACTGCAACGGGCACATCAACAAACACTGTACATCCAAATTTATTCAACCTTTTCCTTCCTCCATTGTCAAATTAGGATCTCTTGCAAGAAAATAATTTGGTTCTCTTTTATTTAAAACTGATGACAAGAATGATTTTTGACTTCAAAAACCAATCTGTACCTTTACATACCAATCCTTGCAAAATTGGTTGGCCTACCATATGTAGATTACTGGCTTTGAAAAGCTATTAAGTGCTCACAATACCCATAATTCTCAAACCAACCCTAAGGTTATTTCTTAATTTTGGCATAGCAAAATTTGCCACACATTCAAATCATCCCATGTAGTAAACAAGAAATTACAAATAGAACAGGTAATTTGATATTTAGCTTATATGTAGATTGGTTCAATCCATTCAGTAACAAAGGGGCTGCGAAATACATTAGAATTGGGTGAATTCTTCTCACTTGTTTTAATCTTCCTCAAAGTGAACATCACAAAGAGGAGAACATGTTTTTGTATGCAATAATTCCTGGTCCCAAAGAGCCATCTCTTGATCAAATGAATTCAATCTTGGAGCCTCTTTTGATTGAGCTTCAAATGCTATGGAATGGTATTTTGTTTTCCAATACCCACGACTTTCCACAGGTTAGACTTATTAGAGTGGCTTTATTACCTTTAATAGCAGATCTTCCTGCTCTACGTAAACAGGCTGGATTTGCCCTTCATTTGGCCAATCAATTTTGCTCCTTTTGTAATATTACAAGGGTGGAAATCAATGAAATAGATATTTCAAAATTGGAAACAAGGACACATGAAAATCATATTTCCAAGGCAAATGAATGGCTCCAACTTCAAACCAAAAAGGAACAAGATGAATTTGTAAAATCACATGGTGTCCGGTGGAGTATTCTAAATAACCTAGATTACTGGAGACCAATTGACTTTTGTGGCATGGATATTATTCATTGTTTGATTTTAGGGGATATCAAAGACTATTGCATATTATTCCTCAAGGTGGGGTTGGCTGGTCATGAGTTAGAGCTTCAAAGGAAAAAGCAAATTTTTTTGGCAGACTCAAATCCATCCAAATATCCTTTTTGTTTACTGGGGCATCCAAGAAAAAGAAAAAATGAAGATGACAATGATGCTGACAAAATAAGTAGACCCAAGAAACAAAACCTTACAAAAGCTAACCTTGCCTGCATTTGACCTCCTACATCCCAAAGGCACAAAGGCTCTAGTGAAGCCTCCAGGACCAAAAGTGATCAAACTGCAAAAAGCAACAGAAATTAAAACTCCAGCTATTCCCTTAGATCCCAGGCAACCACTTCTACAGTACTCAACTTATTACTTTTACACATGGTAGTGATTCATTGGTTCCTTCTGATTTATCTTCTGATGATAATCAGTATTTAAATCCAATGGGGATGAAGCTCTAAGATTAAAAAAAATTAGAGGTACTTCAAAAAGTCATCAGTGAAACAAAAGTCCCATCATGGTTTTCTCATCTACCCAGAAAATTTGGTTTCAAAAACTTTCAGACACTCAAAGCAGCAGAGTGGCAAATCTTGATGACATTGTATTTAACTTTGGCACTTGTACCACTATGGAGTTCACAAATACTGTAAGATGTGTCTATAAAACTGATGATAATATTACTATTAATCAACAGTACTATGACTATTCTTATGAAATATAATAACAAAGTGTTATTATAGCCACCATTAAATAGCTAAAGAATTATTTCTTTCACGTATTAAATACTACTAGTGATTTTAACAGTGAGCAAGTAATTGTCTACAAGAATCAATTACAAGAAGATTTTAATAATAAAACTTCTTTTTATTGAAATAATAATAATCATTTTAATATAAAACTATCTTTTGCAAGAATAATTATAATGGTAATTCTTGAAGAAAACTAATTTTAGAGAAAAACTTTAAGAATTAAAGATAAATCACTCACTAATATTCCAAAGAACTTATTGAAAGATAAGATAGAGATATTTGACGTAGAATTGTGGATTTAAAAGGTCAAAATGAATTTATAAGAGTATTACAAAAATATATAGTTGGATTCTATGATTTCACGTCTTTCTTATTGATTCTGAAAGAATTAAAACACTCAAGAATAGCTTTAACTAATACTTACTTGTTGGTAACAATGATGTAAATGGATAATAAGATGATGATGATGTGGAAAAAACAGCAAGAGGAGGCCTCTTTTAAGTCAATAAAAGCTAACAGAGGCATACCATGGAGCAAACTGAAAAACCAGTGAGTTAGAAAGCAATAAACCCTTTTGGATTATTGATTGCATCATCTGTTGTCACGTAAGATTATCATAATTACTTAATTGATGCTTTTACGTGACTACCAACCCCAATATGGTTAAGAATGAAAGGAGTAACATCTGTAAATCTTCTTTTATTACAAAATAGTCATTGATTTCTCAAAGTTATCAATTTTATTGGCAATTTCATCACAGGTTGTAATTACTGTGAATTTTTGAAGATTCAGTGTTTCACGTAGAATAGTCAAAAATGGACTGTAAATAAAACTTTAATTTTACTAGTAAAGCCATAATTCTTTTTGGCTGTACCATAGATAATATGGTTCTCTATTGGTCCTGAAAGTTTCAGAAAGATTCATTAAGAATTGTATTTTTAATGAATTTTTGAAGTTTTTACCTCATTTCTATGTAGAATTGCAAATATCAGTGTTTAACTGGTTTATATGAGGTAAATCAATGGATACAAGTCCAAAAATGGTTTTAATTACTCTTTTGGGGTTTATCCATGGAAATTCATTAAGAATTGACATGGTTACAGGAGTCTAAGTAGCTCTTTACCTCCTTGGCACATCAAAATAGCAGGTTATTTGCTATTTTCTTAAGATTTACTGTAGTTGTAACATGGTAACCAAGTTCCCAAAAGGTTTTGGTTTACCAATTAGGCCAAGATCAGCCATGGATCCAAGCTTTGGAGCTGTCCACGTCTCTGAGGCCTCAGAAGTTGGGTACCCTGGCTCTCTTTGATGTCTTTTGTCCCCCTTGCCTATTTTTCACGTCAAAATAGAAAATTAAGCTTAAAGTGAGATATCCACTATGGGTGTACCAAAGGTTCATGTAAGAATACCATGATATTAAGAGCCAAAAACATGCATAACACTATCCTTAGTGTATATGTAACATGGGATTTCTCACATTCCCATTATTTTGGCGTGAATTTAAGAAAAACAAAAATTTACACGGATCTTTTATGTGGTATTAATGATGTGGTATTGAAGTATTTTCCATATTACCACCTCAAGGAGTTAATTTAAGCTTATTCACTCTATTGAGCTACCCTAGGTGAATTTTTGTGTAGAATCCAAATCTGGCCTTAAATTCATGGATTTACTTACTCAATAAGAAGGTATTCATCTTTTCTTAAATCAAAAATGATGAATTTTAGATATATGAATGACTTATTAGTTATGCATTATTCAGATTTTATTTTTAGGATAATTGTGGCCTATTTGGGTATGTAAAATATACCTCAAGGCTCACAAATACCTCACAAGGAGGAAAGGGTAAAATGCCCAGGGAACTACCTCCATAAGGATCTTCTACTTGAATCACTAATTTCATTAGTTACATTAACAAACATGTTACTCAGAACAAGCATTCATGAAGAAGACCTAGATAAGATTGAAAGTACTACAAAGATATATCATCAAAAACTTCATTTGGGTTGGTCCATGATCAACTCCAAACCTAATCTACACCTAACACATGATTTCCCAAAGGTTATCAAGGATCTAGGGCCACCAAGAAGCTCAGCTGTGTGGGCATACAAAAGCATGAACCATACATTTGGGGACATACCACGGAATAATGAGCCATGTTGAGTTTGAATTATATCTTTTTATGTCAAAAAATCACCCTCACACAATACTTACCCCCATATAACCAATTGTAGCTGAGATCTCCCAAGAAATACTGAAAAGATGGATATCTAAAGTAAAATATTGATGGATTTCCAAATTGCCTAATCTTCAACAAAGAGTTGGTAGTAAAAGTCCACTCATTGCTCTGCATCAATTAAAAAAATATCAGTGCCAGTCATACAATTCAATTGCATGATGCTATTTTTCAACAGTGGAAACTACTAGTTTAAAGAGATTTAAGGGATGTTGTAAACCTCTTTGAATGCAAAAAGTCAATAATTTTTGAAAAAAAAGGTATTGTAATGTAAAATCACATGTTGAAGACAGTATCATAAAGTATAGCATTAATAATGTCAAATCATTGGGCCATATTGATTATATTGTCTCATTAGTTGGAGGTGATCCCGACTTATTGTGGCTAATAATTAAACCTCTAAAGAAGCTTGAAAATAATGAAATAGAAAGAGACCCTTTCCATCCTTTTCCAGACCTCAATTGTTCTATTCTATTGGACCAGACAGAGGATGCCATAATAATCAACTCCCAATCAATTTTGGGTCATGCTGAAAGCCTCAAGAATCCTCCTGGGACCTTTGTAATTGATCAGGCTACACTCTGTTTGGTATCTCTACATTCATAAGTAAGTGAATTAGTTGGACTGCCACTCATTATCTCATATATTTTAACAGCTTCTTACTATTTCCTTTCAAACCTTGCCAGCAATGGATAGGTGATTGAAGCACCGCACCCCTTTCAGCCTTAGGTTTCCTTATCAATGCTCACTAAAAATTTCCTTGGAGCAAAAAAAATATTTTTTCCTTTGTCAATATTGTTATATGCTATTAAATGAAGTTTTTTTTAGAATAATTTACTCAAATCCCTTTTATAAGAGACATAAATTGTCAATCTTCCATATTTAAGCCTCCCAAACATCTTTCAAGACATAATTTGTTTTTTTTGGTGCTGGATAGAACAGGTTTGAAAAAATGTGTATATAAACTATCTCTTCTCCACCAAACTGCTATAAGCTTTCCTGAGCTTTCTCATCCACCAAATTCATTCTCATATTTTGAATCCTTACTCCAACCCTATTTAACATCCTCCAACTTTCATTAATATAATTACCTCATTTTCCTCAATTTAACTCCACCTCTTTAAATTGATATTACAATGTCTTCCAATGCAATGGGTGGCTCCCCCTTTGCATTCCTCAGAGAAAATTCTGGATCCTCGTCACAAAATCCACCAACAGAGGGTGACTCAATAATTAACTCAGATGAAGAAAACCACAAAAGCATCCATACTGACTCTACTGGACAGAAATCCATCTTTCTGCAAGATTTGGAAAGACTTGGAATAGATGATGCAGTTGCACAGAATGCCAGTCAGGAGGGACAAGAGGAAATAACATCAGGTGGTGAGTATCTTTCCTAAAGCTTATTGAAAATTACTCACTAATTTGGTTTTCAGTTGTTGGAGTAGAATTCAGGATTCAACAAGAAGAGGACCAACAGAGGGCTACAAATAATAAGAGAATTTCAAAAGGGAGAAATCACTGCATTACAAGATTGGTAACAAAGAAAAATCTTTCAAGTCAGGAATCCTCTGAATCAGTCCACTTGCAAGAATTTATCTACTTCTTAATGGGTATGCCACCTTCTGTAGATCACTTCCCACCCAATCCTACCAATGATGAAGAGGAATTTTGTATTCATTGGGTCAAAAACCAAGCTAAACACATCAATACCCATTTGGAAACCTTTGGATATGGACTGAGAGATCATCCAATTAGTGAGCGCAAAATTTGGTCAAACAAGAAATCACCTCTATATCTCAATGATTGCATCCACCTGAATTTAAACCAAGTCGTGATGTTCTCAATAATAAGATCAAGGTTGCAATAGTTGAAACGCGTGCTTGTGAAAAGGAATTCCAGGTAGTAGGCCTCAAGAGGATTACCTTACAATGGGGAACCTCATTCAATAACTCCACTTGGAATGCAGCCATAGCCAATATTATCTCCAAACATTTTTTCAATTGGAGACAGACTCAACCCAGCTTAAATATCAACAATCCTGATCAACTAAACCTATTAATTGAACGTTGGGTCAATGGAAGAGGTAAAGAAATGAAAAAGCTTTCTACACAATGGTACCTCATTTGATATGGCTATCATTCAATATGGAAAAGTTATCCCATGTACAAGATTTTTGTACATATGCATGTTTTAGGCAAAAAGCTGTATTGGGCTTGTTTTCCTTATAACTTTTGTTCTAGATGAGATATGAGGAAATGAATGGCATCATCAGATAGCCCTGATTGTGCCCTTTCCAAAAAGACCCCACTTTAGGTATCTCACACTAAAACTGTAGAAGATAGATGAGAGGTTAATGTTTTATTCACCCTTATTTGGCCTGAATTTGGCCATACCTTCTGTAATACTGGTGCTAGCTCCGTTTTTCTGGTACCATTGGATAGCCCTGATTTAGAGATTCATTTTAAATACCCATTTCAGGGGGTTAAGTCTCTTACTCCGTATTTCATATGAGAGGTGAAAATTAAGGTTTATGCTCAGCAACAACTTTGGGCAGGAATAACTTTGTTATTCTTTGGCCTATGATTATGGGACTTGTATATTTGGAAACGGGTGAGTTTCCTCTTTCTTTTGATACCTTTTGAGTTAACTTGGCTCAGATCCATTTTTTGGTGATATCTTGGCTTTACCATTGGTTTGTGGTATTTGGCTGTCATGCTTGTGCTCTGGTTTTGAGTCACAGGCTGACAAGTTTAGGATAAATTCAATATTGATATCATTTCTCTTAGGGCTTGCAAAGTGGTTTTAGCCTTTTTTCAAGTCAAAAATTTCTTATAGACAAATAAAATGGGCAGGTAGACTAAATTTCTTGGAAAGTGAATTTGAAAATTGAAATTACATAGCTGTCACAACCATGCCAATTCACTCTCCTGGACCTCAATATGGAATATCCATGCCATACCCAATATATGGCAATTTGGTCATATCCATAATCATTGGCCAAATTGGCCATTGTCATTCTTTATGGCCTTTATGGTCATTTCATCATCTGGGGCCAACCTGGCCCCTTCACCATCATCAGGCCCTTCCTGGTCTTTCTCTGCTTTTGGGCACTCTTGGGTTTTTTCCATTCAATAGGGAAAATACAGCCCAAAAGCCTGTTTTGGCTTTTTAAGCTTAAAATACAGTTTTGCGAATTTTTGCTGTATTCAGCTGTATATGCCATTTTCCTATGTATTATGGGAAATATGCCCAAAAGGCCATATCAGGCTTTTGGGGGCTTAATTTCCAATTTTTCTCATTTTCTGCACTTTTGCGCACTTTGCGCAAATACAGCTTTAAAGCTGTATAAGCTGTATTTGGCCAAAAACCCAAAAATTTCCCCATCACCCAAAGGGCACTTTCTCACCTATGAAGCCACTCAAACCCAATTTTCACTTATATCCTCCTGGCATCACTCCAGAAGACCTTTGGCCACTTCCAACCTCCAATAACCAAAAGTGCTATAGATGGTGTTATACATCATTATGCATCTTTTTTCAGAAGAAATCCAATGGCTCCAATATCAAATGGTTATCTTCACTTTTCATCAGGTCATCAAGGAATGTCAGCCAGAGGATTAATCAAGGCTAAAGGGAAAGTGTCAAAACTCAAATACCAATGATGCCATCAATAAATCATTGGTTATTCTCATTCACAGTATTCCCCCAAGGGAATACTGGCAGTTCATTCTCCATGGATATTCAGGAGGCAGTTTCAAAACAACCTGTTAAGTGTCAATGCTCCATCAATCCACCTTGGCAGCCACATTCATTCAATACAGTCTGGATTCACCAAGACCTGTATTTCATTCATACAACATGGGAAGATCATTCAACCCAGTTCATTTCTCAATTTGGCAAGGTATACATTCCATCAGACAATCAATACAGCTTCCAGTACTCAATACAGGTCAGCTGCCAGCCTGAAGGAATCAAGCTCTCAAATTCTCACATATACCAGCCTCCTTTGACCCTGGGGGGTTTTTCTCCCAGTAAATTAATATATTTTGATTTTATTTTATCTTTATTTATCTTATCATTCTTGTTAAGTGAATACTGGTATTATCAAGTCAGTCATTTAGAAACTTTCTCTTTTCTTTCTTCACCTGTCAATGGATGTTTGGTGGTCATATCCTTACCAATTCCATTGTTCATTTTGGCAGGTTGAAACAGTGATTAAAGACTTACTTGGTTGGCTCTTTGGCCATTTGGCTTCTCATTTCTCTTATTGCATCTCATCTTTGTACTTGCATTCTCCTTGGAGGAATTAAATTCTTTATTTTTATTTTCTTTATTCTTTTGGAGTCTTCCAATTGAGTTCCTTGATTGCTGAGTGCCAGGCCACTCTTGTTTTTCTGTCCAAGAGCCCCTGTGACAATAGTCCAGATTTCAAGTGACTTTGGGCTGGCTTGCATAAAAGCAGCCAATAAATGTGTTGATAATTTTTTTCCCTGATTCCTTTGATGCTCTGAGATCTTACATAGTAAATTATCTAATTTGTGTGGCTTACTCATTTGAAACAAGCCAAGATAAAGCTGACCAATGGTAAAAGCCTTTTGGACACTTACCTAAAAATCATTTTACAATAAGACAAGAGCTCTTTAAAATTAGAAAAGAATACCTGAAAACCTTCCAATTTCATTTTACACCTTGCCCAAACTAAAATTACAAACCATATATCAAAATTTTAAATTCCAATAAAAAATATTTTTGAGTTCTTCTTCTACCCTTTATTTCAGTTTCTTTTAAAAGACAATTAAAATTATTCCACTCAGTTAAACTCAATAAGTCCTCTTCTAAGAGATATTATTATTGTTATTTAAGCTTATCAAAAACATTCTTAGAACAAATAAATAGTTCAAATCCATATAAAAATAGTTTCCATTATATATTTTGTATTAATACCTCAAAGGCTGATGACACATAATCCTCATTTTTGCTTCCACACCTATTTTTATTTTATCTCCAAATCCCATTTCATAGTAATAATATTTCATCTTTTTGTATAAAAAAACTGGATTATTTATATATTAAACTTATCATAAATATAAAATAGAACTACTCCTCTCCCAACAGAGCGAATTCTCACAACTCTATAAAGAATGAGAATTATTCTAAGAAAAAAATTCAATAATTTCTCTGATGAAGTATAATCCGCTTTGAATCTTCCATCTGAAAGATAAGGAAACACTTAAGAAAAATACCCCCATTCCTTTCAATAAATTCACTATCAGAATCAGCTTAATTGGGCTATATTTCAATAATTCAGACAAAATTCAGTTGCTGAAAATACGGTTGTTTTGATGGATAATAAAGAAAAGAGTATAATTTTAACTTACCCATGAACTCCCTTTAAAGTATTTCTGAGGATCTTGGAGTCTCTGTTAATCTTCTTTCCAATACTCTCATTTTTTTAAGAAGACTCTCATCACATATTAAGAACTGAAGAATTACTTTTTGGTCTAACTTATCCTTTGTTTTGGAGAAAATCATATACAACGGATGATATAATTGGGGGATATTGCTCTAACAATATTATCAAATGAGACATTGATAAGTGGATTAAATTTAAAAAAAATTATCCGATGTAAAAAATTTCAGGTTCAATATTTCAACGCTCTCTCCAATAGCTTCTTTTATGAAACTTAAATTAATGTCCTAAATCAGAACCATCCATCATTGGAAACCAGTCAGGATATGACGTGCTATCTGAGTCTCAGTTTACTCAAAAAGCAATACATAAATATTTGAAATTCTTAATATATTCTCATAAATATATTTATTAAACCGAATTTCCATTTGGTCTATTGATTCCTGTTTTTGAATATTTGTGACTCCATACAAAGAAAATTTGAGCTCAAAAGAGGTGAATTAATTACTGCGTTTCACAGTATTTGTTTCGATGTTTCTAGATGAATTGATTCAGTGAAAATAATTTAGAAGGAAGAAGATATTATCAAAAATTACCTCCAATTGATGATGGAATTCAAAATCTCTGAGGACATTAAAGACAACATTGATTAATTTCGGGGCATTTTCCTCACACAATGACTCAAGTGTATTAAAAAAAAAGATAAAAAAAGGACTTGTTCCCAATGTACCCCACATCTTTTCAATAATTTATGTTCTACATAATCCAGGAGGATATTAATTATATTGAATTTTTCTCATTCAATAATTAAGGTTTCTATTGAAATATATCATCAATCAAGTTTATCAGATTATGTTTTTTGAATAGCTTAATCGAAAAAATTCACAAATTTCTCAATATCTTGGACTATTATCAAAAAATATTTGAATAATGTTTGTATATTTATTATTAAAAATTTCAGAGCTCAGAAACTCCGTTTCTACTAGTTTTTAATTTTCACTTCCTCTAAAATTGAACAAAGAAAGCTGAGGAATTTGTTTTTACTCATTAAGAAACTTTACTTTATATTCTGATTTTTTTTTCTAGAAATTTAAACTCTTCTCAGTGCCATTTATAGCAAGATTATACATCCAATGTGTTGAAAAGTGAATATTAGACTTCTAAACTCCTTTTTTACTCCCAGATACACCACAAAAAATTCATGGGGTCCAACACTAAAAAGATTATCTTATTCCCCATATATGAAATGAGTCAAATTGCATGGGTAATCAGAATATTTTCATGAAAGAAATAAATTCATGGGTTCTACTTAAGTTATCACAAGAATATTCAAATTTTCCAGCGAAATTATTTGAAACACAATTTTCGATTAACATCTCAAATCAGGAATAATTTAGGGGTACCTTCCAAGCTCATTCAAAAATCCTTTTTTCTGAATTCCCAACTTGAGGATAATAGGATTTTCCACTTCCAAGTTTTTTATAATTCTTTGTCTCTGTTAGAATTTTTCCTAAAAAAACCCATTTTGTCCTTGAAAGAAATTCTAGGAAATCAATGTAAATTAAGTCTTAATTTAGACTTCCGTCGAGGGATTATGCAAGGCTATGTGTTTATTTAGAAATCTTTAAGCATTAATTGGTCTGGCTGAAATATCAGAAATTTTTAGTCAAAAAATAAGGTCAAGCAAAATCTCAATTTGGTTAGAGTATATAATCCAAGTCAATGAAATGGTCCAAATTACCTCCATACTCGCCAAACATCTTCCTCAACTCACTTCTTTTCCCAAATCAGCGTTGAATTTTTCCCTTTGAGTCTAATTTTGGAGAGAACTGGAAGTTATTTCTACGTTTTTGAAAAACCCACTACTTATTTTATATTTTTCCATACAGAAAACAGCTTAACCAGCAGCTCTTCTAAATGAACTGCACACAAAAATTTATACTCATGCATTTTGAACATTTTTGAAATTTCCAGCAAAAAATTAAAGGGAGAATTTAGTCAAACCCAGATGTATGCGCGTCTGACCCGCGGGTGGCCGGTCAATGGTTCCTTCGTCCAGCTTTTTCAGAAATTCGGGTCGGAGTTCTCCACGACACGCAGCGGGAGTGGAATCTTCAAACTCCGATTACCGGCACCAAGCTCAAGAATACGATTCCATTCAGGCGAAATAAATAAAAACTCCCCGACGTTGCATTCAAATCCGGGATATGCCCGCTAACGCTGGTCCATTGACGAGGCCTTCCGTTGGTGCAAACAGTCCTATATCTATTCGGCCAATATTGGTCCACTCCTCGGATTCATCTTGTCCCACCCTGCTCCTATCGTTCGATAAGTCACGTTACTTGTTTAACTGTCCTGAAAACACTTCCCGCGCATTTGTTCAATCACGTATCACCCAAAGAAATCTTTGCAACGTTTTTCTGTCAAGCCCCAGAGCGGCTTATGCCGGTGGAACTTATGGCATGCTGATGACCTTAGCGGATAGCAAGATGGAAAAAATACGGTTAATTGGTCCAGCCGGATTGAAGTACATGATGGCATGTGGAAGGCTTTTTACGAGGAGGCAGGGCATGGCCGTCGAGGTGGTTGAATTTCAGACAGATAGTCTACTTCAGCCGGTCTTTCACGACGAATTCATCTGGGTTTACGCCATTGGGGGCAAAGCAAACGACGAGGTCTTAATGGGTTCCAAGCGCCCATCCGACAATGACAATGATCAAGTTATGGCGTCAAAACGTGCCAGACTCCTTGCTGAAAACTCAGGAGCTTCCCAAACAGATTGTGTGACGTCTTGTAAGATCCCTGATAAACTTCAAGAAATCATCGACGATATGTTTAGGTCAGAAGATCTTCCCAGAGAACCAAGCACGAATAAATTCAGACCTGCTTACTCATACGAAAGGTTGCGGGCTCCGAAGTCGCAACTCAATGCTGATCCGGTGTCGTACTTGGTTGTCGGACCTCGGCTCCGTGGAAAATTTTTGCCAGAAAAAGCTAAAGCACTTGGCGTCAAGCCCGGCCCTGATTTTGCAAAGCTTGTCAATGGCCAAAGTATTGAAGTAGATGGCGGCAGGTTAGTTAGTGGTGACATGTGTATCGAAGGTGGTTCACCTGGGTCGGTGCGCACTTTTCTTTATCATCTTTTTGCTGGATATCGCAACTTGCGTTAGTACTAATACTTGGACGATGTTCATGTAGGCATTTCTTATTTCTAATGTGGCATCGCTGGAGCAGCTTTCCCAAAAGGCGCTGCTTGATCCAGAACGTTTTAATAGCGCCTGTGATGGTGCGAAATTGGTGGTAGTTTACCACTTTGTACATGAGGCGGTATTATTAGACGAACGTTACATCAGATGGATTTCTAAATTCGGACCGAGCGTCAAGGTGAGTTTCCATTTTGAGGGTTGAGCGCAATCGCAAGTCGGCCATTCACCAAATGTCATCTGATAAGCTAACGCTGCGTTGACAATTTTTTATTCATATCTGATGCGTTCCGCCCCATTGCAACTTTTTTTAAAATAGCACTACGTATCTACACCAGCTCATTGTCCTGATTTGTTTACTTTCAAACCCTCGGCTGTGCTCCAATTGAAGCTTAATATGGTTTCCCCCAGTTTGTTTTCTCTTCCCCACTATTCCTTGGAACCTAAACTATCGTGCAAGAGTGAAAGCCTGAATATGCTGAAACGATCAGAGGTTTTTTGTATCAACCCAACGCACCCTATGGAACCTAATAAAAGTACCTTAGATTACAAGCTATTTGACGGGTCCATAGAAAAAGATGAATTAATCTCTAGGCTACACTTAAAATCCGAATTTACACAGCTTCTAGATGAAGTCAGGAATACTGTCAGCATGGATTCACAACATGTGAATGGGACAAGCACATCAGGAAATGAAATAATTGCTACTACCCTGGGCACAGCAAGTGCTGCACCTTCCAAATACCGTAATGGTGCGTATACGGAAGCCTTCTAGCAAAGCTGATGAGTCAGTATAGTTCAAGATAAAGGCGCTAATTGAACTTGAATTCTTTAGTCAGCAGTACCCTGCTTCATTTGCCTCATGCTCAAGGAACAGGGCTTGATTTTATCTTGCTTGATGCCGGTGAAGGAACCTTGGGTCAGATCAAACGAAAATTTGGACCTCAGTGGACAACAATTCTGAAGAATTTGAAATTAATCTTCATCTCACATTTGCATGCTGATCACCATTGTGGGCTTATGTCTATCTTAGCTGAAAGATCGAAGGTTAGTGGTCTGTTTTTACTCGTCTCTCAGAAGCAATCTAACTGGTTTGTAGCTTTCGGAATGCAATCCTGTGGCGTTGGTTTGCCAATATGGCATGTTTTTACATTTGACAGAGAGATTAGTGATTGAACAACTAGGAAGCTGGTCTTCTAGGCTTTTTCAGTGGTTCAACTCTGAGGACCTTGTGCGTACTTCGGCTGCAAGACCACAGAAGATAATAAGGCTGCAAGAACTTCTATCCTGCGGGTTGGAGGTAGAAACAGTTCCGGTTGCCCATTGGGGTAAGTGTTACGGAATTTGTATTCAGCACAAACACCAAAATCAGAAAATCGTGTAAGCTTGTTCTCTAGGATTACATAATTTTATTGATTGGATTCATTTTTCTTTTTGAATTTGAATAGATTCTCAGGTGATACCAAACCATGCAATTCTTTGGTTGACGCAGGTCAAGGCGCAGATTTGTTGATTCATGAGGCCACTCTTGGAGCAGAAGAGATTGAACTTGCTGAAATCAAGGGCCATAGCACAATTGATCAAGCAATCGAGACTGCGTTAAGGTAACTTTATTTATTTCCATGTACGAGTCTGGGGATCGCTAACTGGAAGTGTTGCACGTTCAACCTTGGTTTTGCTTTCACATCCTGCCCAACTGATTTTTGCCACTTGATCTTGAAGAATGAAAGCAAAAAACTGTTTGCTCAATCATTTCTCTGGCCGGTACCCCAAGCTTCCACCATCCTTCAACAAGGTTCGAGACCATCAAACAAATGTCGGGGTTTCATTTGATCTGATGAGCTGTACAATTAGCCAAGTGGCCGAGTTGCAAAATCTCCTACCGGCTCTCGAGTATGTTGTTAAAACGCAAGAAAATTTTGATGCACAAGAGGAAGCCGACGAACCCGTCATGTCGGCAACGGCCCCCAAAAAACAAACCAAAGCGAACAAAAGCACGAATGGCCGCAAGTTATGTGGAAATCGTCAACGTTTACCTAACGGCGGGGCTGCTTGAGTTAATCTCGCTTCACTTCCCATTGACGCGTTTCAAAGGAAAGCACATATATCTCAAAAACAGCGTAAATTTTACCTTTGGTTGGCTGATGTGCCACTGACGCAAGCCGATTTTTGACAAATGAATCTGACAACACCCATCATTACCTTACTTGGCCCAAGGTTAAAGATTTATTACAATAGCATGCAGCAGGCCGATGAGGTGGCAAATTTTAAAAAATAATATTAAAGCAATCTTCAACGCAGTTTACCCTGTCAAGTATCTAGATCTGGTGAATTGGAGAGGTTTTTTTCGCAGCATATAAGTTTCTGTTTTCGCAGGACTGCTGCTGTCATAAACTATTATTAGTACTCATGATATTGAAGCAAAGATTCAAGCCGGTTTTGTTAGCCCTGGCGTATTCCCAGAACCGCCTTTCTTTCAAGAAATATTCATACTCTTAAGTTCACATACATGATTCGGGAAGATAAGGATTTTTTCCCCAAACTTAGTCATACTAAACGCTTTGCCCCGTCTCTTAATTCTGTTTCAGATCTAGCATAGGGTTCAAGTATACAAGCGCCTTTAGCTCAGATGTTGGCCCGGTGTATGCACGCGCTTCCACATGTGGTAGCAGCAAAAAGTCTATGTTGATGCATAACTTAGCACCTAAAAGAAAGCACTTACAACAGGATTAAAGTTAAATTCTTCATGTATAGCATCTGCACACAGGAGCGACATACTCGGAACTATCACTTGAATGGCTGAGCAGTTGAAAGTTAAAGTCAATGGCATGTAAAAGGGCATGAAATTGTTTCCATAGTAAGAGCCAATGCTGGATATGCAGTATTTTTTGAGTATTCTCGGGGAGGATTCAGAGTAAAGAGGGCCAAAGGTATGACCCCAATCTTTGATGCTTGTCAACTGTTTGACATGCATCAGAGAGAAGGAAGCTCATTGATAAGTTGATATTTTCCTCCTTCCTGAGAACACACACTCAGAAGGGGCACTGGTGGCTGAGATGGAAAGGAATTTGTGTGCCATCAGGCCAAGAGATGCAAAAACTGTTCATCAGGACTTCCAAAATAACAGAATATCTGTTGTCTTGGGCTCTGGGGGCTCTGCAAAGACTCTGGTGAGCTCATTATCCAAACTGTTAGCATCTGAAGCATTCAATGATGAGTACAGCTTGTCAAATAGGCCAGTGCTTGTTGAGTTATCTGATTTTGGTTCATTGGGAATTGTACTGTCTTGCCTGAAGTGTTTCCAAGCTTGATCTTTGAATATGCCACCCAAATTTGTGTCCAAATTACCAAACCAAGATAGAGTGGTTTTGTGTGATAGAAAAAGTTGAGTTGAAATTGCAGATTCAGAATGGTGGCACATATGACTGGTATCTTAGTGAGCAAAAATCTGAGGGACTTTGATAACTTTGTAGTCATTGCAATTGCTTCTGGGTCTATTTGCACAACATCATAGCTCTTGAAAGCCTATGAAAATAAAGTAATTTCAATAATATCAGGCACTTATACAGTCTAAAACTAACATACAAGGTCAATTTGCTTGATCAGGATGATTTAAACAGGAAATTTGAGTCAGATATAAGATTGGTTGCTTCATATAATAGCTCAAGGAAGCCAAAAATTACCTGAGCTTTCTCCCATTCAATAGCAGAGAGTCAGTAAGGCTCTAATTCTGATGAGCTGCAAAACTGGATGCATGGTTCTTTGAGGAGCAAGGGTTGGAAAATTATTTCATACTTAGAATTCCATTTGGATACCACATGCAATAATAGCATCATTGCATTGCTTGTCTCTTCTTTGTCATAAATGAGTTTGACAGACACCACAAACTTTTCATGTATTTGTGGAATTTGATTTAGGTACAAGGCCAACTGGGTGATTAGCAAAATTATTCAGTGATAATTAATATAAATCCCATCTGGTGGGTCAACCAGACTTACAATATCCATTGGACCTTCTGCCTCAGAAAGCTCAGTTTTGGTGGAAATTGATCTTCCATTTCTTTGAAGGGGGATTTTGTGTGAAAAGCAGCCAATTACTTGGGCTTTTGAAGGAAAAAACTGGGTTGATTGGCTCAATTTCTTGGGCCATTAACATATTTCTGAGTGAAGGCCTGAAATGAGTGTTATGTTAGGAAAAATAGTGAAGTAACTTTCCATCAATTGGGATCAATCCCAAAATTTTTGATAGTAGCTTAGATTGTTAATTAATGAGTTGTCCTGTCACTTTCAAGGAGTGAGATTGGGGATTTTACAAGAGTCAGTTGTAAATGAAACTAAATTATGATTTTGACCCAAGATTTATTGAAGTTGTTCTTGATGAAAAATAAAATGTTTTCAAGATGAGCTGTGAGCTCTATGCAACCAATATGATGTTTAAAACACTAGGATTTCATAGGGCAAGTAGAGAATGGAAGGCTTTTGATTAAGGAATTGAAAAAGACAGATCACATTTGTCAACAAAGTAAATGAGGGCTTTTTTGAGGTCTTCCAAATACATAATCTGGGAAGAGTGTGCCAGTCAAAATGTATAATATATAGCTCAAAGACAATATGAGTTACTTTCTTGGTCTTAAAATTTGGAAAGTACTTATCAAGTGATCCAAGTGCCATCAATTTCTTCTTCTTTGAGTTTTTTAACTGATGGAAACCTATCAAATGATAAAAAATTTCATTGGTACTTCCAGTTATATCAAATTTGGCTCTCTTTTTGCATAGAGTTCCACACTAATTGAATACATTGAATTATACATGAGTCTCATCCACTTGGATGAAATAAACTCAAACCCACAAATGCTTGGTTTTTGAGAGTAGTTTTCCTGTAGAGCCATGTCTATCAAATCACTGTTTGTGGCTGAAGTATAATGCAAGGGTGGAGGCTTTGTTGATGAAGAAATTAAAAATAAATGATTTAACTAGGTAGGAGATGCACAGATTTGAAATAAAATAAGGTGAATGGAGGCAATAATTGGTAAAAAGAATGAGTCAATGCAAATTAAAGGGTGGGAGGAGTAGAAAATTCAGAAAAATAAATGTGAGAGGAGGGTAGGTTTTTAAGAAGGAGAAAGGTTCAAAAAAGAAAAATGGTTGGGAAAAAGTAGAAAAGAGAGGCGCACAGGGAAGGGGAGGTGAAAAAAAGGTAAATTAGAGTCTTTAATACCCCTTGTGTAAGGTTTGTCTATGAAACTCTTGATAATGGTAACAATATCAAGAGTACTATGACTGTCCTCAGTAGAAAAATATAATATAATAAAATATTATAACCACAAATTTAAATATAATTATTAAAAATAATAATATAAAAAAATAAATTTAATTATTATTATATAAAATAATAATAATAAGAATATATAATAATTATTCTATTATTGTTATAGCCACTGACAATTATAATAATAAGAAGTGTAAAGCTCTTAATGAGACAATTACATGTGGAAAATATAAATATTTAACCACTTACAAATAATATATAAATATTTTTTATAAAATAATTATAACACACACTGTGCAGAAATAATTATTATAGAAAAATTCTATATAAAAAAACTAATAATAGATAAAAAAGATATAGAATTTTAGAGAAAAACTTACTTATAATATAAATTTAATACAACAAGTCAAATACAACAGTTATTATATTAAATAATTATGATAAGTTAAAAACATGCCAAAAAGCAATATTTTAAATGATCAAACAACTTTTTATGATGAAAAATATGATTAAAGAGTTTTTGAGAGGAATTTGTGGATTTTAAAAGATGTTTTAAAGACAATAATTTTATAAAATGAAATATATTACAGATGATGACAACAATAATCTGATTTATAGAGTTTCAATTCTTTAATTTTAATTTTTATAAGGAATAAAATACTTAAGCAATATTTTAATAATAAGATTTTATATAATAAAACTTTACCTGTTTAAATGTCTAATATGATTGGATTGATAATTGATGATGGACAAAAACAGTGATGAAAAGACTCTTTTTATGTCTACAGAGCAGCTCTCATGATTCATAATGGATATAGAGGGCGTGCTCAGGTCAAAACTGAAAAACCATGCTTAAAAATAAGGTTCTTAACTTAAGGTAACTTATTTTTAATTCCAATTTAAAGTTACCAGTGTTACTCTTAACTTCAAGTACCTTTAATCCTCATTTAAGTTAATTATTTTAAGTTTTAAGATAAAATAAGCTTATTGATATTAAAGTTAATCACATGAACAACTTAAAAATAGAGTTTCAATCAGAATTCTCTTAAACTCAATTTTTAATTAATTTTTTAAAGAAATCTTAATTTTCTTTAAGTATAATTAAAAGAGTAACTATCCAAGCCAATTACCCAGAAAATCTGTTTATAAAAGATACTTAAAATTTAATCTATATATATATAATATTGAATTGTAACCTGTGTGAAATGTTCAAGCAAATCCATTGAGAATCGGATTTTTAATGAATTTTCAAAGTTATTACTATTTTTCCATGTAAAATAGCAATACACACTGAACCTTAACTTTTGATAAGGTTTTAATGCTTGTAACCTTAAATCTTTAAGCTTATTTAAGCTTTGATGGGTCTCAAAACTTTAATTTCCAGCCTGAATATTGGGATTTAATCTTTGGCAGCTTAAAATTCCTGTCCAAATTGGGATAAAACCAGTTTAAACTTTAAGGTTGGATCAAATCTTAAAGTTGAAATAAGGTTGAAAATCCTCCAATACAGGTGGACAACCTTAATTAAATCCTTGCAGATACAAAAAGTTGGGTACCCCAGCTCTGTTTGGTCTTTTTCCTTTGTCCCACCTTTTTGCGTGGATTTTGTCCTTTTATTTATTTAAAGCCATACTATGGCCTCAAACACTTTTAAATTGAGCTCATGCAGGATTTAGATTCTGTATGGAAAATCCTTAGCCAATTCACTAAATATACACAACACCTCAATTTTAACTAAAATTTTGGTAAGTTTGCATAAACCTTATGCAACTTTAAATTTAACAATTTTAAAAAAATGTTAAAAAAGTTACATTAGTACTGTGAGATTATTAATTCTTCCAATAACATAAGAAATAAGCCTTTTTGGGTATAACACCCTATGGGTTTACCCTAGGTTATTTTTGGTTTAGAATCCAAAAATGACATAATATTTATAACTTTGCTTATCCAAAAAAAAGTGATACTTATTTCTTGTTATTTTTTATTTTGAATTCAATTGAAAAGTCTGTTGAAGACTAAATCAGATTCATATAAAATCATTTGTGGCCTTATGGGTATGTTATACATACCTCACAGGCTCACACCTGGGGACCCCTCCTGGTACATGCAATTCCAAGATGGCTAGTCCTGGGTCTTGAATATTATACAGAAAACACAAGGGATTGGCCAAAATGGGGCATGATCCCATCAGAATACAGGCTTAATATGCAGCTTCAGAACTACTGTATATAAAAATATAAAATTTTGTACTGACTGAATATAAAACATGTAGTGCGGTACTAATCAGTTTCTTGCTTGTGCTCATTAGCAACAGAAAAAATTCATTTATGCCAATATGATTTTTAATTTCAACAAGAAATTTTAGATTTATTTGTTTTTGATGAAATTATTGTGTACACATAAATTCTGTCAAAGAGGTTCTTATAAATATGGATATTTTAATCAAATTCAAAATAACAAAGATGATGTGGTCATATTTATCTGAAATTGATGATCAGAAATAATACTGAATAAGCTTCATGACCCACATTTAGAAAGAAATAAGTGAGACATGGGGTTGATGGGCCCATTTTTAGACTCAATCCATAAAGTTTTAAGAATATAACATTAATTAATTTCCAATATGTGAAAATATCTTTGTTGAATTCTAAAGGCCAATCATTAGCAAGATAGCTAGCAATGTTATCACATTGGAAATTAGAAAACATTGGTTCCTGAGATTTATTGATTGGGAACTTGGAGGAATTTTTGAAGAATTGATTTCTTTGTATTTGTATTTGGTTTGTTACTCTGTGGGGAAAGACCTGGTTTCTTTGTTTTCTGGATTCTTATGGTTTCTTGAGTGAGTTGTTTGACATTATGGTGATACTCATGAGTCAAATGGTTAATGGCCTCTTGACTCCAACTGGGTGGGACTCATAGCTGTGTCACCATTAATTTTGATATTCATGGTCCAAAATGCAATAAATAAGTGAGTCATTGTTGAGAATTGAATAATACATTTATTTGATCAATTTAAAACACCCTGCATTGAAAGCCCTGGCACAAGTGAGGTTTGTTTTTGGGTACCACTTATGCAATTATTTATGGATTTAATGATTCAAAGGTAGGAATAGATGTTTTTTGGGCAAATTGGACTGCAATTATCCACAGGCTTCCTCAAGAAGCTGCATACTGGTTTCAATGTACTCCATAGCTCCCCAAGTTTCTTTTCTTAACTCTTCAAGCCAAGATTTGATCAACTGAGTGTATAAAATTATTGATGTCCTGAGTTCCAGAGCTTTATGGAATTGATTTAGAAAATGATCCCACCTGATGGTGGGTATAATAAAGGGTAACAATTTGGGGTCCTTAGTGCAATAGAATATATGCTTGATACCTTTTCATTGGTTGGGGGAGCTCTGAATATGAGAACAGAGATTATGTAATATTTTAAAAAGCATATATTCATTTGTTTGGGAATCTCAAATCTGAGAGATCAATGGAGATTATAAACAGGATAAAGTGGTAAGTAAAGAAATACTGGAAATTGAATACCTTATTTTTGTGCTTCAATAGCTTGCTTGTTTAAAGGTCTACTTCTTCCCTTTTTTACTGAATAATTTCTTTTGAATGTTGTTACTATTTCTATACCTGAAAAAGCAAATTAGTAAGGCATCTAATAATCCATTTTAGACAGGTCTTACTCCTATGAGGCTCATTTTGATTTGAATACAGTTAATCTTTGTATGTAAAGTTTTCTTTATCAGTTGAAAAAAAACTTTCAAAGAAGAAATAATATTCCCCATTCAATGCATTGAAATGTTTCAGAGACAATTTGGCCACCAAGAATAAGACATGAAACTCACAGAAATGCAGTATTTATCACTTAGGCCAATGAGCTCCAATGGATTTGTATTTTTTCTGGAGTCATGTAGAGCTATTGGATGCATCATCCTCAGTAATTGAATAGAGCTGATTTTTAAGGACCTTCTTTGCAAGGAATTCCAAAAAACCTCCAAGAGGGATTCACCAGTTTGACTTCCATATAGGTGTCCAAAGGCTAAAAGAAAAGACTTGAATGCAAAACTTGAAGGATTTATCCATTTAATGATGAGGGCTAAGTATTACTTGTGGAAATATTTTTTCATCAATAATTCCATTTCTGTGCCTATGATTGGGTAATTCTCTTTATTTATCCAATAATTTTGCTTTTGATTTGTAATAAATAAGGTTTTCTAGATTGGAGACCTTCTTTTGTTGGGGAAATATTAATTAACACATTGCATGTATCCCATAATCCAATATAAAAAACAACAATTTGTTCTTCTATGAAGCGCAATACCAGTTTTTTTTGATATATATATATTGATCTTTAGAAAAATTATTTTGATTAGTGTGAGGATAAATAGCTCCAGGAATCTGTGAAGCACAAGAATTATATCACCATTTACAAACCAATCAATGATTATTAAAATTAGATGTGTTTCAATGAGAAATGTTGATATGAGCGGAAAAATAATTAAATTTATAAATAAATCTCATCTGTTGTTGATTAGGGTCACATTTACCATTTTCCGAAGTGAGCCAAGATGAAGCCAGTGTAGAAAGAATTGAGGATTGAATTTTGAAGCTAAATAAATGAGATAAAAGGAACACAAAAATACCTTTAAATATTCATAAAAAGATGATCATGCGCCTTTTGCACTTGAAATGGTAATTTCAACGTGACCATTATCTTATGAATCATAACTTGTACCACTTGAATCTTGCTATAATTCACCTTTGAAAACCATTTCCAAAGACAAAGAGCCAGACATTTAAAGTAATTAATTTTTACCAACTGATGGGATATGTTCTTTACTTTTGGTCAACAAAAATGGTGTTTTTGGAGAATTCTTAAGTGAGAATGAAATAAACAGATATTAATGGTCTGAGCTTCCTGAGTAATCTACACAAAAGTATTAATCTATTTCTGTAGATGAAAATCTAATAGTTGACCATGACTGTTAGCAAGGAAGGAAATACAAAAAAAGCTTCAAATATTAAATGCGCTGAAATAGCTCACCTCATGAGTTTAATAGACATAATCTTAAGTAGAGGTCTGGTTAGGAGGTAATAATAAACCCCAATATACCATTATGTGTGAGAATTTCAGCTCTCCTATCTGATGAGACAGATATTAATGACTTGTGCGGTGAGTTAGTCTGATAACTCCATAATGAGGAAGTTTGTTTTTTCATGTTTACCTGTAAATCATATTTCATAAAGTAGGTAGAATATTAAGCTAGTGAAGCGGTCTTTATGTTGGTTACAATCAAATATCTTGGATCCATAATGAGAAAGGGGAGTATTCACATTGAAGTAAATTTTATGAAAGGAAATTTTATAATAAGTTTATAAAGAAAATTCACTTTCTGAAAGATAAAACAATCGATAGAAATGCAGCTGTCATTCATTGGGAGATTATCGGTCGACAGAACCACATATATAAAGAATTCAGATAATAAGTAAATACTGAAGATTGATATTGTTCAGGTCCGAGATTTTCAGTTGCAGTTTGGACTGAAAGTCCACAAGGTAAGTATTTAAGTAGCGAAATATTGAATCAATGAAAATTTTACTTCATCAGTCAATCTTCAGTTGAAAAACTGAAACTCCAGAATTGATGCGAGCAGATGAATTTTGACCATGTTTGTGATGATAAACCGTGCTGCTTAACCATGTGAAGTTCCAACTGGCTCACCATTTACAAAGTATTGAGGTTCATCTGGTTTTGGATTTCTGTATTTTCCGCTAATTTCCTGAGACAAGGCCTCAGAAACTTGGAGCTTGAGAGGTATATGTATTACACCTCCTTTGGGAGTGCAAAGCCCTAGGTTATGCTTTGGTATCATCAGGCCAAAGATGCGCAAACAATTCAACAGTACATGTCACTTTAGTTTTGTGATCCACTTTGGAATATAGAAGAGAAACAAGATAAATCTAAAATAATGTTCAACTTCCAAATCTAACATTTTCTATGAAACAAAAAATTAATTCTTGAATAAAAGGTGTCATTATCGAAGATATATAAAAAAGGAAGATAATTGAGGTTCAAAAGTAGTTTAATTTTCTTTTTGTGTTTCAATTATATAATATTGAGCTTTATTCAATTTTAGATAAATGAAAAATGGATTATAAAAAATGTGTTGAAGATAATCTGTAACTAATAACATCAGCACTAATTTAAGATTTATTATTTCTTCAAAATAGAATGAAGGGCTAAATTTACCAAAATTAAATAAATGTAAATTTTGAATTACTAAAAAAGAATATCTTTAAAGAAGAAGGAAAGAAAAATTTTGGTTGTTTGTGATTTCATCTAAGCTGTAAAGAGTTCTTTACTCTTGAAATATTTTCAATTAAAATGCATTTAAAAATATGTTTCTTTAAATTCCAAATTAGAAGAAAAAGTAGAACTATTGTTATTTATGTCTAAGTCATAATGAAAATTGTTTTCCAAAACCTATGCATATGGATATTGGACTTGATAGAAAAAAACGCCATACCAACATTGAGGTTGGAGCATGTAGAGATTTCTAAAAAGTTTTCTTACCAAATTAAGTTAATAATTTGTGGCTTCAAAGATTCATATTTGAGCTGATAATAATAGAGTTTTTAATAATGATTTCTCCAATTAAGTTAAACTGTACTTTGAAAAAAAATGAACTCACCAACTATTTAGGATATAATTCAGAATAGGTTTTATATAAAACAGGCCTTATCGCAGAGATTATATAAGTAATTCATTAGTGGTCAACATCGGATATTAGGGTATATATTAATTTTAAATTAATATTCGAAATCTTATAATATATATTTTCATAGTTAAAATGAATTTAGTCTTTATGAAACACAATATATCATTACTAAATGTGGAAATTTAAATCAAGGGAGATAAGAATCAATAATTTATGGAGTGTTTAGCTTGACAATAAATCTTAAAATAGCTATAGTTTACTGAGGAGATCAGGTAGATAAAAACAAAGGGTCTGTGGAAATTCTTTTATATTAAATATTAAATAATACAAGTATGAAATTGGAAATACTATAGATCATGGTATCAACTTAAAAGAGAAAAAAACCTCTGTTTTCGCTTTACCAAACCAATTAAAGGTATAATAAAATAATAACCACCAAGTATATGATTCAGCCAATACATCTATTAAATGTTATAATATGAAAGAGGGAAACTTCCCCCTCCAGAAAGAACTTTCTTTATCCCCATAGAATAAGAAATAAAAGAGCTATATATTTTTTTTGAGAAGGATAATAAACTCATAAAGAGATTTAAATACAATAAGTTTCAATTCTGATATGAATATAATAGCTCAAAAATACATAAAGATATTATTGAAATTAAGTTAAAAATAGATTTATTGCAAAAAATAACAGTTATAAATAGATACCCAGCTCTGGAATTAGATCTTTGGTATTCAAAAAATACTATAATCATACAAGAGCTTCTTGTAAGTGCATGGGCTTACTATACAGATTGATATATTTATCCATCATAAAGGAGAAGAAGCTTGAGTGATATTCCATATAGCCTTATGAAAATATTCAAGAAAGTTTCCTGGATTTTACATGTAGCTGTTTACTCAATATGAAGACAACCATAGATCTTAATGACATCACACTCCTGGGATTATTGCTACTCAATATACCAAAGCTTCAAGACAAATGAAAATTTTAAATCATTCCTTAGGAAAAAACTATATTATTAAACAGCTGAAATATTTTTTAGCCACCCATTTCTTGATTCAGATACTCTTGTAGCCATTGAAAAAACTCAGAGCTACTAGAAATCGATCCATAAACCATACCATGGAGAGGTAAATAGTCCTTTTTTTTAAAAAAAGTCATGAATTTGAATTCATTTTGTTCCATATACACTAGGCTACTTGGGAGTGATACATATCTTATTATCTGCAACTATGTTGATTTATTTTTCTTACCTCCCCATATTATCCTCTTTCCCCTTTTCATTTTTTCACACCTTCTATATGAAAGTATGTTTTAATTTCCCTTTTTTACTTTAATTGGAATTATGCTTCCCTTTCAGCTCATGAACAGGCTTTTCTCATAGAATTTCTAACAATAATATGTATCTTAAATTAAAAGAGGAACATTCTTTTCTAATAAACCTATATTTTAAATAGTATTTTCATCCATTGATACATGTGAGAAATTTGATATTTTAATGATTAATAAAAAAGGATTATTGAATAAAATAAGTCCTTAATTGAAGAGGACTTAGGGGCTTCTGGAACAACAAAGGATTTCTAATTGGAAGGAATTATGTGGCTGATCATCTTATACACCAGGGCTAATTTTGCTTCAATTGCTGGAAATTGACTTTACATCAAGCAAGATAAAAAAAAGCTCATGTAAAGCAAAAATAAAGAAAATTTCATGAATGAGTCAAGCTCTGGTCTTACACCAAATCCTGTGACATACACCAATATTGGTTCCCCTGTGCCTTCAACTGAGATTTCTCACCCCCTGAGACTTCTGAAACCAGCCAAATGTTTCTAGAAATATGTCACATGGTGGAATGTGATCTACAACTTTCCAGTATTAACCACTCTTTCAACCGGTTTAATAGCCTTTTCGGCAAGAGCTCCCTTTTCTGAGGTCTGGCAGACAGCATTGTGACAATAAACCAGTTACCAATGTAATGGGTTTGATTCCAGTTGGAGACAAGGGAGGTCTCAATCAAACTACCAGAAATCGCTTGGTTTTCCACTCCATTGGCATACAAGGGTCCCACCCCTTGGGGGTTCCTTGTAGGCTCCTTTTGTGACCAATTGTGCTCCATTAGGAGGACATGGGTAATACCATCAGCTAAATGCACTTTGGGAAGCAGTGCTCTAAACCTGGGGGTACTGTCACATGGTGGAATGTGATCTACAACTTGCCAGTATTAACTGGTCTTTCAACTGGCTTGATAGCCCTTTAGGCAAGAGTTCCCTTTTCTGAGGTCTGGAAACCAGCATTGTTACAAGATAAAACAAGACCCACCTGTTTCCACATGCACACATAAAAGAGGTCATTAAACAGTCTGGATGTAGAGGAGGGGTGTGTGACTTCCCCAAGTCATCTATGAATCAGCTTGGAGTGAGTTGGATTGACAATTTGTGTGTGACATGGGTGGAGCCAGCCACACAATTCTGGGGGAGTGGGTGCATAAGTGTGAAACACACACAAATGCAAAAGCATGGGTGGGCTGAATTTGGAGTGGGATTGACAATTTGCAGGTGACACAGGTGGAGCCAGTTTAGATCCTGTGATATGTGAGTGTGTGTAATATGATCATTGAAATTGGCTTATTAACACCATACCCCATGCAATATGGTAATTTATTTATGGCCATGTGAACTAATGGGCTTTACTGGCAAAAATGGAAAGCTACTGTTACAAAATCTTGAGGCAGTTATTTCTCTGGGAAAAATACTAATGAAGCTGAGAGAATTGAATTATTTTTCTACTATAATTTCAGTGAAAATAAATCTACTAAATATCATTAAATAAGGGTTTTATCATTCCAAGCAGTCCACATGAAATCACTTTGTTTTCATACAATCCAAAGTGAACTTCTATTTCTTCTTCAAATATGATAAAGTGTCCATCATCAAAACCAACAGCTTTATAAATATTGAGCTGAGGACAATCTAGTAAGAAAGTCAAATCAATATTCAAATTTTTTAAGATCAGAAAGTTATTTTTCAGCATGCAAGATGCATCAGAGACCTTAAGAATGCTATTAATAATACCAAATTGTCATCAAGTTCCACTAAGAAAGCATATTACACTGTTTCTGACATTTTTGGTTTCAGTTGAATATATATTGTTGTTGATGTTAATTTTTGAAACTGGAAAATACCAGGGTGAATCAATTCCTGGAGTGGGATGCCTTGTGGATTGTAAAGATGTTTCTAAGATGCTCCATGCAGCTATTTTCATTTTTGAATGAGAACTATGTAAGTACTCAATAAGGGAATCATAAATTTGTTGATCATGGTGGAGTGGTTAATTATGTTTTAGGTTATTGAATGGGGAAGGAGGCTGTGATTAAAAAAGTTTTATTATTTCACATGGGGATGATGGGGATTTCAGGGGAATGGAAAGTTTGGAAAATTTACAGATATGTTTAAGCAAGATTTTATCTATATAACTTATTAAGAGTTACAAGAAGTTACTCTTATTCAGTTCATGTGTATAATGAATGTGAATATATTTCTCTTATTAATTAACATACATATTTTGATATTTGTTGGCATATTTGCAAATACTCCAATCAAGCGCTCATACCCCCATGTGGCTGAGGTTTGTTTTGGTCCCCAACATTGGAAGAGTTCTGGAAGATGATCAGCAAAAAGTTTCTGCTCTGGGAACAGGTGTTTATTGGACAGGCAGAATATTTTCAGTGTTCAGAAAATGCAATTGAATCATCCATTAAAGCAGTTCAACTTGTTGAAATGTTGATAGAATGAATCAAATGGAGTGTATTATTGGTTATTTTGTTTGCAAGGTCTTCTGATTTACCCATTATTCTTTGGGAATTGGGGGAATTCAGTTCATCTAATGAAATTTGTTGACTGAGAATTAAAAGTGGAATATAGAACTTTTAAAAGAAAGCCCATTAAGAAGCTTTTAAGCTACCATGAGAGGGGGAACTCATTTTGTGAGGAATTCTTGTCCAGGATGATGGAATTATAGCATCAGGTATGATTTGTTTGAGATGCTCCAGAGCCTCACTCTTGATCTGGTATTCACTGAGTGCACTGATAACCAACCCCAAGGGGATTCAATCCACATCAAATGAGGGAATCTCCCCAGAACCACTAGATGATGCTGCATGTGAGGGGTGGGCATTGGGAAGTAGTGGGGAGTGATTAATTTATTATTTTTGCCATATTTATTCTGATGGAGAAGGTCTTTCTTGATTTTATTTGATCACAAGAGCTGTTGGAGGTGATGGAATCTGAGTCTGAACTGTTGGTGTCATTTAATTTCCTGTGGGACCTTATATATATTTTTTATTTGGCTTCTGGAATGCACAATTTGAAAGCAGAATAATCCTTCAAAATCCCAAGTATTAAATTATGCATTATTTCAAGATTAACCATTGTGGTTGCAGCCTAGTATGGAAGCTCTTCCAGAATGGAATATCAAACTACATACTCAGAGAAAATTGCTTGTTGGTGTTTTGGGGTTGCCCAAAGCCATTTTGCAATGGTTGATCTATGATTTTGGTATGAGCATGTGTAGTGAAATTGAGGACCAATTTCTGAAATTTGAGCCTTGTGAATAGTGAAAAAATACAAAGGTGGTTGCCTGAATGAGAAATAAATCCAATAAGCTTGCAAATGGCAACCACATCTGCAATGGCCATGAAGATAGTAACATGGATGAAGGATCCTGAGGGACCTGTTGAGGTGGGTGAAAAATGGTCACCTTTCCACAGTTCTTTGAGCTCCTTGATGAGTGTCATTAATAAGTAATTCAATGAAAAGGAAGTTGGCTTCTTTGGACCAGGGATGAATCCTGCAGCTTAGAAATTCTCTGGATTCAATCTTTTATTTGGGGGGAGATAAAGACAAATTAGAATGATAGGTCCAATGCTGGCCAAGAAGCTTGAATTTCCATGTGCATTAACACATAAATTGAGAAGCCTAATGAACGGGGAATAGAGATGAATGGGGGTCATTGATGTTTCTGGTGCCAGTGAAGTGTCTCCAGACAAATCCATCCCAGATGTCACATTCAGGGGAACTTTCAGGTTTTTGGGATTGTTAATGTTGATGCAGAATTTTTGTCAGCCTGTGACTCAAAACAAGAGCACAAGCATGACAGCCAAATACCATAAACCAATGGTAGAGCCAAGATAACACTAAAACATGGAGCTGAGCCAAACCAGCAAAAAAAGTATCAAACGAAAGAGAAAACTCACTTCATTACAAATATACAAGTCCCATCATCATAGGACAAGGAATAACAAATTTATTCTTGCTCAAAGTTGTTTCTGAGCATAAACCTTATTTTTCACCTCCCATCTGAAATCCAGAGGAAGAGGCTTAAGCCCATCAAGTGGGTATTAATAATGAAGCTCCAAGTCAGGGCTATCCAATGGTACTAACAAAATTGAGCTAGCATCAGAATTACTGAAGCTATGACCAAGATAAGGTCAAATAAGGGGGAATGAAATATTCACCTCTCATCTAACTTCTACAGTTTTAGTGTGACATACCTAAAGTGGGGTCTTCTTGGAAAGAGCACAATCAGGGATATCTGATGGTGCCATTCATTTCTCCATATCTCCTCTAGAACAACAGGTATGGGGTAAAAAAGCTCCATACAGATTTTAAGCAAATCATACATATGTACAAAAAATATTGTACATGGCATAACTTTGCATTATTTAATGATAGTAGTACCAAAACAGGTACCATTTTGTAGAAAACATCTAGGGCTACACAATGAGCCAACTTTGAGCTTGATATCTCAAAAACTGACAAATTTATGACAGGTTTAAGGTCAAAATCCCACAATTAGACCAATACAGCCTTACTGTGGGATATTCTCCCATAATTATGATTATGGCATGTCAAACAGACAAAGAATCCTGTTTATATTTCAATACCTCATAGCTCGTTCAATACTGGGGCCCTGCACAGGTTCTGTAAAGCATCCTATGCATCATACACGTCAGAAGAGAGCTATGTGCTCCCCAGATAAACATTTCACCCTGTATTGGTGAAAACTGCCCAGATGTGGTTTCAAAGCCACATATGAGCCGAATACAGGCTATAAAGGCCTTGTGAAAACCACAAGCCAGTCCTTGGAGTTGAAAAATGTTCACTTCCACTATGTAGAAAGGTCTAGAAGCCTTTCTTACCCAATTTTAGGATAAAAAGGGACCTTTTCTCCACCAGAAAAGGTTTCCTCATCCTACTATTGAATTCCTACTTAGTCAAACTGTCAAAAAAAGCTATAATCTTGGAAAATAATCAGGCATAATTTTGATCTTAACTATTTTAGTCTTTATTATTGTAACGTAACAGGAAAAGCTGCACCCAGGGCTTTCAACAGTGCTCACCACCACTATTTCTCAAATTGAAAGCCCTGAATATCTTATTATCAACCTTTATTATCATCAATTGAGCCTTTTATAATGAATTTTATTGTGTAACAGTCATATTTTAGGTTGTAAATACATCTATTATGACCTTTTCATAGACTCAAACTGAATGTTTGGGGGCCTGGCCATGTTTTTTGTATCTTTTGGACCTTTTTAGGCATAAAAGTGAGTTTTTTATTAATATTTTCCTTTCTGAAATTTTGTTTTTTTAGGCATAATTCCACTAAAAATAAATTATAGCATATATCTTATATTTATTTTTTGAGTGGTATATGTTATATACCACTGTGTTTTTTTGTTGCATTGTTGTGTGGTTTAATCACCACAAAAACCCTTTTTTTTCTGTGTTTCACATATTTAAACACTTTTAGCCATCAATACTGTCCATTTTTGAATTAAAAAGGACACCTCTTACTGTAAAATAAACAGTATTAGAGGAATGGTTGGGTATATTGATAATTTAAATTGCCCTTTACAGAACCAATTTTTAGATTATACTTGCTAACTACAAGTTTATCTGTGAGATACTGGAACACAAACAGTGTACCAGATATCCATAAGATGTATTTCTGACATGTAATTATTAATTTCAATTTCACTGTCACAATGCAAGGGCATAATATATAAATACATTTTCCAGAGGCCATTCTTAGATGTGCAAACAGCCTTTCAAGAAGTCCTCATTGAAATTAAGCCCTCTTTCTCCTGTTTGATTCAGTGGAAGAAAGTTTCATCCCACTTGAGACCCAGTCACAGAACAACATACCAGTGACACCCTCAGGACCAGAGGGCAGCAAAGGGAAAGGAAAGAGGCACAGTGAAGGCCTTATCACAGCTAAAATGTGGACACCAATTGCCACTAAGAGGAATAGAAAACCACAAAACTCTGTATCAATACAAAGTAAACCAACCTTAACCACTAGTACAGGGAATATTAAAATCATTAACCCAGCTGTAACCTCTAAAGGAAAATCGCCAAAGGCAGTAGACAGAAAATTTGTACAAGGAAAAGTCAAAGAAAAATACCCTAAGAACATTAAGTTGTTGAATTATTGAAAACACTGATATGTCACCTGTACACCTCAGAAGCGTTGGATTCCAAAGGAACCAGCAAGACAACAGAAAAGGCTTGTACACAACCAGAAGACCTGGAGGAGGAAACCTTGGACACAATGGTGGATGGCAAGACATTGAGGGAAATCATACCCACTGTGCCATTCACATTCCAATTCAACAGAAACCTCAGTTTTTCAGCTCTTCCAACTCCTCAAAGACCTTTTTGAATGGCTCATGGACAGCAAGAGGTTAAACCTAGAATCCCACTGGGAAGAAGTTGAAGCAAGTTTCCAGAAGATATGTCTCAAAGAGATAGACTTCAAAGACCTTATGGTAATAACCAAAGGATGGAATCCCACCAGGAAGGTCAAAATCTTGGAGGTGAGGGCAAAAAGGATAAGGGAGAATCAAGCTAATATTCAAGCTATAGAAGAACAGCTGACCCAGACAGGGCATGATCAGATTCCTTCAGGCTCAAAAGCAGTAGGACAAACCAGCTCTACAGTGGCTTCACACCATTCAGGAACCAGAAGATCAGTGGCCAAGAGTCACCATTCTTCACAATACCAGTTAGTTTCCAGGAGAAGACAAGGATACAAGGGCAAAAACAAGACCGCTTTCAAGCAAAGGCAGAGAGAGTCAGACGCAATGATCTAGAAGCTGTTGGAATTGGTGAAAGAAATACACAAGAACCATAAATAGTTTTACATACTTCTAGAATCAGTAGCCCCATTAACAGCAATATTACCCCCACTCAGATTGATCATAATGTTGTTACACCTGAGAGTAACTTAAACAGTGATGCACTGTAGTTACAAATGTCCCAATTTGGTTAGAAATCTCAAATGCAGTTTGCAGAACATGAAGCAAGCCATGAGAGGATGAATAAATTAACAGCCTCCATGGACAAAATTGTCAAAACTCTCCTAGAGGGACATGCTCAGTTGAGCAAAGACTCTGAAGAGACCAATAAAAGACTGAATCAAGTCTTTGAAGAACAAAACCACAGCAAAAGGGACAGGGATTGTCTGGATCAAGACATAAACAAACTGTTTAATGTCTACCATAGCATGAAGCCCCAACCACAAGGCCATGTTATGGATAATCCATATCACCAGGATGACATCAAACCAGATGCCATGCTGATGAATAAGGCAAGATCTCCATCAAAATACCAGGATGGAGATAATATGTCTTATTCAGAAAAGGAAGCCTTGGAACAGCTTCCTGAGGCCTCCAGCTGGCCCAAATTCTCTGGAACTGGAGAATATGATCATATGGAACTCATAGATTATATTGATGGACTCTTCATTGATGTACCAATCATACCAGACTACTGGATTATTTCTAGACTCAATACAGCATTCAAAGGAAATGCTAGTATTTGGTACACAGAGATGAAAGGGATCCATGGCAGAAGAAACTGGCCATGGTGGAAGAGTCAAATCATCCAAAGGTACGGAAATGGTACTTTGATATGGGAGAAGATCATGTCATTTGAAAATGACAAGTACTCTGTGGACAAAGATCCATATGAGTGGTGTCTCAGAAAGTCTAAAAGACTTAAAGCCATTGATCCTCAAATGAATATTCAGATGATGAATCACAAACTCCTGACACAAAGGCCAGGAGAACTAGATCATGCAGTGAAATGCAGATGCAACCAAAATTGCACTCTAGATGAAATTGCAAATACCTTACAAGATATAAGGAAAAGAACAAATATATAGAAATATTCCCCATATAAAAGCAGTGGCTTCAGAGAGAAACAACCTTTCAGGGTGGAGTTCAAGTAAACTCCCAGAGAAAGAGTGGAAGAAGTGACTAAGAAGAAGAATTCTTGTTATAATTGTGGTTCAAAAGATAATTGTTCCAATAAATTTCCAAAGGCAAAGAATAAAGTCTATTCCATTGAGAAATTCCCAGAGGAGGAATCCCCCACAGAGGATTCTGAATCAGACTCTATGGGTGATGCCATCAGAGAACAATCTCATGAAGAATAGGACCCAAGAGAGGAATTGCTAGTTGAGTACCAAGAGGAAACACCACTAGAAATTCAGGACATACAGTTAGAAGCAGGCATGCCACAAGACACTGCAAAAAAAACTTGTGCAAACACACACAAGATGAAAAAAAATTCCTAGTTACACCAACTAAAGGAATGGCATACATACATGGGACAGCCACAAAGATGACTGTTTGCATAGACAATGCTAAACAACCATTGATCATGGACAGTGGAGCAAAGTGCTCAATAGTGGCCAGAAAGTATCTGGATCATCACTTCCTAAATTGGGAAAAACAACTATTTCCAGCCAAGGCAAAGAATTTCAAAAGTGCATCAGGGAAGAGGACATTCATTGGGACCATTATCAAAGAGATAATTATACCCCACAGGAAAGGTAATATCAGACTCAAGCCAGAGTTTTTTGTACTTGAAGATGCCCACATCCAAGGGTTTTTACTGGGAACAGACTACAAGAGGATTTATGGAATTGATATTTACAACAGTAAAAATAGGAATATTACTATTGGTACAAACAAGGAAAAGAAAATTTCACTTAATATATATCATATATCTTCCCATGACCCTCTATAAGAATTACTGAATGAGTTCAGGGAAGGCCAAATCAGCACTACCCTCACCAGTAAACAGAAACTAAGTTTACTGAAGATTCTGAGAGAAAATAGATCAGAATTTGCCATTGGTAAAGAACCATTTGAAAGAAAAGAGGCCATGATATAGAATTATATATGGATGTGGAAAGACCCTATCAACCCATGCTGAGAAGACCTCCCTACCCATAAAGTCTGGAAACTAGGAAGGAAATTAAGAAACACATCAATGAACTCCTAGAAATGGATTTCATCAGGAAGATAGGTCACAATGAAATAGTGGAAACCCCCACTCCTGTCCTTATCACCTGGCATGATGGAAAATATAGGTTGTGTGGGAATTTCAGAGCTCTGAATAACTACAAAAAAGCTGACAGGTACCCTATACCAAGGATACCTCATTCCCTAGAAAAACTGGCAAAAGCCAAATACATAACCAAGATGGATTGTACGAAAGGCTTCCACAAGAATTGAGTTAAGCCAAAGTCTATGAAACTACTCAGAATCATATGCCATATGGGCATATATGAGTACGCTAGGATGCCATTTGGCATCAAAAATGCACCAGCCCACTTCCAAAGGATGATGGACACAATATTTCTAGAATAAATATTGGAAAACTGGTTGGTAGTATATATTGATGACATAATTATATACTCAGAAACATGGGAAGACCATGTGCAGTACATAGACAGAGTACAAAGTAAGTGCATGCCCATCAATCTAAAAATTTCACTTGAAAAGTGCAATTTTGGCCAAGAAGAACTACTGGAACTGGGACACAAAGTCTCAGGTCTTAGTCTGGACATACACCAGAACAAAGTAGCAGCAGTGCTGCTAAAGCCAGTACCAAAGAACATCAAAGAGATGAAATCTTTCTTTGGGTTTGCTAGCTACTAAAGAAGCCACATCAGAAGTTTCGCCAACATAACTAGTAGTCTATACAAGCTGTGTTCAAAAAATGTAGTTTTTGAAATTACCAGGGAAAGGAGTGATGAATATGAGAAAATCAAACATGAACTAACAAATGAACCTGTTCTCATCTTACCTGACTTTGAACTACCATTAAAGCTATACATAAATGCAGCATGTAGGCAAGGCTTAGGGGCAGCTCTTCACCAGAGACAAATTGTAGATGGTGAACCAAGAGAGGGAGTGATATGGTACATCTATAGGCAGCTGAAAGATTCAGAAGCCAGGTATGGGGCTACCCACACTGAATATCTATTCCTAGACTGGGACCTGGAGAAAATCCATTATTATTTGGAGGGTGCAGTCTTTGAAGTCTACAAAGACTGCAAATCCTTGAAGTCCTTACTGAACATGAAGACTACCAATAGACACAGGCTGAGGTGGCAAATGGCCATCCAAGAGTATAGAGGAAATATGACCATCATATACAAAGAAGGAAAAATACACACCAATGCAGATGGCTACTGGACAATGTCAAAAGAAATCCAGCTTTTTACCCTGAAGTAGCAGCCAAAATCCCTATCAATTTCATGGAAATAGATAGGGGGAAAAACCCCAGATTTTCTGAATGGGCACCTGGAAATGGTACCCCAGTCAGTAGAGACACTGGATCAGAAGGAAAAGAAACTCCAATAATTGGAATAGGCTCCTCAGAACTGCATAATGACTTCTTCAATGCAGTGATGAAGACATATGCTAAACAAAAACAGTGTGGCATATTGTTGAAACTCCTTCAACAGAAATACAGGAGCCCAGAGCTGGAATCCCAGTTAGGGGAAGCCTGTTTGAGGGACTATAAGGACAACAGGTTTTTCCTTACAGATCGCCTTCTCTACCATAGAGAGATTCATACAAGTGCACTCACAGTAGTAGACAGGGACCATACATCCCTGATCCTGCAAGGATGTCATGACTGCCCCTATATGGGACACATGAGTGAATACAGGACCAAGAAAAGGGTAGCAAGCACAGCTTGGTGGCCAAAATGGGAACAAGAGTTGAGTGAATATATCAATACTTGTGAAAGATTCCAGAAGGCAAACAGAAAAAATGGGAAAAAGTATGGGCTACTTCAACACATAGAAGAACCCAACCATCCATGGGAAACCATCAACATGGACTGGGCTACAGGACTTGTCCCAGGAGGAAATGAAAACTTCAATGCTTTACTGGTCATAGTTGATAGGTTCAGAAAGAGTGTGGGGTGCCTACCATTTCACAAGGAGGATACAGCAATGAATACTTCCCTGTTATTTTGGAATAACATAATATCCACCTGTGGAGTCCCTAAAATTATCAATAGTGATAGGGACCCAAAATTCACATCAGAATTTTGGACCAACTTGTAGGACATGCTTGGCACTCAACTTGCATTCTCCACGGCTTACCACCCACAGAAAGATGGTTTAGCTGAAAGGATGATCCAAACCATGAAGGATATCCTAAGGAGGCTCTGTGCATATGGCATGGAATACAAGGACCATGAAAGATACACCCATGACTGGGTTACCCTTCTACAAGAAGTCCAAATGGCTTATAATAATAGTCAGCATTCTACCACAGGGAAATCACCTTCACTGGTAGAAAAAGGGTGGAACCCCCTATTGCCTGCGGATCACCTGAAGAAAAGTCTTCTGACTATCCACCCAACAGCTAAAGACTTCCATGAAATGTGGAAGAGGGCTTGTGATACAGCTTCTAGATGCATAGCTGAGGCAAAAGAATACAATAAACAGAGGTGGGACAAAGCTCACATGGAACCTGACTTCAAAGAAGGGGACAAGGTATTAGTTTCCACACTCAACTTCAACAATCTTAAGGGACCTAAGAAAATGAGAGACTCATTTTCAGGGCCCTTCACTATCACTAAGCTGATAGGGAAAAATGCAGTGGAAGTCAATGTGAGCCTTTGAGATATGACCACATACCCAATAAGGTCACAAAAAGACTCAGAATAATTATAACTTTAATATAATTATATCAAAATTACTTAGAATAAATATACATTAAGAATAATTACTTAAATATACAAAAAATACCATAAATTGGTATAAAAATTGGTTTAACTTAAAAACCAATGAATCAACATGTAAAATAAATTATACCATTGGATTCCCCATGGAAAAATACACATATACCACTTTTATGGCATATCTGTAAAGTCAATATTTAAGGAATTATAAGGTATAATACCTTATAAAAACCATAAAACTTTATTTATCTCAAGAACTAATGAAACAACATGTGAAATAAATTGTACCAGTGGATTCCCCATGAAAATCCACACATAAAACAATTAATAAGCTAATTTCCAATGTTAATACTTAAGGAATTATCCTGAATATATGCACTTTTTTGGTCAACGCATATATTCAAGGATCATAGCTAATATCTTCTAAACTATACATGATAGAATGATGAACCAAAAATAAAGTTACCACTTAATTACTGTAGGAACACAGATACGAACTTTATTTTACTAATTATAAACAAGGTTAAAACCTATGATGAATTATTGATAAAAATCAACAGAGCTGTTGACCACTTTGTTGTAAAAGTGTTCCAAACTTAAAAAAAAGTATACAGTTGGATTCTCCTAGTTCATTCGTGAAGAATGATGTAATTTTTATTATTAAATTCAGGGTATACCCCCTGAAATCAAGGTTTGAAGTTTAAAATATTGAATGTCGACAGAAAAGATGAGTTACAAGAAAAATCATCAAAATTAGAGTTTTGATGATGTAATGAAAAGCTCTTGGCAGAATAATAGGGTTATGCCAGGCTATCAGAATTCACTCTCTGAATTGCTGTAGCGTGTAAATCTTAAAAGTTATTGAGGATCAAAGTTTGAGCTTAATTTGAGCAGCTATGGTCACATACTGTAACCTTAATTTAAGTTTAACAGTCTTAAGAGTGATAAAGTTGGTGAATACTATTAGTTTATGATTAAAAATAATAAAATACACGAAATTTGGGGTTCTGCCAAGCCTCTGATGTCATCAAACTTAGAGTTATAGTGATAACTCTAAATAATGGTGTAATAATGATGTAATATGGTTTGATCATGATGTAATCACCCTCAAACCTTAAAATATTGATCAATTCCAGTGGATATGATCAGTACACGTCTACTAGAAGCCTGCTGGACTCTAGGAGGGAGGTATTTACTATAAATAGAGCTCTTTTTACTCTATTTTCCCCTCAGACGCATCAAAAACATTAAATCAATGAAATAAAAGGTAATTTCTTTATTCTTTATATATAAAACTCTTATATTATTAAAGACCAAAGACCATCTTAAATATTAATCACTATTTTTACGTGATTAAATCAATTCTTTAATTGTTTTTGTTATAAATCTCTCTACAAACTCATTTCCACGTAAAAATCAAGAATTTTAGTAATTTTCTTTATTTTTTATTGTAAATACAATTTGAAAAGGTTGTATTGTATTCTTTTGGCGTAAAATATCTCAAAATTATTATTTCAAGTGTTAAAAGTAGGTTATTTCATCTTATTATAATAATTTCTCTCTTATTATTACTCTTAATAATTCTTATTTAATATAAATAGTATTTATATTAATATATAACTTTAATATTAGTAATATTATTGTTATTAATTGTTTTTTATTTATAAAAAACAGTTTTTTACGCCTTTATTGTTTGTTGGTAACAATAATAAAGAGCTTTATAATATATTAATTATTTTTATTAATATATTATTTATAATATTATAATTTCATATAATATTAATTATATTATTATATTTATTTAATAATATAATATTTTTACGCCATAATAATAATATTTCTTTATTATTATTATTATTTTAATCTTATTTATTTCAATTATAAGGACATTCAGAGTACAATAAGTAAAAAATTAGTAATTTTTACTTATTGTTTCATAGTCAAACCTTACATTTGGGGGCCTGGCCATGATATTTACTTAAAAGACCTTTAAAAAGATTCTATTTGGGTTTATCCAATAATTAGTTATATTTATAATCATAAAATTATATAATAATTTTATATTTTATTGATTTTAAAAGCTATTGAGGCATTTGGAAAGCAATTGTACTGTCTTACACGTGGTTTTTCACATCCTTAGACTTGCAAGAACTTTCTTTGAGTGACTCTAGTGATTAAAAGAGATATTTTATAAATTAAAAATAATTTTTATTATAATTTAATTTTATAAGAATCATATTTATTTTTTATTTTATTCTTTAAAAATAAAAATAAAAAAAAATATAAAAAATATTAAAAACCAATAGAAAAGTTATTTTTATTCATTTTTATTCATTTCTTTATTTATTTCAATTTTTTCAAAGATAAAAAAGCAATTTCTACGTGGAAAATTGCCATATCTTGCCAAAAATAACAATTATTATAAAAAGACTTATATATATTTGTCTTTTTTAGTGTTTGAAGATAAGCCAACAGAAGACAACCAAGCTACTGTTGAGAGATTGGTGGAAGAAACTTGTCAAAGTTCTCCTACACCAGTTATCACCAAAAGAAAGAAAGCTAAGAAATTAGACTTTCCAGGGCCCACCATTCAAGACTCTGAAGGTGAGCACCTCCTTTTAAATTGCCATAAAAGAATTTTATTCTAAAATACTTTTATTTTTTCTTATTCTTTAAATTATGACTACCAGAAGAGGTTCCCAATACTCCATCCAATCAGATGGAGCTGGACTCAGAGGTAGAATTGATCCCTCAAAAGGGAAAAGAAAGGGCAATATCCCCAGTGGAACAGAATCCACACAAGGAAGTGCCTTATCCCAAAGGCAAGTCCCAGAAATGCCCATGATATCTGAGCCTGAATTGGAACTAAGTATGAGTAACTCAAATAGGTACAAATCACATTCAGAGGGCTCAAATAGACATCTACATGGGCCAGTACAAGCAGTATTACACAGTATACAAGGACAAAGACTGGAGAATGCTGCCTCAAATACACCAAGGAGTGATGAACTCCTGGCACATCCTGAAAAAGTTCCTCAAAGAGGAGGAGATAGTGAAATACTCCAATGGATGGAATCCACTGTCATCCAAACCTCAAATCAAAAAGATCAAGGATTATCATGCCAAAAAGAGGGAGGCAACCAAGGAAGAAGCCCCAGTAGCTTCTACCAGCAAGCCTCAAGCCAACCCACTTCCCCAAGAAGGGAAGAAGAACAAGAAAAAACATTGGAGGAAACCATATTCCCCAAGCTACAGAATCCCAAGAATCCAAAAGGATGCCATGGACAATGTTTTCAACATGGCCAGAACCTTGATGGAATTCAAGGACAAGGAAGAGCAAAGAATGAGACAACCTCATTTCCCAAAGAAATAACCTTGTCAAAAGATGTTGTAAATACTTTAACAGAAATTAAAAATAGTATATTACCTCTAAAAGAAATCAAAGATAGTTTATTATCACTACAAGAAATAAATAACAATTTATGTTCTTTAACAAAAATTGTTGTACAAAACAAGAAAGAAATTGACAACATTAAGTTTATTGTTGAAAATAATAAACCAAAGAATTTAATTGACAATACTCAAAAATTAATACAAGGACAACAAGAATTGTATAAATACATAAAAGATATCAAAGACAAGACTTTGACAATCAATTATGATGTGAGTATTGACAATCTTACAGAAAAATTAAATAAATTAAGTATTTCTGTAGAGAAATTTGAAGAAAAAACTTCATCACACCAAAAATTACTTTTGGACCATGTGGAAAAAAGTGATGAAGCAAGAATGCATATGAAAGATGATATTCAAAGTGAAATAAGGCTTATTACAGAAAAAATGGATAAAATTAATGAGGCTAATTTAAATATGCCAAAGTTATCAACACCATTTTCTCATATAAGAAGCCCTGTTAAAACAAAAGAAGAATTGTCAAATCCTTACATAACAGACTTGAGTCACCAAGACAATAACCAAGTCTTAATGAAGGAAGCACCTCAATTGAAGGAATGGCCAACATTCACAGGAGAAGGTGAATATGACCACATGTCATTTATTAAAACAATTGACATGTTACAAGAAGACTATGCCATACCAGATGAATTAATCACTGCAAGATTACATTCATTGTTTGAGAAATCTGCAAAAAGATGGTATTATGGCATAAGACAAACAAATGGTAAAAATACCTGGTCTTGGTGGAAACAAGAAATAATCACCAAGTGGGCAAATGATGCCTGGAGGTATAAGATAGAAAATGCATTTGAAAACTCTTTCTTTGACCCTGAGAAAGATAAACCTTTAACTTGGTTCTTAAAACAAGCTGAAAGGCTTAATGCACTGTACCCAGAAATGTCACAGAAAATGGTGCATATGAAAATACTTAAAAAATGTGGAGGGGAACTAGAACATGCCCTAAGAAGCAGGTGTATAGAACCATGCTCCACAGAAGAGTATATAAATGCACTAGAAGATATAGTGACAAGAACAAAAATTGGCAGGACTTGGAAAAAATTGGACATTAAAAGCCCAAATAAACCATTTATCAAAAAAGATAAGTCAAGAGAATCATTTAAGCCCAATACATCCAACAATAATGAGCAAAGAAAATGCCATAAATGTGGAGGTATTGGACACTTAGCCAATAATTGCCTTAAAAAAGCAAAGATTAATGAAATTGTGGAAACAGAAAACCACAATGACAAAGAAGAGGAATCTGACTCTGAAAAAGAGACAGAAGAATCAGAAAGCTCAGAAAGTGATGAAATCAATATAATTAATGCACAAATTAATAATATTGATATAATTTATGAAGTACTGGATGTTAATTCAAACTTGCCACAAGTTGGAACATCTGACACAAATCTGACAAACATACAAGATGCCAAAATGTATAGAACCAAACCTGCAAGAGGAATGGGATATACAGCTGGAAAATCAAGTATTAGTATTGTTATGGTTGATAACCAAGAAGGAAAGGTTAACTTGGATACAGGAGCATATTGCACTTGTGTTGGAAAAAGTTATTTAAAAACCATTGTCCCAGACTGGCAAGAAAGACTTATGCCAATACAAGGTGTCAAATTTAGTAGTGCAAGTGAGAGCATGAAGCCCCTTGGAATAATTGATTTAACACTAATTTTTCCTTATCCCTCACAATGTGTCAGAATTAAGGTAGAGTTTGTAGTAATGGACAACTGTACCAGTAATCATTTCATACTTGGGAATGACTACTTATCAATCTATGGTATAGATATCTCCAACCAAAAGGATAGATATTTTACCATAGGAGATAACAAAAGACAAAAATTTGGATTCTTAAATAACAAAAAACAGATAACAGTTATTAAAAATGAAGAAAAAATTCCAGAAAAGGAACTTTTTATATCTGAAAAACTCAAAGAGGCAGAATTCAATCAAGAATTAACAGAAAAAATGAAAGAAAAATTGATTGACCTCTTATTTAAGTATAAAAATGCCTTTGCAACTGACAAAGAACCACTAGGTGCCATAATTGGACATGAAGTGGATATAATTCTTAATGTAGAAAAACCTTACCCACCTTTATTAAGAAGACCTGCTTATCCAGCCAGTCCAAGAGCTAGAGAAGCCTTAGAGGTGCACATTAAAGAATTAATGGACCTAGGAGTATTAAGGAAGGTTGGACATGATGAACAAGTAGAAGTTACTACACCTGTCATTATAACTTGGCATAATGGAAAATCAAGGATGGTAGGAGACTTCAGAGCCCTGAATACCTATACCATTCCAGACAGATATCCAATACCCAGAATCCATGAGACATTAACCCAATTGTCACAAGCTAAGTTCATCACAGCTATGGATGCTCTTAAGGGTTTTCACCAAAATGTCTTAACAGACAAAAAACTACTAAGAATAATAGTCCATTGTGGAATTTTTGAATATTTAAGAATGCCATTTGGAATAAAAAATGCACCTTCCCATTATCAAAGAATGATGAATACCATATTCCCTGAAGAATTATCAGAAGGATGGTTAATTATCGTTATTGATGATATCATTGTTTGCTCAGAAACTTGGGAGAATCACCTTACAAGACTAGAAAGGGTACTACAAAAAATAGTCCAAGTGAATATGAAAATTTCCTTGAAAAAGTGTCATTTTGCATATAGTGAATTAAAAGCAGTAGGACATGTTGTATCTGGCCTTAGTCTAGGCATAGACAAAAATAAAGTAGCAGCAGTACTACCTAAACCAATGCCTCAAACAAAAAAGGAAATGCAATCATTTCTAGGATTTGCTGGTTACTATAGACAGCATATAAAGGACTTTGCAAAGATTGCTAAATCCTTGTATAAGCTATGTGACCAACAAACAGTCTATGAGATGACAGAAGAAAGAGTCAAGGCATATGAAGAATTGAAAAATTCCTTAACAAATGCCCCATTTCTTCTAATGCCAGATTGGAAACTGCCCTTCAAACTGTACATTGATGCTTGTGGAGAAGGATTAGGTGCTGCACTTCACCAAACACAAATTATCAATGATAAACCAGTGGAAGGACCAATTTGTTTCATTTCAAGGCAAATAAAGCCAACAGAAGCAAGGTATGGAGCAAGCCAAATGGAATGCTTATGCTTAGTGTGGGCTTTAGAAAAACTGCATTATTATTTGGATGGCACAGTATTTGATGTAATCACAGACTGTAATGCTGTGAAATCACTATTAAATATGAAGACTCCAAATAGACATATGCTGAGATGGCAAATTGCTATCCAAGAATATAGAGGAAATATGACTATTGTTCATAAATCTGGAAATATTCATAAAAATGCAGATGGTCTTAGCAGATGGGCTCTAGCAAATACGACTGACAATCCAGCATGGGTACCACAAGAAGAGCATCATATAGAAGGAATATGTGTTACAGACATTGGCACAGAATTCTTTAACCAAGTTAAAGAAAGCTATAAGACAGACAAAAATTCCCATATCTTAAGCCAACTTCTAATGAAAGACTGCAAAGATCCATCACTTTCATCAAAACTAGATGAAATATGGAAAAAGGCATATGATGAAGGAAGATTTCACCTCCTTGATGGAATCCTTTACCATAGAACAAAACACACATGTGTTATGGCCTTAACAGACAGAACACTAATAAACACTATTTTACATGAGTGTCATGATAGTGTTGCATCTGGACATCTCTCAGAAGATAGGACACTAGAGAGGGTGAAAACCTGCTCTTGGTGGCCAAATTGGAAGAAAGATGTTGCAGAGTACTGCCAAACATGTGACAGATGTCAAAAAGCCAACAGAGCCACAGGAAAGAAATTTGGAATGATGATCCAAATCCAAGAACCAAAATCCCCATGGGAAATAGCTCCTATGGATTGGGTAACAGCCTTACCTCCAGGAGGAGACAGGAGTTATAATGCATGCCTAGTATTAGTTGACAGGTACAGTAAAACTCCCATGTTCTTACCATGTCATAAAGATGACACAGCTATGGATACAGCCATAATGATATGGAATAAAGTCATTAGCCACACAGGCTTATTCCAAAATATTATAAGTGACAGAGACCCAAAGTTCACTTCAGCATTATGGACAAATCTCCATAACTTGTTTGGGACAAAGTTATCATTCTCAACAGCTTATCATCCTCAAACTGATAGTCTAGCAGAGAGAATGATACAGACCCTAGAGGATATGATCAGAAGATTCTGTGCTTATGGGCTAGAATTCAAAGATTCTGATGGTTTTACCCATGATTGGTGTACACTAATACCAGCACTTGAACTGGCATATAAGACATCAATCCATTCTTCTACTGGCAAAACACCAGCAATGCTAGAGAAAGGTTGGAATCCAAGACTTCCTTATGATACCCTCAAAAAGGACTTAGTGGATATACATCCAACAGCAAGCAGTTTCAAGATAATGCTTGACAAAGCAAGACACCATGCAAGCAGATGCATGCAAGATTCTTTTAAATATGCAAAAGAAAGATGGGATAAAAGTCATAAGCCACCTGATTTCAAAATAGGAGACTTGGTTTTAGTATCAACCCTTAATTTCAATAACATAAAAGGCCCAAAGACATTGAAAGATTCCTTTGCAGGACCATTTATGATAAAAGCACTTCATGGACCCAATGCTGTGCAATTAGAACTCACAGGTGAACTAATGAACAAACACCCAACTTTCCCTGTAAGTCTGATAAAACCTTACAGTTCAAGTGACAAGGAGTTATTTCCATTAAGAAATAAACCCCCACTTGAGATTCCCCCCTTGGAAGAAGGAGAAGAAAAGAAAATAGTAAAAGTCCTTAAAGAAAGAAGGACAAGAAACAAAAAAGAAAGGGAATACCTTGTTAGGTATAGAAATTCAACTAAAGAAGATGAATGGCTACTTGAGAAAGATATAAAAAATGCTGATAAACTACTAAGAAGGTTCAGACATGAAAGAAAGCCTGAAAAATAGAAAAGTTAAGCATTATTGAGCTTCAAGACTAACAAAGTCTAATGAAGAGGTAGGACAGTGGATGATACCCTAATCACACATATCAGATTGTGGTACAATCTTTTTTGGTGGTAGGGAATGTGAGCCTTTGAGATATGACCACATACCCAATAAGGTCACAAAAAGACTCAGAATAATTATCGCTTTAATATAATTATATTAAAATTACTTAGAATAAATATACATTAAGAATAATTACTTAAATATACAAAAAATACCATAAATTGGTATAAAAATTGGTTTAACTTAAAAACCAATGAATCAACATGTAAAATAAATTATACCATTGGATTCCCCATGGAAAAATACACATATACCACTTTTATGGCATATCTGTAAAGTCAATATTTAAGGAATTATAAGGTATAATACCTTATAAAAACCATAAAACTTTATTTATCTCAAGAACTAATGGAACAACATGTAAAATAAATTGTACTAGTGGATTCCCCATGAAAATCCACACATAAAACAATTAATAAGCTAATTTCCAATGTTAATACTTAAGGAATTATCCTGAATATATGCACTTTTTTGGTCAACGCATATATTCAAGGATCATAGCTAATATCTTCTAAACTATACATGATAGAATGATGAACCAAAAATAAAGTTACCACGTAATTACTGTAGGAACACAGATATGAACTTTATTTTACTAATTATAAACAAGGCTAAAACCTATGATGAATTATTGATAAAAATTAACAGAGCTGTTGACCACTTTGTTGTAAAAGTGTTCCAAACTTAAAAAAAAGTATACAGTTGGATTCTCCTAGTTCATTCGTGAAGAATGATGTAATTTTTATTATTAAATTCAGGGTATAACCCCCTGAAATCAAGGTTTGAAGTTTAAAATATTGAATTTCGACAGAAAAGATGAGTTACAAGAAAAATCATCAAAATTAGAGTTTTGATGATGTAATAAAAAGCTCTTGGAAGCATAATACGGTTATGCCAGGCTATCAGAATTCACTCTCTGAATTGCTGTAGCGTGTAAATCTTAAAAGTTATTGAGGATCAAAGTTTGAGCTTAATTTGAGCAGTTATGATCACATACTGTAACCTTAATTTAAGTTTAACAGTCTTAAGAGTGATAAAGTTGGTGAATACTATTAGTTTATGATTAAAACTAATAAAATCCACGAAATTTGGGGTTCTGCCAAGCCTCTGATGTCATCAAACTTAGAGTTATAGTGATAACTCTAAATAATGGTGTAATAATGATGTAATATGGTTTGATCATGATGTAATCACCCTCAAACCTTAAAATATTGATCAATTCCAGTGGATATGATCAGTACACGTCTACTAGAAGCCTGCTGGACTCTAGGAGGGAGGTATTTACTATAAATAGAGCTCTTTTTACTCTATTTTCCCCTCAGACGCATCAAAAACATTAAATCAATTAAATAAAAGGTAATTTCTTTATTCTTTATATATAAAACTCTTATATTATTAAAGACCAAAGACCATCTTAAATATTAATCACTATTTTTACGTGATTAAATCAATTCTTTAATTGTTTTTGTTATAAATCTCTCTACAAACTCATTTCCACGTAAAAATCAAGAATTTTAGTAATTTTCTTTATTTTTTATTGTAAATACAATTTGAAAAGGTTGTATTGTATTCTTTTGGCGTAAAATATCTCAAAATTATTATTTTAAGTGTTAAAAGTAGGTTATTTCATCTTATTATAATAATTTCTCTCTTATTATTACTCTTAATAATTCTTATTTAATATAAATAGTATTTATATTAATATATAACTTTAATATTAGTAATATTATTGTTATTAATTGTTTTTTATTTATAAAAAACAGTTTTTTACGCCTTTATTGTTTGTTGGTAACAATAATAAAGAGCTTTATAATATATTAATTATTTTATATTAATATATTATTTATAATATTATAATTTCATATAATATTAATTATATTATTATATTTATTTAATAATATAATATTTTTACGCCATAATAATAATATTTCTTTATTATTATTATTATTTTAATCTTATTTATTTCAATTATAAGGACATTCAGAGTACAATAAGTAAAAAATTAGTAATTTTTACTTATTGTTTCATAGTCAAACCTTACAGTCAAACTCACAGAGGAATTTTCTAGGAAACACCCAGTATTCCCAGTGAGTTTGGTCAAGACATACTTCCAGACAGAGGAGGACAAGTTCCCCTCCAGGAAGAAGAATCCCACTCAACCAGAAATACTGGAGGTAGAAGACTCCCCTGGCCCTGTGAAGAAAATCATAGAGGCCAGAAACATAAGGCTGAATGGTAAAGACCAGAGACAATACTTGGTCAGATTTAAGAACCAGACAGCAGATACATACAAATGGTTGGCCAAAGATGCCATAACAGATGGGAACCTTTATCTAAGGAGATTCAGGGCCTCTAGGGGGACTGAACAGTCTCATCAATAATGAGCCTTTTTTAGAGGGAGGTTATGTCAGCCTGTGACTCAAAACCAGAGGACAAGCATGACAGCCAAATACCATAAACCAATGGTAGAGCCAAGATACCACTAAAACCTGGAAATGAGCCAAACTAGCTAAAGAATTATATAAACAAAGAGAAAACTCCTATCATTACAAATATACAAGTCCCATAATCATAGGACAAGGAATAACAAAGTTATTCCTGCTCAAAATTGTTGCTGAGTATAAACCTTATGTTTCACCTCTCATCTGAAATCCAGAGGAAGAGGCTTAAGCCCATAAAATGGGTCTTTTTAATGAAGCTCTACGCCAGGGCTATCTAATGGTACTAACCAATTTGAGCTAGAATAATAATTACGGAAGTTATGACCAAAATAAGGTCAAATAAGGGGGAATGAAATATGCACCTCTCATCTAACTTCTACAGTTTTAGTGTGAGATACCTAAAACAGGGTCTTTTTGGAAAGAGCAGAATAAGGGCTATCTGATGGTGTCATCCATTTTTCTTCATATATCTCATCTATAAGAAACGTTATGGGGCAAACAAGCTCCATACAGATTTTAAGCAAATCATATGTACAAAAATCTTGTACATGGCATAACTTTGCCATATTTAATGATAGCCATACCAAATGAGGTACCATTGTGTAGAAAGCATCTAGGGATACAATATGAACTAACTTTGAGCTTGATATCTCAAAAACAGACAAAGGTTTGGCAGATTTAAGGTCAATATCCCACAATTAGACCAATACAGCCTTACTGTGGATGTCAGGATGAAACTATGACAAAGATGTAAGTAGGCTAATTAAAACTTTGACTATGTTTGTGACATGGTAAAATGATTTTAAAAAGATTTCTAAAGTTTTAAGATGGTTTAAAATGAAATTAAAGGGCTTTAATATACTGGGTATAGTGGTGGTGAGCGCTATTGAAAGCCCTGGGTGCAGCTTTATCTGTTGGGTTACAATAATAAGAGACTACAATAATACCTGATTATTTAACCAAGAGTAAAACTGTTTTTGACAGTTTACTACGTAGCTTATTTAAGGGTGGTGTGAGGAGACAGTTCTGGCTGTGAAAAAGCCTCCTTTTATCCTGAAATGGGGTGGAAAGGGTGCTAGACCTTTCCACGTAGAGGAAGTGAAGATTTTTCACTCTCTAGGACTGGCTTGTTGTTTGCAAACAGCCTGTATAGCCTGTATTGGGCCCAGATGTGGTTTTGAAACCACATCTGGGCAGTTTTCACCAATACAGGGTGAAAATTTTCATCTGGGGACCTCACAGCCTGATTCTGACATGTATGACGTGTAGAATGCTGTACAGAAACTGTATGGGACCCCAGTATTGACTGACTTATGAGGTATTGAAGTATTAAAATTATTCTTTGTCTGTTTGACACCTCATAATCAGAGTACAACTGTATCCTGTCATAATACAGCTGTATTGGTCATATTGTGGGATTATAACTTTCAAATGGCCATAACTCTGTCAGTTTTGGAGATATCATGCTCAAACGTTGGTTCATTGGATAGCCCTGTATGGGCTCTACACATTGATACCCAATTTGGTATGGTTATCATTAAATATGACAAAGTTATCCCATGCACAAGGCCTTTTGTACATAGGCATGGTTTGGCCAAAAAGCTGTATTGAGCTTGTTTGCCTCATAACCTCTGTTATAGTTGAGATATGAAGAAGTGGATGGCACCATCAGATAGCTCTGTTTGTGCTCTTTCCAAAAAGACCCCACTTAAAGTATCCCACACTAAAACTGTAGAAGTTAGATGAGAGGTGAATGTTTTTTTCACCCTTATTTGGCCTGAAATTGACCAAAACTCCAGTAATATTGGTGCTAGCTCAGTTTGGCTGGTACCATTGGATAGCCCTGGCTTAGAGCTTCATTTTGAGCACCCATTTGATGGGGTTAAGCCTCTCCTTCTAGATTTTAGATGAGAGGTGAAAATTAAGTTTCATGCTCAGCAACAACTTTGAGCAGGAATAACTTTGTTATTCTTTGGCCTATGATGATGGGACTTGTATATTTAGAAAGAGGTGAGTTTCCTCTTTATTTTGAGTGAATTTGGCTCAGCTGCATGTTTTGGTGGTATCTTGGCTTGTCCATTGGTTTATGGTATTTTGGCTGTCATGCTTGTGCTCTGGTTTTGAGTCACAGGCTGACAGTGGAATATTCTTCCATAATTATGATTATGAGGTGTAAAGAATACAAATAAGCCTGTTTATAACTAAATAACTCATGGCTTGGTAAATACTAAGGCCCTGTAAAGGTTCTGTACAGCATCCTACGCATCATACACATAAGAAGAGAGCTATGTGGTCCCCAGATGAAAATGTTCATGCTGTATTTGTGAAAGGAGCCCAGATGTGGTTTCAAAACCTCATCTGAGCCCAATATATGTTATACAGGCCTTGTGAAAACCACAAGCCAGTCCTTGGAAGTCAAAAATTTTCACTTCCACTATTTAGAAAGGTCTAGAAGCCTTTTCCACCCAGTGTTAGGATAAAAAGGGGCCTTTTCTCCACCAGAAAAGGTTTCCTCATCCTTCCCTTGAGTTCCTATGTAGTAAAAATGTCACAAACAGTTATACTCTTGGAAAAGAATCAGGTATAATAAAAATTTTAATTATTGTAGTCTTTATTATTGTAACCCATCAGGCAAAGCTGCACCCAGGGCATTCAACAGAGCTCACCACCAACATTTCTCAATAGTAAATCCCTGAATATCTAATCATTAACATTTATTATCATAAATTAAAACTTCTATAATACGCTTTACCATGTCACAGCTATAGTTTAGGCTGGAAATACATCTATTATCACCTTTTCATAGACTTAACCTGAAAATTTCAATGATTCCAGCCTGATGGAGGAATCTGGAAAGCCATTTTTTGAATGGTTGATAAATGAAATGTTTTGTTGGTATAAAGTTTTGTTTGAAATTGATTGTTTTTTGGATGCAGGGTTCAATCAAATTGATGTATTTGCCTAATGATTGTGTGCAAGGGGGATAATGATAATTTTGCTCATTATGGTGTTGAAAATGCAGTTGGTCAGTTCTGATAGATTTAGTAAGGCCATTAAAAAAGAAACATTGAGGACAACATATATCCTTTTCAAGAAGTGGCTCCAATTAGAGATGTTCAAATATTGTCCTGATAGCTTGAGGTCTATGGAATGCAGGAGTGGGGCTAATGCATGAGCTTGAGATACTTGACTTGATAAGCAGGTTCAGGGGGGGGGGTTGAGAATGTATGAAGCCCTGTGGGGTATATTCTACCTTAAAGATAGAATGGCAGAGATTATTGTTCCAAAGTCTTGTGGGGGAAGGGTTTAACTCCTGCTGAATGGTTTATGTGCAGTGTAATTGAGCCCCAATGGGGTGGAGAATTTGCTTTGGGTAAATTCAGAATAATAATTTAGGAAAGCTTCATCAAAAATATTTGTGGGAACTGAGATCCTGATTCTGAATTAGGGAGGTTTGGAACAGATTTGGATTCAATGGATGATTTGAGATTTTTAATGTTCTGTTTATATTGGACAGGTGTGAAGGCAGCTTCCTGCCTATCACCCTCAACAGAAGAGTGTGTTTGAGTTGAGCAGTGTTGAAACATGAATATATGCATTGGGAAATAGTGAGGAATGGACATTGTTATGGGAATTAAGAATATGGTTGGATTTTTTATAAATATCTATGGTTGATGTGCAATTTTTTAGGAGAGTGATTAATTGGGAAAAAACTGGAGTGATTATTTACAAAGGGGGAAATGAATTGAGCCATTGGAGGATTTTATCCCCTTTTGAAAGGTGGCTGAGCTTCAGGGCATAAAGAATAACATGTCACATGTGGGTGGGTGGAACTGGTTAGGAGTATACTTGGGTGAAAAGCCTTTATGCTAAATGCCTGTTCATCATCTAGTTTATTTACACTTGGAAAGAAAGTGGATTTGGGTGGTGAGGTGGGTTCCATTAGCAATGTGTGACAATTGAATTGAGGGGAGTAATATTTATACCATGTACACTGGCACACCATTTTACATATGATTTAAAACTTATTCCAGGCATAAGTATATAGCTCTATTAAATAATAGTTTTGAGGTGATCTAAGGTCTTGGTATTTGATTTGAGTGCATGGGGGCTTTTAATTGGTTATAATGTGACTTGCAATTTATTTCCTTTCTTTAAAAGGTTATTCATCTTTTCTGGTTAAATACTTCATAAATATACCAGTATACAGATGTAGAATTCCTGTAAAATTGGCTGTGTCCAATAATGTGGAGCTCCTTTTAGTGTGGGATTGGATAAGGCAGTTCTTGAGGGAGAAATCACAGGTAAAGAGTTTTGAATTTATAAAGTAATTCTGTAACCAAGGATGCTAATGGTGCTTTAGCTGCCCCTCTGAATATAATAAACAATCTCCCTACAGAGCTCACAAATAAATATTTAATATTGTGGCTCTAAAACTGGAGAAGACATTCCAGCAGTCTCTATCAGACCTAATCAATAATCAGATGAGTAAATTATAAGCTAAACAATTATGAGATAAAATAATTTTTAAATAATAATATCAAATGATTCAAGGGTAAGACCTTCATAGTATAAGAACTTAATTTAATATAATAGTAATAATATATAGTATAAGGGTAAGTTGAATTTAATTTTATATCTTTTATAATAATTAATTTTTTGAGACAGTAATTGCTAATGAAATATAACAATAAGACCTTGAATAATATATTTTCAAGATATTGTTTAATACGGAATGGATATCTGTTAAATATATGAGTGATATGATATAATGTAAGTGTCAGTTGTTCTATGTAATAAAATATATTTGTAAGGATTTTTTTAATATGGAGATATAATAAGAATAATTTTGCGTTATAATATATGGGTTATGGAGATAACCTAAGTAGTATGCATAATATTGATAGTATTATAATTATAAGACTAATAATTTGAACATAGGGTGAATTCATAACATAATTTAGACCTTCTGTTAACTACTTTGCATTAGAAATCACTATTAAATAAGCTTGTAAGTCTATAATAATTTAACAAAATAACTATATTATCCTACTAGTAAGGGATGGAGGAATTATTCTCCTTCTTGGTATATAATTTCCATTTAAATAATAATACTAGATTGACCTACTAGTGAGGGATGAATAGTTATTCTCCTTCTTGGTATATAATTGAGTGCATGGGGAGAAGAGGAGAAAATGAGGGAGGGGGGACCTCTATTTATATTCTTTGGGCCCTTGATAGAGGCACTCAAAAACAAGGGAATTAGATTTTTTTACTTCTTTTGGCTGGGAATTTTTTTTATAGTGGTGAGATACCATTTTTTTGGTTTATTGCACCATTTTTATGTGTTATTATGTAATCTGAGATGTTTTTTCTGGTGAGGAATTTTGAGATGGTGTCATTTCTTGGAGGTATTGCACCATATTTTCAATAGATTGCAACATTTTCATGCATCATTATGTAATATGGCTAAACTTTCTTTTATGAAGAATTTTGGATGGTGTCATTTCTTGAAATTATTGCACCATTTGTTTGGTTTTTTGCACCATTTTTGGTGGTATGAGATGATTTTGTACAGTTATTGAACCATAGGTCTGTGCACTGTTTGAACTTCATGTTGAGAATGCTGTGTATTGTGGGGATTCTATTTGTCCTGTATGAGATTTAATTTTCCTTCATTTAACTTGAATTGTGTTTTTAATTTATATTTACTGGCTTATCAGGTGGCTGTGATTGTATCTTCACAGGTATACTGTGTAATTTAAGGTTTGGATGGATTTTCTTTGCATAAATTAATTAATTTATTTTTCTTTCTGTCTTGTGACTGTTGATTAATAAAGTTTTAATTTACTCCTTAGTGAAGTGGCCTCAGTTTAATAACTGCATTTCTGAGTAATCCAAAGCTTGAGCAGAACAAAGGTAACTTGAGTGTTACAATACCTCCTTTATTGGTAAATTTAACATTTTCTGCTAGCTTGTCCTTTGCGTTTCTTTATTTTATTGCCATTCTTTGAATCAAATAGACCTTTCTTCTCTGATTTTCCTTATGGGATTATACATACTGATGGATTTAAATCCATTATATTACTGGATTCCCCTATTATAATTGATTGATTATTGACTTTTATTTGTTATTTATTCAATTGATAGCCTTAAAAATGAGATTTCACTTGAAACTGGGCCATTGAGGTATGTGATACCACAATGGAAATTTGGATAATCCACAAAATGTGACAATAGTGAGGGGGCATGAAAGTGGTTTGCAGCCGTTTATTGAATCTGATTACCTATCTACAATGAACCCCCTTTGAGATAAAGAAAATATCACATTATATACTGGGGGGCCATGCCGTGTGGTTCCTTACAAAAGCAGAGGAGCACAAAATGAGGTTGGGTGAATTCACATAAAAATGGTCTCTTTAGACTTCCACAAGAGACTAGGTTCCTCCTATTTGTTTAATTTCTCTATTATAAGCTTGAAATATTTCATTTCAGATCACTCTATTTTATCAAATTCACAATATTACTTTAGTTTTTTACCCCTTATGCCATATTCTGACTCACATAAATCATATTAAGGATCTTTTCATTACTTGGATAGTGAATCTAACATAGAATATGTTCAAAAACAGTCACCAATGAGTACTGAAATTCCCCTCGCAACCCCTATTGCATCCTCAATGAATGTATAAGATCTCAAAATTGATGTGGGAAATGCAGCTGCTCCAACTTCAAACACTTGGTCAATACCAAATATTTTTGTCACTCCAATTCCCCCTAATCCCACTAATTCACAAATGCATTTGTCTGAGGGACCAGGGAGCACACCAGAAATTTCATCAAAGGCCAATCCACAATCAAATTTTCCTTGTGACTTCCTCCTGAATCCCTTGAGGCAAAGTAAAAAGCCATCCCTCAATATTCCATTAGGATCTCAGGTTCATATTGGCTATGAAAAACGGTTGATAGTGGGAAACAAAAAAGACCATTGGAAAATGTTACTCAGAGTGGTCTTTTTGAGGGAATCTTGGATTGAAGCTTAATCAAAGTAAGTCATTTTAACCTCTGAGTATACCATTTTCTCACAATCTGATATGTTTGTTTCATTGGTTAGATATGGAACCTAAAGGAAAGACAGTCTGATATCAGGAGCCAATTTCAGATTGTGATTATTTTCAGTCTTTATAAATTGTTTGATTTGCTAACTGATAATTTTCATGGGAGGTGATGATTTTTATGAATCTTTGCCTCTATTCCATAAAGAAAAGGTCACTTGATGTCATCATCCACATGCACCCAAACCAAGAACGGGTCATGACAGTTCATCAAGAGAAGAAACTCATGGTTGATGAGGATGAGAACATGTCTCCCACTCAAAGTGAAACAAGGAGGGATTATTTAACAGTGCATGAGGAGGGAACTTGGGCAAATAGTGAGTTCACCCACCCTCAAATGCCCATTTCCCAGAGTATTCTCAATCAATCCAAGATGAGGCAGAAAAAGAAAAAGGCTTTCAAAGCTCACAATGTGGTGAAAGGTATGAGCCAGAAGGAGAAAAAAATATTTCTGAAAGAGGAACTTCCTGATAATGTCCATGGGATGAGATCAGATGTACATGCCCATTTCCTCTTCCTACTCAAAGTGAAGGATATGGATTTTTCCTCACTACCAGCACCACAAAGCACAGAAGAGGGCAAAATTGAAATTAAGTTTTCTCATCATCTGGGTTATGGCTCTGAAGAGGTTTTCAATGAGCCATGAACACAGGTGCAATCTAAGGGTTTCCAAAGCTGCTCAAAAAATGAGCTCCACAAGTTATGACTGAAGCAATCCACTTGAGACTGGGAGAGCTCTTGGAAACATCCATTAAATGAGTTGATGTCCATGGTGTTTTACCATAACTTCTGACTTTCACTTGTAAGTACTGAGTATCATCATTAACGTTGGTACAAGGAGGATAATAACTATGGGGTGGTTGTAGCTTTAATAGAGAAATATTGCACTTATTTGAAAAGAGAATGAAAGTCAATTCAAAAGGATGAAGAATATTTGGTAAAAAAGAAGGAGAATAAAAGGATTGCAAAGATATTTCAAAGGGTGAGTCATATTATACTTTTCATCATTTTGAAATAATTATGATGATAATCTATTTGATTCTGTACAGAGCTGTGAGCACCATTGTCAATGGTGTCATTTAGATAAATTTCCCATTCTAGAATCACAATTCAATGACCCTTGGGTATGTTCAGATACTGAGGAGGTAGGCGAGAATGGAAATAAAGTTTACTGCAAAGTTGGATTACTCTGGCCCTCACTCTTATTCAATGAGTTAGTATTAAAAATTGATAGAGACACGGAGTTTTGCAATTGGATTAAAAAAGGGTAAAAAAAGTTTGATATATTTCCAGAAATACGATCAATAAATGATGGCAAGATTCCTGAAGGTCTATATTTTCAGGTATTCAATCCAGATTGGCTCAAAATTTGTAGTAAGATGAAGACTCTTGACCTCAAAGTACTTGAAATGCTAGTTATCAGTGTTGATGGTGATCACAGGCAATAAGTTAGTAAAATAAATGTATAGCACGGTTACATATTAAGGTTTTGTGAATAGTTTGTGCAGGTGTAATACAGTCTGATGATTATTTCTTGAATGAGCAAGAAGCTGATACATAAATCAGATTGTAAAAAGAATTATTTTGCATGTATTTTACTATGGTTTCTCTTATCAATAATTGTCTATTCCTCATTTCCATTGAGGAAATATTGAATAGGTTTGATGCAGCTCATGGTATTCATAATTGTGGACCTGTGACAAGGTTAGAATGAGTTATTGAGTTGTCAAACACAGATTATATAATATCACAAAGGCTCACAAAGTTACTGATTGTTTGGCCTCTGGGAACTATTTGTAAATTGAATATGGGATTTTCATGGAGTAACATGATCAGGGACACAGATGAGCTTGAAAGGTACCTTCCACATGTTGACCTCAACTGAATGAGGAGTGATATAGTGGATAAACTTCATGGGATGTTGTTGTCAAATACAATTGAGACAATCAACATCCTGAGCCTCATTGGCTGGGTTTCAATTGGATTCCTGGAAAGGGGGATGTGAGAGTCAGAACGTTTGGGTGGAAGTTTGGTGGTCCCTCACCATTAAATAGACAATATTAGCACAAGTGATGTTGAGGCCAGTTCCAGCAGTGGCAATGAATGCAATGGAGAATTTACATTCAGGATTATTAAAGAATTTCTCCAAGGCCTTCTCCTTGCCTCTTGCTGTAATTATTCCATCAATTTGTGCTGAAAGGATAAAGTGATGGCCAAGTACAATACCAATTTTACAAAAAATTGTTTTCAGAAGGATTTAATTGAAAATGGATCCATATTATAGCTTACCCACAAATCAAGAAATTGGATCCATGGTGAGTAAACAACCACTTTGGATGGACCACAGTTTTACTTTTGTTCTTTAATAAGCTTTTGAGGAGGTGTTAAATTTTACTAATAATCATGCATGTTTCCACATGCACAATAGTCCAGGTTGTTGATTTATTTGGAGTGCTCCTGCCCTCATGGTATTCCAAATTCAGATAAGCCATACTGTCAATAATTATATGATGGTTACAACGTATAAAGAGATTTTTAGCACTTCTGAAAAAGTCCCCTGATACTTTGGTTTTTGATAATAGGAATTCTTTTTATAACTCAGGATATTCTTTCTAAATTGTGGTGCTAAGGGGGAGAAGCTCATAGTGATGGCTACTTGTGGGTAGGGAGTTGAGATGTGTGGTTTTGTGGTGGTGCAATGCCCAATGCAAGATATAATTTCTACCTTTGGAAAGACCATTCAGGATGAGAGATAACCAATTATCTTGATCTGAGCCCTGAGGCTGGGTGATAACTGATATTATTCCCAAAGATTCATAAATAGTGTTGTTAATGGGTGTGTCCATTAAAAAGATTTGACTGTATGAAAGGAAGCTATTAATGGCACACTGGGTGGCAATGTATTTAGAGAGGATATAGCTATAAGATGTGGGAAAGGATATTGGATATAATAGCTCATGTTATATATTGAAAGATCAGACACTAACTGTGCTTCACCCAGATTTATATGATGGAAATTGATTTGAAAAATGCATGATTGGAGTGTTTTTTTGTTTAAATTCTTGTGTGATAGTGTTTTAAGAAGGGATGATGATCTCACATTGTAAGATCTTACCGCTGGATAATGGGTGACAAGTGGGGCCATGGTAAATTTTGGCTTGCAGCACTCCATACTGAGAATGCTTGGATGTTTTTGATTTCCAGTTGGTGATTAAGCAAGGTGGGTGGTAATTAGCCACTCCTTGGAGGTGAAAGTTAGTTCAATGGCCTGAATGGTTCTACCTAATCCCATATCATCTGCCAGCAGTCCACCAAGAGGTAGATTGGACTAAAGGGATGCAAATGGGCTGACAGCTATGTTTTTAATTATGTGCCTGACACTAAAAGTGGAGCCAAGGGGTGAGGTGGTCCAAAGATTATGGATTAATTGTCCATTGGGGATCTCTCAATCAAAGAGAAAAACTAGTCCACTTTTTTGATGAATGAGGAGCAGGGTTTTGATTGTGGAATGGGGTGGGGTCATCATGGAAACGTCTGATCAACTGGTTAATTTTATTAGTTTTTTTCTTGGATGACAAACAACTGAAAGCTGGAGACAAGGCGCTATTTGGGTTGGATTTGGGAGATGTGGGAGCAAAAAGCTCACATTGACTATGAGAATTACCATAATATTCTTTAGGCATTTTGAGCTTGAAATCTTGTTTTCCAGAGCTTAAATTATGAACAGAATGTTTGGATACCATGTGAAGAACATAAATTTAGGGTTAGGTTGTTTAGGTGAAGAAGTATCATTCTAATTAGTCATCAATACACCCTCAACAAATAATTTGTGAGTAGGATTGGATTGGAAATTTTCAATCCATTCTCCACCAGGACTGCAGTGCATGAAATTTTGTGGTGCCCCAAGATATGGTATCAAGGTTTTTAGAAAGGGGTTCAGGGACAGAGCCAATAGTATTGAGCTCATACAGGAGATATATCAAGATATGATGTTGATTTTGCCATAGGATAATACAAAGAGGTAAGTGGGAGAAACCTCTGGCAAGGATATATAGCTATTAAGTGAAAGACAAATATTAATCATCCAAATGCAGAGTGGTTGTGAAGGGGTTGAAATTATGTATATTATGAATTAATTAGTCAAACTGGAAAATAATATCATCAGGAAGGTTCAGCTAAAGGGAATGAAGAAAAAATCTGAGATGGAGGAGATTATATGAGAGGCCACAATGGGTGAAAAGGGGGATGGCCTGTGGTTACCTGGATGGTGGCTTGGATCATGGGTCACTTGTATTGATAATTTTCATATCTAATTTGGGGCAGATATCCAGGAAAGGTGGAAATGATGTGGGTGAAACCATATGACTGCTGACTATGCGGCATGTTACACAAGGATTGGTGTACCAAGGTTGACATTAGCATATCAAAAATCAGATGGGATATAGGAACTTCGAGTACAGTGGCTTTCCACCTTACATGAAGTTCCCATATGTAGCATGGAGCCAGGTTTCCTGCTGTTACATAGAACAGTATATGAATAGTGGTGCAATGGTGGTGGGGGAAATGAAGGTTCTGATGTGGGGAGCATTTTGTGTTGGAGGATGTGAGGTATGTAAAGTGTAATACCACCCAAAATTAGATTTGTTGTTGGAAGAAAAACTTGCAGACTCAGCCCTACCCGGATTCAAGGGGTGCTGGGCATGACATGAGTAAAAGGCTGAGTGCCAGTCTTACAAGTTATGGATTATGAGGGCATAACTAATCTCTTCAGATTGGACTCATATGTGATGCTCACACATATGAGAATCCATGGTGCATTTCATCACCTGCACAAGGAAATGCATTGCACATGAGATGGTCATGCCACCAAACATGAGATTTGTTGTCAGTGGAAATACTTGTGGATTCACTCCCACTGGGATGCCAGGGGTGAATGCGTAAGTTGATAAACTAACATGTGGGTTTTATGCTATTGTGTATGAGGCTGTAACTACTCCACACAGATTGGCCTCAAGTTTTCTCCCTGATGTGTGTGAGAATATTCAGTGAATTTGGACACCCATACAAAAAAATATTTTACTGGAAAACAAGCCTGAAAATCTCCACAATGTGTCTAAAAATTGCCTGTGCTCACACAGCAATATCCGGCCTCATTTATCATAAGTGGGCACCAGTCATAGTTTCCTTGGGGCTCAAAAACAGAGTGAGTTAATTTTTTTGCATGTGACCCTAATCCTTCTGCATCCCAATACACTCCCCTCAGCATGAGCTGGCAGACTCCAGAAGCTATGTGAGAGATAGCTGGAGCTCTCCAACAAGGTACATCAAAAGGATGCATTTGAGAAAATTCTATCAATGCCTCAGCATTATTTCAGCATTTGCTCTTCCCTACAGCTTCCCCCAATGGTTTCTGAAATAAACCTTTTGCTGATCTACAGTTTGAGATTTTGTAATAACAGTTCAGCTTTCATGCATCTGACAGTTTATTATCGAAAATCCAATTAGTTGCATATGTTTTAATGGTTTTCCAAATTCTCAGTGGGGTCAATCTCCTGCATTCCACCTGCAAGCTCAGCATGTATGCATTTACCAGTGGAGTGCCCAAAGCTCAGCAGAAAAAAGTTTTGTAATTCCATTATTAGAGTGCTTTTTTACTTAGTGTAACGGAAGGCCCACTGCTGTGCAATTGAGCAAAGTGTGTGACATGCTCAGCCTGGCAGAAATCTCTTCTTATGTTGTGCCAAATTCTCAGAGTGCATGCTTACTAAAATGATATCCCAATAGCTCCACAGGGGAGCATTTTATATTGCTATAGCAATAGTTCTGCAGTAGTGAAACTCAAATTTTCAGCCACTGAGAGTTTTAATTATAATTCCAAAGGGCACCTGTGCAATGGGTCAACCCAAGCTGATGCTGTATCCACTTTTTATACAGCTTCTCCACCTGTTCTTGAAACTATATCACCTGGACATGGCAGTGACCTGTGACCAAATGCGCCATGTACTTTTCTGAATGGTGAATTTGTGGATTGCAGCCACCATGAACATTCAACAATGCCTTCACAAAAGCACTCCCAGGAAATTGTGTGGATTTTTAACACAACAAAGGGTATCCACATGAGTATAAAAATTGAATCAATTGTTATACTCAGTCACAACCCCCCTTTTCCCTTCCTAACATGGGCATTTCCCTTCTCTTCTGAAGCACTGGCTACAAATGAGATCCCATGACCCCATCTGGGCTTGAAGCTGAGCCCATCACAGGTGTTGCGACCACTGCAAATGGCTCTGTTTCACCATGGTATAAAAGACTATCTTTGCCCAACACACATGTATTTTTTCTCACTGGCTCCACTTTCTACCACTTCACCTGCACCTTGTTAGCCTTGTGAGTATTCCACTTTGTCTTCACCCCTTCCCACTCCATTCTATCGCACTAAACTAACCACTCCCCTTCCCTTTTGCTATAGTATTTTGCTGATCCTAACTTGAGAATCCCACTTCCACCTACATCATGTGTCTTCTCCCCAGTTTGAAACCTTTGTAGATATCATCCCCAACTCTTCATACTAACTCACCTTTTGATTCCTTCATTTCAGAGTTTCCAATAATTACTACCTGCTCTTGAATATTTTAATTCAGTTCTATATTTAATATTCATTTTACATATTACTTTATATTCAGATAATAACATTATTTGTCTTTATTTTAGATGTCATTCACTTTGTACTCCAAGGGGGGTATTCCCTGCCAGACTTTCCAGAAAGTGCGCAGGAAATATTCTGTTGTCACCCACCCCTTTCAACCACGAGCCCAGAGGAGTTCCTGTGCAAGACACTCTCATGAGGACCCCTTTTTAGTCAAAAATTGTGAAAGCATTTCTGAGCACAAATGGAACCGGGACCACAAATAGGCAGACAGAAATGATTCCAAAAACTTAGGCCAGTTCCCCAAAGCATTGATTTGTCCACCCCCCTCAGATGGGCACTTCACTCCTTGACTGAAGCAGAGTGATGGGTATAATAGGCATGGGGGAGTGTTTGCATATGACAGGCAGGAGAATTGGCATGTGAAGTGCAGGGGTACAGTACATGCATACTACCCTGAAACCCTGTGGCAATTACATTCCCTGTTGTGTGACAATAAGGCATACAAACATAATGGGAGGTAATTCCCCTTCTTTGGGATGGCCAGCTGGTCTGATTGTTGAAAACAAGTGAGAGTTGCTTTTATAACCTCAGTATATAACCATTTATGGTGGCATGCAACTGTAAATGAGCTATTGCAACCACTTTCCCTTTGAGCCACCCTATATTCCAAATCCCAAACCATCCAATACTGGTGTATACTGTACTCTGCAGTACCACACCATTATTGTCCAATAATCCTCCAATTGCAACATGTATCCAAATAACTTCGTTCTTCTAATTGGTATGAGGTGGTATTACCATCCCTGATCTGATAGCCAGCTCCCTCACCAATTTCATAACACCCTTGGCTTTTCCACCACATGGCTTTTGACAACTTCCTTGAGAATTGAGCAAACATCCCAACAAGGGTTGTGTGCAATCCAAAAATTCTCATTTGGGAGAATCAATTTTTCCTCAATAAAATGCTTAAATGCATCCATTAGAATTTGGCTGGTCTGCTTATCAGATTGCAGCCACTATCTCAAAGAATACAATTATTAATCCTTCGCAGCATTAGGTGAAGATTTGAATCTGTTCATGGTGAAATTGAGTGCCAAAGCAAATTTGAACTCCCCCTGATTTGTGGAAATATTGAAATCATAGTTGATTTGGTCAAAGGAGAGTACCCCTAATGAATTTTTGTGTGTTTGAATCTTTTTAAAGAATTTATCCCCAAAATATAATAAGGATTGACCTGAAATGCAACCCACTGAGCTCATATTTTGACCTTCATTCTGCCATTCTTCTTTTGTGTCTACAATTTTCCCAAGACTTCTGTACATATCAAATTGTGCATTCTTCATGCCGAATTTGTGCCACCCAATATAAAGCATAGCTACCTTGATTAATGCCCCATTTGTTGGTATTGTGTCTGCGAAATTCCTTTTGCAAAAGAAGACATGTGATAGTTTATCCAACTGATTGACCTCAACATCAGCCATTTTTGCCAATGGTCTGAATTCAACAAGGGAAATGAGTGATATGGTAAAAGAGAAAATAGCCACACAGCCAAAGTGAATGAGTTTGGTTTGAGTGAAATCCACAATCCTCCAAATTTCACTGGAATTTATATTTTCTGATACTGGCATTGATATTTGTGCCATTGGTTTACTGGAGGAAAAGAACTTATTCCTTTGTGTGGTTCTGGCCCTATTTGTCTTCTGGGATGTGCTACCATTCAAAGGTGGTTGAGGGATCACTTGGTGTTGAAGCAGACAAGATATTAGATACTGTGGACTATCATTTGAAGCAAGCCCTTTTGGATCCTAAATGAAACAAATTAATGAATCATTCCAAATTCGCAATAAGATCTATTTGGGACACATCCATGACTTCAATGTTGGAGCCCACATGGCATTTAATTTATCTCAACTGACTAAAGCCAATATTCCTCCTTGGGGCTCAATGAGAGCTCCACAAGAATGCCCGCCAATGGATATATATATATACCCTGAGAATAACTGTGAAACTCACACTTTCTGTCCTCCCCCAAGGTTTCACTTTGAGTTCTCAATTACACTTCTTTCCTTATTTTGTGAATGCCATGCTTGCACAGGAAAATGAAATGAAACATAAGGATGAGTGACTGTTGTGTGGATTATGATTAAAAGCTAAATTTGTTATTTTTTAGTGATGGTTTGGTTTTTTGTGCTAAAAATAGATGATTACATTTGAATTTTGCAAATTGGAAATATCAGGTACCTGAACCAAATCCAATTGAATGGATACTGCATTCCTCAATTTGATAGACTTATGTCCCCATCACATGAGCTTAAAATCCATAAATTTCAAATATCATGAGAAAGTGAAATTGGAACATGTACCCCATGGACATTTCCTTGTGCACCATCTGCAGATGACTGATTGTCAGGGTGACTCTATGATATAGCTGTACAATGATAATAAAAAGCTATAAATGTGAGTTTGACACAAAAATAATGATCATAACTAAGTGAGTAGATGGTTAAAAGGGCTATACTAAAAGAATTTAGTGCTTGTGAGTGCTATTGATAGCCCTGGGTGCCCTGTTTATCTGTTGGTTTACAATAATAAGCCCTAAAAAAACTAAAATTATAATTATGCCTGTTTAGTTCTAAGGGTACCACTTCTGCAAGAAGCTATAACATGTAAGAAGATTGGGAACAGGATGATTGATTGGCCTTCTGGTGAGGAAAGGCCTCCTTTTATCTTGTTCTGGGGTATTGGGAGGTTGTTTACATCTACACACAGCCATAGAGTGAAATATTTCACTACTGTGGGCTGTTTTGTGGTTCTGCATACTCAATAAAGCCTATTATTGGTTGTAAATGTGGTTTTAAAACCCCAAGTTGTCATTTTTATCCTATACGGGGTGAATAGTTTCACCAATGGAGTTTACAGGTGTGTGCTGGTGCTTCTAACACGTCAGAAGCTGTACAGGACATTCCTGCATGACTCTTCTTTGTACAATTATGAGAAATTAAAGAATAAACTGCATCTAATTGAATTGATTATCTGTTAATTCAGTTTTATGGAAAGCTGTCCCACAGTAAGATCCCATACTGGATAGTGTGGGATTACAATCTTAAAGACTGAATATCTTTGTCAGTTTTAAAGATATAGAGCTCAAAAGTGGCTCATTCTGTAGCCCTTGATAGGATCTACACAATGGATACTCATTTGGTATAGCTAATTACAAAAATGGCAAAGTTATACCAATTCCAAATTCCATTATCAATTTGTGGAGTCATTATGAATACTGTATTGATCTTGTTTGCTCCACAACTTTTGTTTGAGAGGAGATATGAGGAAATTGATGGCATCATCAGAAAGCTCTGATTTTGATCTTTCCAAAGAGATCACACTTTGGATATCTCACACTAAAACTGTAGAAGTTTCATGAGAGGGAAATATTTTATTCACCCTTATCTAGCTCTATTTTGGCCCTACCTTCTATGGTTTGGTTTCTAGCTCAATTTGACTAGTACCATTGTATGGCCCTAATTCAGAGCTTAAATTTAAATACCCACCTGATGGGGTTCAGCATCTTTCTCTGGATTTTAGATGAGAGGTGAAAATTAAGGTTTATGCTCAGAAACTATTATGAGCTTAGTTAACTTTGTTAATCTTTGTTTTATGATTATGGGACTTTAATATTTAGAAAGAGGTCAGTTTCCTTTTTCATTTGGTCCCTTCTGAGCCTTTTTGGTCCAGATCCATGTTTTGGTGGTATTTTTCTCTGCCATTGGTTTATGGTATTCTGGAAGTCAAGCCTATGCTCTGGTTTTGAGTCACAGGCTGACACTGATCCCTCTGGACATGTTGAAAGAATTAGTGTGATTTGGAACATTACAATCTTGAAGTGAAAATATACACTTCCCGCAATGACGCTGCATGTGGTCATTGCGGGCACAACTGCCCAACTGAATTTGTGTCATGTCACAGGATTTTCTATGGTGTATGGAGGCATGCCACTGTACAAATTGTCTTATTATTGAAATTCATCCTAAGGGAACTGGATCAGGATAGGTAGTAAAATGTTTGAAACTGATAAATCAGTTTACAAAATTAAAGTACAAAGTATTTGATACAAATATAATGTAAAAACGGTTAATACTTCTTTCAGATTTAGCTGACCTGGGTAAAGTCAGTTTCACTTCTTCATTCAACCCAAAAGCCCCCTTCTCCACCCAGGAATAAGCAAGTTTTAATATCAAGAATTGTGAAAATTTAAATCTAAGAGGTACAGTGGGGTTAAAAGACTGTGATTAGAAGACACTCTTCTTCAGTAAATTACATATATATTCATTAGCATGTAGCCACACTTACTCCACTGAAATTTTACCCTCTGGAAGTCTTTTGGAAATTTTAATGAGTGATAAAATCCCTTTTACTGAGCTTCTTATGCAGTCATCTGAGCATACCATCAAACCATGAGCCCTTGCCACACAGAATTTGGCTAATATACCATGGAAAATTTGATTTATTCTGAGATTATTGTGACATTCCAAAAGATATGTGATGGCCTCATTTTTGGTCAAACTCATGAGTTTGCCTTTCATGCCTTAGATTCCAACTTTTGTATGTGCACGTACCATGCTGTATTTAATAATGAAGGGTATACCTTTATCCATTAGTTAATCCAAGTTCTTGTGGAGCTTTTTCAACATATCATTTTCAGCTCCACCATCTTCAATGGTAAGCCGTTTTACACATTGTTTCAATTTACTCAAGCAGGAGGCAAGGTATGCAACTGGTCCCCATTAGGGTCCAAGAGGATCGGTAGAATTTGCTTTTAATGCCACATATCATTTGGGTGAAAGCACATTTTATGAGACTAAAATAATGGATTAAAACATGAAATTTTCACAAAAATGTTTAATTTGGTTGGTGTGGTAAAGAAGGCTCTGAACCATTTTGAAGGAGTGTTCATATTTTGGGAGATTATCTGGAGTTTTTCCTTATTCTTTCATCAATTTTAGATCTCAAATTTTATTACTAAAAAATGCTTGGGTTTCTGTTGCCTTAAGAAAATCTAACCCTATATATTGCAATGTATATCACATGAGTCCACAGCAAAATCACCATGTATCATTCACAAAGACAAAAATCACAGGAAATCTCAAGCTCCTCAAGCCAGGCCAACATTTTAAGCTCTTGGTTACTTATCACCCTTATAACAACAGGAAGTAATGTATCAGCATCATTTTTCTGGTAAATTCTCCCATAAATCTTTGTAAATACTATTCATATTGTCAAGCCCTCTATTCCACAATTCTTAAGTAATATTGGAATTATAATTAAAAATTTCAGCTCTTCCATGTTGAATAAAAAAATTACTTTATAATTAGTAGAGGTTGACAGTTTGCGCTCAGGTTGGAGAATTATATCACTCATATCTTGACCCATTGTATCATGTTCAAGCTTCTCATTTTCTTGGGATGCTTAGATATTTTGAGGAGAGGACCAAGGGGTTTCATTGCGGATTGTTTCATTGACTGCTGGGGAGTTTGAGTTTGAAGACCTTCATTTACTTCAAGATCAATAATGTCATCACCTTGATCAAGAGAATTCTTTGCAGGTTCAAAAAGTACAGTGTTTTTTGTTGTTTTTTGGTGAAACTTATGTTTGTTATTTCTCCTAAACCTTGTCCTGGAGCAAAAATCACCACTAAAGATAATTCAGGTAGAGATTCTCCAACCTCCACACCTATCCATATACTGTAAGTGGGTGTTTTTTTCAATTTGGTATGCAATTAGTAATTTCCAATTTTAATCCACATGGAGGAAGCTCATTTCTTCACCAATTCTTTGACATAAATAATAAGGAATTTTACTATCATTTTGAATTTTTTCAAGCCTGGGAATTTTTTGTGTAATTTTTGAGACAAATTTTTCCTTGAATATAAATTCAACCTTGCCACTGAAGATTACCTCATCTTGACCAGAATTTTCTGTTTGTGCACAAGGATCCAAACTCTTTTCCTTCTCACCAGGGCAAATTTCACATCACTTGCGGGCAATTGAGTTCATATTTCACCGCTGTCAGTATAAAATCTTCCTTTGGTCGCCTTAGTGTCACGTTAGAGTCACTGGATTTATTGGGTAATGTCAAATCTGCGTCAAGATAACTTCAATTCTCAAATATGTCACATGAGTATGTCACTCAAAGAAAAACCCATATCAACACCATTTGCAATCTTTGGGGCCTTACACCTCATGGCGCAAGAAAGCAATTTGTCATGCTCATTTCTATTCAGAGATGACTTCTGCCCCACTGTCTGATAATATCCCACCAATTAATTTGCTTCTGCACCAGCTGATAATCATATCTGGAAGCTGCAAATTCTTTTACTTATGCAAAGATATGTTTTGGCCCCCACCATCACCCATCCTTATGCTGCTGAACCAACACAGCTTTTCATGCTTGGGCTCTAGAACTGCCCCCTAATGCTCTCCAAAAATCATTCTTATTCTCATGCAATGATTGGCTTCCACACAAAATACTGTTCATTTTCCCAATTTCCAATCCTTTCACTCATACACACATATGCTTCTGCAACACCACCTCTGCATCTCTGCTGTACACTAACCATATGCAAACACACCCCGCCTCATCTCATGCACACATATTCTTCCACAACACCAACTCCACATCTCCAATGTATTCTCACCTTATGAACTGTGCCCCCACCTGATCAGATCTGAAGCTTATAATGCTTATTCTCCTGCACTGCCCTCTCACCTTCTCAATTTACTATCCTTTGCCATTCAATGAGTCAATCCCACACCATCTCTGCCAGCTGATCATGATCATGCTTATTCAAAAGATTGGCTTGCACAAAACTTCCTATAGATCTCTTCTTTATACCATCCTGATGCATCCACACCCCTGCCTCATCATCTCTGTAACTTACAATTCTTACCCTCTGATGTTCTCAATTAATCATCCTTACGCTCACAATATGTTTGCCTTCCTCCCCAATGCCTGATCATTTTCCCAATTGAACATCCTTATGCTCATGCACACATTGGCTTCCCCTTTTCTTCCATTTACCATCCTTACCCTTCTGGAAAACTACCACATATTCCCCACAGCTTACCATGCTTATGCTCTGGCACTGCCCTCATGTTCCCAATTTCCCATCCTTATGCTCATGCAATGAATGGCTTCCGCACCAAGGGCTGTTAATTTCTCCTATTGACCTTTATTATGCTCATGGAAACATTTGATTACTCATCATTTACATTGGAAATTGATATCACACTCCTTAATGCTAATTTACAGGGTTGCAATTCTGACTCACAAGTATTTCATTTCAGAAACCTCCTATCTCACCAAATCATCCACAATTACCAATGACCAATGCTCTCCCTCAATTTGATATTAGTGAAATTAAATCATAGTAAGTGTTTAGAGCCATAGGATATATTGGCTTGTTGGCATACATGATGAACCCAATCATAGAAATATGCTGAGTGGCCTTCTCCGCCAACATCTTCTGGGGGTAAATTGGCAGGGATATTCACAATTTTGTGATTAGGGTTTGAATAATGAGACTTGCAAATTAGAGCCTAATAAGTGGACTATTTAAAGCCAGAGTCATGTCTTTTGTTTCCTGACAAAGTCATTTTATTTCATATTGTTCAAATGGAAGATTGTGCTTAGTACTTACCTCATGAGGGTTGAATAGCTGTAAAGGTGACTTGAGTTCATTTCTCAATAGTATATTTATTCAATTTCTCACAGGAAAGCTATTCAATTTGAATGAGATGAAATAATTTCAAATAAATCACCTGCTTGAATTTCCTGACAAATCAAATTTTGCAAATGCAATACAATTTCAATAGATATTTATGGAAGGTTCCAAGGCTGTTGATGAGAAGGTTCTTTTGGTAATCTTGTGGTTCTAAAGTGTCTTTTTTCTCAAAAATTCACTAACTATTGAACTGATTCAAGGTCATATTTAACTTCTTTCAAGATTTCCAAAATTTTACAATATTGATGCTACCTGATAAATGATCAATCATCAATATCTTGGATTTATGCAACTTCCACCACTTTCAGAACTTCCACATTTTTTTTTCAATTTTGAGATTTTCATTCTAATATTTTAAATCAGGTTATCCATCAACTCATAACTATTTATTTACTCAATAAAATACCTCCACTATGCACAAATGAATTCCCCAAACCCTGGGAAATTCAACAGAATTAAATGAACTACATTCATCAGCCCCCAAGAGTGGAAGTGAAATCTATGATATGGTCAGTAGTAATGAATTAGGCACTGAAGCAGAGATCCTGGCACATGAAAATAATCAAGATCTACCAGTTCTTCCATAATGTGAGAATAAATTCATCTTTAATATTTCTAACCTCTAAAAACATGATAGTTTTTTCATAGCCTTTATTTTACCTTTGCCTCCAAGCTCTCAAAAAATAATTGAAAAGCTATGAAAAGGAAAAGACTTTTGAGACTTGTGCACCAACACAAGATGCTGGGTAAGATGATGCAATTTTTAGTGGCAAGGTTGAAGATATATACAATGAACAATCTGTCTCAAAAATAACACAAACAATCCCTATGCTGTAAAAAATTCAAAATAATAGTAAAATGTCTGATTATGTTCTTCAAAAAATTGGTGAAGGAATGAGCCTCCTCAAGATGGATTTGAACCATAAGTCCATTACTAATTGGATACAAAATTGAAAAAAACTTCTTAAAATGGAGTTCCAGCAAAAGGTTTAGGAAAAAGATCAAATATAAATGCCACCAAAAAAAGAACAAAAAACACCATACCTTTGAAGCCACAAACAATTCCTGGGCCCAACACAATGACATTATCAATCTTGAATTTTATCATAATGATATTGAACCTCTGGGAAGTGAAAACCCCCAAGTACTCAATGAAACAATCCGTTATGAAACCTCTCCCCCTCTCCTCAAAATATTAAAGAGTTTCAAGGAAGGCAGAAAATTAAACATGATACAATGGGTCAAGATATGATTGATATAATGCCTGAGCCTGAGCCCATAGTGTCATCCTCTGCTGATGATAAAGGTAAAGTTTTATCTGGCATTGGAGAGTTTGGAGAGATTTTGAATTATCATTCCAATATTACTCAAGAATCATGGAACAGAGGGCTTGATAATATCAATAGTATTTAAAAAGGTTGATGGGAAAATTTACCAAAAAATGATGCTGATACATTCCTTCTTGTTGGTATTAAGGTGATCAGTAACCAAGAGCTTGAAATGATGGCCTGGCTTGAGGAGCTTGAGATTGTAGGTGATTTTTATCTTTGTGAACAATGAATGATGATTTGTCTGTTTACTCACATGATATACATTGCAATATATAGGGTTAGATTTTTTTAAAGCAACAGAGCACAAAGCATGTTTTAGGAATAACATTGGGAATCTCAAATTGATGAAGGAATTATAGAAAACTTCAGATAATATCCTAAAATATGAAAACTCCTTCTTCAAAATGTTTCAGAGACTTCTTTACCACACCAACCAAATTAAACATTTTTGGGAAAATGTCATGTTTTTATCCATTAGTTTAATTTCATACAATGTGCTTTCACCCAAACCATATGTGGCACCAAAAAATAATTCCACCAATCTTCTTCCACTATAATGGGGAGCAGTTGAAGACCTTTCCTCCTGCTTGAGTAAATTGAAGCAAAATGCAACATGACTTACCCTTGAAGTTGGTGGATCTGAGAATGAGATATTGACAAAGCCCCAAAAGAGCTTGGAGGAACTAATGGATACAGCTATCTACTTGATGATTGCATAAAACATGGTATGTGAACATATGTAATTCAAATTTTTGACATGAAAGGCAAATTCAGGGGTTGGCAGAGAATTAGCCCATCAAAGATCATTTGAGGTGTCACAATAATCTCAGAATGAATCAAATTTTCTATGGTTTATTAGCAGAATTCTGTGTGGTGGGGGTTTGTGGTTTGATGGTATGCACAGATGACTGGAGAATAAGCTCAGTGAAATGGACTATATCATTCATTGAAATTTCAAAAAGACTTCCAGAGGGTAAAAATCTAGTAGATCTGGTGTGGATATGTACTAATAAGTATATATGTAAGTTACTTAATAAGAGTTTATTCTAATCAGAGTTTTTTAGCCCCACTTTAACTCTTAGATTTGAATTTCAATAATGCTTGGTATTAGACTTTGGTGATTACTGGGTGGAGAAGGGGGTTTTTGGCTTGAATGATGGGGTCACATTGACCTCACCCAGGTCAGCTAAGCTTACAGCAATAATTGACCCATTTTAGATTAGCTTTGTATGAAATATATTGTAAGCTAATTTTAGAAATAAAGTTACAAATTTAATAATTCCGACTACCTATCCTACTCTGGATGCCCAGTAGTCATGTCAATAATAAAGAACTTGGTACTGTGGCATGACTTTGTATGCCATAGAAAATACTCTGACATGACACAAACTCAGTCAGTCAGTTGAGCATGCATTGACCACAGGCAGGGGCATTTTAGGAAGTGAATATTTTCAGCTCCAGCTCAGAGTGGGCCAAATTGAAGCAGTTTTTTTGATAAGGACAGATGGGATCAGGCAGCTGCAGCAAGGTGCACTAAGAAATGGCCATGGGGTTCATGTTACACTTGCGTTTGAATGGGAACATAAATATATCAAATTCAATAATGCAGTATTCAATTCAGTGGCTTTGGCTCAGATACTAGAGATATTGAATTGGAAAAAGCCTCATGTAATATTCTATTTTAATTGGGAAATAAAAAAAATTCATCAAACAAAAACAAATTTAGGTCAAATTCATATTCAACACAAAAGTCACTAATATTTTGGGTTAATTTTATTTTCCTGCACAAGCATGCCATTCACAAAAAAAGGAAGGGAGCATAAAAGGGGACTTGTGGAAAAATGTTGGCGGGAGGAAGGAAAATATGAGTTGCTCAGATATTTTCAAGGTATATATAGATATGTTCATGGGCCAGCATTCATGTAGCACCCTCATTGGGACCCGTGGAGGAACATTGGCTTTAGTCAGTTTGGATCAAGCCAAGGCCATATGGGCTCCAACCGGGAAGTCATGGATATGTGCCAAATTAAACTCATCGGGCATGGAGCACAATTCATGATTCAAATAGGACTCAACAGTATTCAATAGCTTGTCTGCTTCAAAACCATGTGATCCCTCAACCACTTGTCAATAGTGTCACATCCCAAAAGGCAAATGAGGCCAAAACCATCTGAAGGAATACGGTTTTTGATCCAGTCAACCAACAGCACAAATATCAATGCCATTATCAGGAAATATAACCACCAGTTAAACTCAGATGATTGTGGATTTCACTAAGATCAAATACATTCACTTTGGATGCACTGTGCTTTTATCTTTGACTGTATTACTCATTGCCCTGGTCAAATTCAGGCCATTCACAACAATGAGTGAGTTTGAGGTCAATCAATGGGAGGAATTATCACAATTCTTATTTTTTGAAAGGAATTTAACAGAGATGATTTAAGAAAATGGGGAATTACTGGAGGGATTTTTGTTTGCTATTAGGTGGCACAGATGCAGCACAAAGAACAAACAATTTGGTATTTATGGCAGTCTTCAAAAAATTGAAGACAAAAAAGAAGAATGAAGGAAGAAAGGCGCAAGCCTTAGGTCAGTGGGTTGCATTCTAAGTCAATCCTTATGATATGTTGAGGATAGATTATTTCAAAAGACGCAAGCTTGCTACAAGTCATTGAGGGTACCCTCCTTTGATCAAGTCTCTATGAAGCTGATATTTCCACAAATCAGAGGGAGTTTGAGTTTTCTTCTGCACTCAATTTCACCATGAATGGATTCCAAAATTCACCTCATGTTGATAAGGATGCAATTTTGTATGCATTGGGATGTGTCACAACCATGTGGAATCACCCCCCAATGGGTGTTTGCAGCAAATATAGCCTGACGCCATTTTATGGCCAATTGGTCATGTCATTAGTTTTATGGCCAATTGAACCATTTTTGGTGTTTATTGCCTTTGGGCCAAACAACCTTTCACTGGCCATATCCTGCATCCCTTGGGCCTTTTTTGCCAATTCACCACCTCACCAATCCCCAGGCCAATACCCATTTGCTGGGCCTGGGGGGTCCATCTGGACTTCCAGGGGCTTCTAGCCCCTCTAGCCACTACTAGGGCCCTTGGCCCCACCCCTTTGATTATGGGGTTTTAGGCCTAAATGGCCTTTTTGGGCTATTTAGGCCCCCCATGGCCTCTATGGCCCACAGTCCATGGGACCCTTAGGCCCCTTTTGGCCTAAATCCAATGAGTTCAAAAGGGGACAAGGGGGACAACTACCAATCATAAAGGCCAGGTGGGTCCCAAACCCCAAGTGGATCCACCTGAGCCAATTTTGGCCCCCAATCTCATAAGTTCCAAAAATGGCCAAAAGGACCCCAGGACCCAAATTGGCAATTTTCAACCCCTGGCCTCTGGAAACCACCAGAGGCCACAAGCTCAAGCTCAGAAAGGTTTCCCCTCCATTCAGGGGAAAGACCCTCCTCCACAAATGTACTCTGTACCAAGGATTCAGGAATGGTGCATATATGGTATAATATACCATTATGCACCAATTTTGCTCAGAAATCCAATGGTGATGGTTTCAGGACCAAATTATGCCATTTGAAATCAAGTCCTCAAATCAATCACCCATTTCGAAGGAAGTCTTTTCAGTCATTCAGTCTTGCAATCCCTGGTGGCTACCAGAAGACCATTTGAGGGCCCCAACCACCTGCCCCTGCAGGAGTCAGGTTTTACTTTCTTTCAGGATTATTCCAAGGGTAGTTTCAAGAGGTTATTAATCATTCAATCAGTTTTAAAGGCATCAAGTACCTCAGTATTTCCTTGGACAACTCAATTGGTCCATACAGGGGATATTCAAGCAAGCTGTATGGACTTGGCCCTTTGGGGCCAGTTCATATTCCACTGTGGGAATTCCATCACATAGTTCAATTATCAAGATTGCCAGATCTGTATTGACCCATAATATTAAATACAGCCGGGGATCAACACTCCAAGATCAGTCTTCAGCTTTTCACATATACTGGCCACCTTTTCTTCCCTGGGGACTTTTTCCCCAGTGAATTAATATATTAGATTTATTTTTATCCTTATTTTCTTTTCATTTATTAAAGTAAATACTGATATTATTAACTCAGTAATTTGCACCTATACTGACTCCATTGTTCTTTCTGACAGGTTGAAACAGTAAATTGCGGATTTATTTGGTTGGCTGGTTGGCTTTTGGCTTTCTTATTATCTTGACCATTGGCTTCCTCTTTCCTTTATCTTTGGAACACTTTTATTGACTCTTATTCTTCCTTAAAGAAATATATTACTTTTGATTTCTTTATTCTTTTGGAGCCCTTCAAGTGAGTTCTTGATTCCTGAGTGCCAGGCCACTCTTGCTTTCATGAGAGCCCCTGTGACAGGATGGTGGTTTCAAGCTGATAATCAGACTGGCCAAATTTAAAAAGATGCATCAAAGAATTGTACTGGAGGAAAATTGATTTGAACAAATGAGAATTTTTGGATTGATCTATAAAAATGTCATGGGATCATTCAGGTAGTGCAGGAAAGTAGTAAATTCTTTCATTTTACTGATCCAGCACAGGAGAACAACATCATGACCCTAGTCAGAATGCCTGCTCAATGCTCAAGGAGGTTAGAAAAAACAATGTGACAGAAAAGCCACAGCTATTTTGAGATTGGAAAGGGAGAAGGCTATCAGATCAGGGATGATTATTAAATCTCATCCTAATTAGAAGAATGAGAAGATTTGGATACATTTTGGAATTAGAGGATTATTGGACAATAATGGTGTGGTACTGCAGAGTACAATATGCACCAGAATTGGGAATATAGGGTGGCTCAAATGGCTCATGTATGGTGCAATGCCACCATAAATGATCCTATACTGAGCTTATAAAGGCTATTATCACTTGTCTTCAATAATGGGCTCAGCTGGTCATCCTGAAAAATGGGAATTAGTTCCCATTATGCTTGTATGCCTAATTTCCGTATAACAGGGTGTGGAAGTCCTTCAGGGATTTGGGGTCATTTGCTTTCCCAGGATCCCAGCCCTTTCCACAAACATTCTTATGCATGTCTAGTATACCTGCATTTCACACAAAGCTGCTTACACTTTTCCAGGTCCATTGAACTTCACACACAAAACCTTATGCATATTAAGTATACCTGTAATTCACATGAAAAACCTTACACTTGTCTGGTATACCTGTGAGCTATACAAAAATCCTCCCAAATGCCTAGTGTAGCTGCCCTTCACACACAATTTCTTACACTTGGCCAGGATCCTGGCCTTTCACATGCCCTGGTTTGCTGCCATGAACACATAAATGCTTAGGAATTTCCAGGTTCCAGGCCCTTCACACACAAATCCTCATGCATGTCCAGAGTACATGTGATTCAAATGCAAATCATTATGCTTGTCCAGGTTCCTGGCCCTTCACATGCAAATAATTATACATGTCTAGTATACATGCCATTCATATGCAAATCCTTATTCATGTAAGACTAATTGTGTGTGACCTTGGACTGGAAATGACTCATGCATCTCAGGTTGATTTCTAACATGTGGGTAACCCAAGGTTTTTTACAGTCAAGATCTCAAATAGTATAGACCCATGGATGCAGAAAATGTAGAAGGAATTAATGATTACTATTTGTTTATTTTTTGCAAAAGAGGTTCACAAAAAGAAAGACTTACTCAAGAATTTGGTGGGGCTCTCAAAGAAATTATTCTCAAGAAGGAGGTGATTGGAACTGTTGACAAAATAAGAATGTTCAATGGAAAAAAGGATGTAACATAGAGTGAAAGATTCATTCATTTATTACAACTACCTTATTTAAATGAGTGTATTACAAAATAAAATAAGTGAAGATATTTAACAAACATTTTTTTGATTTTTCATTTTTCAAGAAACTTTGAGACTATCCTGATGATTTCCCCCTTTGGATAAGCCTCCAATGCATGGCCAAGGAGGAAGCTTAGTTCCTTTCAGAATTCCAAGTGCATCTCATTTCAATGAGCCGCATCCATGAAGGGAATAATGGGGAGTAAATGTTGATGCTCCAGAAAGACTCAGCTTATTAATTCATGGACCATTGCTCAAGGAATAGTGAGTGTTGGTTGCAAGTTGGTGAATTCCTGCAAAGTCTCATTGTGGGAATGGGGGGGATCCAACAGGTGTATTGTTGTGGATGATGAAAGAGTGGGAAATGGCAGGAAAAGGTAGAGAGGGTAAAAGGAGGGGTGAGGGAATGTTGGTAACAGAAAAAAAGAAAAATTTCAGACTTACCAAAAGGATTCTCTCTTGATTGTGTTGGAGCTACCTCAGGTTCAGGCTCACAAGTGTTATCATTCTCAGTTGGTGGTACTTGAGAAGCTGGGACTTTGCTCAGTCCTGGAATAGGTGGGGTGAGAGTGAAAACAGTGGCTCATCATGTTGGGAGTGTTCTAAAAAGGGAGGCAGAGTCAGCTCAGGTGGTCACTCCACTCCTGCATTCCATATACCTCAAGATCTCAGTACCATATTGGAACATCTCCAATTGGAGTCACTTATTGAAAGGTATATATTTTGTTGTCAATGTTTCTTCCTTAATTGCCTTACTGAATCTGTCACAACTGACCAACCCCACTGTCGATTCCATGATGAACCAAATGATCATGATCCCCCTTTCACACAATCATTTGGAAAATTCTTCAATTTAGTTGAACCCTGCATCCAAACCACAACTAAAATCAAAAAAAATTAAACCAACAAAACATTTCATTTATCAACCATTCAAAAATTGGCTTCTCAAATTTATCCAGAGAGCTGGCATAATGGAAATTTTGTATCAAAATCAACAATCTCAAAACCCTCAAGGTTCCCCCAGATGTGAAATATGGGATGGATTGGTCTGGAGATGCTTCACTGGCACTAGAAATATCAAGGACCCCCATTAATCTCCATTTCTGGTGCATGGCCATCTAAATTTATGTGAACTGGTTTAATTCACATGGAAATTCAAGCCACTTGGCCAGAATTGGACCTATCATGCTAGTTTGTGTTAATCTCCCCCAAGTGAAAGATTGATTCCAGAGAATTTCTATGTTGCAGGAATCATCCCTGGTCTGAAGGAGACAACTGCCCTTCAATTGATTTACCCATTAATTCCACCCATCAAAGAGCTCAAATAACTGTGGCAAGGTTACCATTTTCACCCATCTCAACAGGTCCTTCAGGATCCTTTATCCAGGTTTCCACCCTCACAGCCATTGAAGAAATTGGTCATCAATTTTAATAAACACCCTCATACCAAAATCATAAATTAACCATTGCGAGATGGCTTTGGGAAACCCCAAAATAACAACAAGCAATTTTCTCTGAGTATGGAGTGCAATATTAAATTTTGGAAGACCTTATGTATTAGGATGCAAAAAAAATTGTTAATATTGGCATATTGCATAATTTAATACTTGAAATTTTGGAGGATCATGCAGCTTTGAAATTGTTTGTATTTCAGAGGCAAAATCAAAAAAATATATTAGGTCCTGCAGGAAATCCAACTGAAACCAACAGTTCAGACTCAGATTAAATGACCTCCAACAGCTCTCTCAAACAAATAACATTAAGAGAGACCAACTCACTGAGAAGAGATGCAGAAAAAATAATAAATGAGTCACTCCCCACTACTTCCAAATGCCCAACCCTCACAAAAAATATCTGTCTAGTGGACCTGCGGAGATTTCCTCATTTGATGCAGATTACATCCCCACTTCTGAGTTGTCCTCTGAGCTGGATATCAGTACACTCAGTGATAAAAAGATCAAGGGAAAGTCTCTGGAGAATCTCCAAAAAATCATACTTGATACCATGATTCCATCATCATGGACAAGAGTACCTTCGAAAATGGGTTCCCCTCTAATGATAACTTAAAAGCGTCTGATGGGCTCTCTTATACAAGGTTTATATTCAATTTAAATTCTAAATCAACAGATTTCATTAGATAAACACAATTTCACCAATACCCAAAGAAGAATGGGTAAATAAGAAGACCTTGAAAACAAACTAAACAAGAATACATTCCATTTTATTAGTGCTACCAACATTGCCACAAGTTGGACTGTTTCAATGGATGATGTGAGAGCATTTGATAAAAATTGGAAAGGATTCTTCCTTTCCAATCAACACCTTTTCCCAAAAAAGAAAATTAAAGCAAGTAATTATTTTTCTTACCATATTCCACACCTCTTCCAACATTGGGGCCCAGCACAAGCCTCAGCCACATGGGGGTATGAGTGCTTGATTGGAGTATTTGCAGAGATGCCAACAAATAACACAATATGTATGTTAATTAATAAGAGAAATATATTAAAATTGATTATAAAAATGAACTGAATAAGGCTAGCTCCTTGTAGCTCTGAATAGATGATATAAATAAAACCTTATTTCAACATATCTATTGATGTTCCAACCTTTCTGTTATACTGAAATAACCATAAGCCCCATGTGAAATAAGACAAATTTTTTAATCACAGCCTTTTGCCCTTTTCAATAACCAAAAACAAAATAAACCACTGCCCCATGACCAACAAAATTATGATATCCTGGTTGAGTACTTACAGAATTTTCATTCAATGAGAGAAATAGCTGAATGGATCAGCTTAGACACTACTTTAAAATCCACAAGTGATCCCACTTCAAGAATTGTCTCACCTTGGTATTCTTTCAGTTTCAAACATTAATATTGGAAAAAATATATACTCAACTGAAATATGAAATCTCAGCACCAGTGTGATATGTTTTCTGAGGAGCAACTCACAAAAATTTGGTATTATTAATAGAATTTTTAAAGTGTCTGATCCATCTTGCATGCTGAACAATAACTTTCTGATTTTAAAAGCTTGGAAGATTGATGGGACTTTCTTGCTAGATAGGCCCCATCTCAATATTTTTGAAGCTGTTGGTTTTGATTATGGATACTTTCTTATATCTCTAGAAAAGAAATGGAAGGTCACTGTGGATTGTATGCTAAAAACGCGATCTCATGTGTAATGCTTGTAATGATAAGACCCTTCTTTCATCATATGTAGTATATTCATTTCCCAAAACATAGTGATAAAATAATGCAATTATCTCATCTTCATTAGGAATTCTTCTAGATAAGTAACTGCCTCAAAAGCTGGTGACAGTAACATGCCATTGCAACCAGTAAATCCCATTAGTTGACATGGCCACAGATAAGTTACTACATAGACATTGGGTATGGTGTGAATAAGCCAACTTCCATGATCAAATTACCCACACACTCACATATCACAGGATCTAAAATGACACAACTCCGCTATCATCACATTGGAAGGGGGATAATCCCTGAACAGAGTGGACCTCAGCATTACATTACATACATGAGAGTTTGGATGTTTGTAAGTCAAATGGGGATGGTCACATGCCCCTAGTGAGTTCTGTGTGCATGTAGGTTTCAAAAAATTACCCCCCCCACACATGCTTTTCCCTTTGGGTGCATGTGTCACACTTATGCACCTACCTCATTTTGCAGCTGACTCCACACATTTAACCTGCATATTGTTGAAGCCTCTTTGAATGAGGCCCTCACATGCTTTTACCTTTGTGTGCATGTGTCACATTCATACACTGGCCCCACTGTGGCAGGTTCCACCTGTCACCTGAAAAATGTCAATCCCCCTCATGCCAAGGATTTTCATAAATGACCTCAGGAAGTCACACACACTTCCTCTAGATCAAGACTAGCTGAAGGACCTCTTTGATCTGTGCATGTGGAAACAGGTGGGTATTTTGTTATTTTTACCAACCTTTGGATGGTTTCAGGAGGATCAGGTGGTGAGGAATTTCAGTTGAAGGCACAGGAGAACCAATATTTGTGGATGTCACAGGATTTGGTGTAAGACCAGAGTGTGATGTGTGCTTGATGTGAGCTTGAATTTTTATGTTGCTTCATGTGAAGGCAATTTCCAAAAATTGAGGCAAACGTTTCCCTGGTTTCTGATAGCTTTTCCATTTTGGTTTTTAGGAGCTTGGAGGCTGAGCTGAAATAAAGGCTATGAAAAAAATCAGGTTTCAAGATTTTACAAAGATTAAACATGAATTGATGCTAAAAATCTGGAAGAAATGGTGGATCTTGATTATTTTAATGTGCCAGGCTCTCTGCTCCAATTCCTAATTCATTAATACAGACCATATCAGCAATTTCACTTCCACTCTCTGTGGCAGAAGTCAGTAGTTGTGTCAATTCTGTTTAAATTCATGGAATTAAGGGAATAGTGGAGGTAGCTTATTGAGTAGAAAGATGAAATTAATTTGATTGAAAGTTGTAGAATAAAAAGATCAAAATTTATGAAAAAAGGCAAGAGTTGTGAAAGTGGTGGAAAAGAATTAATCTCAAGGTATTGATGATTCATTCTTTTGTAGGTAATATAGATTTTGGAAAATTTTGGAAATGTTGAAATAAATTTAATATAAATTCAAATCAGCTCAATATTTAGTGAATTTTTTGGACAAAAATAATTTTAGAACCACAAGCTCAGAAAAAAAACCTGACCATCTACAGCATTGGAACATTCCATAGATATCTATTAAACTTGTATTGCACTTGAAAAATTTGATTTGTTGGGAAATTCAAGGGGGTGAGGTGTTGCAAATAATTTCATCTCATCAAAATGAAATCACCTCACTGTGAGAAATTGAATAAAGTTGACTAGTGAGAAGCCTACTAAAGTCAACGTTTGAACTATTCAATGCTCATGAGGTAAGGACTAACCAAAGTGTTCCATTTGAATGATATTAAATAAAATGTCTTTTTGGGGAAACACAAGACACAATTATGGTCTTGAATATAGGCCACTATTAGGCTTTAATTTGTGAGTCTCATGATTTAGAACCTAACCATAACATTGTGAAGGTACCTACAAATTGACCCCAGAAGATGTTAGCAGAGAAGGCCACCAACATATTTCTGTCATTGAGTTCATCATGTATGCCAACAAGCACCATACCCTATGGCTCTAAAAACTTACTATGATGAAATGTCACTCATATAAAATTGAGGAAGAGAATTGGTCATTTGGAATTGGGGATGAGGTGATACATGAGGATCCTGAAATGAAATACTTGTGTGGAAAAATTTGACATTGAAATTGAGAATTAAAGAGTTTTATATCAATTTCCAATAGAACTGATTCCTAAGCAAAGTTTTCTGTGAGAATAAGGATGCCCAATTGGGGAAATTAAAATCACTCAGTGCGGAAGACAATCATTGTGTGAATGTAAGGATGGTAAAGTGAGAATGCAAGAGGGAAGTGTGGGAGAATAAGCATTATAAGATGCAGAGATGATGAGGTGGGGGTTAGAATACAAAAGGATGGTATACAGGGCGATTGTGGGGAAGTGTTGTGGAAGCCAATGTTTTCATGTGAAGAAAGATGGGGAAATGGGAAAATGACCAGTCTTCCGTGCGTACACCAATCATTGTGTGGGAATAAGGATGGTAAATTGACAATATGAGAAGGAAGTGCAGGATTGTAAGTATGGTAAGTTGCCTTTAAGATGCACCTATGAAAAGTTTGATAATATTGATACTAATAAACAGCACTATGACTGTTCTTATGAAATAGAATAATAAAAATTGCTGTAACCGCAATTGAAGAATTAAATAATTAGTTATTTCTTTTACTTTTCATACACTACTAGTGATTATAACAGTAAGCAGTAATTGTCTACAAGAATCAATTAGAAGAAGTATACAATAATAGAACTATTTCAATGTATAGATATCTTTTACAAAAATAATTTGAGATATAGTTCTTGAAGAAAGCTAATACTAGAGAAAAACTTCAATAATTAATTGAAACCACTTGCTAATACTCCAATGAGCCTTGGAAAGAATTGGTAGAGAGATTTGATTGATGAATTGTGGATTTAAAGGATACAAATTGATTTATAAAAATATTGAAACAAATCATAGTTTATTTCTATCATTTTGCTTCTTTCTTATTGACTCTTAAAGAATAAAGCACTTAAGAAAATTTCTAACTAATACTTACTTGTTGTTAATAAAGGTATAATTGGATAATAAGATGATTTGGAAAAAATAGCAAGAGGAAGCCTCTTTTGAGTCAATAACTGCTCACAGATGGGTGAAATGGAGAATAATTAAAAAACAGTGCATTAAAAAGCAATAAAGTGTTTGGGATTACTGATTGCATCATCTGTTGTCACATAAGATTATCATAATTACTGAATTCAGGCTTTTATGTGACTACCAACCCATTTATGGTTAAGAGTAAAAGGAGTAAAAAATGTAAATATTCTTTTGATTCAAAATGAAAATTAATTTCTCAAATTCATCCATGTTATTGAAAATTTAATTGCAGGTTGTATTTTCTGTAAATTTTGGAAGATCAAGTTTTTCACACAGAATCCTCAAAAATGGACTGTCAGGAAATCTTTTGACTTTACCAATGAAACCAAATTATTTTATATTTCTTTATGTATTATACTATTCTCCATTCGTCCTGAAGGTTTCAGAAAAATTCATCAACAATTGTCTTTTTCATGAATTTTTAATGTTTTTACCTTATTTCTATGTAGAATTGCAAATAGCACATCATAGCTGGTTGCAATTACGTAGATCAATGGATACTAGTCCAAAAAGTATTTTAATTTATATAGCAAGGTTTTTCCATGGAAAATTGTTAATAATGGACATGGTTACAGGAGTCTAAGCTTCTCTTTACCTCCTTGTCACATCAAAGTAACAGCTTATTTGCAATTTTCTTATGATTTAATGAGAGTTTAACTTGGTAACCAAGCTCCCAAAAGGTTTTAGTATACTAATTGGGCCATGCTCATCCATGGATCCAATATTTAGAGCTATACATGCCTAAGAGACCTCAGAAGCTGGGTACTGTGGCTATCTTTGATGTCTGTTGTCCCCCTTAGCTATTTTCATGTCAAAAATAGTAATTCGGGCTTCAAGACTGATATTCACTATGGGTGTACCAAAATTGTATGTAAGAATACTATGCTTTCAAGTTCCACAAAAATGCATAACACTAATCTTACTGTATATGTAACATGGGACTTCTCAAATTCTCATTATTTTGGCATGAAATTGAGAAAAAAAAATTACAATCATTCTGGGTGTTATTGATGATTTGGTATTGAAGTATTTTTGATATTACCACCTCATAGGGTTAATTTAAGCTTATTCACTCTATGGAGCTACCCTAGGTGCATTTTTGTGTAGAGTTCTAATCTGGACTTAAATCCATGGATTCACTTACTCACAAAAAAGCTATTAATATTATTTAAAATCAAAAATGATGACTTTTGGATATATGCATGACTTATGGGTTATGCATAGCTCAAAATTCATTTTGATGATAATTGTGGCCTATTTGGGTATATAAAATATACCTCAAGGCTAGGCTTGTTGTGAGTCTTAGAGGTATTTTCATATACCCAAAAGACCACAAATAACAAAATAAGATATAAATATAAATAAAATAAATTTATTTATATTGTCAAAAGAAAGATAAAAATATAAATACAAATTTATATACAAAAATAAAAACTTAATTAAAATTTATAATAAAAATTACATTAAATTTTAAAATACATTTTTACTTGAAAAAATTAAGTAAAAATGAATTTTTAATAAGATTAATGAAATTAAAATATCTTTGGTAAAAGGTTACATAAAATATATTATCACTTTTTATCAAATAAATAAACTTAATAAAATTACTTCACCATTGGATTCCTCATAAAAAATAAGGTGGGGTCACCTCTGGGTAAAATTTCCGTAACTTAACTCTGAATAAGCTTAAACTAAGTTTTTAGTAGTTTCTGTACAAAAGTTGAGAATCCTCAAAATCTTAATTTAATGCACACCACATGTGGTGTTAACCATCAATTTTTGTGTTAAAATTGAGGTGTTGTGTGGGGTTTAGAAGTTATAAGGAATTGAAGTATTTTCAATTGAAATGTCAAAATGTGTGCGTGTATCACATAAGTGAGCTGTAATTTACATATTAGGTATCAATTATTATAGTTGTGTACTGTAAAACTCAATTGAATTGTATGTGTAAATTACAAGTGTATTACATGATGAGGAATGATAGAAACAATAAATTGGAAAGATTAATTCTGGGGGGAAAAGGTACTCTAGCTCCAAGGGGGAGCCAGACCCCCAAACTGCTTGCTGACGGGCGTGGGATGTCAAAATTCATGCAAACATTCATCAATTTTGGCCTGGAATTGAGTCACAGGGTCTGTGACTCAATTGATGATGAGATTTTCATACCATGCAGGGCAGTTTTAACTGTTGCCAAGAGGGTAAAACTACACTGAAGTTAAAACAATCTTAGTAAAGACAGTTTTAACTGGTTTCTATGTCTTGTACACACATTCTAACGTGTTTTGAAGGCTCTAGACCAGGTATTACTATAGTAATTTCTGATTTAAGGGTCTAAAATGGCTTAAAACAGCCCTTTTTTAGTCTAAACCAGGGCTCAATGATGCCATAATTGGCTCTTCTGTTGTCAGAATGTTTTCCACAACTGACAAGTGTAACTTTTACTCTTGGAGTAAGAAAACTGATGGCTATAAAAGAATTTCTTCTTTGCCCCACTTTTCTCTTCATGTTAGAATCTTTTCCTTTTATAATTGGTTTAAACACTGTTAAACCAATCAATAAAATATTCCAATCACCATTTCAAACCATTTTAAACTTTTTAACCCCATCAAAAAATCATTATACTCATTGTTTGTAACTCTTATAATCATTTTTACCCCGTGAACCACCCCATAAGTTAATTAAATCATCTTTCTTCACTATTAACTTTGTCACTTTGTTTCCAAATTCACTCTGGTCACTTTTGTGCATGTTTTATCTTCAGATATCCTTTTGAGGACTTTGTTCTTTGATTAATTGCTTGCATTTCTTTCCTCAATTAATTCCAATTGAAATTGCTCTTGAAGAAATTTCTTTGATAGCCTTAAATACCTCTTGTAGAGTATGCTTGGATCGATTTTCATTGTTGGTAAAACAATATATATTTATAACATTATTGTTTTATACTTATAAATTTAAAAAAAATGAAATTGGTGTGTTTTCTTTTGAAGATACTATTTCATACTATTTCTTAATTATATTTTACCTTATACAAATTTTGAGGACAGGAAAATTACTTGATTTTTAATCAAAGTTTCATATCCACACCTTACAATTGTGGAAGAATAAGGATGGTATATGGCAGTGATGATTAGGAAGTGGAGGGGAAGCCAAATTTGTGTGAGTGTAAGCATGGTTAGGTATGGAAGCCAATTGATGCATGAAAGAAGGCATGATTAAGGGGGGAGATGATCAGCTGGTGGTGTGTAAGTCATCCCATGCATGAGCATGAGCATAAAAAACTGTTGGCTTGCACCATGAGGTCTAATTGCCCAAATATTTTGAATGGTGTCAATAAGGTTTTTGCTTTGAGTGAAATACTCATGTGACATATTTGATGATTTATGTTGTCTTGATGCAGAAATGACACAACCCACACATTCCGGTGACTATAATGTGAAACTAATGAAACTGAAGCAAGATTTTATACTGGAATTGGTAAAATGTGAAGTAAATCTTTGAAGATTGACACATCATTAGCCATGGTGATATGTGGGTACATCCAGGGCTGTTCCCATTAAATTCCATTTTTATTGACTTTATTAAACAAAGAGGAACCTCAAAGCTCAATTATAAGCTTGATGAAGATTAAAAACAAAAAGAACCTGAGAAAACTCACATGAAAAAGATATAACAGGGAAATACTCACATCTTCTTAGATTTACACAAAGGTTTAAATTCTTTGATTTTTTCCATTAAAATTTGTGAAAGAAAATTAATGAAGGAAAATAATTCTTACTTTCAGATAAAGCAACCAATGATAACTTGGCTAAAAGATAGTTTTTTTAGGATGATTCTATGAAGTACCTATGAACAAGTAATGGAAATCTAATACTATGACTCTGGTGCATAAAGCAGTATAAAAATTTAAACAAAAGGGCTCTAGTATTGAGGAATAGTGATTATGATCCTAGTAAAAGTTCTGGCTTTCCCAAATATCTCTTGGGTTACAAAAATAAAGATCATAGCTATAAATAAGGTACTTTAAGGGTTACTTCTATGTAAGACGGTAAAGCCACATAAAAATAAGAGGATAATATTATGGGGTTTGTTCCTAGACAAAAAGCGTCCTTTTAACTCAAATGGTTGTGGCTTAAAACAGCAAAATGGAAAGGACTTTCACAAATAGAAGGCTAAGCTGTCTTTTACAAGAGACAAAGGTTCAATTATGTGCTCAGATAATCTTCATAGCTCTTTTTTATTTGATTTATGAGTAACCAAGTTATGAAAACCATTTAAATGGGTTTGGCAGCTTATAATTCACTTTTATGCGAGAACATCTCAAAATAACACCCTGTACAAGAAGGGGTGGGAATTTGTTATCAAAACTAATAGTAATCAATGCATCAAAAGTATTTTGAAAAATTTGAAGCCTCATAATTTGAATACATGGGATTATGTCTCATAGTACGACTTTGTGTGGGCTTAGAGCTTTGAATCTTCAATATCTTGGTCACTTTTTAAGATCAAGGTCTCAAAATTAGGTCAAATTGGAGAAAGCGCATGAGCTTACCAAGATGGGTAGGTCTTTGAGCTCCTTTGACTTAAGTAGTCCAAATTTACACAGACTACAAGAAAATTTCTACTTCCTGAGAAATAGTACTTTTATTGTTTTTTAAAGAGAAGTATTATTGAATTCTTATCTGTGAGAGATACAGGAAAAAGGATTATATCTTTATATGGTTGCCCTTGTAGAAAATAAAATTCTTAATGGGTATCTCATGATAGATGTAGAAGGTAAATGAGAGGTAACAAAATAGTACAATTCTCTCTTCTTACTCAAAGATTAATGGTATGGTAACCTCTTATCCAATGATTATACAATCTTATAGCTAGTACCATTGACCAGCCAACTTCCAGAAAGTAAATAAGAGGCCCCACATGATGTATATGTGATCCAAATTACATATTTGATGTAAGGTTTGACTATGCAAGAATAAGTCAATTTTACAAATATTTCACTTCTTGTACTCTGAATTTCCTGATAGAAATGAATAATAATATTAACAATGAGTATAATAAGATATTTATTATCCTGTGACTCAAAACCAGAGAACAAGCATGGCAGCCAAATGCCAGAAACCAATGGTAAAGCCAAGATACCACCAAAACATGGAGCTGAGCCAAATTAACTCAAAAGGTATCAGAATAAAGAGGAAATTGACTTCTTTCCAAATATACAAGTCCCATCATCATAGGACAAAGAATAACAAAGTTATTCTTGTTCAAAGTTGTTGCTGAGCATAAACCTTAGTTTTCACCTCTCATCTGAAATACAGAGTAAGAGACTTAACCCCATCAAGTGGGTATTAAAGATTAAGCTCTAAGTCAGGGCTATCCAATGGTACCAGCCAAACTGAGCTGGCACCATTATTACAGAAGTTATGGCCAAATTCAGGCCAGATAAGGGTGAATAAAATGTTCACCTCTCATCTAACTTCTACAGTTTTAGTGTGAGATACCTAAAGCAGGGTCTTTTTGGAAAGAGCACAATCAGGTATATCTGATGGTGCCATTCATTTCCCCATATCTCATCTAGGAAAAAAGTTACAAGTCAAATAAGCCCAATACAGCTTCTTGCCTAAAACACGCATATGTACAAAATTCTTGTACATGGCATAAATTTTCCATATTTAATTATAACCATATTGAATGGGGTACCATTGTGTAGAATTCATACAGGGATACACACCAAACAAATTTTGAGGTTGATATGTCAAAAACTGACAACGTTATGGCTGTTTTAAGGTCAAAATCACACAGTTTGGCCAATACAGCCTTACCATGGGATAATATTCCATAACTATTATTATGAGGTGTAAAACAGAAAAAGAAGCTTGTTTTCATTTCAATACCTCATAGTTAATTTAATACTGGGGTCCCATACAGGTTCTGTACAGCATTCTATGCATCATACATGTCAGAATAAGGCTATGTGGTCCCCAGATGAAAGCTTTCACCCTGTATTAGTGAAGACCGCGCAGATGTGGCTTTAAAGCCACATCTGAGCCCAATACAGGCAATACAGGCTTTTTTCAAACCACAAGCCTGTCCTTGAGAGTAAAAAATCATCACTTCCTCTACATGAAAAGGTCTAGCAGCCTTTTCACCCCATTTCAGGATGAAGGGAGGCCTTTTCACTGTCTGAAAAGGAATCCCCATCCTGCTCTTAAATTCCTATGTAGTACGACTGTAAAAAAGAGTTATAAGTTTGGAAAATAATCAGGCTATACTTTAAACTTAAGTATTGTAGCTCTTATTCTAGTAATCCAACTGGTCAGACTGCACCCAGGGCTTTCAGCAGCGCTCACCACCACTATATTATCATAGTAAAGACCTTACATTTTAATTCAACAATTTATTACTATAAATCAAACTATTTCTAAAGCTATTTTCACCATGTCACAGTCATAGTTAAATTTGTAAATACCATTATACCCCTTCATCACAGACTCAGCCTGACATTTTGGGGGCCTGGCTGTGTCTGTTTTAACTTTTTGGACCTTATAAGTGAGTTTTTTCTCTTAATTCTCTAATGCTGACAAATTGTTTTATCTTGTTAGGCTTACTTTTTTTTAAAAGAAATATATATAACATATATCTTATGTACATTTTTACAGTGGTATACGTCATATACCACCATCATTTGTCTTCTTCAATGAAATTGTGGCATGGTTTATTATAATTTAATCACCACAAAAAATCCTTATTTTTAGCATGTTTTACATATAAAAAAACTTTAAGCCATTAATAGAGTCCTTTTTTTAATTGAAAAAGGGACACCTCTTACTGTAAAACAAACAGTTGAGACGTGGCTGGGTGTATTGTTAATTCAGTTACCCTCTTACATAACACTTTTACCAGACTATACTTGCTAATTACAAGTTATTCTGTGAGATACTGGCATACAAACAGTGTACCAGGTATCTGTTAGCTGTATTTCTGACCTGAAATTGTTAATTCAATTACACTGTCATTATACAAGGGCATATTTTAGTAACATACAAGCCCAGAGGCCATTCTTAGACATGCAAACAGAATTTTAGGAAGTCTTAACTGACATTAAGCCCTATTTTACTGTTTGTTTCAGTGGAAGAAAGCTACATACCACTTGAGACCCAGTAACAGGCCAACACACCAGTCACACCCTCAGAACAAGAGGGCAGCAAGGCCAAAGGAAATAGGCACAGTTAAGGCCTGTTTACAGCAAAGAAGTGAACACCCATTGCCACACAGACAAATAGAAAACCATGAAACTCTGCTTCAATACAAGCTAAGCCAACCTTAACCACTTGTACAGGGAAGATTACCATACTTAACCCAGTTGTAACCTCTAAAGGTAAATTTCCAAAATCAGCAGACAAAGAATTTGTATAAGGCACAGTAAAAGGTAAATACCCTAAGAACATGAAGTTTTCAACTGCTTTCAAACACTGATATGTCCCCTGTGCACCTCAGAAACCTTGGCTTCCAAAGGAACCAGCCAGAGGGCAGAGAAGGCTTGTCCAGAACCAGAATACCTGGAAGAGGACACCTTGGACACAGTGGTGGATGGCAAGACACTGAGGGAAATAATACCCACCCTGCCATTCACTTTCCAATTTAACAGGAACCTCAAACCAGAGGACTGGAAAGATATGGATCAAGTTCTTCAGCTCCACCAACTCCTCAAAGATTTATTTCAATGGAGCATGGACAACAAGAGGTTCAACCTGGCATCCCACTGGGCAGAACTTGGAGCAAGTTTCCAGAAGATTTGTTTCAAAGAGATAGACTTCAAAGACCTTATGGTAATCACCAAAGGTTGTAATCCCACCAGGCAGTTCAGACTCCTGGAGGTGAGGGAAAACAGGATAAGGGAGAATCAAGCCACTATCCAAGCTATAGAAGAACAGCTGACCCAGACATGGCATGATCAGATTCTTTCAGGCTCACAAGGAGCAGGCCAAGTCAGCTCTCCAGTGGCTTCAAAACATTGAGAAACCAACAGATCAGTGGCCAAGAGTCACCATTCTTCACAATACCAGTTAGTTTCCAGGAGAAGACAAGGATACAAGGGCAAAAACAAGACCACCTTCAGCCAGAGGAAGGGAGAGTCAGACGCAATGATCCAGAAGCTGTTGGATTTGGTGAAAGAAGTGCACAGGAACCAGAAGTAGTTGTAAATAACTCTAGAATCAGTAGTCCTATTAATAGAAATATTACCCCCACTCAGATTGAACATAATGTTGTCACACCTGAGATTAACCTAAACAGTGATGCAATGTGGTTAAAAATGTCCCAATTTGCTGAGCAAACTCAAAAGCAGTTTGCAGAACATGAAGCAAGCCATGAGAGAATGAAAATATTAACAGCCTCCATGGACAAAATTGTTAACAACCTTCAAGAAGGACATGCTCAATTGAGCAAAGCCTCTGAAGAAACCAACAAAAGACTGAATCATGTCTTTGAAGAACAACACCACAGCAAAAGGGACAGGGACTGTCTGGATCAAGACATAGAAAAATTGTTTAATGTCTACCATAGCATGAAGACCCAACCACAAGGCCATGTTATGGATAATCCATACCACCAGAATGACATCAAACCAGATGCCATACTTATGAATAAGGCAAGATCTCCATCACAATACCAGGGTGGAGATAATATGTCTTATTCAGAAAAGGAAGCCTTGAAGAAGCTTCCTGAGGCCTCCAGATGACCCAAATTCTCTGGAGCTGGAGAATATGATCATATGGAGCTCATAGATTATATTTATGGACTCTTCATTCATGTACCAAGCATACCAGAATACTGGATTACTGCTAGACTTAATACAGCATTTGAAGGACATGCTAGTATATGGTACACAGAAATGAAAGAAATCCATGGCAGAAGAGTCAAATAATCCAAAAGTACAGCAATGGTACTTGAATATGGAAAACAATTATGTCATTTTAAAATGACAAATACTCTGTGGAAAAAGATCCATATGAGTGAAGTCTCAGACAGTCTAAAAGACTTGAAGCCATTGATCCTCAAATGAACTTTCAGATGAGTAATCATAAACTCCTGACAAAAATGCCAGGAGAACTAGAGCATGCAGTGAAATGCAATCACAATTTCACTCTAGATGATATTGAAAATACCTTACAAGATGTAAGGAAAAGAAATAATATAGGGAAATACACTTCATATAAAAGAAGTGGCTTTAAAGAGAAACAACTTTTCAGGGTGGAGTTTAAAGAAAAGCCCAGAGAAAGAGTGGCAGAAGTGCCAAAGAAGAAAGATTCTTGTCACAACTGTGGTTCAACAGACTATTATGCCAAAAAATGTCCAAAGGCAAAGAAAAAGTCTATTCCATTGAGAAAGTGCCAGAGGAGGAATCCCCAGCAGAGGATTCTGACCCAGAATCTATGGGAGATGCCATCAGAGCTCAATCTGATGAAGAGAAAGACCCAAGAGAAGAATTTCTAGTGGAATACCCATAGGAAACCCCACTAGAAATCCAGAACATACAGTTAGAAGCAGGCATACCACAAGACACTTCCAACAAAAACTTGTGTAAACACACACAAAATGCACAAGCATTCCTGGTGACACCAACCAAAGGAATGGCATACATACATGGAAGAGCCACAAAAATGACTGTTTGCCTTGACAATTCCCATTGATCATTGACAGTGGGGCACACTGCTCCATAGTGGTCAGAAATATCTGGACAACCACTTCCCCAACTGGGAGAAACAACTCTTTCCAACCAACAAAAAAAAACATCAACAGTCCTTTGGGGAAGATGACTTCAATTGGGACAATTATTAAGGAAATAACTATACCCCATAGGAAGCGTAATATCAGACTCAACCCAGAGTTTGTAGTGCTTGATGATGCCCACTATCAAGGGTTTCTACTGGAAAAAATTACCAGAGGATGTATGGCATAGATATTTACAATAGTAAAAACAGGCACATCGCCATTTGTAAAAACAAGGAAACGAATTTTTCACTTGATATATACCAAATATCTGCCAAAGGCCCTCTGGAAAAAGTACTGAATGAATTGAGAGAGGGACAGTTTAGTACTACCCTCAACAGTAAGCAGAAACTAAGTTTACTGAAAATGTTGAGAAAGAATAGACCAGCATTTGCCATTGGTCAAGAACCATTAAGCAAGATTAGAGGCTATGATATAGAACTATTTCTGGATGTGGAAAGACCTTATCCACCAATGCTCAGGATACCTCCTTACCCAGCAAGTCTGGAGACCAGGAAAGAAATTGAAAACATATCAATGAACTCCGGGACATGGATGTCATCAGAAAGATTGGACATAATGAAATAGTGGAAATTACCACTCCTGTCCTGATCACCTGGCATGATGAAAAGTCTAAGCTGTGTGCATATTTCAGAGCTCTGAATAACTACACCAAAGCTGACAGGTACCCTATACCCAGGATACCTCATGCCTTAGACAAACTGGCAAAAGCCAAATACATAACCGAAATGGATTGTATGAAAGGCTTCCAACAGAATGGAGTCAAACCAAAATTCATGAAGCTACTCAGAATCATATGTCATATGGGCATATATTAGTACACCAGGATGCCATTTGGCATCAAAAATGCACAAGCCCACTTCCAAAGGATGATGGACACCATATTTCAAGAAGAAATATTGGAAGGACCAATGGTAGTATATATTGATGACATCATTATATACTCAGAGAGATGGGAAGACCATGTGCAATACATAGACATAGTGCTAATTAAATGCACACCCATAAATCTGAAAATTTCACCTAAAAAAATGCAATTTTGGCCAACAAGAGCTACTAGCTCTAGGAAAGAAAGTCTCAAGTCTTAGTCTTGAAACTGAGCAGAACAAAGTAGTAGAAGTAATGCAAAAGCCAGTATTAATAAAAATCAAAGAGATGTGATCCTTCCTTGAGTCTTCTAGCTACTATAGAAACCACATCAAAACGTTTCCCCACCTAGCTAGTAGTTTATACAAGTTATGTTCCAAAGATGTAGTTTTTGAAATTACCAAGAAAAGAAGGGATGCATATGAGAGGATCAAAAATGAACTCACAAATGCACCTGTGCTCATCTTGCCTGACTTTGAACTACCATTCAAGTTATACATAGATGCAGCATGTAGCCAAGGCTTAGGAGCAGCCCTTAACCAGAGACAAATTGTGGATGGTGAATCAAGAGAGGGAGTAATATGTTATATATCTAGGAAGCTGAAAGATTCAGAAGCCAGGTATGGGGCCACCCAGACAGAATGTCTATTCTTAGTCTGGGCTCTAGAGAAACGCCATTATCATTTGGAGGGTGCAGTCTTTGAAGTCTACACAGACTGCACAGCCTTGAAGTCTTTACTGAACAAGAAAACTACCAATAGACACATGCTGAGGTGCCAAATAGCCATCCAGGAGTATAGAGGGAATATGACCATCATATACAAAGAGGGTAAAAGTCATACCAATGCAGATGGCCACTGGATAATGTCAAAGGCAACCCAGCTTATGGCCCTGAAGTAGCAGCTAAAATTCCTATCGATTTCATGGAAATAGACAGGAAGAAAAACTTCAGATCTTCTGAGTGGGCACCAGAAAGTGGTACCCCAGACAGTGGAAACACTAGCTACGAAGGAACAGAAACTCCCATATTGGGAATAAGCTCCTCAAAACTGTGCACTGAATTCTTCAATGCAGTGATAAAGACATACGCCTAACACAAACAGTGTGGCATATTGCTACAGCTCCTTCAACAAAAATACAGGAGCCCAGAACTGGAATCCCAGTTAGAGGAACCCTGGTTGAGGGACTATAAGGACAATAAATATTTCCATATAGATGGCCTGCTCTACCATAGAGAAAAGAGCACTAGTGCACTCACAATAATAGACAGACACCATATATGTTTGATCCTGCAGGAATTCCATTATTGCCCCTATATGGGACACATGATTGACAACAGGACCAAAGAAAGGGTAGCAAGCACTGCTTGGTGGCCCAAATTGGAACAAGAGTTGAGTGAATACATCAACACTTGTGAAAGATGCCAAAAGACAAATAGAAAAAATGGAAGAATTATGGGTTACTTAAACACATAGAAGAACCCAAACACCCATGGGAAACCATCAACATGGACTGGGTTTCAGGACTTGCACCAGGAGGCAAAGAAAACTTCAATTCCTGCTTAATCATAGTTGATAGGTTCAGCAAGAGTATGAGGTGCCTACCATGTCACAAGGAGGGAAAATCTATGAATACTGCCCTGTTATTCTGGAACAACATCATATCTACCTGTGGAGTCCCTAAGATCATCATCAGTGATAGGGACCCAAAGTTCAAATCTGAATTTTGGACCAACGTCTATCACATGCTGGGTACTAAACTCTCTTTTTCTACAGCTTAGCATCCACAAACAGATGGATTAGCTCAAAGGATGATCCAGACAATGGATAACATCCTTAGAAGATTTAGTTTCCTATGGAATGGAATATAAGGACCATGAAGGTTACACCCATGATTGGGTTACCCTTCTACCAGCAGTCCAACTGGCCTATATCACATATCAGCACTCTACCACTGTAAAAACACCTGCACTGGTAGAAAAAGGGTGGAATCCCCTATTTCCTGTGGATCATCTGAAGAAAATTCTTCTGACCATCCACCCCACAGCCAGAGATTTCCATCAAATGTGGAAGAGAGCTTGTGACACATCTGCCAAATGCATAGCTGAGGCAAAAGAATATAATAAGCAGAGGTGGGTCAAATCACACATGGAACCTGACTTTGAAGAAGGGGACCCAGTGTTAGTGTCTACACTTAACTTTAATCATCTCAAAGGACCCAAGAAAATGAGAGACTCATTTTTAGGGCCCTTCACTATCATTAAATTGATAGGGAAAATGAAGTGGAAGTCAAACTCACAGAGGAATTTTCCAGGAAACAGCCAGTCTCTAAAGTGAGTTTAGTCAAGGCATACTTCCAGAAAGAGGAGGATAAATTCCCCTCCAGGAAGAAGAACCCCACACCACCAGAAATAGTGGAGGTGGAGGATTACCCTGGACCAGTAAAGAAAATCATCAAGGCCAGGAAGATCAGACTTAATGGTAAGAATCAGAGACAGTACTTAGTCAGATTCAAGAACCAGACATCTGCTAAGGACAAGTGGTTGGCAGAAGATGCATACTAGATGGGAATCTTCATTTAAGGAGATTCAGAGCCTCTAGGAGGACTGAAAAGTCTTATCAATGATGAGCCTTTTTTAGAGGGAGTGTATGTCATCCTGTGACTCAAAACCAGAGCACAAGCATGACAGCCAAATACCATAAACCAATGGTAAAGCCAAGTTACCACCAAAACATGAAGCTGAGCCAAATTAACTCAAAAAGTATCAAAAGAAAGAGGAAACTGAGCCCTTTCCAAATATACAAGTACCATCATCATAGGACAAAGAATAACAAAGTTATTCCTGCTCAAAGTTGTTGCTGAGCATAAACGTAAATTTTCACCCCTCAACTGAAATACAGAGTAAGACGCTTAACCCCATAAAATGTGTATTCAAAATTAATCTATGAATCAGGGCTATCCAATGTTACCAGCCCAACTGAGCTAGAACCAGTATTACAGAAGTTATGGCCAAATTCAGGCCAAATAAGGGTCAATAAAACATTCACCTCTCATCTAACCCCTACAGTTTTAGTGTGAGATACCTAAAGTGGGGTTCTTTTGGAAAGAGAACAATCAGGGCTATCTGATGATGCCATCAATTTCCCAATATCTCATCTAGAACAAAATTTATAAGTCAAACAAGCCCAATACAGCTTTTTGTCTAAAACACGCACATCTACAAAAATCTTGTACATGACATAGCTTTGCCATATTTAATGATAACCACATCAAATGAGGTACCATTGTGTATAGAACATACAGGGATACACACTGAACAAATTTTGAGGTTGATATCTCCAAAAATGACAAAGGTATGGCTATTTTAAGGTCAAAATCTCACAGTTTGGCCAATACAGCCTTACCGTGGGATAATATCCCATAAATATGATTATGAGGTGTCAAACAGATGAATAATATTTTTTGACCTCAATACCTCATAGTTCATTCAATACTGGGGTCCCATACAAGTTCAGTACAGCATTCTACGCGTCATACACGTCAGAATCAGGCTATGTGGTCCCCAGATGAAACGTTTCACCCTGTATTGGTGAAAACTGTCCAGATGTGGTTTTAAAACCATATCTGAGCCCAATACAGGCAATACAGGCTTTTTTTGAAACCACAAGCCTGTCCTTGACAGTGAAAGATGTTTACTTCCTCTACGTGAAAAGGTCTAGCAGCTTTTTCACCCCATTTCAGGATAAAAGAAGGCCTTTCCACTGCCAGAAAAGGAATCCCCATCCTTCTCATAGATTCCTATGTAGTACAACTGTCAAAAACAGTTATACTCTTGGAAAATAATCTGGTTATACTTTAAACTTAAGTATTGTAGCTCTTATTATAGTAATCCAACTGGTAAGACTGCACCCATGCCTTTCAGCAGCACTCACCACCACTATATTATTATAGTAACGCCCTTAATATTTTACTTCAACCATTTATTACTATAAATCAAACTCTTTTAAAAACTATTTTCACTGGGTCAAAGGCATAGTTAAAGCTGTAAATACTATTATACACCTTCATCATAGACTCAGCCTGATAATATTACTATAATTATGGTGTAGAATGTTTATTTTATTAAAAAAGAACAAAATAGTACTATGAAATGAGTATATCAATATTTCATAAATTAACATATTTATGGAAATTTATTATTTTTGCAAAAATATGATAAATGTGTGAGAAATTGCTATTCAAAAATTAAAAACAATTTATAAAAAGAATATTACTGATATTAAAGCTATATATTGATACAAATACTATTTCTATTAATGAAAAGAATTATTAAAGAATAATAATGTAGAAAACAACATACTTTCAACACTTAATTTAATAATTATTATTTAATTTATGCCTAATAATGTAAACTGCAATAAATATAGAGATGAATAGAATTTTTCCTATTTTTATGTGGATTTAGGGATTTTTAAGAGAATATAAAAAATGCATTAAAATATTGATATAATCATGTAAAAGCTAGTTATTTCTACAAGATATATTTAAGATGTGTCTATGAAACTTTTGACAATATTTCTATTAATCAACAGTACTATGACTGTTCTTATGAAATATAATAATAATAATTATTATAAGCACAATTCAATGAATAAATAATTAATCACTTCTTTTCCTTGTTATACACTACTAGTGATTATAACAGTAAGCAGTAATTTTCTAAAAGAATCAATTACAAGAAGTATTTATAATAAAACTTCTTTATTCAAATAATAAAATTATTTTAATATATAATTATCTTTTGCAACAATAATTTTAAATATAGTTCTTGAAGAAAACATTTACTAGAGAAAAACTTCAAGAATTAAGACAAAACACTCACTAATACTCCAAAGAATTTATTAAAGATAATAGTAGAGAAATTTGATGGATAATTATTGATTTAATGGATCAAAATGGATTTATAACAGGATTACAAAAATATATAGTTGATTTCTATGAATTAATGTCTTTCTGATGGATTCTGAAAGAATAAAACACCTAATAAAAGTTTGACTAATACTTACTTGTTGGTAACAATAGTATAAATGAATGATGTGATGATTTGGAAAAAACAGCAAGAGGAGCCCTCTTTTAAGTCTAAGACAGCTCTCAGAGGCATTCCATGGAGCAAACTGAAACACCAGTGAGTGAGAAAACAGTAATCCTTTTTTGATTAATGATTTCATTCTCTGTTGTCATGTAAGATTATCATAATTATTTAATTGATGCTTTTACATGACTACCAACCCAAATATGGTTAAGAATAAAAGTAGTAAAGACCGGAAATCTTCCTTTATTTCAAACTAGGCATTAATTTCTCAAAGTTATCAATTTTATTGGAAATTTAATCACAGGTTGTACTTTCTGTGAATTTTTGAAGATTCAATATTACACGTAGAGTTATCTAAAATGGACTGTGAGTAAAACTTTGAATTTTATGTAGAAAAGTATTATTATTTTTTGTTTTCATATTGATTATAATTTTCTCAATTGATTCTGAAAGTTCAAGAGTGATTTATTCAGAATTGTATTTTTAATGAATTTTTGAAGTTTTTAACTCATTTCTATGTAGAAGTGGAAATAGTACTATATTTCTGGTTACTGTCAGGCTGAGTCTATGATGAATCAGTAATTAGGCTATTTACAACTTTCACTATGAATGTGCCACAGTGATAAAGGCTTAAAATAAGTGTATTTAGTGATAATAAGGGTTTATCATAAAAATCAAAGGGCTTTACTATTGTGGAAGAGTGGCGGTGAGCGCTGTTGAAGGCCCTGGGTGCAGCTTTACCTGTTGGATTACAATAATAAATACTACAATACTTGAATTCAAATTATACCTGATTATTTTCCAAGAGTATAACTGTTTTTGACAGTTGTACTACATAGGAATTCAAGATCAGGTTGAGGAAATCTTTTCTGGCTGTGAAAAGGCCTCTTTTTATCCTGAAATGGGTCGAAAAGGCTTCTAGACCTTTCTGCGTAGAGGAAGTGAAGATTTTTCACACTCTAGGACAGGCTTGTGGTTTGCAAAAGGCCTGCATAGCCTGTATTGGGATCAGATGTGGTTTTGAAACCACATCTGGGCAGATTTCAACAATACAGGGTGAAAATTCTCATCTGGGGAGCACACAGCTTGATTATGACATGTATGATGCGTAGAATGCTGTACAGAACCTGTATGGGACCCCAGTATTGGATGAACTATGAGGTATTGAAGTATAAACAAGCTACTTTGTCAGTTTGACACCTCATCATAATGGCTATGGGATACTATCCCATGGTAGGACTGTATTAGCCAACAGATGGGATTTTAACCTTAAAACTGCCATAACGTTGTCCGTTTTTGGGATATCAACCTCAAAATTGGTTCGGTTTGTAGCCCTGTATGTGCTATACACAATGGTACATCATTTGGTATTGTTATTATCAAATGTGGCAATGTTGTGCCATGTACAAGGGTTTTTTACATATACATGGTTTAGGCAAAAAAGATGTATTGGGCTTGTTTGCCCTATAACGTTTGTTCTAGTTGAGATATGGGGAAATGAATGAAACCATCAGATAGCGCTGTTTGTGAGCTTTACAAAAAGATCCCACTTTAGGTATGTCACACTAAAACTGTAGAAGTTAGATGGGAGGTGAATGTTTTGTTTGCCCATATTTAGCCTGAATTTGCCCATAACTTCAGTAATACTGGTGCTAGCTCAGTTTGGCTTGTACCATTGGGTAGCCCTGACATAGAGCATTTTCTTGAATACCCATTTGATGGGGTTAAGCCTCTTACTCTGTATTTCAGATGAGAGGTGAAAATTAAGGTTTATGCTCTGCCACAATTTTGAGCAGGAATAACTTTGTTATTCTTTGTACTATGGTGATGGGACTTGAATCTGTGGAAAGGGGTGAGTTTTTTCTTTCATTCAATTCCTTTTGAGCTGATTTGGCTGAGCTCCATGTTTTGATGGTATCTTGGCTCTACCATTGATTTATGGTATCTGGCTGTCATGCTTGTGCTCTGGTTTTGAGTCACAGGCTGACAGTTACTATGAGGTAAATCAATGGATAATAGTCCAAAAAGGGTTTCAATTACTCCTTTAGGGTTTATCCATGGAAAATCATTAAGAATTGACATGGTTACAGGAGTCTAAGTTGCTCTTTACCTCCTTGGCACATCAAAGTAGCAGCTTATTTGCTATTTTCTTATGATTTAATGAGATTTTAACTTGGTAACCAAGTTCCCAAAAGGGTTTAGTATACTAATTGGGCCAAGATTTAAAGCTTTAAATGACTCAGAGGCCTCAGAATTTGGGTACCCTGGCTCTCTTTGATGTCTTTTGTCCCCCTTGACTATTTTCATGTCAAAAATAGAAATTCAGCCTTACAGACTGATATCCACTATGGTTGTACCAAAGGTGTATGTAAGAATACCATAATATTAAGTTCCACAAAGATTCATAACAACATTCGTAGTGTATGTGTAACATGGGATTCCTCACATTCCCATAACTTTGGTGTGAAATTCAGAAAAACAAATATTTTCACAGTTCTTTCATGTGGTATTGAAGTATTTTCCATATTACCACCTTTTAGAGTCAATTTAAGCTTGTTCAATCTATGAAGTTACCCTACATGAATGTTTTTGTAGAATACAAATCTGGTCTTAAATCCATAGATTTACTTATTAAAAGAAAGCTATTCATCTTTTCTGAAATAAAAAATGATTAATTCTGAATATATGCATGACTTATGCTTTATGTATAGTTCAATATTTATTTCTATGATATTTGTGGCCTGTTTGGGTATGTAAAATATACCTCAAGGCTCACATTCTCTCTCACCAAAAAATAAAATTGTACTACAATTTTATTAATGGTATCAAAAAGAAAAAGGGTCAAGTAATTTACAGCACATTGATAGACATATTCAGGCTTGTGGCCTTCTTTGATGTCTAAATCTTCTTAAGAGTTTATCTGAGTCAGGTATTTCTGATTCTGCCAGCCATTTATCTTCATGTACTGGATTTCTATACCTTACAAGATATTCTCTTTGATTTTTACCCCTAATTCCACTTTCTTTAATGACTTTCTTTATCCTTTTGTCTTCACTCTGTTCCACTGGTGGTACAGTCAAAGGAGTTGGGTTTGTTAAAGGAAACAATTCTTTGTCAGCTGGTTGATAAGGTTTTATAAAGCCAATTGGAAAGGTGGGGTGTTTATTTTCAAATGCATCACTCAATTTCACTTGACCTGCATTGGTTCCATGTAAGGAAACAATAAAAAAAGGTCCTACATAAGAATATTTAAGTTTCTTTAAGCCTTTCACATTATTAAAATTAAAGGTTGAAACTAGGGCTAGGTACCCTACTTTGAAGTCTGGTACCTTGTGACTCTTGTCCCACTTCTATTTTGCATAGTCAAAAAGGTCATTCATACCTTTTTTTCATGATGTTTTACTTTTTCAAGAATTATTGTCAATCTGGAAGCTGTAGGATGAATGTCAATCAAGTCATTCCTCAGTGTGTCCGCTGGGAGTCTTGGATTCCATCTTTTTTCTAACATAGAAGGAGTTTGGCCTGTAGAAAAATGGACTTATGTCTTATTTTCCAGTTGTAATGCAGGTATTAAAGTGCACCAGTCATGGGTAAAGCCGTCTGAGTCTTTCAATTTTAACCCATAAGCACAGAATCTCCTGATAATGTCTTCCAAAGTTTGAATCATTCTCTCTGCTAGTCCATCTGTTGGAGGGTGATATGCTGTTGAGAATGATAACCTAGTCCCAATAAATCTGTGAAGATTGGTCCAGAGTGCAGATGTGAACTTGGAATCCCTGTCACTTATGATATTCTTAAATCATCCTGTATGAGAAGTAACTCTACCCTATAGAAGAAGAGCTGTATGCATAGCAGTGTCATCTTTATGATATGGTAAGAATATGAGAGTCTTGCTATGTCTGTTTACAATGACTAAACAATCATTATAAATTTTATCACCACTTGAAGGAAGTGCTGTGACCCAATCCATATTAACAACTTCCCAGGGGGACTTTGGTTCCTGAATATGAATCATCAGTTAAATTTCTTGCCTGTACTCCTCTTTTCCCTTTGGCATCTATCACAGGTATGGCAATATTCAATGGTTTATTTTCTCCAAGATAGCCACCATGCACAGTTTTTCACCTTCTCAAGTGTTGTGTATTCTTAAAGGTGTCCAGAGTAGATGCTATCATGGAATTCATGTAGAATGGTATTGATAAGCAATCTTATACACAATTTCATTACACAAGAATGTTTGGTTCTGTGGTAAATTATTCCATCAAACAAGTTAAATCTTGCTTCAGAATAGGAATTCTTCCAAGCTTAATCTAGTTCATTGACTAAAGGTGTATCTTTGCAGTCTTTATCTAACAATGAAGTAAAGATATGGCAATTCCTGTCTTGCTCATAATGTTCTCTGACCTCTCCAAAGAGTTCAGTCCCAATATCAGCTATTTTCATTCCTTCAATTGGAATCTGTGGTTCTGCCCTCAAAGGTACATAAGCTGGGTTATCAGGAGTATTGGCTAATGCCCACCTGCTAAGTCCATCAGCATTCTTGTGAATATTCATGTTACCTCTACATTCTGGAATGGCTATTTTCCATCTAAGCATATGTCTGTTGTGAGTTTTCATGTTAAGAAGTGATTTCATGGCATTACAGTAAGTTATCACTCTAAAAGCACTGCAATCAAGATAATAGTGTAATCCCTCAAGTGCCCATACCAAACATAAGCACTCCATCTGGCTTCTGTTTGTTTGATTTGTCTTGAGATTTAACAAAATGGTCCCTCTATAGGTATGTAATCAATAATTTGGACCTGATGTAGGGCTTCCCCTAATCCATCTCCACATTTATCAATGTACAATTTAAAAGATATATTTCAGTAAGGAAGGAGGAGTGAAGGTGCTTCTGTAAGAGCCTTCCCAATCTTCTCATGAGCTTTAATTCTTTCCTGTGTCAGCTCAAATACTGTCTGTTGATCACAGATTCTATAGAGTTATTTGGCTAGAATTGCAAAGTCTCTCAGGTGTTACCTGTAATAACTGGAAAATGCAACAAAAGACATCATTTCTTTCTTATTCTGGGATATTGGCTTAAGTAACACTGCTGCCACTTTCTTGTTGTCAATACACAAGCTTAAACCAGAAACAATATGTCCTAGAGCTTTAAGTTCTTCAAAGCCAAAGTTAAATTTCTTGAGTGAAATTTTTATATTCACCCCTGTAGCTTTGTCAAGTACACTTGCAAGTCTTTCAAGGTGGAAAGACCATGAGTCAGAAAATACGATAATATCATCAATATAAATGATAAGCCATCCTTCAAATAGCTCTGTGGAGAAGATGGTATTCATCATTCTTTGATAATGGGATTGTGCAATTTCAATACCAAACGGCATTGTAAGATAATCATAAATACCACAGTGAGTGATAATTCTAAATATTTCTTAGTTTTGGGAGTCAAACCATTTTGAGGAAAGCCTTTCAATGCATCCATATATGTTATATACTTGGCTTTAGACAATTGAGTCAAGGTTTCTTGAATTCTAGGAATTGGATACCTATCTGGAACTGTGTAGGTATTCAATGCTCTAAAATCTCCAACCATCCTTGATTTATCATTATGCCAAGCAATAATAACAGGTGTTGTCACTTCAACTTCCTCATTATGGACTACTTTTCTTACTACACCAAGTTGGATCAACCTTTAGATATGTTCTTCCAAGGCTTCTCTAGCTCTGGTACTGGCTGGATAAGCTGGTCTTCTAAGTACTGGAGGGTATGGTCTGTCAATATTAAGGGTAATATAAACTTCATGCCCTTTAATAGCGCCTAATGGTTAATTATCAGAAGAAAAGGCATTCTTATATGTGTATAATATATCAATAAGATCATGCCTCATTTTTTGTGATAACGATGGATTAATTTGTGCTTCAACAAGTTGATTAACCACAAATTCTTCTTTATAAGTATCTTTAACAGAAGATATTTTAGATATTTGCTTTTGCATATTGGAAAAAGAAAATTTTTGTCTTTTATTTTATCCAATTGTGAAATGTCTGTCTTTATTGTTATTGATGTCAATACCATAAATATTCAAGTAATCATTTCCAAGAGTGATGTGCTGAGATGTGCAATTGTCTATTACTACTATCTCTGTCTTCATTCTTACACTTCCTTCTGGATCTGGAAATACAAGATTAGTGTCCAATATGCCCAAAGGGTACATATTATTACTGGAACTACTAAATTGTACACCCTCTATTGGTAATAGATGGTTCTTCCATCCAGGGAGTATGGCTTGAAGATAATCTTTGCCTACACAAGTACCGCATTCCCCTGTATCCAAATTTAATTTGGCTTCAATATCATTTATCAGGATTGATTTGATACAATATTCTCCAGAAATGTATCCTTTACCTCTAGCATGTTTGGGTTTACACATTCTGGCATCCTGGATATTGATCAGGTTATGAAAATCCTCAATGTATTGTTGAAAGTGAGTTTGGACTTCTGTGACCTCAAAGAAAGCTTTAATGTTTTCAATTGGATAGTACTCTACTGGTGTATCCTCAGAGACTGCAGAATCTAGTTCAGATTCCTCTTTCTCTTCAGTACACTGAGATTCTTCAATGACTTGACCTTCATTAATTTTTGTGTTTTTTGTGCAAGTGTTGGCTAACTGTGATGTTCTTCCACATTTATGAAGCTTCAAGACAGGTCTTTGAGGCCTCTTATTTTCTCTGGAAGTTTTTCAGACCATTTTGGATTCCATAGGGAAGATAGTCCAGGTTCTACCGATTCTTGTACTAGTAATGATATCTTCCATGGCATTGATGTAGTCTTCTGTTGAACAGTGTTATACACATCTGCACTTGATAGCATGTTTTAGTTATCTGTGAACCTTTGAGATATGACCACATACCCAAAAAAGGTCACAAGAAATATTTAAAATAATTATACTTTCAAAATATGTATCTTAAAGCTACAAAAATACCACAAATTGGCATAAAACTTGGTTTAACTTAAAAACCAATGGATAAACATGTGAAACAGATTATACCATTGGATTCCCCATGGTAAGATACACATATATCATTTTTATGGCATATCTGTAAAGTCAATATTTAATAAGCTATAAGTAATAATACCTTATAAAAAACACAAATCCCTATTTATTTCAAAGGCCAATGAAACAACGTGTTAAGTAAATAGTACCATTGGATTCTCCATAAAAATCCACATATAAAACAATTAAGAAGCTAAGCTCCAAAGTCAATACTTAAGAAATTAAGCTGAATATATGCACTTTTTTGGTCAACGCATATATTCAGGGATTTTAGCTAATATCTTTTGAAATATGCATGATAGAGTGATGAAACAAAAAGAAAGTCATCACGTAATTACTGTAGGAATACAGAAATGAAGTTCATTTCACAAGTTATAAACAAGGTTAAAAACTGTATGGGATTATTGACTAAAATCAACAGAGGTGTTGACCACTTTGTTGTGAAAGTGGTCCAAACTTAAAAAAAGCACACAGTTGGATTCTCCTAGTTTATTCGTGAATAATGATGTATTTGGTATTATAATATTCAAGGTATAACCCCTTGAAATCATGGTTTGAAGTTTAAAATATTAAATTTTGACAGAAAAGATGAGTTACAAGAAAAATCATCAAAAATAGAGTTTTGATGATTTAATGAAATTCTCTTGGCAGCATAATAAGGTTATGCCAAGCTATTAGAACTATTCTCTGAATTTCTGTAGCATGTAAATATCAAAAGGTATTCAGGATCAAAGTTTGAGGTTAATTTGATCATTTATGATCACTCACTGTAACTTTAAATTAAGTTTAACATTCATATGAGTGATAAAATTAGTGAATACTGTTAGTTTATGATTAAAACTAATAAAATTTAAGAAAGTTGTGGTTCTGCCAAGCGTTTGACATCATCAAACTTAGAGCTATGGTGATAACTCTAAATAATGGCATAATAATGATGTAATATGGTTTGATCATGATGTAATCATCACCAAACCTTAAAATATTGATCAATTCCAGTGGATATGATCAGTACACGTCTACTAAAAGCCTGTTGGACTCTAGGAGGGAGGTATTTACTATAAATAGAGCTCTTTTTACTCTGTTTTCCCCTCAGATGCATCAAAAACATTAAATCAATACATTTAAAAAGGTAATATCTTTATTCTTTATATATAAAACTTTTATATTACTAAAGACCAAAGATCATCTTATTATAATCATCAATTTTGACGTGATTAAATCACTTATTTAATTGTTTTTGTTAAAAATCTCTCTAAAATCTCATTTCCACATAAAAATCAAGAATATTTGTAATTTTCTCTATTTTTTATTGTAAATAAAATTTGGACAAGTTGTATTTATATTTTTTGGCATACAATATCTCAAAATTATTATGTTAAGTATTAAAAGTAGGTTATTTTCTCTTTATTATTCTTTTAATAATTCTTTTATTAATATAAATAGTATTTATATTAACTTATAACTTCAATATTGGTAATATTATTGTTATTAATTGTTTTTTATTAATAAAAAACAATTTTTTACGCCTTTATTGTTTGTTTGTAACAATAATAAAGTGCCATTAAATAGATTAATTATTTTATATTAATATATTTCTTTTATTATGTTATATTTTATAATATAAATAAGATTATTATATTTATTTAATAATATAATTATTTTTACGCCATAATTATAATAATTCTTTATTATTATAATTATTTTTATCTTATTTATTTCATTTATAAGGACATTCATAGTACAATAAGTAAAATATTAGTAATTTTTACTTATTGTTTCATAGTCAAACCTTACATTTTCCGCCACACTTTCTTAATATTTTCATATTGATCCTAGAGTAGGGCATATCTGGGTGTAAGGCAGATGATCTGTCTTTCTGTTTGAGGAACCAAGTAAGGTCTTATCCTTTTCTGAGTTAAAAATGACACTTTAAAAAGCATTTTACATTTCAAATCTCCAAGAATTGTTAGGCCATTTGGTGATTATTTCAGATTCCCACCAAGGCCAATTATGTTTACCATGATCTTGCCTCATTTTTTAATACCATTTTTTTTGCAGTTCTGGTAAACAAGGAGTGTAGCTTGCCCACTATAATTTCATCAGGTATGTGAAAGTCCTCTTGCAAAATATCAATTTTCCTGATGGCATCAATATGATTGTATTCTCCTTCACCACAGAATGTTGGCCATTATTCCAGTTTGGGAAGATCTTTTGCATAGATAGGATCTATCCTAAAAAGGGGGTCAAACTTCCTTTTACAGAGGGTTTTTCTTAATTCAAAGGTGTGGAATGTCTTGGTATATGTGGTTCATAACTCTTATGAATTTGCTCCACATTTGCAATGATTTTATTCTTTAATTTATGCCTCTAACTGTCACTTTTTGCCAAATGTGTGGCAAACTGATTGGTATTATTAATTATTTCCAAAAACTGACTTCTCAGAATTGCAAGTTGTTCATTGATGTGTGAAATGGAAATATATCCTATTTCATCCTCTTGAATTTAACATGTACTCTCAATTCTGTCACATGTATTGGTAATTGAATCAAGTCTGACATCTTTCAGCTTAAACCACTCAGTATAGGTTTTGTCATTTCTCTTTAATTCACTCGTATCTGATGTTATTTTATTTACCTTTGCCTCAAATTTACCAAGTTCTACATCAATACTAGATTTAAAAAATTGTATTTGTTCTATTATTTGCATGGAAAGGTCCTATTCATCCTTTCCTTCTCCTTGTCTGTGAATTCCATGAGGTCTGGCCATATTGAAGACACTGTCCACAGCTGAAGGCTTGAATTGGGGGATCCTGTACTCCTGTGGGTAAGGTCTGAGCCAATTGGATTTGCCTTTTCCCTTTCCTGGATGCTTCTTGGTACCTCTCTGCTTCCTCTGAGGTCCTTTGGGCTTGTCTTTGGACATTTCTGGAGCTGGTTTGGCGCTTGTAGACGCCACTGGGCCTTCTTTCTCCAAATCGGGAGTCATTTCCAGCTCCTTCTTCTGATCTATGGATAAAAGACTTTGATTTTTCAACAAGTTCTTTAAATTCTTGACCTTTTCTTTGCAAGACAATGGGCTCCATCCTCCTAAGGGTTCTATTGTGTTCTCCTGACCCAGAAAGCTCTTGATGTGGAAGTAGGAGTTCATGGCCCCCTGCCAAAGGCTTAGGAATATTTCCCACTCCTCCTCTTTGGCTTCTCTGTACCAACTCTAGTATTTGGATTGATAGATCTCTATTGCTTCCACTTAAAAATGGTTCATCCCTTGAAATATTATCATGGATTATTTCAGAATCAGAGTTCACATAAACGTTTGTGGGTGCAGACCTTGGGGAATGGGGGAAACTCTGGCATCCTGCAGATGTGTCTTTCCTGAGGAAGACTTGCCACTTCTGGACTTGGTCTTTCCTCTTCCTTTTCCACATCCATCTGGTTGGACTGAATAGTTACTTCCATTTCTGGTATGCACCATTTGACGTCAATTTAAGAGAAAAAATTAAGAATAAAGTCAAAAATACACACCTTTTGATAGTTGTTTTGCTTTTTCTGTTTGAAACAAAGTGCCTCTTTTAGCAATTTGAACTTCAATACTGTCTTCAGATTCTACATCTGAAGATTAAGGACTGGTAATATATTGTTTACTGAGTCTGTTACCAGCTGCACAGTATTTGATTGAGAACACTAGAGAAAACAAATTAAAAGAGAAAAATTATTTTTTTATACTTGAAAGATTTTTCAAAAGATTTTTTATAAGTTCTTATTATTTTTTAAAAAAAGAATTATTTGTTTCAAAGAAAAAAAATTAATAATTTAAGATTTTGATTTAAAATTAATTCAGAGGAGCTCAAAGAATAGTTTTATAGGTTTTTGGATGTGAAAAAGCCATGTGTAAAACAATATAAAATAAAAGAATAATTTTAACTTCAAATTGAAAGAAGAAAATAATTGAATGAGTATATTTTAGAACTTAGAAATATATTAGTTAAGGGTACAAGGTTCAAAAAACATGGCCAGGCCCCCAAATGTAAGATGTTTCTATGAAACTGTTGATAATATTACTATTAATCAACAGTAATATGACTGTTCTTATGAAATATGATAATGAAAATTATTATAACCACAAATAAATAAATAAATAAATAAATAATTTATTTATTTATTATTTCTTTTACTTTTTATACACTACTAGTGATTATAAGAGTAAGCAGTAACTGTCTGCCATAATCAATTACAAGAAGTATTTAATAATAAAATTATTTTAATGTATAATTATCTTTTGCAGCAATAATCATAAATATAATTCTTGAAGAAAACAATTACTAGAGAAAAACTTTAACAATTAAGACAAAACACTCACTAATACTTCAAAGAATTTATTAAAGATAATAGTAGAGAAATTTGATGGATAAAGAATAAAACACTTAAGAAAAGATCAACTGATACTTACTTGTTGGTAATAACAATATGAAGGAATAATGTGATGATTTGGAAAAAACAGCAAGAGGAGGCCTCTTTGAAGTCTAAAATAGGTCACAGAGGCATGCAATGGAGAAAACCAAAGATCCAGTGAGTGAGAAAACAGTAATCCTCTTTGGAATAATTGATTGCATCATTTGTTGTCACGTAAGATTATCATAATTACTTAATTGATATTTTACGTGACTACCAACCCATTTATGGTTAAGAATAAAAGTATTAACAACTGTAAATCTTCTTTTATTTCAAAATAATCATTGATTTTAAAATTTGTCAATGTTATTGGAAATTTCATCACAGACTGTATTTTCTGTGAAATCTTTAAGATTCAGTGTTTCATGTGGAATCATTAAAAATGGACCATAAGTAAGCATTTAAATTTTACTTATAAAAATATAACTATCTTCTGTTTTTATATGAAGTACACCGTCCTTAATTTGTCCTAAACGTTTCAGAAAGATTCATTTTTACGTAGAATTGCAAATAATATTATATTGCAGGTTGCTATGAGGTAAATCCATGGATATTAGTCCAAAAAGGTTTTTAATTACTCTTTTGGGGTTTATCCATGGAAAATAATTAAGAATTGACATGGTTAAAGGAGGCTAAGTTTCTCCTTATCTCCTTGGCATGTCAAAATAGCAGCTTATTTGCTATTTTCTTATGATTTAATGAGATTTTAACTTGGTAACCAAGTTCGCAAAAGGTTTGAGTATACTAATTGGGCCAAGATCAGCCATGGATCCAAGATTTCGCGCTTTCCACGCCTCAGAGGCCTCAGAAGTTGGGTACCCTAGCTCTCTTTGATGTCTTTTTTCCCCCTTGACTATTTTAATGTCAAAAATAGAAATTTGGGCTTCAAGACTGAAATCCACTATAGGTTTACCAAAGGTGTATGTAAGTATAACATAATATTAAGTTCCACAAACATGCATAACACTATTCTTATTGTATATGTAACATGGGATTTCTCACATTCCCATTACTTTGGCTTGAAATTGAGAAAAAAAATCACAATTCTTTTATGTGGTATTGATGATGTGGCATTGAAATATTTTCCATATTACCACCTCTTAGAGTTAATTCAAGATTATTCACTCTATGGAGTTACCCTAGGTGAATTTTTGTGTAGAATACAAATCTGGGCTGAAATCCATAGATTTACTTACTCAAAAGAAAGTTATTCATCTTTTCTGAAATAAGAAAGATGAATTTGGAATATATGCATAAAGATATTTGTGGCCTATTTGGGTATGTAAAATATACTTCAAGGCTCACAATATAACTTTGGTATTCCATAATATAGTAGTTATATATATTAAGAATAAAGAGGATTACCTTTTATTTAATGTTTTATTGAAGTTGATGCTTCTGAGGGGGAAATAGAGGAAGAAGAGGTATTTGTATAGTAAGGATCCTTCCTTCTACTAGAGGCTTACTGATTTTAGAGACTTTGATTGATAAATATTAAGAGGTTTGGTGATTATTACATCATTATTGAACCATTGTATCTCATTATTACACCATGTTTTAGAGTTATCAATGTAACTTTAATTTGCTGACATTATAAGATTTTAATACGAATTAATTTTTTTGATTAAGATGGTTTTTGTGAGTCTGTGAGATATGTATGACATACCCATAAGGCTTCAAATAACGCTTTATAAAGTAAAATTATTCTTGAACAGACTTATCAAGTGAATATAAATAATAAAATAAAAAATTATAATTTCATTCTTGATAAAGAATGTTATAGTCATTATGCAATTTTTGGATTCCACACCAAAAACAACCTAGGGTGGACCCACAGGGTGTTATACCTAAAAATGGTTATTTCTTATTTTATTGGAAGGTTTAAGAATATCACAGTACCAATATACATTGTTACAATTCTGAAATTGTTAGTTTCAAATTTAAATTTAAAGTTGCTTAAGCTTTATGCAAACTTGCAAACATTTAGTTAAAATTGTCAGCCTGTGACTCAAACCCAAAGCAGAAGCATGACTGCCAGAATACCATAAACAAATGGTAGAGAAAAATACCACCAAAAGATGGAACTGACCCAAAAATCTCAAAAGAAATAAAAAGAAATAGGAAACTCACCTCTTTCCAAATATGCAAGTCCCATAGAAATACAACAAAGAATAAAAAAGGTATTCAAGCTAAAAGCAGTTGCTGAGCATATACCTTAATTTTCACCTCTCATCTAAAATACAGAGAAAAACAATGAAATGCATCAAATGGGTATTTAAATTCAATATATCAATTAGGGCTATCCAATGGTACTAGCCAAATTGAGCTAACACCAAAACCATAGAGGGTATGACCAAAATAGAGCCAAATAAGGGTGAATAAAATATTCACTTCTCATCCAGATTCTACAGTTTTAATGTGAGATAACCAAAGTGGGGTCTCCTTGGAAAGAGAACAATCAGATATTTATTATTAATCCATCAATTTCCTCATACATCCTCCAGAACCAAAGCTATGGAGCAAACAAGATCACTACAGGATTCATAATAAAGCCACAAATTGATCATGGAATTTAGACTTGGCATAACCTTGCCATTTTTGATGTTAGCTACACCAAATGAGTATCCATTGTGTAGAGCCCATGAGGGGCTACAGAATGAGCCACATTTGAGATATCTATCTTTAAAACTGACAAAGATATTCAGGCTTTATGATTGTAATCCCACACTAGCCAGTGTGGGATATTACTGTGTGACAGCTTTCCATAAATCTGAATTATCAGATAAATTGAATTAGACGCTGTTAATTCTTTCATTTCTCATAAATTGACAAATAAGAGTTATAAAGGAATGTTATTTACAGCTTCTGACGTGTTAGAAGCACCAGCACACACCTGTAAACTCCATTGGTGAAGATATTCACCCTGTATATGGTAAAAATGACAACTTGTGGTTCTAAAACCACATTTCCACCCAATACCAGTCTGTATTGTGTGTGTGGAACCACAAAACAGCCCACAGTAGTGAAAGGTTTCACTCTGTGGTCGTGTGCAGAGTTAAACAACCTCCCACGACCCCAGAACAAGATAAAAGGAGGCCTTTACTCACCAGAAGGCCAATCCACCATCCTGTTCTCAATATTCTTATGTGGTATAGCCTCTTAATAAAGTGGTACCCTTATAACCAAACAGCTATAACTATAAGTTTAATTATTGTAGTGTTTATTATTGTAAACCAACAGATAAAAAGTGTACCCAGGGCTATCCATAGCACTCAAAAACACTAAAGTCTTTTAGTATAACCCTTTTAACCATCTACTCACTTAATTATCATCATTATTTTCTTGTCAAACTCACATTTATAGCTTTTTATTATCATTGTACAGCTATATAATAGAGTCACCCTGACAAAACTAAAGTTTTGGTGTATATTTAATTACTGGCTAAGGATCTGCCATAAAGGCTGAAAATCATGTGTGACCTCAATTTAAATTGTCTTCAAGCCATTGTAAAGCTTTAAATAAATAGAAGGGAAAATTTCATGCAATAACCATGGAAAAATGGCTTCACTTGATGTATGGTGTTGCATTTGGCATTTGACATGGGAGATAAATTGGATTCAGGTTGGAGATAGCACAGAAATTGAACTGAGAAATAGAAGTTTTGAAAGAAATTCAAGCCACATATGCAAGCCACAAAGTATCAATTCAGTTGATTGAATATAAGTGCCTTGTTGGGATTGATAAAGATCAGTAGTTCAACAGTATATGGTTAACAAAGTTATTTCAATTTGCCTTATTTTATATCTCTATCATTTTTTATCATTTAATTTACATAGACATAACCATTTGGGGTATTTCTTAATTATTTCGAAATATATACCTCAGCTTCAATATTATTTATTTTTCAAGATCACTTATGGGAGCCCATAGTTGAATAATATTTAGATTTTAACCCTTCAAACTTTGTAGAAGAATCTAATAGTTGATAAAATTTCTTGGGGAATTAGGGGATCTCATCAAATATACCTATTATAAAGAATATCACCTACAATTGAACCTTTCTTTCATCAAATAATGTATTTTTTAAGATACTATATTGATTTTTTTTCTAGTTTGGAAATAATATTTTTAACAAAATTAAAATAAGCTGTCAACATTTATGGGAAAGATTAATTTTGAGGGGAAGCCACCAATAATTTAGTATATATTAAAAGAATAGAGCCCCTATTTTCGCCCATGAAATTACTTAGAGGAGAGTTTTACACTTACATATAGATAATATGAATACTCAAAGTGTGTTATTGGGTTTTAGGTTTTGAATTTGCAACCTTTTTCATTATACATTTTCATGGTGTAAACTGATAATTATTTAAAATCTCAAATAAAAAAATTATCAATAAAACAATTTCAAATATTTAAAAAAATGAAAACTATTTATTTCTATAGGGTTTTGGAGCATTCAGAGATTTTTTCAATTTAAACCAACTTGGAAACAATTTCGATATTACTGTGGGAAAGGTATTAATTATTCTGTCCCCATCTTTATTTGGGGGATAATACAGGATGAAAAATGTTTCACAGGTCATTTCAGCACGTGTATTGAATGTCCAGAGAGTATTTGAAGGAAATTAGGGTAGGCGCTGTATCATTAAATGAAATAAAGCTTGAAAAAGGCAACAGTTCATGTAAAACTTGAGGGAATTTGATATTGAGGAAACAATATGCCTAAACATTTATTTGATCAATTGTTTGATAATTTCAAAAGACTTTACTTTAGATTTCTATTCAATGGGTTTTGACTATGTTCTCTGTACTCTACAGGTTCTCTACATTTATTTTCAAGTTTTCAGTCATAAACCCATTTTGTCCTTTTTAGGATATGGAGACTTTTGAATGCACTTTAAAGCTTCAAATTGTATCTTATATTTGTGATTTTACTCTATCAATAATACAAATTAAAAAAACTAAGGTCGTCAAAAAGAATGCATAAAAGAATTCTTCAGTTTCTCTACAAGAGTATTTCCTTTAATGTATGGATTTGTAACAACCACTACATAGGGGTAAGGGTATTCAATCTTACACCCACTCAAACTGTGAACCTTTGAGATATGACCACATACCCAAAAATGTCACAAGAAATATTTAAAATAATTATACATTAAAAATAATTACCTTAAAGCTACAAAAATGCCATAAATATGCATAAAACTTGGTTTAACTTAAATCCCAATGAATAAACATGTAAAATGAATAAAACCATTGGATTGTTCATGGTAAAATACACATATAACATTTTTATGGCATATCTGTAAAGTCAATATTTAATGCGTTATAAGTAATAATACCTTATAAAAAACACAAATCCTTATTTATTTCAAAGACCAATGAAACAGCATGTAGAATAAATGGTCCCATTGGATTTTCCATAAAACTCCACATATAAAGCAATTAAGAAGCTAAGCTTCAAAGTCAATACTTAAGGAATGAAGCTGAATATATGCACTTTTTTGGTCAATGCATATATTCAAGGATTTTAGCTAATATCTTTTGAAATATACATGATAGAGTGATGAACGAAAAATAAAGTCACCACGTATTTACTTTAGGAATACAGAAATGAACTTTATTTCACAAGTTATCAACAAGGTTAAAAACTGTAAGGGATTATTGATTAAAATCAATAGAGCTGTTGACCACTTTGTTGTAAAAGTGGTACAAGCTTAAAAAAAGGTATACAGTTGGATTCCACTAGTTCATTCGTAAATAATTATGTATTTGTTATTACAATATTCAAGGTATAACCCCTTGAAATCATGGTTTGAAGTTTAAAATAGTAAATTTCGACAGAAAAGATGAGTTAGAAGAAAAATCATCAAAAATTCATTTTTAATGATGTAATGAAATGCTCTTGGCAGTGTAATGAGGACATTCCAAGCTATCAGAATACACGATCAGAAAATCTTTAGCGTGTATAACCCAAAAGGTATCAATGATCAAAGTTTAAGCTTAAACTTGATCATTTAAGATCACTCACTGTAATCTTATTTTAAGTTTAACAGTCATATTGTGGGAACTCCTCTTGTGTGGGATAAAATGAGGCAGTACCTGGAAGGGGAAATTACAAGAAAACAGTTTTGAATTGCTGTTCAAGCTTGTAACCCTTGCTCTGCTTGTGTGTCAGAATAATCTGAACTGCCCTTCCTGAAAAATGCTGAATTATCTTAACTTGAGTTCACAATCAATTGATTTATTGATGGTGGCTAATTCAGAAAAGTGTATTCAACAGACTCAATCAGACTTTGCTTGATCTCAAAATATTTATTTAACCTTTAAAATATAGCACTTTTTCTAATTAACCAAGAGAAATAAGACTAGCACAAATCACACAAAATACTACTACAACAATAATTCAATATAATATGGAGACACTAGGCTAATAATAATACTGAAAAAACAATCAAACACTTTTTTTTGTATGGCTTATGATTTATTATGTATTTACTTTTTATATAATGAAACTCTGATATGACCAGAATATTTAATAGACACTATTTGATAACCTAATTTGATAATAATTCTTTCTTTTAAATAAAAATAACACTAATGTATTCCTGTAATAGGTATTTTCCTTTATAATTAACAAACAAATTTCCTTGTAGTAACCAAAGTATGCTTTTATGAAATTGAATACTAATATTAACTCCTTAAAAAAATAACTAAATGACCCTTTTTTTCCTTCTTCCAAGCTTTGATTGCTTATAATAAGGTGAAATTCTTTTTATAATACCATTTTATTTATTTTAAGTTCAATAGACTATCATATAAGGCCTTTTTATCCTTTATATAATAAGATTCTATTATAAGGTTTACTCTTTTTTTATAAGACTTTTTTTATAATACTGATTCTTTATTTTAAGACTTTTTTTTACTATAAGACTATTATATAAGGCCTTTTTATCCTTTATATAATAGAATTATATCTTTGAAGACTAGTTAACCTGATAGTCAGGGATGAATTTAAATCCACTTTCCACTTTTGGGGGGATAAAAGACATGAGGGAAAGAGGAAAAATTTGGGGAGAGAGGCCCTCTATTTATAATTTTTGGGCTCTCCATGGGGGGTGTTCAAAAAGAGGGACTTAGAATTTTTTAGTTTCTTTTGGCTGGGAAAATTCTTTTCTGGTGGTCCCACCTAAATGATGTCATTTATGTAAATCATTGCATCATTTGTTTGGTTAATGATGTCATTTGTTGGGTTGCTTACTAATTTGAGGTGGTTTTTCTGGTGCTTATTTGAACTTGATTACTAATCCTTAGCCTTGCTGACTAATCCTCCATGGTACCTGTATCCCTTAACTCCCTAAGTATTACTAATCAAGTAATCTGATTACTAATACTTTCTTAACTCCTTCCTTCTTATGTAATCTGTTCATGTATCCTCCTTCTGCTGTCTTGAATTTAGAACTTTAGATTTTTGAGGCCAATTTGTGGGTTGAAACCTAATTGTATTTTGAGGTTAGGTTTCAGGTATTTTCCAAACTTTAAAAGGATTTTCCAAAATTTTGACTTTTTTTTTTTTTTTTAATTAATTTTTTTCTTTATGTCTTCAATGTGGCTTGAACCAATGACATGGCCATTTTCCTTGACACAAGGCATCACCTTACCAACTCACCCCCGGCAAGTAGGGTGACGTATGCATACATGCATCACCTTGACGTATGCATTATTGTTTGCATGGCTTTGGACATGTTCTGCTATAGTTGTAATCAGAGTGTCACAGGGGCTCTTATGGAAGCAAGAGGGCCTGGCACTCAGGAAACAAGAACTCACTTGGAGGGCTCCAAAAGATGATAAGAAATACTATGGAATATATTTCTTAAGCAGGAAATAGAGAAAGGACAAATATGCCAAAGATAACAAAGGGTAAGAAGAATGAAGCCATAGGCCAAAATAAAAGAAGCAAAAAGCCAAGAAGCCAACCAAGTGAATCCTCAATTCACTGTTTCAACCTGCCAGAAAGAACAATGGAATTAGTAAAGGATATGACCACCAATATCCACTGACAGGCGAAGAAAGAAAAAGAAGAAGGTGCTAATGACTGACTTAAGATTATCAGTATTAACTTTAATAATGTAAAATAAAATAAGGATAAAAATAAATCCAATATATTAATTAACTGGGGAAAAAGTCCCCAGGTGATGAAAGGTGGCCGGTATATGTGAAAAGCTGAAAGATTGATCCTGGAAGGTGGATCAATGACTGTATTGTCCGAATCGGGAAATAAAGTTCTGGCCATCTTGAAATTTGAACTGTGTGATGGAATTCACACAGTGGAATAAGAAATGGCCCAATTGGGCCAAGGCCATACAGGTTGATTGAATCAGGCCTGTACGGATGAATTGGGTTGTCCAAGGAGTATTGAATACTTGATGTCTTGACAACTGATTTAAATGATGTAATACCTCGTGATAATTGACCTTAGAATAATCCTGAATGAATTGTACCAACCCAACTCCTGCAGATACAGGTGGTTGGGATCCTTGAATGATCTTCTGAATTGCCGCCATGGATTGCCAGACTGATCAGCTGAAAAGTCCTCCTTCGAAATGGGCGTTGGAATTATGGACCTTGAAATGGAAAGGTGGAATTGGGTCCTGAAAACGTCACCATTGAATTGCTGAGCAAAAATGGTGCATAATGGTATATAATACCATATATGCACCACACCTGCAATCTTGGGTACGGAGTGCATGAAGGAAAGGAAGAAATTCCCCTTAAGTTGAGGGGAAGGTTTTGCTGAGCTGATCTGGTGGCCTCTGGTGGTTGCCAGAGGCCATGGTGGTCCATGGCCAAAATTGGGTCCTACGGGATTTATGGCCAAAAAGGTGTCCAAGAGGGATTTGGTCATTTTTGGGTCCAAGGAAGTCATGGCCAAAATTGGCTCAGGTGGGCCCACCTGGCCTTGGGGCCTAGGTGGCTGGCCCCTTTTGGCCTCATTGTATTAGGCCAAAAGGGGCCTAATTGGCCTACGGACCGCGGCCCACGGTCCGTACGGACCGTAGAAGCCGTAGGGGGCCTAAATGGCCCAAAAAGGCCATTTAGGCCTAAACCCCCATAATGAAAGGGGTTGGCCAGGGGCCAATGATGATGGCTAGGGGGTCCAGAAACCCCTAGAAGATAAAAGGACCCCCCCAGGCCCAAAATAAAAGATGAAGGCCTGGGGGTTGGTGAGGTGGAATTTGGCCAAGAAGGCCAATGATGGCAGGATATGGCCTGAGGCCATAAATGATGGTTGAGAGGGGTTATGGCGTAAAAACCATAAAACACCCAAGGGGGCCAATTGGCCATAAAGGACATGACGTGACCAATTTGCCCCATCTGGGCTCCAAGTTGGATTGCCGCAGCCATCAAGGAGGAGGGCCAAAACTTGTGGTTGTGACACAGAGTTGTGCACTGTGCACCATGAATGCACTAATACTCTTTACTGTGTAATGTGTATTCAACAGTGCCCCAGTGCGCAATGTTATCTGTGCCTCTAGGTGACAAAGAGATTTACAAGATAATATCTCTATGTAAATAGTACACAAGAAAGGATAAACTTTCCAGTTCATGGAAATTCGTATTGTAATAACCTACCATCTTTAGCTTCCTTTGTCACTCACGGATAATGAAAAATTCTGAAAGTTAATTCCTCAGCATTTTTGGGAGTATGCAAAGAGCCTTTGAGACAAGTGTTCTTTAGGCCTTTGTCAATTAGCTCATTTTTTGGATTTCTCTTTTCTTTACACTGCGTGGCAGAATTCTTGGTACTCCTCAAATATTGATCATAACTTCCACTCTGCTCTTTATTCCACAATAAATTCATCTCCTCTTCCAAATAATTTGATGTCATTTTTTATTCGATTGGTTTGCTTTTTCTTCTTTCTTGGATTAGCTTTCACAGTTGGAAAGCTCAGTGTTTATCCCTTCTCATACCTTTATACCTTTTTTTGTTATATCTATTACTTTTTTTCATTTTTATCTCACTTCTTTTCAGTGGAACAAGCTACTGACGTGATAAAATTTCAGTCATCTGGTTCCACAATTAATCTATTAATTAATATTACCTATGAATTTCAACCACTTTGATAAAAGCTATTACCCGCAAGAATTTGCATCACCCGGAGAATCAAATCTTTTACAAATATTCAATCATCAGGCACAGAAGATTAAAGAGCTTGAAGAAAAAATAGAAAGCCGTGATCAGGATTTAACAACTCTTCTTACCCAAATTAACCTTCAAGGACCAAGTACATCTCAAAGTAACCCATCAATAAAATCAAAAGGTAAACAGCCTCAAACCCCATGTTCAAGCCTTGCGAACAATCAAACTAGACCTCCAGCTAGAATCTCAAATATTCCAAGCAAGATACCATGCCAAGTCAGCAAAGAAGCTCCCAAACAAGCCTCTACTCCACCAAAAAAGCGAAACCCTAACCAACTCTTACTCAGTGAGGTTCCTGAGTCTTTAATTCCTACAAAGGTCAGAAATTTGGTAATTAGCTAAAATTCTTTGGCGGATAGAAAACTAATACATGTTATTTTTAACTTTAGAAAGCATTTTATGAACATATAAAAATACGCTGGGGTCTCATATATGAAAGATCTGTACCAATATCTCCAGATTATTCCATGCTAAAAGAATTCAACTGCCATTTCTCGTTTTTAAGAGAAATAGTGGCCCATTCTGAAAACACCACTTTGCCACCACTAGTCCCAATAAAAGAAATCCTTACAATGAAAGGCTTCAAGCCAGGAAAGAAGAAATTTGGAACCTGCATTGTCAACATGAGTGACTTTGCAATCAAGTATATTATTTCATGCCTCGCCAAACTTGGGATTCGTCGATGGGCTCCAGATCTCAACAACCTCTGTGATACTTTTTACAATGAAGCCTGTAGAGTTAGTGCAATCCAAACATTGCGTAAAGTTTCAATTAGTGGCGCGTATGAGTTCTTGAAAGTCAAGTTGACATATTTAGAAGATGTTCCGCTACTTACAAAGGTGTACAATCACTATGTCCATTATTACACGGCCCAACGATATAAGAAGGAGGCCAAAGAAAGTGGAAGATATGCCAAGGATGAAGATAGAAGAGCTGTTTTGCGAGCCAGACTAAGGGTGAGTAAGGTGATTATTTAGTTACCTCAAACTCACCACAACTAACTGACTTTGTCTTTTTGTAGTTGAAAAGTCTTCGATACCAATTTGGGGTTGCTAACAACTTCCCACAACGTTACCTTAAGATTTTGTCTGACCCTGATGCGCACAGCGAGGATGAAGTAGATCCAGTAACCCAAAAAAACACAATAAAAAAAGTAGCATGCAGGTCTGAAAAAGCAAACCTTTTTATGCGTAGGCTTGATGAAGAAATGGAGAAGGCTGATCAGGCTAATTGATCAAAAAACCCAAAACGTGTACGAAATCTCCCAGTTGATGGCATAGGTTCTATCAGCCAAAGCGTACCCAATGGACTTCCAATTGACTTTTATGACCCCGAATGGTTCAATAATTAAACAGCTGGTCAAAAAAGGATAATTGCCGATTTGGATATGGTTGCATTCTTGCCTGATGCCACCAAGTCACTCCTAGGAAAGCCACACCCAGATGAAAGACTTCGCGACAAATGATTCACTCAGAAACATTGGGATGAAGCCATCAAGCCATATGATATTTCACATGAGATTGCAAATGATGAAGATGTAGATGCTTCACTTACCCAAGGAAGCAATGAGCTTGAGTATTTGGTGGAGGGAGAACTTTCTGAGGAACAAAATAACGTAATTGAACTGCAAAATGAACCAGCACAATCAGATCATGTTTTAAATGAGGATATTGAAATGGAAGATGCAAACGAAAAGTACCATGATAGTTTGTTTAGCCTTCCAAATGACTGGTCCTAGCTCACAATAATATTTCATTCGGTTTTTCAAAATTTCAGAGGTAAAATAAAGAAAAAAAAATCACAAAAAGAAAACGCAAAAAAAGTATTTTGAGGCTTGGTTTTTATTAGTTCAGCTGTACATAGTTTGAATTGTAAATATTTTTTTTCAAGATTGTGTTTGATTTTTTCAATGATGAATGTGAAAAGAAAAAGGCTTTGGTGTTATCCAAATGATCTTTTTGGCTGTAATTTGGCTTGATGAATATGGTCTGATAGAGTTGAAATTGAAATAACATTGTTCTGGATTGATATTCACACTCGTGATCTATGAAAATAAACAATGAATTATTTTTTTTTCTCTGATATCTGATTGCTTTGAAAGATTCAGCTCCATGTTTTTTCAAAAAATAAACTTTAAACTTTAATCTAGCTTTCAAGTTTAAGATATGTGGTTGAATGAGTAAGAATACGTGTTCAAAATAATTAAAAAAAACCTCCAAACATCTATTTATGATAAAAATGGATTTGGAAGTTTGACTAATTGAATTGCTCCAGACCAACACATTTGTTAATTGGACAGGAAATTATGCTCACATCTTTGTATCCTACAGACCATGCCGGAAGGTTCAGATATGCACCCAGTCCCAAAATCTCTGAGATTGTGACATAACTATGATGATGTTCCAGCCTCAAATGTTTGATGTTCCATTCAACCAAAAAAAATTCAACGTCCTCAAATCCTTCTTCCCGTTCTTTAACAGATTCCAGCCATTGAACCATTATAAGAGGACCTTCATGAACCTTGTCATCTCGTAAGCTGATGATGTGTGCTATCTTGCCAAATTCGATGTTGGAATCACCTTTCTTGACATACACCAAATCATTGGGAGAATTTCTTGAAATCTTTAGTCCAAAACGCCACAAAACATAGAGGTGTTCAACTACGTAGTTTTGCAATACTCTTGAATTTTGTGGATGAGGTAGGTCATCGTAATGGCGCAATTCAGGGTTTTTTTCTTGAAGATGATGCAATAACTGTAGATAAGAAGCTTTGTCTAGTTCTTTTCTATTTTTAGGTGAAGCAATAGATGAGCGTGACCAGAACGCAGGAATTTTGGGCTTAATATGCTGAAGCTTTTGTAATTGACCATACTTTTTCATCATTGTTTCTTCAATGGAACCTGAGATTCACAATAAAAAGATCAGACCATCAATTGAAAGAGTTTGAACATAAGCATTTTCCACATACCAGATAGTGAGTTTGATTTGAGTTTCTGGAGGAGTCCTACCAATCTCTCACCCCCATATTCTGATATTCTATTTAAAGGGCCCCACCTCATGAGCTGCTGAGGGATATTCATCGAATAGTGATGATTTGGCGTAATTCGAATATTGGGGAATAGGATATTTGAAGAATTCTGATAATTTGCATATGATTGAGAAAACATATCTGCATCTTTTTGGGTTATTGAACGTGCTCCAACAATTTTGGTGCACTGAATGAGTGCACCAACATTGATAAGAAGGAGATTTTTTTTGGGTCCTAAATCCCAAAACAGGTCCAAGACAATTAAAGGAAGGTAAACCTCAAACATTACTGACCATTCATTAGCTTTGAGCTTTCCATTTTGTGCGGTTCCTATTCTTGAAGGTAGACGGGTGACACCTTTGGGAACTATGACGTTTTTAAATTTATTTCTCATTTTTTCTATAAGATCTTCTGAAAGATAGGCCTTAGTTTTAATGTATTAATTTTCGGAACCAAAATCATGAGCCATTAATTCATCTGATCCTGACATGGATGAATCCGAAGAAGTTGTTTCTTGTCGTAATAAAGTTGAATCAAAGCCCCATCGATGACGAACATGATGCTGCAAAACACCTTCATACCAGTTGTGAAGGGGTCCTAGTGCTATGTTTGTGACTGGGTCCCAATATTGTAAACGATTGATTTCTGACCATCGTATACCACTTCTCTTTGCAAACATTTGTTGGAGCCTGAGCGTTCTTGTGTCGTACCATTGATGTGATGCACCTAAAACTGAAATTCGCTCGCGCGGCTTTCCTAACTTCAGTTCTTCCCTTTCATGATCTTGGAGCTCACACCATGAGCAAAACATCTTTGCAGAATGAGACATAAAACCCCCGACCTTGTGAATTGCCACTATATCACCAATCAAGCACACAATCTTGATCACTACACTTCGCCCATGTGGATGATTGGGTGTTTTGATTTTAATTCCCGGATTTAAAAGGATCAGTTTGTCAATGAGTGGCCTCATGATGTTGTTGATAGTAATCATATCTGGCTGGTTTGGTGAAGGTATCACCCCAGCCAAACATGTATACCTTGGTTGAAATCGTTCCCATGGTTGAAGATTGAAGCAATATAAAACTATAATTCCAATTGATAGTTGCTTTCCTGCTGTCTTGTTTCCTGTAAGGTGTGGATATGAAACTTTGATTAAAAATCAAGTACTTTTCCTGTCCTCAAAATTTGTATAAGGTAAAATTCAGTTAAAAATAGTATGAAATATTATTTTTAAGAGAAAACACGCCAATTTTATTGTTTATAACTTTATTAGTATAAAACAATAATATAAAAATTTATTGTTTTACCAACAATAAAGATTTATCCAAAAAATACTCTACAAGAGATATTTTAAGGCTACAAAAGAAATTTCTTCAAGAGCAATTTCAATTGGAATTAATTGAGCAAAGAACTGCAAGCAATTAATTAAAGAACAAAGTCTTTAAAAAGAATATTCAAGAGAAAACACGCCCAAAAGTGACCAGAGTGAATTTGGAAACAAAGTGACAAAGTTAACAGTGATGAAAGATGCTTTAATTCACTTTTGGGGTGGTTCAGGGGTAAAAATGATTATAAGAGTTACAAACAATGATTATAATGATTTTTTCACGTGGTTGAAAGGATTAAAATGATTTAAAAGTGGTGGTTGGAATCTTTGATTGATTGGTTTAACAGTTTTAAACTAATTAATAAAAGGAAAAGATTCTAACATGAAGAGAAAAGTGGGGCAAAGAAGACATTCTTTTATAGCCATCAATTCTCTTACTCCAAAAGTAAAATTTACTCTTGTCAGTCGTGAAAAACAGTCTGACAACAGAAAAGCCAATTATGGCATCATTGAACCCTGGTTTAGACCAAAAAGGGCTGGTTTAAGCCATTTTTAGCCATTTTAGACCCTTAAATCAGCCATTACTATAGCAATACCAGGCCTAGAGCCTTCAAAACACGTCAGAATGTGTGTCAGAGGCGTAGAAACCAGTTAAAACTCTTTTTATTATGATTGTTTTATCTTAAGGGTAGTTTTACCTTCTTGGCAACAGCTAAAACTACCCCAGTTGGTATCAAAACCTCATCATCAATTGAGTCCACAGACCCTGTAACTCAATTCCAGGCCAAAAGTGATGAACTTTTGCGTGAATTTTGACATCCCACGCCTGTCAGCAAGGATTTTGGGGGTCTAGCTCCCCCTTAGAGCTGGAGTTCCTTTTCCCCCCCAAATTTAATCTTTCCAATTTATTTTTCCTTTAATTCCTCATCATGTATTATACTTATAATTTACACATGTAATTCAATTCAATTGTACAGTACAATACAGTAATAATTGACACCTCATATGTAAATCAAAGTTCACTTATGTAATACACGCGCACATTTTGACATTTCAATTGAATTCAATTGAAAATACTTTAATTCCTCATAACTTCTAAACTAAACACAACACCTCAATTTTAACACAAAAATTGATGGTTAACACCACATGTGGTGTGAATTAAATTAAGGTTTTGAGGATTTTCAACTTTTGTATTGAAAATACTAAAAACTTAATTCAAGCTTATTTAGAGTTGAGTTACAAAAATTTCACTCAGAGGTGACCCCACCTGATTTTTTATGAGGAATCCAATGGTGAAATAAAATTTATATGTTTATTTATTTGATAAAAAGTTATAATAAATTTTATTTAACTTTTTTCCAAATTTATTTATTTTTTCACAATTTTGTTAAAATTTCATTTTTACTTAAATTTTTCAAGTATAAATGTAATTTTATATTTACAAAATTTAAAGTAATTTTATTTTTAAATTATAATTAATTTTTTATTTTTAATATAATTTTATATTTATATTTTTTATTTTTATTTTAATAATATAAATAAATTTATTTTATTTATATTAATATGTTATTTTTTATATTTGTGGTCTTTTGGGTATATGAAATTACCTCTAAGGCTCACATTTCCTCTGAGATTGAACAAATCCACAAATAAGCCAAACCCTAACTCAAGACTTTCAGAAGAACCGGCGGAAAAATTTTCTTTCCAAACACTCCCTTGTGTCACATCAAATATAATCGAGTCTTGGTGAGAGGATTTCTTGTGTGCCCAACCCCCAATGCTTTCTTCAACACCTGGAATATTTAGAAGCCAGGTCACCCATGACAGAACTGATTGTGAAATAAATCTTGATTTTGGATTACGGAGACGTGGCTGTCCATGTAATTGAATTTGACCAGCTTGGCGATGCGGACGTTTTGAGGCAGGATTAGGATTTGATGTAGTAAAGAGGATATGAGGGAGGGAACGAATTTTGGAAGGATGAAAAAGATCTGCATAGCATTTATTGCTTGCAATTGTGGGTTTGTATGTGCATTCTTCAGGTGCAACTTCAATGTCATAAAGTGAATAGCAATGTGGGAAACATACATGTTGCTCAAAAATACATTCTATTTGTAATTTTTTGAAATAGTACGGATGTTGCATGGTACTTCAAGATCTGATGTTTCGTTAGGTTTGTGTTTTGAAGAGACAATGTGAATGATATTCATGAGCATATCTCTAGCTTTGCGGCAGTTTTCTCGGCTAATTCCACAAACAAGATAAAGCCACATTATGAATTGTAATACAATAACTGCAAGATGATAAGTAAGTTATTAGTAAGGTATCATATATCAGTGAAGAAATATAAATTAAGACTTGCTAATAAGAATTGAGGCACTATCATTGGATTTGACTTCCAATTCCATCTCTTCAGTGTCACTGGCTACTTCCTGATCGTTAGTTAAGCTTTGTACTGGATGGTGGTCATTATCACTGAGTGTAAGTTGAGGAAAACTATTATTGAAAAGGGATTCCTTGTTTTTGGCTGCTAGCTTGGCCCAATGCCTCATTCAGGTGCTGCGTTCAACATATAGTCCTTTGAGAGATTTTCCATCAGCACTGCTTACAACATGCTTCCTGCAGCTTGGGCAAGTGCAGAAATCCATTAATTTTGTTTGTCAAAAAATCAAACCTAAAATAATAAAAAACAATAAACGTTAAAGGATGAAGAAGAAAATAAAAACAAACATAAGAAAGAGATGTCTTGAAATCTTACAGGTCAAAAAATGAAACAAGGTAAGCGAAAAAAAGATGATGACACAACCAATAGGCAAAAAAATAATATTTTTTGAGATTTTGATGTTTTAGAAGAGTAACGTAACTATTGTATCTGAAAGAAAAAAACCTTCTTTGAGATCGGACAGTTTGGTGAGGGTAAGAAAGCTGGTTGATTTGAGAGAAAAAAATGAATATTGAAGAGCGTAATGCTTGAGATAAGAGAAAAAGAATAAATTGCTAAAATGATCAGTCAAAAAAGATCCTTCTAGCATTGTATTGAGCACCACAGAACATTCATCATCACCCTGAAACTCCATGCATACTCCATGCATACGTCACCTGATTTCCGGAGGTGACTGGGACAAATATCCTTTTCTTTTCTTTCCAACAGAAGCTACCCATAGGGGTACTTCTACTTTTCACTCCCCTAATAATTTTATTAAGCTGATATGGTATGGAATACCACATCCCCCTCTCCATTTAATGCTGTCCCCAGCATTCGTTGTTTAACTGAAGCTTAATGAAATTTTTCCTGTTTCTTCTTCCCAAATTTTTTATGTTGATCTTGATTGATTATGGAAAGTATGCCATATTTTATGTTCACAGCTTAATTATGTTGAGATTGTCTGTTGATGTTTCTTTATATTGATTTTGAATCTCCCTGCTTTTATACCTGATATAATGTCTGATTTTGTTATTCTTCTTGTTTTATATAATAGAAAAAAATGAGATAAATGCTAATGAAAATATTAAATAACTGAATATTTCCCAGTACTCCCCCAAAATGTAACATCATAAGGAGTGATGAAAAGAAATAAGTACCACCCCTCATTTTTTTTGTTTTTTTTATAGGATTTTTCTGATCCAATACCATGATTTACTTCTTGAGGGAAATTTCCCTCTCCATTTGATAAATTCCTTCTGATTAACTAATTCCACCATAACTTTCCATAAAAAATAAATAAAAATAATTTGGTACAATTTAAGGTCTTGTCCAGGACCTCTGTTTTAGCCCTGAGCCTATAATTAAAATGAAATATCTTCATCAGGCAGTTTAAGGTCATACTCAGGACCTTTGATTGAATTCTTAAAGTTTCATGATAAAAAAATATAAGATGATTTGGACAGTTTAAGGTCTTGTCTAGGACCTTTGTTGATAGATATAATAAAGAAATGATTTTGACAGTTTAAGGTCTTGTCTAGGACCACTGTTTTTTTTTTTTTTTAATTATTAAGATAAACTACAACTACATTTATAAAATGACCAATAATCAAATACACAAACCAAATTGCCAAACCAGATCAGATAAAAAATGCTAAATAAATTGTGTATATTCAAATTACATATGAAGATATGCAATGAAACTAAAACAAAATCATTTCCATTAAATATGGATTATATGGGTGGGGGTCCAACCCCTCTCCATTTTTTTATTCTTTTATATATTTTTTATCATACTTCCATGAACTAATAAATCCTTCTATTCCTACATAACAAAATGAGATAATGATAAAACAAAAACAATTCTGACTATAGTATTTAGTATTACCTTTTATATAATAACTATGAATTGATAAGATTGAGGGGAATATTCCCCTCTCCATTTTTTTTAATAAATAATGAACAAGTAGAGAATACTAATTAAATGTTGAATTTAATATAAATTAATATAAATTTAGCCTTTTAAAGTCTTACTGAGGACTTTTTATTTTATTTATGTATTTAAATAGTTTTTATTATTTGATTTTATATGTAAATGCTACATTTGATGTAGCTTTACCATTTTGATATTTCTTTTTATGATGCTGTTGAGATTTAAATAAATTAATATTTAGATATATATATATATATTAGATATATTATTTATTTATTTAATTTTAATATGTATTTTTTTCTTACTGTATCCAATAAAGAAATGAAAAATAAATATAAAGATATATTATTCAATGATTATTTTTTTTTCTTTTTTTTTATTCATTTTATTTTATTCTATTCTATTGATTTTTTTTTTTAAATTTAATTTATTATATTTTATTTATTAAAATAAATGAAGTATTAAAGAATTAAATTGGATAACACTCAATTATATATATATTAAGTTATTATTATTATTATTTTTTTATATATAATTGTATATTTCATTTTAATTAATTTTTTATATATATTTGTAGAATTTTAATTTAGCTATGCTTATTTCAATTTTATTTTGTTTTATTTTATGATTTTATTTTATTTTATTTTTTTTTAATTTTATTTTTATTATAATAATTTTATTATTCATTTTTATTTTATTTATTCAATTTTTTTCTTTTATTTTAATTTTATTTTATTAATAAAATAAAAAATATAAAATTAATATTCAACTACATATGCAACGCTGCACATGTAAAAAAAGCCCTGTAACAGGTCGCGCGGCTGCTACGCAGCAGCTGCGTAATCTTGCTTGTTGTATTACTTGTCGATGGTGTTTGGACTCACGCCTGTCCAAAACACAATTTCTTCTTATTACTATTATTTATTTCATTTTTTTTTCTTCTTGCTATTTATTATTATTTTTACATTATCTTTCGTCATCCTCCGTTATGGTGTCTTCTGACTTGCTTAATTTTATTCCAGATCGTTGCCGTGGGTTTCATTTATTTATTATATATTTTTTTACGTTTTCAACTTGTTTGGCTACCTTATTCTCTTTTTTTTTTATCTACTTCTTGCCTCCTATCTCTTTTTTATTTGTGCCGTTGTATATGTTTGTAATCACCATCATCGTGGGTCTTTCTTTCTCTCTCTTTTTTTTTATTTGTGTTTTGTTTATCAATTTTTTATTTATTATGATTTTTTTTTTTTTTTTTTTTCCTGTGGTCGATTGGCAAGAAAAAACTGGCCGATCTTGTTTGCTTTCATTGCTTTTCTATGTAAGTCTTTTTTTTTTAGTTTATTATTATTTTTTACTTCTCCTGCTGAATCTCTTTTTTTTTAATTTTATAGGAGTTTCATTACCCAACAAACAAATGACTCTCCAATGTCTGTCACGTTGGAAAAATGGGCTGACTTTAAGGTAAGTCATTTCTTCTCACACATGCTTTACCACTTTTGCTTGCTAGTGTTACTACTTTTGTCTGACTGCCTTTTTTTTTATAAATAGTCTTTGTATCTTCCCCTTCTTCATCATGATGTTCTTGTTCTTTTAGTGTTCCATCAACATGTCCTTTTCACTTGAGATCCAACCAGGTACATTAAATGTGAAAAATGTTGTCATCCACTTCAACAACATTGGCTACAGCTTTGAACTTGCGTTACCTAGTGGCCCCTCTTTCAACTTATATACAGTTTTGAGTAATTTTTTACCTCCTGCACTGTACAATTCCCTTCCTAATCTGAATTCTGTTAATCCCCCTCCTAACAATGATACTGATCCTACTGCTTCTTCTGCACTCAGTACCAATTTCCTTCGTGATGATACTTCCTCTATCACTACAACTGTTATGAATTTTCCCATTGATCCTAATTTATCTTCCAACTCAGTAGCTGCTGCTTCCCATTCTCAAATATGTTCTCTGATTCAAATGCTCCATCTCCTCCCACGCCATCCTGGGTACAATCCGAGATTCCAACTCCCCCTTTGCGTCCTTCGCTTGCTGAGTTGAAGGTCGATTTCGGTTACTATTTTTTTTTTTCGATGCTGAGATGAATCAGCTAGGTGCTAATATGCACCTCTTCTTTGGTACGACACCTCCTGCTTACGATACTTTTCGCAATGCTCACGACATCATTATGGCTTCTGTTCGTGCCCTTGTTTTATGGTACACTTACTTAGAAGAGTAAGTTTTTTTTTTATAATACTATTTTATTTATTTTAAGTTTTTTTTTTAATTTTAATTTTATAGGATCTCAATCCTAATTGCCGAAAAACAAACCCCGACCAAGCCTGCTTACTATCTGACGAACGGACCGTACGAGGAGATTTACCACGCTGGCAGCTCTTAGGCTTATTGTTTTAGCGCCTGAATGCGCCATTATTAGTTTTATTTAGTTATTTTTATCATTTTTTATTCATTTACTACACGAACTAAAAAAAGTTATATATAAAAAAAATGAAATAAAATAATTAAAGAATAAATAAAATGAAATAAATAAAAAAAAATTCATGTAATCTAGGTTGTAGACAATAAAATAAACGTTTAATGTTTCCTTTAGTTTGCTTGACTTTTTTGTCTGAGTTTTTCTAAGGTCTTTTGATTTAATGTTATTATTTTATTTCTTTATATTTTTATTATATTATTTTATTATTATTATAGTTTATATTATTGATTGTTTTGGTATCTCTGCTGGAATTTATGATTGTGATTGTTTGCCCGGATCCATAAACTTCCCTGCCATTAAAGAAAACAGCCTTTAGGCTGTAGATACCATTGTGCCCCTTAAGTAAAAAAAAAAATTAAGAAAAAATTTGAATAAATAAAATAAAATGGAAAAAAATAACAATAATAAGAAAGTTAAGCAGTTTATTGTCTTACTCAGGACTTTTAACTACTATTAATAATTTTAAATAATTAAGTTTTCATTTATTCATTTATTTATTTTTATTTTTTTTATTTTATTGATAAGTTAATTATTTTTTCTTATTTATATTATAATTAATTAAAAAAATAAATTATTAACTGTTTACTTATTTTATGATAAGTAAAAGTGGGTAAAATTTAAAAAACATTTCACATTATAGTTTTTATGCATGTATTTTTTATCTTATTGATTATTGTTTTTATAAAATACTTAATGAAAAGGAATAATTGAAAAAGAATCAAGTACAAATACATTCAATAAGCTGCATGTATATGTTAAAAGAACCTGAATTGCCCAATCCCATAATAATTCAAATATATATATTTTTTAATTTTTTGCTTATTATTATTTTTTTATTTTTTATTTTTATTTTTTATTTATTTTTTAATTTTATTTTATTCAAAGAAAATTAATAATAAAAATAAATGGAGAATTTTATAATTAAAGGAGAATTTTAGGCCTCCTGGAAGGATTTACCCTTCCTTTGGACCTTAAATCTTCTTTTTTATGTTTATTTTTATTATGTATACTCATTTTTTTATCATTAAAGAAAAAACTATTCATAAAGGAAAATATTTCTTCCTTCAAAATTCTTTTATTTAAGGGCATCCTTTTGTTCTTTTTATGGTTCATTTCCAAAGTGAGATTTACATTCATTTTGATATTTTTTATTAATTTTGAAGTATTATTTTGTCTTTTATGCTTGAATTTCCTCTTTTGCAACTTCTTTTTATTGCTACATATGGGAAATTTTGTAACTTGAGGTATCTGAGGTATTTTATCCTGTTCCTGATTGGTAGTTTCATTCAGAAATTCTGTTATTTGCCTCAATATTTCTTCATCTGAAATATTATTATCATTCATTTGTTTATTATTATCAAGGGGAATATTCATGTCACTTTCTTCATATAAATTCCCCTTCAGAGCTGGACTTGAAGCTCTAGTAACACTTTTTTCTTTATCTTCCAAGTTTCTTCCAAAAATTAATTCTTCCCAGTTAACTTCTTTTTCAGGTATTTGCTGATTGAACAAAGAATATACCATTAGTTTCCTTAATGCTGCCACTGACATAATCCAATTTTGCTCTTGCAGCACTTTCCTCTTCTCTTTGTTGATCATAGTAGTATCCCATATTATACTGTCTTTTTAATAACCTATCATATTCTTCCAAATCCAAATTTCAATATCCCTTGTTTTCCTCTTCCAAGTTATGACCCTTGTATTCTTCAATTCCTGATCTTGATGCTTTTAATTCCATATTCTTCCTTTCTTCTTGAGGGTAATTCCTTAATCTTCTTACTATATTGTAATAATCACAAAATTGTTGACCCAAAACAACATAATCTATTCTTGTTGCTGAAAATTTTAAACAAGTAGTTTCTGCAGCTGTGAGTGTTACCAAAACCTTTCCAGCTGTTTTATTCCTTAAAATATGATTCTTCCATATATGCATCTGAGTATTCTTGAGTCCTACACCCATTTCTGTTGCCATTTTTGTGGGTATAATATTTAAAGGTGAAGTTTCATGAAAATTGCCATAATTGGTATTGTCTCATAGCCCAGCCTTATATAAGTGGTTGAAAAGTTTCTAAAGCTATGATCAATTCCAAAATGATGATTTTCTGCATTCATGTTCTCAGTTAACTCCTCTTCACTGGGCTTTTTCCCTCCCAAGTCATATATATTGAGCTTAAAATTCTTGGCATCCCTTTTCTTCTTTCTCTTGATTTCTTCTTCAATAATTTCTTCTGATAAATCCATATTATTCAATTTCATATGGTCATTATTTATGCTGGCTTCAGATTGGGTTTCACTTGGTAATCCTTCTGACATTTTTATTTCTGGTTCCTTCTGCCTTAGTTCTTTTCCAGGTGTAATACTGTTGACTTGAAGGTTCATTTGATTATTTACCTCTTCTTCCTTGCTTAATTCTTCTTCTGAGGTTGGTTCTTTCTCTGAGGATTTAAGATCCCATTTAACTGAATCTTGATGATTCCTTTTTATTTTACTGACAATTTTGGAAATAAATACCTTAATTTTTGGTGAATTATTCATTTTTGGAACACTGGGATGATCTTCTTTTGAAATAGTATCTTTTTGTTGCTTCTTTCAAATGGTACCCTGTTTGCCATATTTCTTGGAGATCTTTTTGAATAAAAATTTAGCCTTGGAGTCCTTTTTCTGTTCTAAACCCTTTTCTATGCTAGGATATTCTTCCATATTGGGTATGTTTCCAAATTTATCCTCTTTCTTCTTCTGCTTCTCTTGAACTTCCAAATTACTTTCTTAATATAGACCAGAAATTTCCTGTTCTTCTGCCATTTCTTGCACTTCTTCTGAGTTCATTTCTTCAAACCTTGATTCTTCATTATTATCTGGTACTTCCATTTTATCCACTTTTGCCATATTACATAACTCCATTCCCTTTGGTGGCTGTGCATGCCATCCTTTGCTTTCTGGTGAGCATATAGGTGTGCATAATCTTCTTCCATCCAATTCCCTGAAACTTAAAATTTCACCCTGAGTCTGTGAGTGTTCAAGTCTAATACCATTGTCAGCCAAAAATGGTCTCCCAATAACAGTATGAACTGCCCCTCTGGCTACAAAGAAATGAATTTTTCTTTCATCACCAGATGGTAAAATAAGTAAAGTATTCTCAGATAAGACAACAATTGCTGTACTATGTCCTCCAATTCCTTTCAACCTCATGTTCAATGCTCTCATTGGTATTCCTGCTTTTATGGATTCAACTTCTGGTATTATACTCAATTCTGCTCCAGTATCTACTAATGCTTTTACTTTATGACCTTCCAGTCCAATGGAAACTTCAATCATTCCAAGAGGACATGCATAATGCATTCTTTCTTCAATTATTATATCTTGCTGATTGCCTTCTTGATCTTCCACTCTCTCTTCATTATTGATTGACTTAAGAGACATTAAATATTTCTTTTCTCTCTCAGAAAGGAATTTTAATTCATTCATGAACCTTGGTGATATGGTGAATATTTCCTCTAAAGTAAGATTTATTTTCTGATCCAAGACTTTGTTAATAACTTTTTCAACCATTGGTACTTCTTCTTTATCTTCTTTTCTTGGCTTGATAACTGCTCTACCTTCTTTGGGTGCCTTCATTATGGTTTTAACTTCATCCATAGGTTGCTTTTGTGGTATTTTATTCTTATGTATGGCTCCTTCTTCCTCCTTATTAACCTCTAAAGGCCTTGGTGATTTATATCTTGTAGGTATAATTACTTTTTCTTCTTCCTGATCATCATTTTCAATTAATCCACCTGGGATACTAGTCTTTTTCTTGAGTATTTCTTGAGATTGAGTTACTTCTCTTTCAGTTAATGGCTGTTATTGAGCTTTAGCTCTGTCTTCATTTTCTCTTCTTTGCTTTGTATTCCTTAACCCATAGGCATATCCAAGAGGTTCTCTTCCTGTTGATATTGATGGTGGTTTCCAATCTTCCCAATTGTCCATGGTAATAAATGCAGTTGACTTTTCTTTCTTCTTTTTTTCCTCTTCTTTTTCTTTTTCCTCCAATTTCTTCTTCAAATCTTCTTGTTCCTTCTGAAATTCCCTTACCAATTGCTTTGGTGATAATTTCCCATCAGTTGGAATTCTTGCCCAATTAGGATATAAGTAATTGAAGCCTTGTCTTATTACCCATTTCTTGTTTTGGTCTTCAATAAGCTCATTACATCTTCCTGTGGAGTGTCCTTCTTCTGAACAGTAATAACATCTAACAAATGGTTTTGGTGCATTTTGAGCTGGTGCATATGGCACATATCTTGATGATGCTGGTGGTAAATTTTCTTTTGGTCTGAATCCTGAATTTTCAGCTTGAGGGTTAGCATAAGCTATCTTATGTGGTTTGGCAATTTTACTTAGTTCATCCAGTTGCTCCATAAACTGTTTAGAAACTTCTTTTTCTCTAGGCACTTTTTTATTAACCACTACTTGCTGTTCCTTAAGAGTCTTAGTAAGCTCCTTCATCTTCCTCAAAGCTTCCTGCATTCTTGGAAATAATTCTTCCTTGAATTTAACATTATTTTCCTTGGTGATTGATTCATTCTTTACTGTTTTAATTCTTGGGGAGGATAGTCTTTTGGTGACTAATATTCTTGCTTCCAATTCTTGTTCAATATACTTCTTTAATATTCTCATAGGTGGTATGAGATATCCTCCATCTTCTGCTCTAACCATAACATTATCTTTATTCATTTCCTTACTGATAGCACCTTTTATATCAGCAGAGAGACAATCAAATACATCTTCATGGAACATATTCTTGTGGGGAATATACTTGTATCTTAAAAGGTAAGTAATGATGGTTTCATATTCTCCAATAAACTTTTTATATTCTGATAAGGTACTAATTCCTCCTTCATCTTGTGTATCATTGAAAAGCTGAATAAGGGAATCTTTTCTATATCTTCTTTCTGGTTCAACTCTTCCCCATTTGGTTATAAGGTCTTTCTTCAATTGTGTCCAATTACCTTCTTCATATCCTGGCATAGCTTCTATGGCATCACTAATTCTTGAGTCTGTTGTCCAAAATGCCATCTGCATTGCTAAATCTTCATCTGTTGCTGCTTCAATTTGAGCAATTCTTTCAACCTTCTTAATAAGCTTCTCTACTTCCTCTCCATTAAAATTGAGATTATAATCTTTTGCTTTAATTTTAACCACAGGCCTTTCCTGCTTTAACACTTGCTGCTGTAATTGACTTGGGTTATTAGGTGTAGAGACAAAAGCTCTTCTTGGAATATTGTTAATTCTTGGATTTGTTTCTGGAGTAGAGGTTGTTCTTGGTCCAGGTGTTGGTGATATTGGTGAATCTTCTGGTCTTATATGCCTTGGTAATGTTGGTTCACTAGGGCTATTCCCTGGTGTATTTGGTATTGATTGCCTTCTTTTTCCTTTTTTACTAGTTTGACTTAACAAAAAATCTTGCATTTGCTTCATAAAGCTCTGTATTTTCACAGTTTGATCCTCTTCTACATCTTCTTCTTAATACTGACCTTCAACAGTATCCTCAGGTAATGGTGGTAATTTTAATGTTGACTGTTGATCCATTTTTTCTACTTTGTATGTTTTGCCTTCAAATTTTGCTTCTTCCTGTTTTCTTTCTTTATACTCTTTGACTAGGTTAAAGAAGAATTCCTTTAACCTATATTCTTCTTTTCTTCTTGTATTTGGTGTTGATATTAAATTACTCAAGCTTTCTTGTGATGTCTGTCCTGGTGAGTTTGATTTTAGTAGTAATTTGTAATGATAATGTAAGGTTTGACTATGAAACAATAAGTAAAAAATTACTAATTTATTACTTATTGTACTCTGAATGTCCTTATAATTAAAGTAAATAAGATTAAAATAATAATAATAATAAAGAAATATTATTATTATGGCGTAAAAATATTATATTATTAAATAAATATAATAATATAAATTAATATTATATGAAATTATAATATTATAAATAATATATTAATATAAAATAATTAATATATTATAAAGCTCTTTATTATTGTTACCAACAAATAATAAAGGCGTAAAAAACTGTTTTTTATAAATAAAAAACAATTAATAACAATAATATTACTAATATTAAAGTTATATATTAATATAAATACTATTTATATTAATTAAGAATTATTAAGAGTAATAATAAGAGAGAAATTATTATAATAAGATGAAATAACCTACTTTTAACACTTAAAATAATAATTTTGAGATATTTTACGCCAAAAGAATATAATACAACTTTTTCAAATTGTATTTACAATAAAAAATAAAGAAAATTACTAAATTTCTTGATTTTACGTGGAAATGAGTTTTTAGAGAGATTTTTAACAAAAACAATTCAATAAATGATTTAATCACGTCAAAATAGATGATTATAGCAAGGTGGTCTTTGGTCTTTAATAATATAACAGTTTTATATATAAAGAATAAAGAAATTACCTTTGATTTAATTGATTTAATGTTTTTGATGCGTCTGAGGGGAAAACAGAGTAAAAAGAGCTCTATTTATAGTAAATACCTCCCTCCTAGAGTCCAACAGGCTTCTAGTAGACGTGTACTGATCATATCCACTGGAATTGATCAATATTTTAAGGTTTGAGGGTGATTACATCATGATCAAACCATATTACATCATTATTACACCATTATTTAGAGTTATCACTATAACTCTAATTGTGATGACATCAGAGGCTTGGCAGAACCCCAAATTTCGTGGATTTTATTAGTTTTAATCATAAACTAATAGTATTCACCAATTTTATCACTATTAAGACTGTTAAACTTAATTTAAGGTTACAGTATGTGATCATAACAGCTCAATTTAAGCTCAAACTTTGATCCTCAATAACTTTTAAGGTTTTCACGCTACAGCAATTCAGAGAGTGAATTCTGATAGCCTGACATAACCTTATTATGCTTCCAAGAGCTTTTCATTACATCATCAAAACTCTACTTTTGATGATTTTTCTTGTAACTCATCTTTTCTGTCGAAATTCAATATTTTAAACTTCAAACCTTGATTTCAGGGGGTTATACCCTGAATTTAATAATAAGAATTACATCATTCTTCACGAATGAACTAGGAGAATCCAACTGTATACTTTTTTTTAAGTTTGGACTACTTTCACAACAAAGTGGTCAACAGCTCTGTTGATTTTTATCAATATTTCCTCATAAGTCTTAGCCTTGTTTATAATTTGCAAAATAAAGTTCATATCTGTGTTCTTACAGTAATTACGTGGTAACTTTATTTTTGGTTCATCATTCTAGCATGTATAGTTTAGAAGATATTAGCTATGATCACTGAATATATGCGTTGACCAAAAAAGTGCATATATTCAGGATAATTCCTTAAGTATTGATTTTGGGAATTAGCTTATTAATTGTTTTATATGTGGATTTTTGTGGGGAATCCACTGGTACAATTTATTTCACATGTTGTTTCATTAGTTTCTGAGATAAATAAGTTTTTATGGTTTTTATAAGGTATTGTACCTTATAATTCCTTAAATATTGGCTTTACAGATATGCCATAAAAATGGTATATGTGTATTTTTCCATGGGGAATCCAATGGTATAATTTATTTCACATGTTCATTCATTGGTTTTTAAGTTAAACCAATTTTAGTACCAATTTATGGTATTTTTTGTATATTTGAGTAATTATTTTTAGTGTATAATTATTCTAATTAATTTTAATATAATTATATTAAAGGTATAATTATTCTGAGTATTTTTTGTGACCTTATTGGGTATGTGGTCATATCTCAAAGGCTCACATTCCCTACCACCAAAAAAGATTGTACCACAATCTGATATATGTGATTAGGGTATCATCCACTGTCCTACCTCTTCAATAGACTTTGTTAGTCTTGAAGCTCAATAATGCTTAACTTTTTTATTTTTCAGGTTTTCTTTCATGTCTGAACCTTCTTAGTAGTTTATCAGCATTTGTTATATCTTTCTCAAGTAGCCATTCATCTTCTTGAGTTGAATTCTTATACCTTACAAGGTATTCTCTTTCTTTTTTGTTTCTTGTCCTTCTTTCTTTAAGGACTTTTACTATTTTCTTTTCCTCTCCTTCTTCCAAGGGGGGAATCTCAAGTGGGGGTTTATTTCTTAGTGGAAATAACTCTTTGTCACTTGAACTGTAAGGTTTTATCAGACTTACAGGGAAAGTTGTGTGTTTGTTCATTAGTTCACCTGTGAGTTCCAATTGCACAGCATTGGGTCCATGAAGTGCTTTTATCATAAATGGTCCTGCAAAGGAATCTTTCAATTTCTTTGGGCCTTTTATGTTATTGAAATTAAGGGTTGATACTAAAACCAAGTCCCCTATTTTGAAATCAGGTGGCTTATGACTTTTATCCCATCTTTCTTTTGCATATTTAAAAGAATCTTGCATGCATCTGTTTGCATGGTGTCTTGCTTTGTCAAGCATTATCTTGAAGCTGCTTGCTGTTGGATGTATATCCACTAAGTCCTTTTTGAGGGTATCATAAGGAAGTCTTGGATTCCAACCTTTCTCTAGCATTGCTGGTGTTTTGCCAGTAGAAGAATGGATTGATGTCTTATATGCCAATTCAAGTGCTGGTATTAGTGTACACCAATCATGGGTAAAACCATCAGAATCTTTGAATTCTAGCCCATAAGCACAGAATCTTCTGATCATGTCCTCTAGGGTCTGTATCATTCTTTCTGCTAAACCATCAGTTTGAGGATGATAAGCTGTTGAGAATGATAACTTTGTCCCAAACAGGTTATGGAGATTTGTCCATAATGCTGAAGTGAACTTTGGGTCTCTGTCACTTATAATATTTTGGAATAAGCCTGTATGGCTAATGACTTTATTCCATATCATTATGGCTGTATCCATAGCTGTGTCATCTTTATGACATGGTAAGAACATGGGAGTTTTGCTGTATCTGTCAACTAGCACTAGGCATGCATTATAACTCCTGTCTCCTCCTGGAGGTAAGGCTGTTACCCAATCCATATGAACTATTTCCCATGGGGATTTTGGTTCTTGGATTTGGATCATCATTCCAAATTTCTTTCCTGTGGCTCTGTTGGCTTTTTGGCATCTGTCACAGGTTTGGCAGTACTCTGCAACATCTTTCTTCCAATTTGGCCACCAAGAGCAGGTTTTCACCCTCTCTAGTGTCCTATCTTCTGAGAGATGTCCAGATGCAACACTATCATGACACTCATGTAAAATAGTGTTTATTAGTGTTCTGTCTGTTAAGGCCATAACACATGTGTGTTTTGTTCTATGGTAAAGGATTCCATCAAGGAGGTGGAATCTTCCTTCATCATATGCTTTTTTCCATATTTCATCTAGTTTTGATGAAAGTGATGGATCTTTGCAGTCTTTCATTAGAAGTTGGCTTAAGATATGGCAATTTTTGTCTGTCTTATAGCTTTCTTTAACTTGGTTAAAGAATTCTGTGCCAATGTCTGTAACACATATTCCTTCTATATGGTGCTCTTCTTGTGGTACCCATGCTGGATTGTCAGGGGTATTTTCTAGAGCCCATCTGCTAAGACCATCTGCATTTTTATGAATATTTCCAGATTTATGAACAATAGTCCTATTTCCCCTATATTCTTGGATAGCAATTTGCCATCTCAGCATATGTCTATTTGGAGTCTTCATATTTAATAGTGATTTCACAGCATTACAGTCTGTGATTACATCAAATACTGTGCCATCCAAATAATAATGCAGCTTTTCTAAAGCCCACAGTAGGCATAAGCATTCCATTTGGCTTGCTCCATACCTTGCTTCTGTTGGCTTTATCTGCCTTGAAATGAAACAAATTGGTACTTCCACTGGTTTATCATTGATAATTTGTGTTTGGTGAAGTGCAGCACCTAGTCCTTCTCCACAAGCATCAATGTACAGTTTGAAAGGTATTTTCCAGTCTGGCATTAGAAGAAATGGGGCATTTGTTAAAGAATTTTTCAATTCTTCATATGCCTTGACTCTTTCTTCTGTCATCTCATAGACTGTTTGTTGGTCACATAGCTTATACAAGGATTTAGCAATCTTTGCAAAGTCCTTTATATGCTGTCTATAGTAACCAGCAAATCCTAGAAATGATTGCATTTCTTTTTTAGTTTGAGGCATTGGTTTAAGTAGTACTGCTGCTACTTTATTTTTGTCTATGCCTAGACTAAGTCCAGATACTACATGTCCTAGGGCTTTCAATTCACTATATGCAAAATGACACTTTTTCAATGAAATTTTCATATTTACTTGGACTATTTTCTGTAGTACCCTTTCTAGTCTTGTCAGGTGATTTTCCCAAGTTTCTGAGCAAACTATGATATCATCAATGTAGATTATTAACCATCCTTCTGATAATTCTTCAGGAAATATGGTATTCATCATCCTTTGATAATGGGAAGGTGCATTTTTTATCCCAAATGGCATTCTTAGGTATTCAAAAATTCCACAATGGACTATTATTCTTAGTAGTTTCTTGGCATTGTCTGTTAAGACATTTTGATGAAAACCCTTAAGAGCATCCATAGCTGTGATGAACTTAGCTTGTGACAATTGGGTCAATGTCTCATGGATTCTGGGTATTGGATATCTGTCTGGAATGGTATAGGTATTCAGGGCTCTGAAGTCTCCTACCATCCTTGATTTTCCATTATGCCAAGTTATAATGACAGGTGTAGTAACTTCTACTTGCTCATTATGTCCAACCTTTCTTAATACTCCAAGGTCCATTAATTCTTTAATGTGCACCTCTAGGGCTTCTCTAGCTCTTGGACTGGCTGGATAAGCAGGTCTTCTTAATAAAGGTGGGTAAGGTTTTTCTACATTAAGAATTATATCCACTTCATGTCCAATTATGGCACCTAGTGGCTCTTTGTCAGTTGCAAAGGCATTTTTATACTTAAATAAGAGGTCAATCAATTTTTCTTTCATTCTTTCTGTTAATTCTTGATTGAATTCTGCCTCTTTGAGTTGTTCAGATATAAAAAGTTCTTTTTCTGGAATTTTTTCCTCATTCTTAATAACTGTGATTTGTTTTTTGTTATTTAAGAATCCAAACTTTTGTCTTTTATTATCTCCTATGGTAAAATATCTATCCTTTTGGTTGGAGATATCTATACCATAGATTGATAAGTAGTCATTTCCAAGTATGAAATGATTACTAGTACAGTTGTCCATTACTACAAACTCTACTTTGATTCTGACACATTGTGAGGGATGAGGAAAAATTAGTGTTAAATCAATTATTCCAAGGGGCTTCATGCTCTCACTTGCACTACTAAATTTGACACCTTGTATTGGCATAAGTTTTTCTTGCCAGTCTGGGACAATGGTTTTTAAATAATTTTTGCCAACACAGGTGCAATATGCTCCTGTATCTAAGTTAACCTTTCCTTCTTGGTTATCAACCATAACAATACTAATACTTGATTTTCCAGCTGTATATCCCATTCCTCTTGCAGGTTTGGTTCTATACATTTTGGCATCTTGTATGTTTGTCAGATTTGTGTCAGATGTTCCAACTTGTGGAAAGTTTGAGTTAACATCCAGTACTTCATAAATTATATCAATATTATTAATTTGTGCATTAATTATATTGATTTCATCACTTTCAGAGCTTTCTGATTCTTCTGTCTCTTTTTCAGAGTCAGATTCTTCTTCTTTGTCATTGTGGTTTTCTGTTTCCACAATTTCATTAATCTTTGCTTTTTTAAGGCAATTATTGGCTAAGTGTCCAATACCTCCACATTTATGGCATTTTCTTTGCTCATTATTGTTGGATGTATTGGGTTTGAAGGATTCTTTTGATTTATCTTTCTTGATAAATGGTTTATTTGGGCTTTTAATGTCCAATTTTTTCCAAGTCCTGCCAATTTTTGTTCTTGTCACTATATCTTCTAGTGCATTTATATACTCTTCTGTGGAGCATGGTTCTATACACCTGCTTCTTAGGGCATGTTCTAGTTCCCCTCCACATTTTTTAAGTATTTTCATATGCACCATCTTCTGAGACATTTCTGGGTACAGTGCATTAAGCCTTTCAACTTGTTTTAGGAACCAAGTTAAAGGTTTATCTTTCTCTGGGTCAAAGAAAGAGTTTTCAAATGCATTTTCTATCTTATACCTCCAGGCATCATTTGCCCACTTGGTGATTATTTGTTGTTTCCACCAAGACCAGGTATTTTTACCATTTGTTTGTCTTATGCCATAATACCATCTTTTTGCAGATTTCTCAAACAAAGAATGTAACCTTGCAGTGATTAATTCATCTGGTATGGCATAATCTTCTTGTAACATGTCAATTGTTTTAATGAATGACATGTGGTCATATTCACCTTCTCCTGTGAATGTTGGCCATTCTTTCAGTTGAGGTGCTTCCTTCATTAAGACTTGGTTATTATCTTGGTGACTCAAGTCTGTTATGAAAGGATTTGACAATTCCTCTTTTGTTTTAATAGGGCTTCTTATATGAGAAAATGGTGTTGATAACTTTGGCATATTTAAATTAGCCTCATTAATTTTATCCATTTTTTCTGTAATAAGCCTTATTTCACTTTGAATATCATCTTTCAGATGCATTCTTGCTTCATCACTTTTTTCCACATGGTCCAAAAGTAATTTTTGGTGTGATGAAGTCTTTTCTTCAAATTTTTCTACAGAAATACTTAATTTATTTAATTTTTCTGTAAGATTGTCAATACTCACATCATAATTGATTGTCAAAGTCTTATCTTTGATATCTTTTATGTATTTATACAATTCTTGTTGTCCTTGTATTAATTTTTGAGTATTGTCAATTAAATTCTTTGGTTTATTATTTTCAACAATAAACTTAATGTTGTCAATTTCTTTCTTGTTTTGCACAACAATTTTTGTTAAAGAAGATAAATTGTTATTTATTTCTTGTAGTGATAATAAACTGTCTTTAATTTCTTTTAGAGGTAATATACTATTTTTAATTTCTGTTAAAGTATTTACAACATCTTTGGACAAGGTTATTTCTTTGGGAAATGAGGTTGTCTCATTCTTTACTCTTCCTTGTCCTTGAATTCCATCAAGGTTCTGGCCATGTTGAAAACATTGTCCATGGCATCCTTTTTGGATTCTTGGGATTCTGTAGCTTGGGGAATATGGTTTCCTCCAATGCTTTTTCTTGTTCTTCTTCCCTTCTTGGGGAAGTGGGTTGGCTTGAGGCTTGCTGGTAGAAGCTACTGGGGCTTCTTCCTTGGTTGCCTCCCTCTTTTTGGCATGATAATCCTTGATTTTTTTGATTTGAGGTTTGGATGACAGTGGATTCCATCCATTGGAGTATCTCACTATCTCCTCCTCTTTGAGGAACTTTTTCAGGATGTGCCAGGAGTTCATCACTCCTTGGTGTATTTGAGGCAGCATTTCCCAGTCTTTGTCCTTGTATACTGTGTAATACTGCTTGTACTGGCTCATGTAGATGTCTATTTGAGCCCTCTGAATGTGATTTGTACCTGTTTGAGTTACTCATACTTAGTTCCAATTCAGGCTCAGATATCATGGGCATTTCTGGGACTTGCCTTTGGGATAAGGCACTTCCTTGTGTGGATTCTGTTCCACTGGGGATATTGCCCTTTCTTTTCCCTTTTGAGGGATCAATTCTACTTCTGAGTCCGGCTCCATCTGATTGGATGGAGTATTGGGAACCTCTTCTGGTAGTCATAATTAAAGAATAAGAAAAAATAAAAGTATTTTTAGAATAAAATTCTTTTATGGTAATTTAAAAAGAGGTGCTCACCTTCAGAGTCTTGAATGGTGGGCCCTGGAAAGTCTAATTTCTTAGCTTTCTTTCTTTTGGTGATAACTGGTGTTGGAGAACTTTGACAAGTTTCTTCCACCAATCTCTCAACAGTAGCTTGGTTGTCTTCTGTTGGGTTATCTTCAAACACTAAAAAAGACAAATAAATATAAGTCTTTTTATAAGAAGTGTTATTTTTGGCAACATATGGCAATTTTCCACGTAGAAATTGCTTTTATATCTTAAAAAAAATGAAATAAATAAAGAAATGAATAAAAATGAATAAAAATAACTTTTTTTATTGGTTTTTAATATTTTTTATGTATATTTTTATTTTTAAAGAATAAAATAAAAAATGAATATGATTCTTATAAAATTAAATTATAATAAAAATTATTTTTAATTTATAAATTATCTTTTTTAATCACTAGAGTCACTCAAAGAAAGTTCTTGCAAGTCTAAGGATGTGAAAAACCACGTGTAAGACAGTACAATTGCTTTCCAAATGCCTCAATAGCTTTTAAAATCAATAAAATATAAAATTATTATATAATTTTATGATTATAAATATAATTTATTATTGGATAAACCCAAATAGAATCTTTTTAAAGGTCTTTTAAGTAAATATCACGGCCAGGCCCCCAAATGTAAGGTTTGACTATGAAACAATAAGTAAAAAATTACTAATTTATTACTTATTGTACTCTGAATGTCCTTATAATTAAAGTAAATAAGATTAAAATAATAATAATAATAAAGAAATATTATTATTATGGCTTAAAAATATTATATTATTAAATAAATATAATAATATAAATTAATATTATATGAAATTATAATATTATAAATAATATATTAATATAAAATAATTAATATATTATAAAGCTCTTTATTATTGTTACCAACAAATAATAAAGGCGTAAAAAACTGTTTTTTATAAATAAAAAACAATTAATAACAATAATATTACTAATATTAAAGTTATATATTAATATAAATACTATTTATATTAATTAAGAATTATTAAGAGTAATAATAAGAGAGAAATTATTATAATAAGATGAAATGAACTACTTTTAACACTTAAAATAATAATTTTGAGATATTTTACGCCAAAAGAATATAATACAACTTTTTCAAATTGTATTTACAATAAAAAATAAAGAAAATTACTAAATTTCTTGATTTTACGTGGAAATGAGTTTTTAGAGAGATTTTTAACAAAAACAATTCAATAAATGATTTAATCACGTCAAAATAGATGATTATAGCAAGGTGGTCTTTTGTCTTTAATAATATAACAGTTTTATATATAAAGAATAAAGAAATTACCTTTGATTTAATTGATTTAATGTTTTTGATGCGTCTGAGGGGAAAACAGAGTAAAAAGAGCTCTATTTATAGTAAATACCTCCCTCCTAGAGTCCAACAGGCTTCTAGTAGACGTGTACTGATCATATCCACTGGAATTGATCAATATTTTAAGGTTTGAGGGTGATTACATCATGATCAAACCATATTACATCATTATTACACCATTATTTAGAGTTATCACTATAACTCTAATTGTGATGACATCAGAGGCTTGGCAGAACCCCAAATTTCGTGGATTTTATTAGTTTTAATCATAAACTAATAGTATTCACCAATTTTATCACTATTAAGACTGTTAAACTTAATTTAAGGTTACAGTATGTGATCATAACAGCTCAATTTAAGCTCAAACTTTGATCCTCAATAACTTTTAAGGTTTTCACGCTACAGCAATTCAGAGAGTGAATTCTGATAGCCTGACATAACCTTATTATGCTGCCAAGATCTTTTCATTACATCATCAAAACTCTAATTTTGATGATTTTTCTTGTAACTCATCTTTTCTGTCGAAATTCAATATTTTAAACTTCAAACCTTGATTTCAGGGGGTTATACCCTGAATTTAATAATAAAAATTACATCATTCTTCACGAATGAACTAGGAGAATCCAACTGTATACTTTTTTTTAAGTTTGGACTACTTTCACAACAAAGTGGTCAACAGCTCTGTTGATTTTTATCAATATTTCCTCATAAGTCTTAACCTTGTTTATAATTTGCAAAATAAAGTTCATATCTGTGTTCTTACAGTAATTACGTGGTAACTTTATTTTTGGTTCATCATTCTAGCATGTATAGTTTAGAAGATATTAGCTATGATCACTGAATATATGCGTTGACCAAAAAAGTGCATATATTCAGGATAATTCCTTAAGTATTGATTTTGGGAATTAGCTTATTAATTGTTTTATATGTGGATTTTTGTAGGGAATCCACTGGTACAATTTATTTTACATGTTGTTTCATTAGTTTCTGAGATAAATAAGTTTTTATGGTTTTTATAAGGTATTGTACCTTATAATTCCTTAAATATTGGCTTTACAGATATGCCATAAAAATGGTATATGTGTATTTTTCCATGGGGAATCCAATGGTATAATTTATTTCACATGTTCATTCATTGGTTTTTAAGTTAAACCAATTTTAGTACCAATTTATGGTATTTTTTGTATATTTGAGTAATTATTTTTAGTGTATAATTATTCTAATTAATTTTAATATAATTATATTAAAGGTATAATTATTCTGAGTATTTTTTGTGACCTTATTGGGTATGTGGTCATATCTCAAAGGCTCACAGATAAGATTCAGATGATGATGATGAATGAGATTTTGATGATGATGACACTGGTTTATTTATGTGATTATATGATTCCAGGTTTAATAAATATATATATTTTGATATCAAGCTGAATAGAATGTGATGATATTCCTATCTGACTGCCACTGTTGGGACACCAGATGTGGGAACTCCTCTTGTGTGGAATAAAATGAGGCAGTACCTGGAAGGGGAAATTACAAGAAAACAGTTTTGAATTGCTGTTCAAGCTTGTAAACCTTGCTCTGCTTGTGTGTCAGAATAATCTGAACTTCCCTTCCTGAAAAATGCTGAATTATCTTAACTTGAGTTCACAATCAATTTATTTATTGATGGTGGCTAATTCAGAAAAGTGTATTCAACAGACTCAATCAGACTTTGCTTGATCTCAAAATATTTACTTAACCTTTAAAATATAACACTTTTTTTTAATTAACCAAGAGAAATAAGACTAGCACAAATCACACAAAATACTACTACAACAATAATTCAATATAATATGGAGACACTAGGCTAATAATAATACTGAAAAAACAATCAAACACTTTTTTTTGTATGGCTTATGATTTATTATGTATTTACTTTTTATATAATGAAACTCTGATATGACCAGAATATTTAATAGATACTATTTGATAACCTAATTTGATAATAATTCTTTCTTTTAAATAAAAATAACACTAATTTATTCCTGTAATAGGTATTTTCCTTTATAATTAACAAACAAATTTCCTTGTAGTAACCAAAGTATGCTTTTATGAAATTGAATACTAATATTAACTCCTTAAAAAAATAACTAAATGACCCTTTTTTTTCCTTCTTCAAAGCTTTGATTGCTTATAATAAGGTGAAATTCTTTTTATAATACCATTTTATTTATTTTAAGTTCAATAGACTATCATATAAGGCCTTTTTATACTTTATATAATAAGATTCTATTATAAGGCTTACTCTTTTTTTATAAGAATTCTTTTATAATACTGATTCTTTATTTTAGGACTTTTTTTTACTATAAGACTATTATATAAGGCCTTTTTATCCTTTATATAATAGAATTATATCTTTGAAGACTAGTTAACCTGATAGTCAGGGATGAATTTAAATCCACTTTCCACTTTTGGGGGGATAAAAGACATGAGGGAAAGAGGAAAAATTTGGGGAGAGAGGCCCTCTATTTATAATTTTTGGGCTCTCCATGGGGGGTGTTCAAAAAGAGGGACTTAGAATTTTTTAGTTTCTTTTGGCTGGGAAAATTCTTTTCTGGTGGTCCCACCTAAATGATGTCATTTATGTAAATCATTGCATCATTTGTTTGGTTAATTATATCATTTGTTGGGTTGCTTACTAATTTGAGGTGGTTTTTCTGGTGCTTATTTGAGCTTGATTACTAATCCTTAGCCTTGCTGACTAATCCTCCATGGTACCTGTATCCCTTAACTCCCTAAGTATTACTAATCAAGTAATCTGATTACTAATACTTTCTTAACTCCTTCCTGCTTATGTAATCTGTTTATGTATCCTCCTTCTGCTGTCTTGAATTTAGAATTTTAGATTTTTGAGGCCAATTTGTGGGTTGAAACCTAATTTTCTTTTAAGGTTAGGTTTCAGGTATTTTCCAAACTTTAAAAGGATTTTCCAAAATTTTGACTTTTTTTTTTTTTAATTAATTTTTTTCTTTATGTCTTCAATGTGGCTTTAACCAATGACATGGCCATTTTCCTTGACACAAGGCATCACCTTACACAGCGTGCATTTGACGGACGTTGCACATGCAACGTCACCCTGTTGTTACAGTAGGGTATTCCCACGGAACCCTGTCACTTTTCCCAACGATAATTCCCAATTTGGGAACGACAGACCCTCCAATGAGGTTTTGAGCAATGACAGCAACACCTCTTCGCAATGGCTGCTATTCACGCTCTTGCAACATCACCTCACCACTTCAAAGACACATCTGGTTCTGCTATGGGTTAGTCAGAGACTTACTGTATAACGGCCAGTTATAGTCTGTTAGAAAAGAACAAAGTCAGGGAATCTTCAAAATAAAAGCCTAATATCTCTCATTAAATACATAAGAGCTGTAGAGGTGCAATAAAATATTGACACATTGTCTACCCGGGCTGTGCAAGTGGGATCCTGGTTCTTTTCAAATATTTGTTAATATCTATTTATATAGATATTATTAAAACTCATAAGCTTTTCCATTGAACATATTATCAAGAAATTCATAGTATTCAATCACTTGTTGCTTTTGAAAAAGGTTTTTCTCAAGAAATTTCAGAAAAGCTGTCGATCAGGAGAGAAAGCTTAGAAATATCATTTTTATGTAGCTTAGCTTGGTAATATATTGAAAAATCAAAATAAATTATTGCTGTAACATATCTTTACAAAGAGTAGAACAGCTTGACTGAAGCTCATACCTGTCTATAATTTCTCATTTCTCAATGTATCTTTGGTAGTGTCTTAGTTCATAGTAAAAAGGAAATTTTCATTCACCTCTCCAGATTTAGAATAATGAAACAAGTATGAATAACAAATTTATATGTAAGGAACTTTGTTAAGACTGTGAATCAATTCGAGTGGAAAGCTTCAAATTCTTTAGCTTGAATAAAACCTGACTCGAATATTTTGTACAATACCTAATAATTCAATAAAGTAGACTCAGTGGTTGTTGAGAAACAACAGCTTCAGAAACTGTTTGCAACCTCAATTCATTTCTCAAGATTGAAAAAGAAGCTCTTCCAAAACCAAAGCTATGTGCATCTCTAGAAAATGAATCTAAAAGCATCACCCAGCTGCAAAGAGGGGTGTCTTTTAAGTGGTGAGGTGATGTTGCAAGAGCGTGAATAGCAGCCATTGAGAAGAGGTGTTTCTGTCGTTGCTCAAAACCTCATTGGAGGGTCTGTTGTTCCCGAATTGGGAATTGTCGTTGGGGAAAGTGACAGGGTTCCGTGGGAATACCCTACTGTAACGACAGGGTGACGTTGCATGTGCAACGTCCGTCAAATGCACGCTGTGTTACTAACTGGGACAAATATCCTTTTCTTATCTTTCCAACAGAAGCTACCCATAGGGGTACTTCTACTTTTCACTCCCCTAAAAATTTTATTAAGCTGATATGGTATGGCATACCACAATATAAGTGATAAAACTGGTGAATACTATTAGAATATGATTAATACTCATAGAATCTACAAAGTTTAGGCTTCTGCCAAGCCTATGATGTCATCAAACATAGAGTTATAGTGATAGCTCTAAATAATGGTGTAATTATAAGGTAAGATGGTTTGATCATGATTTAATCACCACCAAACCTTAAAGTATTGATCAATTCTGGTAGAATGCATCAGTAAATGTCTACTAGAAGCCCGTTGGACTCTAGGAGGGAGGTATTTACTATAAATAGAGCTCTTTTTACTCTGTTTTCCCCTCAGACACTTACAAAACATTCAATCATTAAATAAAAAAGTAATTTCTTTATTCTTTATATATAAAAACTTTTATATTATTCAAGATTAAAGATAATCTTATTACAATATTCATCTCTAACGTGATTATTGCAATTATTTAAGTGTTTTGTTTAAATTTCTCTTAAAAACCTCTATTCGACGTAAAATCAAGAAAAATTGTAATTTCTCCTAAATTTTATTGTAACTACAATTTAAATAAGCTGTATTTACATTTCTAGGCATAAAGGTATTCAAAATTCTTATATTAACAATTAAAAGTAGGTTATTTCTCTTATTTTAATAATTTTTCTCTATTATTACTTTAATAATTCTACAATTGATATGAATAGTATTTGTATTAATTTATAACTTTAATATTAGTAATATTATTGTTATTAATTGTTTTTTATTAATAAAAAACAATTTATTATGCCTTTATTATCTGTTGGTAACAATAATAAAGTGCTTTTTAAATATATTAATTATCTTATATTAATATATTTATTTAATAATATAATTATTTCACGCCATAATTATAATAATTCGTTATTATTATAATTTTTTTATCTTTTTATTTCATTTATAAGGACAACCATAGTACAATAAGTAAAATATTAGTAATTTTTACTTATTGTTTCATAGTCAAACCTTACATTTGGGGGCCTGGCCTTGATATTTACTCTGAAAGACCTTTGAAAAAATTCTTATTGGGTTTATCCAATAATAAATTACAATTATAATCATAAAACTGTATAATAATTTTATATTCATTGATTTTAAATACTATTGAGGCATTTGGAAAGCAATTGTACTGTCCCACACGTGGTTTTTCACATCCTTAGACTTGCAAGAACTTTCTTTGAGTGAATCTAGTAATTAAAAAAGATATTTTATAAATTAAAAATAATTTTATATTATAAATTAATTTTATAAAAGAATCATATTCATTTTTTTATTTTATTCTTTAAGAATAAAAATATAAAAAACAAAAAACGTTATAAATAAAAACCAATAAAAAAAGTCATTTTATATTCATTGTAATTTCATTTCTTTATTTATTTTCATTTTTTGAGATATAAAAGCAATTTTTATGTGGAAAATTGCCATATCTTACCAAAAATAACACTTTTTATATAAAAGACTTATATTCATTTGTCTTTTTTAGTGTTTAAAGACAATCCAACAGAGGACAACCAAACCACTGTTGAAAGATTGGTGGAAGAAACTTTTCAAAGTTCTCCAACACCAATAATCACTAAGAAAAAGAAAGCTAAGAAACTAGACTTTCCAGGACCCACCATTCAGGACTTTGAAGGTGAGTGCCTCATTTATAAATTACCATAAGAAGAATTCCTGTGCTGAAATCCTCTTATTTCTTATTTTTCTTAAAATATGACTACCAGAAGAGGCTCCCAATACTCCATCCAATCAGATGGAGCTGGACTCAGAGGTAGAATAGATTCCTCAAAAGGGAGAAGGAAGGGCAATATCCCCAGTGGAACAGAATCCACGCAAGGAAGTGCCTTATCCCAAAGGCAAGTCCCAGAAATGCCCATGATATCTGAACCAGAGTTAGAACTAAGTATGAGTGACTCAAACAGGTACAAATCACATTCAGAGGGCTCAAATAGGCATTTACATGAGCCAGTACAAACAGTACTACACAGTGTACAAAGACAAGGACTGGGAAATGTTGCCCCAAATACACCAAGGAGTGATGAACTCCTGGAACATCCTGAAAAGGTTCCTCAAAGAGGAGGAAATAGTGAGATACTCCAATGGATGGAATCCACTATCATCCAAACCTCAAATCAAAAAGATCAAGGAGTACCATGCCAAAAAGAAGGAGGCAACCAAGGAAGAAGCCCCAGTAGCTTCTACCAGCAAGCCCCAAGCCAACCCACTTCCCCAAGAAGGGAAGAAGAACAAGAAAAAGAATTGGAGAAAACCATATTCCTCAAGCTACAGGATTCCAAAAATCTAAAAGGATGCCATGGACAATGTATTCAACATGGCCAGAGCATTGATGGAATTCAAGGACAAGGAAGAACAAAGAATGAGACAGCCTCATTTCCCAAAGAAACAACCTTGTCCAAGAATTTTGTAAATACTTTAACAGAAATTAAAAATAGTATATTACCTCTAAAAGAAATTCAAAACAGTTTATTATAATTACAAGAAATAAACAACAACTTATCTTCTTTAACAAAAATTGTTGTACAAAATAAAATGGAAATTGACAACATTAAGTTTATTATTGAAAATAATAAACCAAAGATTTTAATTGATAACACTCAAAAATTAATACAAGGACAACAAGAATTGTATAAATACATAAACGATATCAAAGATGAAACTTTGACAATCAATTATGATGTGAGTATTGACAATCTTACAGAAAAATTAAACAAACTAAGTATTTCTGTAGAAAGATTTGAGGAAAAGACTTCATCACACCAAAAAACTTTTGGACCATGTGGAAAAGAGTGATGAAGCAATAATGCATCTGAAAGATGACATTCAAAGTAAAATAAGGCTTATCACTGAAAAAATGGATAAAATTAATGAGGCTAACTCAAATATGCCAAAGTTATCAACCCCATTTTGTCACATAAGAAGCCCTGTTAAACCAAAAGAGGAATTAAAAAATCCATTCATAACAGACTTAAGTCACCAAGACAATAACCAAGTCTTAATGAAGGAAGCACCTCAATTAAAAGACTGGACAACATTCACAGGAGAAGGTGAATATGACCAAATGTCATTTATCAATACAATTGACATGCTACAAGAAGATTATGCCATATCAGATGAATTAAATACTGCAATATCACATTCATTGTTTGAAAAATCTTCAAAGAGATGGTATTATGGCATAAGACAAACAAATGGCAAATATACCTGGTCTTGGTGGAAACAAGAAATAATCACCAAGTGGGCTAATGATGCCTGGAGGTAAAAGATAGAGAATGCATCTGAAAATTCTTTCTTTGACCCAGACAAAGAAAAACCTTTAGCTTGGTTCTTAAAACAAGTTGAAAGACTCAATGCATTGTACCCAGAAATGTCACAAAAGATGGTGCACATGAGAATACTTAAGAAATGTGGAGGAGAGCTAGAACATTCCCTAAGAAGCAGGTGTATAGAACCATGCTCCACAGAAGAGTACATTAATGCACTAGAGGACATAGTGAAAAGAACAAAAATTGGCAGAACTTTGAAGAAATTGGACATTAAAAGCCCAAATAAGCCATTTATCAAAAAAGATAAATCAAAAGAAACTTTCAAGGCCAGGAAATCCAACAATAATGAGCAAAGAAAATGCCATAAATGTGGAGGTATTGGACACTTAGCCAATAACTGCCTCAAAAAGGCGAAGATTAATGAAATTTTGGAAATAGAAAACCACAATGACAAAGAGGAGGAATATGACTCTGAAAAAGACACAGAAGATTCAGAAAGTTCTGAAAGTGACGAATTTAATATAATTAATGCACAAATTAATAATATTGATATATTTATTATGAAGTACTAGATGTTAACTCAAACTTACAACAAGTTGGAACATCTGACACAAACCTGACAAATATACAAGATGCCAAAATGTATAGAACCAAACCTGCAAAAGGAATGGGATATACAGCTGGAAAATCAAGTATAAGTATCGTTATGGTTGATAACCAAGAAGGAAAAGTGAACTTAGATACAGGAGCATATTGTACCTGTGTTGGTAAAAGTTATTTAAAAACCATTGTCCCAGATTGGCAAGAAAAACTTATTCCAATAAAAGGTGTCAAATTTAGTAGTTTAAGTGAGAGCATTAAGCCCCTTGGAATAATTGATTTAAGACTAATTTTTCCTCACCCCTCACAATGTGTCAGAATTAAAGTAGAGCTTGTAGTAATGGACAACTCTACTAGTAATCACTTCATACTTGGAAATGACTACTTGTAAATTTATGGTATAGATATCTCTAACCAAAAAGATAGATATTTTACCATAGGAGACAAAAAAAGACGAAAATTTGGCTTCTTAAATAACAAAAAACAAATCACAGTTATTAAGAATGAAAAGAAAAGTCCAGAAAAGAAACTTTTCATATCTGAACAACTCAAAGAGGCAGATTTCAATCAAGAATTAACAGAAAAAGTGAAAGAAAAATTGATTGACCTCTTATTGAAGTACAAAAATGCCTTTGCAACTGACAAAGAGCCACTAGGTGCCATAATTGGGCATGAGGTGGATATAATTCTTAATGTGGAAAATCCTTACCCACCTTTACTAAGGAGACCTGCTTACCCAGCTAGTCCAAGGGCCAGAGAAGCCTTGGAGGTACACATTAAAGAATTAATGGACCTTGGAGTATTAAGAAAAGTAGGACATAATGAACAGGTAGAGGTCACTACACCTGTCATTATAACTTGGCATAATGGAAAATAAAGAATGGTAGGAAACTTCAAAGCCCTGAACACCTATACCATTCCAGACAGATATCCAATACCCAGAATCCATGAGACATTGACACAATTATCACAAGCTAAGTTCATTACAGCCATGGATGCTTTATAGGGTTTTCATCAAAATGTCTTAACAGACAATTCCAAGAAACTAGTGAGGATAATAGTCCACTGTGGGATTTTTGAATACTTAAGAATGCCATTTGGCATAAAAAATGCACCTTCCCATTATCAAAGGATGATGAATACCATATTTCATGAAGAATTATCACAAGGATGATTAATTATCTATATTTATGATATCATAGTTTGCTCAGAAACTTGGGGAATTCACCTTACAAGACTAGAAAGGGTACTACAAAAAATAGTGCGAGTGAATATGAAATTTCCTTGAAAAAGTGTCATTTTGCATATAGTGAACTAAAAGCACTAGGACATGTTGTATCTGGACTTAGTCTAGGCATAGACAAGAATAAAGTAGCAGCAGTACTACTTAAGCCAATGCCTCAAACCAAAAAAGAAATGCAATCATTTCTAGGATTTGCTGGTTACTATAGACAGCATATAAAGGACTTTGCAAAAATTGCCAAATCCTTGTATAAAGTATGTGATCAACAAACAGTCTATGAAATGACAGAAGAAAGAGTCCAGGCATATGAAGAATTGAAAAATTCCTTAACAAATGCCCCACTTCTTCTAATGCCAGATTGGAAACTACCTTTCAAACTTTACATCGATGCTTGTGGAGAAGGACTAGGTGCTGCACTACACCAGACACAAATTATCAATGATAAACCAGTGGAAGGACAAATTTGTTTTATTTCAAGACAGATAAAGCCAACAGAAGCAAGATATGGAGAAATCCAAATGGAATGCCTCTGCTTAGTGTGGGCTTTTGAAAAATTGCATTATTACTTGGATGGAACAGTATTTGATGTGATTACAGACTGTAATGCTGTAAAATCTCTATTAAATATGATAACTCCAAATAGACATATGCTCAGATGGCTAATTGCTATCCAAGAATATAGAGGAAATATGACTATTGTTCATAAATCTGGTAATAGTCATAAAAATGCAGATGGTTTTAGCAGATGGGCTCTAGCAAATACCACTGACATTCCAGCATGGGTACCACAAGAAGAGCACCATATAGAAGGAATATGTGTTACAGACATTGGCACAGAATTCTTTAACCAAGTTAAAGAAAGCTCTAAGATAGAAAATAATTGCCATATCTTAAGCCAACTTCTAATGAAATACTGCAAAGATCAATCACTTTCATCAAAATTAGATGAAAAATGGAAAAAGGCATATGATGAAGCAAGATTCCACCTCCTTGATGGAATCCTTTACCATAGAAAAAAACACACATGTGCTATGGCCTTCACAGATAGAACCCTTATAAACAATATTTTACATGAGTGTCATGATAATGTTGCAGCTGGACATCTTTCAGAAGACAGAACACTACAAAGGGTGAAAACCTGCTCTTGGTGGCCAAATTGGAATAAAGATGTTGCAGAATACTGCCAAACCTGTGACAGATGTCAAAGCGCTAACAGAGCCACAGGAAAGAAATTTGGAATGATGATCCAAATCCAAGAACCAAAATCCCCTTGGGAAATAGTTCATATGGATTGGGTAACAGCATTACCTCCAGGAGGAGACAGAAGCTATAATGCATGCCTAGTATCAGTTGACAGGTATAGAAAAACTCCCATGTTCCTACCATGTCACAAAGATGACACAGCTATGGACACAGCCATAATGATATGGAATAAAGTCATTAGCCATACAGGCTTATTCCAGAATATTATAAGTGACAGAGACCAAAAATTCACTTCAGCATTATGGACAAATCTCCATAACTTGTTTGGGACAAAGTTATCATTCTCAACAGCTTACCATCCTCAAACTGATGGTTTATCAGAAAGAATGATACAAACCTTGGAGGACATGATCAGAAGATTCTGTGCTTATGGACTAGAATTCAAAGATTCTGATGGTTTTACCCATGATTGGTGTACACTAATACCAGCCCTTGAACTGGCATATAAAACATCAATCCATTCTTCTACTGGCAAAACACCAGCAATGCTAGAAAAAGGTTGGAATCCAAGACTTCCTTATGATACCCTCAAAAAGGACTTAGTGGATAAACATCCAACAGCAAGCAGTTTTAAGATAATGCTTGACAAAGCAAGACACCATGCAAACAGATGTATGCAACATTCTTTCAAATATGCAAAAGAAAGATGGGATAAAAGTCATAAGCCACCTGACTTCAAAATAGGAGACTTGGTCCTGGTATCAACCCTTATTCTCAATAACATAAAAGGTCCAAAGAAATTGAAAGATTCCTTTGCAGGACCATTTATGATAAAGGCACTTCATGGACCCAATGCTGTGCAATTGGAACTCACAGGTGAATCAATTAACAAACCCCCAACTTTCCCTGTAAGTCTGATAAAGCCTTACAGCTCAAATGACAAGGAATTATTTCCACTAAGAAATAAACCCCCACTTGAAATTCCCCCCTTGGAAGAAGGAGAAGAAAAGAAAATTGTAAAAGCCCTTAAAGAAAGAAGGACAAGAAACAAAAAAGAAAGAGAATACCTTGTAAGGTATAGAAATTCAACTCAAGAAGATGAATGGCTACTTGAGAAAGATATAAAAAATGCTGATAAACTACTAAGAAGGTTCATACATGAAAGAAAACCTAAAGAATAGAAAAGCTAAGCATTATTGAGCTTCAAGACCAACAAAGTCTATTGAAGAGGTAGGACAGTGGATGATACCCTAATTACACATATCAGATTGTGGTACAATCTTTTTGGTGGTAGGGAATGTGAGCATTTGAGATATGAGCACATACCCAAAAAGGTCACAAGAAATACTTAAAATAATTATACATTAAAAATCAGTAGCTTAAAACTACAAAAATACCATAAATATGCATAAAACTTGGTTTAACTTAAAACCCAATGAATAAACATGTGAAATGAATTATTCTATTGGATTCCCCATGGTAAAATACACATATACCATTTTTATGGCATATCTGTAAAGTCAATATTTAATAAGTTATAAGTAATAATACCTCACCAGGGTGAATCTTGGTCAATCGTCGGCAATTGACTTCATGTTGCACTGCAGTAAGTATAAAATCTTGCTTCAGTGGGGTTAGTGTCGCTTTATAGTCACTGGATTTAGTGGGTCACGTCACGTCAGCGTCAAGACAACGTCAATCGTCACATGTGTCACATGAGAATGTCACTCAAAGCCCAAACCCATTTCAACACTATTTGCAATGTTTGGGTAATTTCAGCTCATTGGCTTCCGCATCCGCACCTAATCTGCCCCAATGCTTCGCATGCTTACGCACCTGCACCGCCCTCCACATGAGACTCTGACACTGCCCCCCCATCTCTGTCTTCACCACTCCTTACGCTTTCACACCCCTGCCCTTACCATCTTTATGCTCACGTGGTGCACTCCCAACATGCTCCCGACATGTAAGATGTGACTATGAAACTGATGATAATATTACTATTAATCAACAGTACTATGTCTGTTCTTATGAAATATAATAATAAAATATTATTATAACCACAATTAAATAATTAAAAAATTATTTCTTTCACGTGTTAAGCACTACTAGTGATTTTAACAGTGAGCAAGTAATTGTCTACAAGAATCAATTACAAGAAGAATTTAATAATAAAAACTTCTTTATTAAAATAATAAAATTATTTTAATATATAATTATCTTTTTCAAGAATAATTATAAAGATAATTCTTGAAGAAAACTATTACTAGAGAAAAACTTTAAGAATTAAAGATAAATGACTCACTAATACTCCAAAGAACTTATTGATAATAAAAGTAGAGAAATTTGACGTGGAATTGTGGATTTAAGGGATCAAAAGGATTTATAACAGTATTACAACAATATATAGTTGGATTCTATGATTTCACGTCTTTCTGATTGATTCTGAAAGAATTTAAAACACTTAAGAATAGTTGAACTAATACTTACTTGTTGGTAATAAAGATTTAATAAATTGATAAGATGATGATGAAAAAACAGCAAGAAGAGGCTTCTTTTAAGTCAACAACAGCTCACAGAGGCGTGCCATGGAGCAAACTGAAAAACCAGTGAGTGAGAAAACAATAAACCTTTTTGGATTATTGATTGCATCATCTGTTGTCATGTAAGATTATCATAATTACTTAATTGATGCTTTTACGTGACTACCAACCCCAATATGGTTAAGAATAAAAGGAGTAACACTTGTAAATCTTCTTTTATTCTAAAATAATCATTGATTTCTCAAAGTTATCAATGTTATTGCCAATTTCATCACAGGTTGTAATTACTGTGAATTTTTGAAGATTCAGTGTTTCACGTATAATATCCAAAAATGGACTGTAAGTAAAACTTTTAATTTTACTAGTAAAACTGTAATTCTTTTTGGTTGTACCATAGATAATACAGTTCTCCTTTAGTCCTGAAAGTTTCAGAAAGATTCATTAAGAATTGTATTTTTAATGAATTTTTGAAGGTTTTACCTCATTTCTACGTAGAATTGCAAATAGCAGTGTTTTGCTGGTTGCTATGAGGTAAATCAATGAATATGGGTCCCAAAAGGGTTTTAATTACTCTTTTGGGGTTTATCCATGGAAAGTCATTAGTAATTGACATGGTTACAGGAGTGTAAGTAGCTCATTACCTCCTTGGCACGTCAAAATAGCAGGTTATTTGCTATTTTCTGATGTTTTACAGTAGTTGTAACTTGGTAACCAAGTTCCCAAAGAGTTTTAGTTTACCAATTGGGCCAAGATGAGCCATGGATCCATGCTCTGGAGCTATCCACGCCTCTGAGGCCTCAGAAGTTGGGTACCCTGGCTCTCTTTGATGTCTTTTGTCCCCCTTGCCTATTTTTTACATCAAAATAGTAATTTAAGCTTAAAGTGAGATATCCACTATGGGTGTACCAAAAGTCCATGTAAGAATACCATGATATTAAGTGCTCAAAACATGCATAACACTATTCTTAGTGTATATGTAACATGGGATTTCTCACTTTCCCATTATTTTGGCTAAAAATCAAGAAAAACAAAAATTTTCACGGATCTTTTATGTGGTATTAATGATGTGGTATTGAAGTATTTTCCATTTTACCACCTCAAATACTTAAATTGAGCTTATTCACTCTATGGAGCTACCCTAGGTGAATTTTTGTGTAGAATCCAAATCTGGTCTTAAATCCATGGATTTACTTACTCAATAAAAAGTTATTCATCTTTTCTGAAATTGAAAATGATGAATTTTGGATATATGCATGACTTATGAGTTTTGCATAATTCAAAATTTCTTTTTAAGATAATTGTGGCCTATTTGGGTATGTAAAATATACCTCAAGGCTCACATTCCCTCCCACCAAAAAATAAAATTGTACTACAATTTTATTAGTGATAAAAAGAATAAGGCCCCAAAAGGGGGTTAATGTCCACTGTCCAACCTCTTCACATTACTCAGATCAAGTAATTTAAAGCACATTTATAGACATATTCAGGCTTGTGGCCTTCTTTCATGTCTAAATCTTCTTAAGAGTTTATCTGAGTCAGGTATTTCTGATTCTGCCATCCATTCATCTTCATGTACTGGGTTTCTATATCTGACAAGATATTCTCTTTGATTTTTACCCCTAATTCTCCTTTCTTTGATGACTTTCTTAATCTTTTTGTCTTCATTCTGTTCCACAGGTGGTACAGTTAAAGGAGTTGGGTTTCTTAAAGGAAACAATTCTTTATCAGCTGGTTGATAAGGTTTTATCAAGCTGACTGGAAATGTGGGGTGTTTATTTTCCAATTCACCACTCAATTCCACTTGAACTGCATTGGTTCCATGTAAGGCAACAATAACAAAAGGTCCTACATAAGAATCTTTAAGTTTCTTTGGGCCTTTGATATTATTAAAATTCAAGGTTGAAACTAGAACTAAGTCCCCTACTTTGAAGTCTGGTACTTTATGACTCTTGTCCCACTTCTGTTTTGCATAATCAAAAGCATCATCCATACTTTGTTTTGCATGGTGTTTTACTTTATCAAGCATTAATTTGAAGCTGGAAGCTGTAGGATGAATGTCAATCAAGTCTTTCCTCAGTGTGTCTGCTGGGAGTCTTGGATTCCATCCTTTTTCTAACATAGCAGGAGTTTGTCCTGTGGAAGAATGGACTGATGTCTTGTATGCCAATTCTAATGCAGGTATCAGAGTGCACCAGTCATGGGTAAAGCCATCTGAGTCTTTAAATTCTAATCCATAAGCACAAAATCTCCTGATCATGTCTTCTAAAGTTTGAATCATCCTCTCTGCTAGCCCATCTGTTTGAGGGTGATATGCTGTAGAGAATGATAACTTAGTCCCAAACAATCTATGAAGATTGGTCCAAAGTGCAGATGTGAACTTGGGGTCTCTGTCACTTATGATATTCTTAAATAACCCTGTATGAGAAATAACTCTACTCCATAAAAGAAGAGCTGTATCCATAGCAGTGTCATCTTTATGACATGGTAAGAATATGGGAGTTTTGCTATATCTGTCTACAATGACTAAACAAGCATTATAACTTTTGTCACCACTTGGAGGAAGTGCTGTGACCCAATCCATGTGAACAACTTCCCAAGGGGATTTTGGTTCTTGAATATGGATCATTAATCCAAATTTCTTGCCTGTACTCCTGTTTGCTTTTTGGCATCTATCACAGGTATGGCAATATTCAATGGTTTCTTTTCTCCAAGATGGCCACCATGCACAGTTCTTCACCTTTTCAAGTGTTCTGTCTTCTGATAGGTGTCCAGAGTAAATGCTATCATGGCATTCATGAAGAATGGTATTGATGAGCAATCTACTACACAATGTCATCACACAAGAATGTTTTGTTCTATGGTAAATAATCCCATCAAACAAGTGAAATCTTCCTTCAGAATAGGAATTTTTCCAAACTTCATCTAGTGTATTAACCAAAGATGTGTCTTTGCAGTCTTTATCCAATAAAGAAGTCAAGATATGGCAATTCTTGTCTTGTTTATAAGACTCTCTGACCTCTTCAAAGAATTCAGTCCCAATATCAGTTATGTTAATCCCTTCAATTGGAATCTGTGGTTCAGCTTCCAAAGGTACATAAGCTGGGTTATCAGGAGTGTTGGCTAAAGCCCATCTACTAAGTCCATCAGCATTTTTGTGAATGTTTCCTGCTTTATGAACTATAGTCATGTTTCCTCTATATTCTTGAATGGCTATTTGCCATCTCAACATATGTCTGTTGGGAGTTTTCATGTTAAGAAGTGATTTCACGGCATTACAGTCAGTTATCACTTCAAAAACACTGCCATCAAGGTAATAGTGTAATTTCTCAAGTGCCCATACCAAGCATAAGCACTCCATTTGGCTTGCACCATATCTGGCTTCTGTTGGTTTGATTTGTCTTGAGATATAACAAACTGGTCCTTCTGTAGGTTTGTCATCAATAATTTGGACTTGGTGTAGGGCTGCTCCTAATCCATCTCCACATGCATCAATGTACAATTTAAAAGGAATATTCCAGTCAGGCATGAGGAGTAAAGGTGCTTCTGTAAGGGCTTTCTTTATCTTCTCATAAGCTTTAATTCTTTCCTGTGTCATTTCAAATACAGTCTGTTGATCACAGATTCTATAAAGTGACTTGGCTAGAATTGCAAAATCTTTCAAGTGTTGCCTATAGTAACTAGCAAATCCAAGAAAAGACATCATTTCTTTTTTATTCTGGGGTATTGGCTTAAGTAACACTGCTGCTACTTTATTCTTGTCAATACCCAAGCTCAAACCAGAAACAACATGTCCTAATGCTTTGAGTTCTTCAAAACCAAAATTGCATTTCTTAAGTGAAATTTTCATGTTCACTTCTGCAACTTTATGAAGTACTCTTGCAAGTCTTTCAAGGTGCAAAGACCATGAGTCAGAACATATAATAATATCATCAATATAAATGATAAGCCATCCTTCAGACAATTCTGTGGGGAAGATGGTATTCATCATTCTTTGATAATGAGATGGAGCATTTTTAATGCCAAATGGCATTCTAAGATACTCATAAATACCACAGTGAGTGATAATTCTAAGTAATTTCCTAGCTTTAGGCGTCAAAACATTTTGATGGAAGCCTTTTAATGCATCCATTGATGTTATATACTTGGCTTTAGACAATTGAGTCAAGGTTTCTTGGATCCTAGGGATTGGATACCTATCTGGAACTGTGTAGGTATTCAAAGCTCTAAAATCTCCAACCATTCTTGACTTATCATTATGCCATGCAATAATAACAGGTGTTGTCACTTCAACTTCCTCATTATGGCCTACTTTCCTTAGCACACCAAGTTGGATCAACTCTTGGATATGTTTTTCCAAGGCCTCTCTAGCTCTGGGACTGGCTGGATAAGCTGGTCTTCTAAGTACTGGAGGATATGGTCTATCAATATTAAGAGTAATATCAATTTCATGTCCCCTTATAGCGCCTAATGGTTCATTATCAGATGCAAATGCATTATTGTATGTATATAATACATCAATAAGTTCATTCCTCATCTTTGGTGACAATGATGGATTAATTTGTGCTTCAACAAGTTGTTTAGACACAAATTCATCTTTGTAAGTATCTTTGACAGAAGATACTACAGATATCTGTTTTGGCATATTGGAGAAAGCAAATTTTTGCCTTTTGTTATCTCCAATTGTGAAATATCTGTCTTTATGGTTATTTATATCAATACCATAAATATTCAAGTAATCATTTCCAAGAATGATATGCTGAGATGTACAATTATCCATTACTACAATCTCAGTTTTCATTCTTACACTTCCTGCTGGATGTGGGAATACAATATTAGTATCCAATATGCCCAAGGGGTACATATTGTTACTGGCACTACTGAACTGTACACCTTCTATTGGTAATAGATGGTTTTTCCATTCAGGAAGTATAATTTGGAGATAATCCTTGCCAATACAAGTGCAAAACGCCCCTGTATCCAGATTTACTTTGGCTTCAATATCACCCATTAGAACTGATGTGATACAGGATGCTCCAGCAGTGTAACCCTTTCCTCTAGCAGGTTTTGTTTTACACATTCTGGCATCTTGGATATTGATCAGGTTGTAGCAATCCTCACTGTACTGTGGCAAGTGGGTATGGACTTCTGTGACCTCAAAGAAAGCTGAAATGTTTTCAATGGGATAGTCCTCTACTGGTGTATCTTCAGAGACTGCAGAATCTTGATCAGACTCTTCTTTCTCTTCAGTACACTGAATGTCTTCAATGATTTGAACTTCATTTATCTTTGTCTTCTTAGGGCAAGTGTTGGCTAAATGTGAAGTACTTCCACATTTATGACACTTCAAGACAGGTCTTTCTGGTCTTCTTTCCTCTCTAGGAATCTTTGAGACTATTTTGGACTCTATTGGGTTTCTAACCCAAGTTTTACCAATTCTTGTTCTGGTAATGATATCTTCCATAGCATTAATGTAGTCCTCTGTTGAACAGGGTTCCACACATCTGCTTTTGATAGCATGTTCCAGTTCTCCTCCACACTTTCTTAATATTTTCATATTAATCATAGTGTCAGACATATCTGGGTGTAAAGCAGATAATCTGTCTTTTTGTTTGAAGAACCAAGTGAGTGGTTTGTCTTTTTCTGAGTTAAAAATGGCACTTTCAAAAGCATTCTCCATTTTAAACCTCCAAGAATTATTGGCCCATTTGGTAATCACTTCAGATTTCCACGAAGACCAGTCATGTCTTCCATGATCCATTCTCATCTTGTAATACCATTTCTTTGCAGTCTTGGTAAACAAACAATGTAATTTTCCTACTATGATTTCATCAGGTATATTAAAGTCTTCTTGCAACATATCAATAGTCCTGATGAATTCAATGTGGTTGTATTCTCCTTCACCAGAGAATGTTGGCCATTCTTCTAATTTGGGAATATCCTTTGCAGAAATAACATTCTCTCCTAAGAATGGAGTCAAACTTTCTTTGACAGAAAGTTTTTCTTCAGTCAAAGGTGTAGAATGTCTTGGCATATGAGGTTCATGATTCTTATGAATTTGCTCCACACTTGCAATTATTTCATTCTTCAATTTCTGCCTTTCACTGTCACTTTTTGCTAAATGTATAGCAAATTGATTGGTGTTCTTAACTATTTGTAAGACATGGTCTTCAAGAGTTTTAAGTCTATCATTTACTTTAAAGATGGAAAGATCCTCTGTGTCATTATTTTGACATTGGTTCTCAATTCTTTCACAAGCATTGCTAATTGACTCAAGGGTGACAGTTGTCAATTTATGCCAATCAGAATGTTGCTTGTCATTTTTCTTTAAATCATTGATGTCTAATGTAATTTGCTTTAACTTTGACTCAAGTTTGCCAATTTCTACACTAATACTTCTATGTACATCATTTATTTGCGTGGAAAAGTCCTGTTCATCCTTTCCTGCTCTTTGGCTGTGAATTCCATAAGAGTTCTGGCCATATTGAAGACACTGTCCACGGCTGAAGGCTCCAATCTGGGGATCCTGTACCCTTGTGGGTAAGGTCTGTGCCAATTGGCTTTGCCTTTGCCCTTGCCTTGATGGTTCTTGGGACCTCTCTGTTTCTTTTGAGGTCCTTTGGGCTTGTCCTTGGATGCTTCTGGAGCTGGTTTGGAGCTGGTAGATGCCACTGGTGCCTCTGTCTCCAAAGTTGGAGTCATTTCCAATTCTTTCTTCTGGTCTATGGATAAAAGACTCTGGTTCTTCAACCAATTCTTTATCTTTTTGACCTTGTCTTTGCAAGACAGGGGGCTCCAACCTCCTAAGAGTTCTATGGTCTTCTCCTGACCCAGAAAGCTCTTGATGTGTAAGTAGGAGTTCATGGCCCCCTGCCAAAGGCTTGGGCAGATTTCCCACTCCTCTTCTTTGGCTGCTCTGAACCAATTTTTGTACTGGCTCTGATATATTTCTATTGCTGCCACTTGAAAATGGTTCAGCCCTGGAAATATTATCATAAATTAGTTCAGGCTCAGAATTCACGTCAAAATCTGTTGGTACAGACCTTGGGGAATGGGGGGCAACTCTGGCATCCTCCAGATGTGCCTTTCTTGTGGAAGATTTGGCACTTCTGGATTTGGTCTTGCCTCTTCCTTGTCCACATCCATCTGGTTGGACTGAATAGTTGCTTCCATTTCTGGTATGCACCATTTTCACGTCAATTTAAAGATAAAAGGTGAAAATATAAGATAAAATACACACCTTTTGGTGGTAATTTAGCTTTTTCTGAGTTGAATAAGGTGCCTCTTTTAGCAATCTGCACCTCAATACTGTCTTCAGATTCTGCTTCTGAAGATTCTGGACTAGTGATATATCTTTTACTGAGTCTGTTGCCAGCTGCACAGTATTTGATTAAAGACACTAAAAGAATTTATAAAAGAGAAAAAATTATTTTTTATACTTTTTAAAATATTTTTTAAAGATTTTTTATAAGTTTTATATTTTTTAATATTAAAAAAATTATTCTTTTTAAAGAAAAAAAATTAAAATTTAAGATTTTGAATGAAAATTAATTCAGAGTAACTCAAAGAATAATTTTATAAGTTTTTGGATGTGAAAAAGCCACGTGTAAAAACAATATAAAATTAAACCAAATTCCTCAATGAAAAAGATTTTAAAACAATTTCAAAAATAAAAATATTTTAACTCCAAATTGAAAGAAAAAAAAAATTAATTAAATTAATATATTTTAGAGCTTAAAAATATATTAATTAAGGGTACAAGGTTCAAAAAACACGGCCAGGCCCCCAAATGTAAGATGTGGTAGGTATGGTGGTTTTTTAGAACACAAAAAATGAAGTCTAGAATATGATTAAAGCCAAGTCTATGGATAAAATCATGGCCAGGCCCCCAAATGTAAGATGTGACTATGAAACTGATGATAATATTACTATTAATCAACAGTACTATGTCTGTTCTTATGAAATATAATAATAAAATATTATTATAACCACAATTAAATAATTAAAAAATTATTTCTTTCACGTGTTAAGCACTACTAGTGATTTTAACAGTGAGCAAGTAATTGTCTACAAGAATCAATTACAAGAAGAATTTAATAATAAGAACTTCTTTATTAAAATAATAAAATTATTTTAATATATAATTATCTTTTGCAAGAATAATTATAAAGATAATTCTTGAAGAAAACTATTACTAGAGAAAAACTTTAAGAATTAAAGATAAATGACTCACTAATACTCCAAAGAACTTATTGATAATAAAAGTAGAGAAATTTGACGTGGAATTGTGGATTTAAGGGATCAAAAGGATTTATAACAGTATTACAACAATATATAGTTGGATTCTATGATTTCACGTCTTTCTGATTGATTCTGAAAGAATTTAAAACACTTAAGAATAGTTGAACTAATACTTACTTGTTGGTAATAAAGATTTAATAAATTGATAAGATGATGATGAAAAAACAGCAAGAAGAGGCTTCTTTTAAGTCAACAACAGCTCACAGAGGCGTGCCATGGAGCAAACTGAAAAACCAGTGAGTGAGAAAACAATAAACCTTTTTGGATTATTGATTGCATCATCTGTTGTCATGTAAGATTATCATAATTACTTAATTGATGCTTTTACGTGACTACCAACCCCAATATGGTTAAGAATAAAAGGAGTAACACTTGTAAATCTTCTTTTATTCTAAAATAATCATTGATTTCTCAAAGCTATCAATGTTATTGCCAATTTCATCACAGGTTGTAATTACTGTGAATTTTTGAAGAATCAGTGTTTCATGTATAATATCCAAAAATGGACTGTAAGTAAAACTTTTAATTTTACTAGTAAAACTGTAATTCTTTTTGGTTGTACCATAGATAATACAGTTCTCCTTTAGTCCTGAAAGTTTCAGAAAGATTCATTAAGAATTGTATTTTTAATGAATTTTTGAAGGTTTTACCTCATTTCTACGTAGAATTGCAAATAGCAGTGTTTTGCTGGTTGCTATGAGGTAAATCAATGAATATGGGTCCCAAAAGGGTTTTAATTACTCTTTTGGGGTTTATCCATGGAAAGTCATTAGTAATTGACATGGTTACAGGAGTGTAAGTAGCTCATTACCTCCTTGGCACGTCAAAATAGCAGGTTATTTGCTATTTTCTGATGTTTTACAGTAGTTGTAACTTGGTAACCAAGTTCCCAAAGAGTTTTAGTTTACCAATTGGGCCAAGATGAGCCATGGATCCATGCTCTGGAGCTATCCACGCCTCTGAGGCCTCAGAAGTTGGGTACCCTGGCTCTCTTTGATGTCTTTTGTCCCCCTTGCCTATTTTTTACATCAAAATAGTAATTTAAGCTTAAAGTGAGATATCCACTATGGGTGTACCAAAAGTCCATGTAAGAATACCATGATATTAAGTGCTCAAAACATGCATAACACTATTCTTAGTGTATATGTAACATGGGATTTCTCACTTTCCCATTATTTTGGCTAAAAATCAAGAAAAACAAAAATTTTCACGGATCTTTTATGTGGTATTAATGATGTGGTATTGAAGTATTTTCCATTTTACCACCTCAAATACTTAAATTGAGCTTATTCACTCTATGGAGCTACCCTAGGTGAATTTTTGTGTAGAATCCAAATCTGGTCTTAAATCCATGGATTTACTTACTCAATAAAAAGTTATTCATCTTTTCTGAAATTGAAAATGATGAATTTTGGATATATGCATGACTTATGAGTTTTGCATAATTCAAAATTTCTTTTTAAGATAATTGTGGCCTATTTGGGTATGTAAAATATACCTCAAGGCTCACACGACACCACTTATCCTTACGCTTGTGTAGTGCCCTCCTGACATGCTCCCGACACCACTTATCCTTACGCTTGTGTAGTGCCCTCCCGACATGCTCCCAATACCACTTATCCTTACGCTCTCAGAGTGCACTCCCAACACCACTTATCCTTACGCTTGCGGAGTGCCCTCCCAACATGCTCCCGACACCAATTATCCTTACGCTTGCAGAGTGCCCTCCCAATATGTTCCCGACACCACTTATCCTTATGCTCGCGGAGTGCACTCCTGACATGCTCCCGACACCACTTATCCTTACGCTCGTGGAGTGCCTCCCAACATGCTCTTGACACAACTTAGCTTTACGCTTGTGTAGTGCCCTCCCAACATGCTCCCAACACCACTTATCCTTACGCTTGCGGAGTGCCTCCCAACATGCTCCCAACACGACTTATCCTTACGCTTCCGTACTACATCCATAGTGTACGGTGGCTTGTTGGCGTACACGATGAACGCAACCACCAAAATATGCTGAGTGGCCTTCTCTGCCAACAGGACCTAAGAGGAAATTGGTCAGTATATTCACAATGTTGTGGTTAGGGTTTAAATCATGAGACTCACAAATTAAAACCTAATAAGTGGACTATTTAAGACAAGAATTGTGTCTCCTGTTTCCCTGACAAAACCATTTTATTTCATATCATTCAAATGGAACACTTTGCTTAGTCCTTACCTCATGAGCGTTGAATAGTTCAAAAGTTGACTTTATTAGGTTTCTCACTAGTCAACCTTATTCAATGTCTCACAGGGAAGTGATTTCATTTGCATGATATGAAATAATTTGCAAAACATTGCCTCCTTCAATTTCCTGACAAATCGCATTTTGCAAATGCAATTATTTTACTTCCACCTTTTTTCTTCAATTTGGATCTTTTTATTCAAAAATTTTCAAAAAAGTTATCAATCAACTCGTAACCATCTATTTGCTTAATAAACTACCTCCGCTATGGCCCAAACCCCGGGAAATTCAACTGAATTCAATGAACGACCAACTTCAGCCCCAGAGAGTGGAAGTGAAATCTCTGATATCGCCAGTAGTTGTGAATTAGGCATTGAAGTAGAGAGCCAGTCACATGAAGATAATCAAGATCCACCAGTTCTTCCAGAATGTGAGTATGCATCCATCTTGAATATTTCTAATCTCCCAAAACCTGATATTGTGTCATAGCCTTTATTTTAGGTCAGCCTCCAAGCTCTCAGAAACCAATTTTTAAAAGTTATGAGAAGGAAAAGACTGTTGAACCTTGTGCACCGACAGAAGATGATGGGCAAGATGATGTAATTTTCAGTGGGGAGGTGGAAATTATATCCAAGGAACAATTTGTCTCCAACATTGCTCAAACAATCCCAGGGCTCAAAAAAATTCAAAATGATAGTAAAATTCCTGATTATGTGCGTCAAAATATTGCTGAAGCCATGAGCCTGCTCAAAATTGATTTGAACCGTAAATCCATTAATAATTCAAAACAAAATTGATAAAAATAGCTGCTTACAATATGTGGGCAGGTGTGGAGGTGGGAGAATCTATACCTGAATAATTTTGAGTCGTAATTGGATTTCCAGGCAAAGGATTAGGAAAAAGACCAAATATACATGCAACCAAAAAAAACAAACAAAAAACGCCGTACCTTTGAAGCCACAAAGGATTCTCGGGATCAAGGTGATGAAATGATCAATGTTGAAGGGGACCATATTTATAATCAACCTCCGCATACTGAACCCCCTCCATACTCAATGAAACAATCCATGATGAAGCTCCACATACTGAAAGCCCCCCGATACCCAATGAAACAATCCATGATGAAACCCCACCCGCCTCTCTTTGGAATATTCAAGCCTTTCAAGAAAGGGAAAAAATTAAACATGATACAATGGGATGAGATATGACTGATATAATTCCTGACCCTGAGCCCAAAGTGTCATGGTCTGCTAATTTTCAAGGAATATTTTTATCCCACATGGAAGAGTTTGCAGGAATTTTGAATTATCAATCCAATATTACTCAACAATCATGGCAAAGGGCGCTTTATAATATCAATAGTATTTACAAAAATTGATGGGACAATTTACCAACAAAAGATGCTCATACATTCCTGCCCGTTGGTATTAAGGTGATCAGTAACCAAGAGCTTAAAATGTCGGCCTGGCTGGAGGACCTTGAGATGGCAGGTGAGTTTTATCTTTGTGCATGATACATTTTTATTGGCTGTTGACTGGTGATATATGAGTCAGGCAGTTGTGCGCGCGAGTAGCACACGCGGGGGCATTGCGGGAGGTCGCGTTTATCACTTCCCGCCAGCCCATAATAGGCCGAATGTTCCTGTGTCTTTCAAGAGGACTAGGATAACTAGCGATCTGCAGCAGGATGCATATTGCATTTGCGTGTGCTTGCAATATTCCAGAAGGTTGGATTGGAAAGTGATTGCATGGGAACATCAATGTCAAATTGAATAATGCACTATCCACTGCAATTTTCAGGTTCAGGTATTTGAGATTGCAAATTCGCGAAGGTCAGGTGTGATCTTTCTTTTTAGCCGCAATTAAAAAAAGATTCATCGACCGCAATTCAATTTAGGTTATATTAATAAATCAGTAATCATTTGGTTTCATTTCATTTTCTGCTGCAAGCATGCCATTCACGAAAAAAAAGAGCATAAAAGGGAACTCGCGAGAAAGTGTCGGGCTGAGGAAGGAAAGTGTGAGTTGCTCGCTTAATCTCAGTGTATATATATAGATATATATATATGCTTCCACATTTATGTGGCACCCTCATTGGGCCCCACAGAAGAAAATTGGCTTTAGTTGGTTCAGATTGTGCCAATGTCATGTGGGCTCCAACAGGGAAGTCAAAGGATGTGTGCCAAAGAAAGCTCCTTGGGCATTGGGCACCATTCTGGACTCAAAACTCCTTAGCTTCAAATGGCAGGAAGCAGTATCTGATATCTTGTCTGCTTCAACACATAGTGATCGCTCATCCACTCAGGAATAGTGGGAGATTCCAAAAGACAAATGAGGGCAAAAAAACCTGAAGGAATAGGTTTTTTTCCTACTCTTGACCAACAGCACAAATATCAATGCCAGTATCAGCAAATATCACCCCAAGTGAAATTTGGAGGGTTGTGGATGTCAATCAGATCAAACGCATTCACTTTGGCCGTGTGGCAATTTTCTCTTCAACCATATTACTCATTGCCCTTGTCAAATTCCGACCATTCACAACAATGAGTGAAGTAGAGGTCAATCAATGGGATGAATTATCACAATTCTTATTTCGCAAAAAGAGATTCACCGACCCGATTGCAAAAAATGGAGCATTACTGGAGGGATTTATGTTCGCAATTGGGTGGCGCAAATGCAGCACAAAGATTGAACAAGTTGGTCTGTATGGAAGTGTCGGGAAAATTGAAAACGCAAAAGATGAATGGCAGAACCGGGGTGCCAATCTTAGCTCAGTGGGTTGCATTCTAGGTCAATTCTTACGATATGTTGGGGATAATTTATTTCAGAAGATTCAAAATTGCTACAACTCATTGAGGGTTCTGTCTTTTGATCAAGTCAACTATGAAGGTGATATTCCGACAAATCAGGGTGCATGCGATTTTGCTTCCACACTCACTTTCACCATGAATGGATTCAAAAACTCACCTCATCTTGATAAGGATGCATCGCAGTATGCTTCAGGATGGTGGTTTCCAGCTGAAAAGCGGAGCGGCCAAATTCAAAGAGATGCGTCAAAGCGGTGTACAGGGGGAAAATTGATTTTCCCAAATGAGCATTTTTGGATTAATCTATCCGCATGTCATGGGCTCATTCCGGTAGTGTGGGCCAGTAGTACATTTGTTAATTATACTGATCCAGCACAGGACAACGAAAACACGACAATAGTGGGTATGTCCGCACAATGCTCAAGCAGGTTAGCAAAAACAATGTTCCAAAAAAGCCATGGCTATTATGAGATTGGCAAGAGAGCGGGCTATCAAATCAGGGATGGTAATACAATCTCATCTCAATTCAAAGAATGAGGAGATTTGCATGTGTGTTGGGTAAATAATGGTGGGGTAAGGCAGAGGACAATAGACACCAGGATTGGATGGATTCGAGTGCCGGAGATGGGGTGTCTCACATGAAAAAGGGGTGAAGTGGATTTTGTACAGTGGCATGCCATCGTACATATGTCCTGGCTTGTTGCTCTTGTCCAGGATGCCAATGCTTCACATGCAAATCCTTATGCCTGTGCAGGTTCCGGCAATGCTAAAAGCTCCTGACGCCTATGCGGGCTGCCAATGCTTCACACGCCAATCCTTATGCCTGTGCAGGTTCCCAAAAGCCCACATGCCAATCCTTACGCCTGTGCAGGCTCCCAAAAATTCACACGCCAATCCTTACGCTTGTGAAGGTTCCCCAAAATGGCAAAAATTCCTTACACCTCTACAGGCTTCCAACGATTCACACGCCAATCCTTATGCTTGCAAAGGTTGCCAACAATGCTGACAAATTCTTACACCTGCGCAGGCTCCCAACAATTCACACGCCAATCCTTACGCCTGTGCAGGCGCCCAACAATTCACATGCCAATCCTTACGCCTGTGCAGGCTCCCGACAACTCACATGCCAATCCTTACGCTTTTGAAGGTTCCCGACAATTTAAACAATTCAATTCATGACTAAGATTAATAGCGTGTGACCATAGGAAAGGCCATCTTTCACGAATCTGGAGTGGATTGCTCACATGCGGGAACCTCCCGCTTTTTTACAGCTAAAAATTGATATGGCTCTAAACCATGGAAGAAGAAAATATAGGAGACGGTAACAGTGACTATTGGCGCATTTTTGGCAAAAGAGGGTCACACAAACAAATACACACAATAGGACATTTGAACCATTGAGGAAAATATAATTTCACGTGAGCAAAGAATGTAATAGAAATGGAAAATAACAAACATTTGATACAAATAATATATTTAAAAGAAAGTATTCCAAATAATAAAAAGAGGAAAAATGAGATTTTTTTAATTTTATTTTTCTAAGTATTTTGAGACTATCCCGGTGATGTCCTCCTTTGGATAAGCGTCCAGTGCCTGGGCAAGGAGGGAGTTTAGTTCCTCCCGGAATTCCTGGTGCATCTCATTTCGATGAGTTGCATCCACGAAAGGAATCATGTGGAGCAAGCGGCGATGCTCCAACAAGATTCGTGGACGATGGCTCGAGGAATCATTAAAGTTGGTCGTAAGTCAGTGAATTCCTGGCGAGCTTCATCGTGGGAATGAGAGGGGCCTTGCACCAGGGGGGAGGAGGCGTTGGGGTTCTCGGGGGCACTGGAAGGGAACCAGGGTTGGAGTGGAGGGGGGGAACAGAAGGGGAAGGTGGGCAAGTCGGGTAAGAAGAAGGGGGAGGGGGAGGGGGGATCCAACCGGTGTATCGTCAATGATTATTATGGAGTGGGGAGTGGCAGGACGAGCTGGAGATGGTCAAAGGAGGGGTGAGGAACAGTTGAGTAGAGTTAAAAAAGTGAAATTTGGACTTACCAAAAGGTTCCTCCGTGTATTGCGTAGGAGCCACCTCAGGTTCTGGCTCACGAGTCGTATTGTCCTCAGGTGGTTGGGACGATGGACTCAGGCCAGGAATAGGTGGCTCTTTGGTTCAGGAGGGTTCCAAAAAAGGAGTAAGAGTCAGTTCACTTGACTCGAAAGTGAAATTGAAAATGAAATGAAACTTTGGCTGCTTACGGAAGAATAATTCCTCAGACCATCGGGTGCCACTCGGGCCTGGAGTGGGTTGCTGTGGGGTTTGCTCGCGAGGCAAACTAGGAACGGGAGAGTCTTGTCGGGGGGGATTCGGGGGGTTTTGTTCTATGAGTAATGGAAAAAAGTCAGTATTATTTCATGAAGAGAAATGAGATAAGGAGGAGAAAGAAAACTTACTTTGGCCTTTGAATCCCATTGGTGACAAGACATGGTGACAATCAGCCCAAGCTCGAATGTCCTCTCGCCATCGCCATCCTTCATCGGCCGGATAATCACTTCACTCAGGTCAAGGAGTGAATTGACCATCGGATGGTGGCCTAGGAGGGGGGGTGGACAAATCAATGCTTGAGGGGACAGGGCTAATCGTCCGGAATCGTTCCCGTGGGCCTGCTTGAGGTCTTGGTGTCCATTCGCGCTTGGATATCGTTTCATCATTGTCGACCACAAAGGAGTCCTCGCGAGGGCGTCTTGGGCGAGAACTCCTCTGGCCTCGTGGTCGGAAGGAACAAACATTTCTTGTGTGCTTGTCGGCAAGCATCACAAGTGTCAGTCATTGTCGAGGAACGGATGCAGGGGATACCCCGCTTGGTGCATAAAGTGCACAACATCTAAAAACAAAACAATTTAGGTTAGTAACTGAATAGAAAGTAAACAATCAAGAAAGAAAATGAAGACGTACAATGAATTATAAATTTAAAACGGAAACAAAATAAAAGTTCTCTAGTCCAAAGTTTTTCAAAGTCTGGAAGAGAGTTGTGAAGAAAAAGAAGTATTAATATTGGTACATAATGTCGACAAAAGTCAAAAAAAGAGGTAATGCACGAGGTGGATATAAGGGAGGTTCTGAAAGGATCAGCAGAATAAACAAACAGGCAAAAGGAAGGGGAGTGGGTTTAGTGGAGTGCGAAAGGCAGGAAGACCAAGGGGAATACGCACAAGAAGGACAAACGCGGGTGAGGTTGAACGAAGTGGAGCGGGTGAGAAAGAAAGTGAAGGGCGTGTCGTGTGAAGATGGTCTTTTATACCATGGTGAAGCTGAGAAGATCTCAGCAGTTGCAGCACCCGCAAAAGTCTCAGCTTCAAGGTGTGTTGGCTAAATTGAAGCTCAGTGTCAGCGAATGCTGGTGTGAGGCAGAACAACAATGGGGTTCTGGCTGAGTATTGCTATTGATTGAATTGTCAAGCTCATTCAAATCCCCTTTGTTTCCTTAAATAGCCACCCAATCACCCAGGAGGGTGGTTGTGAGGCCCTCATTGAATGTCCATGGTGGGTGCAATTCCCAAATGCCCAATTCAGAAAAGAACGTGGTGCATTTGGTCACAAGTGACTGCGGCGAGATTACCGGCCGTATGGCCTGGTAATAGTGTTTGAACAAAGGGGGGGCTGTAAGACAAGTGAATACAGCGTGAGCTGGCCTCGACCCATTGCACAGGTTTGCTTTCGGGTCATAATTGAAATGCTCAGTGGCTGAACATTTTAATTTCACAGTAATTGAACTATTGATATAACAATATCAAATGCACCATGCTGAGCCATTGCTCGGTCGTTTTTGTATGCACACAATCTGAGCATTGGGCACAGCATCAGATGACATTGCAGCCAGGTGCAGAATTTCACACGCTTTGGTGAAGTGCTCCAAACTGAGCCTTCCAATGAAATATTGCAAAAATGGTCCGGACCATGGCTTTACTGAGCACTTTCACACGGTGCTTTTGACCATGACATGCTCAGCTTGCGTGTGCAAATCGGGTGAAACGCAATGCTGAGCATGTGGCACATGAGCTATGTATATGCAAACGATTGGAAGGTGCATGCACATTCGCTATATGCATGCAGGCTCAAGTAGTATTACACCTTCCTGAGCTGTACAGCCAACACTGTAGTATGCAGTACACCTTTGTAAATGTATGCTGCGGGGCAGAGCAAAAGCTGTTCAAAAATGTAACATGCAATCACGTCAAGCCATCGAGTCATATCTCTCACCTGCATCCCTTTGATGCACCTTGTTGGACAGCTCTGCCTAACTACAGCACAGATGCGCATGTAATCCAAGTTAATGTAAGTGGGTCATAATGGGATGACTTGATATTTGGGTCATACACAAACAGTTGATTCAATCCGGTGCCATTGTTGGGGCAAACAATGACTGGCCCTGCTTGTTCATTGCGCGTGCTCATTGTCGGGCAGCCACACGCTTTCATACACACCCCCCGAGGGGTCATACACAGGCAACTTTCGCACGCCTGGAAGACATTTTACTGCCAGTGTTCCGACCGGCTGTTTTCTTGGTCGGGGGGTCAGCTTGACTGCAGATGCTCACCTGCTCGCGCGTGGAAACCTGAGACCAATCAGTGTGGATTTTCTTCAGCCTCATCCACATTAGAATAATCCCAGCCTATGATTGCTGAGGCTGTTTAGGTTTGCGTGGGTATCTCCCACCGCGGGTCATTTTCTTCACGTTCTCACTCACCCCGCGCAAGCTGTGGCACCTGGCTTGCAGCCAAAAATTCCCTTGGGTGGGTGGCCTCTTTCGCCGGAGTTTCGTACACGCGTGAGGCAAAGACCCGGATGCCAATCTCGGTGGATTAGTACCCGCCTCAAACGCAATAGGGGTGAATGTATATGTGGATCACGGCTCACGGCTGGCGCCCCCTTTGATCATGCCACACATTCCCCCCTGGAAGCCCAGTAGGCATCAGTCAGCAAAAAACTTCAGGCAAAACCAAAGTCATGTTTGGTGGTGTGCCACCAAACATATCTCACCCACCCATACACAAACATCCCCACAGTGAGATTGCCCTTTGAAATGGCCAACATTGCCCAGTAGGTCCCTGTGCGACAATTAACCTGGGGAAGATATGCACCCATGTTCGCTGTCACACCAGCGAACATGACTGCATGCCCCTAATATGCCCTCCACAATAAGTTGCTACAACCCAACCAATTTCGGATATGCTAATGTCGACCTTGTTCCACAAAAGGTTTTGTAACTTGCTGCAGATCCAGCAGTCATATTGGTGCACCCACATTTTGGCCACCTTGCCTTGATATAACCCCCAAATCAGATATAAAAATTATGAGCCCAAGAGGCCCACCCCCATAAAGACCATGCACGTACCCACAGGCCATCCCCCCTTGACCCCATTGCTGCCTCTTATATAAGTTCCCCACCTGCGCTTTTTCATCTTCATTCCGTTTAGCTACCCCCTCCCGATCATATAATTTCCAACTGTCCCCAAATAATTCAAAATAGCCATCATGTCAACCCCTTCACAACCACTTTGCATTGGGATGATTAATATTTGTATTCAAATAAATAGTGATATAGCCTTAAATCCTGAGAACTCCCACTTAGCTTCTTGGATTATCATATGGCACAATCAACACAACATATTTGTTTATCTCCCCAATCACCAGCATGCTATTGGCTCTCTACCTGGAACCCTTTCCAAAACGTTGATACCACCCCTTGGGGCACCAAAAACGTTAATGCACTGTGGTCCTGGTGGGGCATGGATTGAAAATTGCCAATCCAATCCTACCCAAATATTATTTTTTGAGGGAGTATTTATGCCTGATGCAAATGATCCCTCCTCATCTCAGAAAACCAATCTAGCATTGATGTTCTTCACATGGTATCCAAACATCTTATTCATAATGGAAAGCTTTCAAACACAAGATTTCAAGCTTAAAATTCCCAAAGAATATGACTGTAATACTCATAGTCAATGTCAACTCTTTACTCCGACATTTCCCGCTTCAAAATCGACGCCAGATTCATATCCTGCTGTTTCATCATTGATTTCCAAGCAAAAACGGATACAATTACCCAGTGGATCAGAACTCCCCATGTAATTATTCAAACCCCCCTCCTCCCTCATCAAAAGACCGGACTAGCTTTTCTCTGGGATCGAGAAATCCCCAATGGCCAATCAGCCCGTAACCTTTGGGCCACCTCACCCCCACGATCCACTTTTAATGCCAGGCACATCATTACAAACAAGGTTGTTACCTCATTTGAATCCCTTTCGACCAATACCCCTCTTGGAGGACTGCTCGCAGATGATATGGGATTAGGTAAAACCATTCAGGCCATTGCTCTAATTGGTACCTCCAAGGAGCGGATGATTGCAAACCCCCATCGCTCCACGCCCACCATGATCATCTGCCCCCCTCGCCTAATTACCAACTGGAAATCAGAAATATCCAAGAATGCTCAGGCTGGAGCACTGCATGCCAAAATCTACCATGGTCCCACTCGTCACTCATTATCCCAAGCCGACATCTTAAAATATGATATCATCATCACTTCTTACAATACTATCACCCAAGAATTTAAGCAAACCAATCCCTCTACATCATTCATTTTTCAAATCCATTGGCATTGTATAATCTTGGATGAAGCACAGTGAGTGGCTGAGCTTAAATGATTCAAATTACCTTTTATATCCAATAACCCTTGCCCCATCTTATAGCTATATTCGCTCTCAATACACTGCCACTCACCGTGCCATTAATAGCCTCCTTTCATCCCGTCGAATATGTTTAATGGGCACACCTATTCACAACACCATTTATGACCTTTTGGGCATAATATCAATCATCACTCAACCCCAGAGCGCCAATCAAGATAACTGGTCACCATTCATCCTGAGTAGTCTTTCCAAAGGTTGCAATGATATCTTGCATTTGGCATTGCGGCATTTAAGTTTGCGCCGCACCAAAACCACACATCTCGAATCCCTCCCCACTATTAGCCATCATTATGAGCTGCTCCCACTCAACCCGACCATGCAGCAAGAATATTCCACATTATATGAAGAATTCCTATCATCCAAAAGCAAAGGACCGGGAGAATTTTTCAGAAATATTGATAAGCTGCGAATATGTTGTAACCATCACATCATGCTTAACACAATTGTGGAGGGGGATTTGGAAGACCCCGAGGGCAGGAGCACTCAGGATAACTCCCCAACAATCACACAAACTATTGTGGATGTGGAAACATGCATGATGAGTAGTAAAATTGCACACCTCCTACAAAGCTTAATGAAGAGCAAACAAACAAGGTGTGGTCCAACCAAATCGGTGGTTTATACCCAATGGACCCAATTTCTAGATTTGTGCGTTAATTCTAATATGCATCCATTACCAATTGAATCCATCTGACTTTTCTATATTGTAGAATTGGTATTGCACTTTCCCATCACTCTATCCTTTCAGAACCAATTGATGGAACAATTACAGCACGAGCACAGGAGAAGGCACTGGAGAATCTCTTCAATAATCCTGAATGTGAAGTACTGATTGCATCCATTGCCGCAGCTGGAACTGGCCTCAATATAACTTGTGCTAATACGGTCTATTTAATGGTGAGGGGCCCCCAAAATTCTGCCCTGATTTGCGGCCCCTGACATCCACATTTCCAGGAGCCCAATTGGAACCCAGCCATTGAGGCTCAGGCTGTTGATCAACTCCATCATATTGGCCAACAACAACCTGTAAAGGTCATCCACTATATCACTCCTCATTCAGTTGAGGTCAACATGCGGAAGGTACCTTTCAACCTCATCTTTGACCCTAATTGTATTGCTATTCTAAAATCCTTCCTTATGGAAATTCCATTTTCCAAACACCAATAGGTCCAAGAAAAGAAAAATCATTAACTGCGTGAGCCTTACTGATATTATATAATTTGCGTTTGAGCAAGTCGATCACACCTGCGCACCCTGGCACAGGTCCACAATTATGAACACCATGAGCTGGATTGAACTCCTTCAATATTTCCTCAATGAAAATGAGCAATAGAGTATTATTTCTAAGGGAGATGGTGATACAGTCCAACTCATATTTTCTATATTCTGACATATTTAGCAAGTTGTTGCATCTTTAAGAAATAATAATCAGATTGTATTACACCTGCACAAATAATTCACAAAATGTTAATTTGTAATGGTGCTATACATTTATATTACTAAGTTATTGCAGAGCATCACCATTCAGCCTAATAACTGGCATGTCAAGTATTTTGAGGGCACTAGTCTGCATCTTACTACAGCCTTTGAGCCAATCTTGATCAAATAGCTGAAATGATAAGCCTTCCGGAATATCACCATCATCTGTCGATCGTAATTCTGGCAATCTATCAATAGTTTTTTTACCCTTTGTTTTAATGTGATTACAAAACTCTATGTCTTGATTGATTTTTAATACCAATTCATTAAATAACTGGGAGCGCCAGAGTAATCCCACTTTGTGGTAAACTTGACGGCCATTTTCCAGTAGCTCCCCAGTATCTGAACATACTCGAGGGTCATTGAATTGTGATGCTAGAATGGGAAATTTAGCCGTATAACACCATTCACGACGGCGCTCACAGGTCTGCACATAATCAAGTAGATTATCATCAGTCTTTACTCACAATAAAGAAGAGATCCATTAACTAACCCTTTGACAAATCTTTGGGAGCTTTTGATTCTCCTTCTTTTTAACCAAATACTCTGCATCCTTTTGAATAGACTTCCATTCTCTTTTCAAATAAGTGAAATATTGCTCCATTCAAGCCGCCACGACCCCATAGTTATTATGATCCTTGTTCCAACAGTAATGATGATACTTGGTGCTGACCAGTGCAAGACGGAATGTACACTAAAGCACCATAGACATCAGCTCATTGAACGGATGTTTCCATGAGCTCTCCCAGTCCCAAGTGAATCGCTTTAGTCCTAGCTTGTGGAGCTCATTTTCGCAGTAGCTTTGGAAACCCTGAGACTGAACCTGTGTTGATGGCTCATTGAAAACATCCTTGGGGACATATCCGAGATGACCAGCCACTTGAATTGCAATTTCACGCTCTTCTGTGCTTGGTGGTGCTGGTAGTGAGGAAAAATCCTTGTCCTAACTTTGAGTAGGAACAGGCAATGGGCATGTACTGCTGATCTCATTCCATGGACATTCTCTGGAAGTTCTGATTTCAGCCATTTTTGTTGCTCCTTCTGGCTTGCATGTTTTGGCACATTGTGAGCTTTACAAGCCTGGTTCCTTTGCTGTCTGACCTCGGATTGTTCAAGCATACTCTGGGCCAGGGGCATTTGAGGATGGGTGAACTCACTCTTTGACTGAGTGCCATGCTCATGCGCCGTGAAATTGTCCCTCCTTGGTTCATCATTTGTTTCCATTTGAGTTGAAGACATGTTCTCATCCTCATCATCCACCATTTTTTCTCTTGATGAACTGGCATGAGCTGTTCTTGGTTTGGAGGCATATGGATGATGATGTCCAGTGACTTTCTCTTTATGGATCAGAGGTCAAGATGCATAAAGTTCATCACCTGCCATGCACATCATCAGTTAACCCATCAAAAAATTAATGAAGACTGGTCATACTCACAATCTTCAATTGGCTCCTGAGATCGGACTGACTTGCCTTTAGGTGCCATATCTAACCCATGAAACAAAAATATCAAATTTTGAAAAAGTTTATACTCCAAAATTCAAATGACTGACTTTGATGAAGCGTCAATCCTGGATTTCCCTCCAACAGACCACTCCAAGTTATATTCTCCAATGATCTTTTTCATTGCCCCCCATCCATGCGCCTTTCATTGCCCACATGAACCTGAGATCCTGATGGAATATTGAGGGTTGTCTGTTTACTTTGGCCAAAGGGATCCTGGGATGCGACTGGATTCCAACCGGGATTAAGGAGGAACTCACGTGGAAATTTTGGTTGGGGATTAGCGTTTGATGAGATTTGAGGTGTGCCTTCTGGCCCCTGAGACACATGCGTTTGTGTATTAGTGGAATTCGGGGGAATTGGAGTGACAGAAATATTTGGGATCAACCAAGTGCTTGAAGTTGGAGCCTTTGGATTTCCCACATCAATGTTAAGACCTGATACATTCATTGAGGATGCAATAGGGGTTGTGAGAGGAATGTTGGGACTCAATGGTGACTGTGTTTGAACATATTCTATGCTAGATTCACTATCTGAGTCATGAACAGAACCAGAACGGGATTTATGTGACTTGGAAGGTGACATAAGGGCCAAAAAAGTACACTAATATTTTTAACTAGATAAAACACCTCAGTATTATGATAAAATAGAGTGATATGAGATGAAATCTTTTCAAATTTAGAATAGAGATATTCTATGAATATTTCTAAAAAGAGTCTTATTGGAAGTCTAATAAGCCTCTTTTTAGGAGAATCCTCCCTACCTCATCTTGAGCTCCTCCGCTTTTGTCGGAAACCACCCTGCACCGCCTACCACCACATAATGTAATATTCCCTTGATCTCAAAGGGGACCTATCATCCATAAGTAATCATATTCGGTAACATTTCCGCCTCCCCATTGTCACATTTTGTGAATTATCCAAACTTCCAATATATGCATTGAAATTCCATAGCATCGTACATTTGTAAAGGGGTATATTCATGAAGGATTTACCCACAAAAGAGACATCACCTTTTCAAGAAAGGCGAGACAATCCAAATCACATTCAAACTGATTAAAAGCCTACTGCACTCAAACAAAATACCAAGACTTTAGCTGCACTCCAACCCCTTATGTAATAGAGTTATATCGTTATGTCTGTAATAAGGTTTGAGCCATGTACGATGGCATGCCAGCGTACATGGTTTGAATGTCAATCCCTTCAAATCAATGTTGACACATCCCTATTGGAACGCCCCTCAAGGGTCAAAACCGCAGTATGGCCATGTGTAAATAAAATAGAATATGTATGAGCATTGAGCAGCATGGCATTTTACCCAATTAAACTCCTAACCAATTCCGCCATCCAGATGAGACATGTTACACTCTATCAGCTGCAGCTCACGCACCATTACAAATGGGATAAAATTCTCAGATGGCTCAAATCATCTCCCACTTCATAAATAATCACTCAATTTTCTTTCCAATTAATAACACTCCTAAACACTTTCACATCAGCCATAGATATTTATACAAAAACCAACCGTACTCCCAATTTCTGCAACAATGACAACCCACCGCTATTCCTAAATGCGTATATGCATGTGTCAACACTTCTCAACTAAAACACACTCTTCCCCTGAGGGTGATAGGCATGGAGTTGCCTTCACACCTTTCCAATATAAACAGCACATTAAAAAGCTCAAATCAACCATTGCACCCAAATCTCTTCCAAACATCCCTACTTCTGCATCAGGATCTGAGTGCCCACAGCTTCTATTGGATCAAATATTCCCAGCTGATTGTTCACCATTGACCCAAAGCACCTTCTCCACAGCACCGGGTCTCAATTCAACCGCACAGAAACCATACAGCAGCAGTCAAACCCTTCCCCAACAAGACCTTGGAATGATAATATCTGCCATTCTATCATTAAGGTATAATATACCCCGCAGGGCTTCACGCATTCTCAACCCCGCCCTAAACCTGCTGATCAAGTCCAGCATCTCAAGCTCCGGTGGTCCCCCCACTCCTGCATTCCATATACCTCAAGATCTGAGTACCATATTTGAACATCTCCAATTGGAACCAGTGATTCAAAACTATATATGTTGTCCTCAATGTTTCTCTCTTAATGGCCTTACTGAATCAGTAACAACTGACCAACCCCACTGTCAACGCCATAATGACCCAAATGATCATGATCCCCCTTGCACACAATCATTAGGCAAATTCATCTATTCATTTGAACCCCGCACCCAAAACACAACCAACATGAAGCAAAAATTTATACCAACAAAACATTTCATTCATCAACCATTCAAAAATTGGCTTGCTGGATTTCTCCAGCAGGCTGGAATTATGGAAATTCTGCATCAACATCAACAATCCCAAACTCCCAAAGGTTCCCCAAAATGTGACGTCTGGGATGGATTGGTCTGGAGATGCTTCACTGGCACTAGAAATATCCATGACCCCCCATTCATGTCCATTCCTGGTGCATTGGCCTTCTTGATTTCTGTGGACTGGTTTAATGCACATGGAAAGTCCACCCGGTTGTCCAGCATTGGACCTATCATGCTTATTTGTCTTAATCTCCCCCCAAGTGAAAGATTGAAGCCAGAGAATGTCTATGTTGCAGGAATCATCCCTGGTCCGAAGGAGCCAACTTCCCTTCAATTGAATTACCTATTAATGCCACTCATCAACGAGATCAAAGAGCTATGGCAAGGTTACCATTTTTCACCCACCTCAACAGGCCCTTCATGATCCTTTATCTGTGTTGCCATTCTAACAGCCATTGGGGATGTGGTTGCCATGCGCAAGCTTACTGGATTTATTTCCCATTCAGGCAACCACTTTTGTAATTTTTGCACCATTCACAAAGCTCAAATTGAAGAAATTGGTCCTCAATTTCACTAAACACACTCATATCAAAATCTTAAATCAACCATTGCCGAATGGCTTTGGGCAGCCCCACCACAAAGACAAGCAATTTTCTCTGAATATGGAGTGCGATATTCAATTTTAGAAGACCTTCCGTATTGGGATGCAACCAGAATGGTTAATCTTGACATAATGCATAATTTGATACTGGGAATTTTGAAGGATCATGAAACTTTAAAATTGTGCATTCCAGAGTCCAAATCAAAAATTTACCTAAGGTCCCGCAGGAAATCCAATGACCCCAACAGTTCAGACTCAGATTCCATGACCTCCAACAGCTCTCTTGATAAAATCACATTGAGAGAGGCCCGCTCCCTGAGAAGAGAAGCAGCAAAAATAATAAATGAGCCACTCCCCACTACTTCGACCCGGAAAAACTACTTCCCAATGACCACCCCTCACACGGAACATCCATCTAGTGGTTCTTCAGAGATTCCTTCATTTGATGCGGATTACATCCCCTCTGAATTGGATATCACTGCACTGAGTGATAACCAGATCAAGGGTGAGGCTCTGGAGCATCTCCAACAAATCATATCTGAGACGATAATTCCCTCATCATGGACAAGAGTACCTCACAACATGGGTTCCCCCTCTCATGGTAGCTTAAAAGCCGCTGAATGGACTCTCTTATATAAGGTCTATATTCCATTTTTAATGCTCAGTCAACAGATGTCATTAGATGTACACCAATCCGCCAACATTCAAAGAAAAATGGGTCAGTCAGAAGAACTTGCAAATGAACTAACCAAGAATACATTCCATTTGATTAGTGCTATCAACATTGCCACAAGTTGGACTGTTTCAATAGATGATGCGACTGCATTTGCTGAACATTGGAAAGAATTCCGCCTTTCCAATCAACTCCTGTTCCCAAAACAGAAAAGTAAACCAAATCATCATTTTGCTTATCATATTCCCGAACTCTTCCAACGTTGGGGCCCAGCACAAGCCTCAGCCACATGGGGTTATGAGCGCTTGATTGAAGTATTTTCAAAAATGCCAACAAATAACAAAATATGTACGTCAATTAATAAGATCAATATGTTCACATTGATTAAACACCTGAACTGAATAAGACTAACTTCTTGCAGCTCTGAATAGATGATATAGATAAAACCTTACTTCAAAATATCTGTCAATGTTCCAACCTTTCAGTTCTCCTGAAATCCCCATCCATGCCATGTGAAATAAAACAGATTTTCGAATCACAGCCACCTTCCCTGTTCAATCACCATAAATATAACAAACCATCCCGCCATGACCAAGAGAATTATGATTGCCTGGTTGAGTACTTACAGAATCTTCATGCAACAAGGGAAATAGTTGATTGGATCAGCTTAGACACTACCGTGCAATCCACAAGTCCTCCCACTTCAAGGATTGTCTCACCTTGGTATTTTCCAGTTTCAAACATTAATATTGGGAACAATATATTTTCAACTGAATCCAAAAATGTCAGCAACAGTGTGATATCTTTTCTGCGGGGCAACTCACAACAATTTGGTATTATTAATAGCATTTTTAAAGTCTCTGAGCCATCTAGCATACTGAACAATAAATTTCTGATCTTAAAAACTTTGAAGATTGATGTGAATTTCTTACCAGATTGGCCGCATCTCAATATTTATAAAGCTGTTGGTTTTGATGATGGAAAATTGATTATATCTGAAGAAGAAATAGAAGGTAACTGTGGATTGTATGATAACAAAGTTATGTCATGTGGACTGCTTGTAATGATAAAGCCGTTATTTCATGATATTTAGTCTACAAAAATGCAAATCACTCAGATTAATTAGCAATTTTGCTAGTGAAAGAACTGCCTCAAAATTTAGTGACAGAGACATGCAATTGTGACAAGGAAAGCCCATTATTTCACATTGCCACAAAGAACTTACTATTTTGACATTGGGTAAAGTGTGAATAAGCAAAGTTCAATGATCAAATGACCCACACACTCACCTTTCACAGCATCCAAAATTTATAACTGCGCCATCATCATGTTGGAAGGGGCATTGGCCCGTGCGCACCCGCACCCGCGGTGTTGTGCGGCGGACTCTACCAGTGTCATCTGCAAAACAACAATCCCGCTCAGGCAGAGTCCTTTCATGGGTGACCTGGTGAGGTCAAACCCCCCGCCTACATCAAGACTGGCTGAGGGACCTCTTTGATAGGTGTTTGTGCAAACAGGCGGGTCTTGTGTAATTTTTACCAACCATTGGACGGTTGTGGGATGATCAGGTGGTGAGGAATCTGAGTTGAAGGCACAGGGGAACCAATATTGGTGGATGTCACAGGATTTGGTGTAAGACAAGAGTAGGACGTGTGCTTGACGTGAGCTCGACTTTTATCCTGCTTGACGTGAATTCAATCGCCAACGATTGACACGAGATTCGCCCTGGTGCCTTATAAAAAACATAAATCCTTAATTATTTCAAATACCAATGAAACAACATGTGAAATAAATGATACCATTGGATTCTCCATAAAATTCCACACATAAAACAATCAAGAAGATAATCTCCAATTTCAATACTTAAGGAGTTAAGCTGAATATATATGCACCTTTTTGGTCAATGCATATATTCAAGGATTTTAGCTAATATCTTTTGAAATATAAATGATAGATTGATGAACAAAAGATAAATTCACCACTTATTTACTGTAGGAATACAGAAATGAATTTTATTTCACAAGTTATCAACAAGGTTAAAACCTGTAAGGGATTATTGATTAAAATGTATAGAGCTGTTGACCACTTTGTTGTGAGAGTGGTCCAATCCTAAAAAGAAGTATACAGTTGGATTCCACTAGCTCATTCATAAATAATTATGTATTTGTTATTACCATATTCAAGGTATAACCCCTTGAAATCATGGTTTCAAGTTTAAAATAGTACATTTCGACAGAAAGGATAAGTTACAAGAAAAATCATCAGAAATACAGTTTTGATGATGTAATTAAATGCTCTTGGCAGTGTAATAAGGACATGCCAAGCTATCAAAATCTACTCTCAGAATAGCTGTAGCGTGTATACCTTCAAAGTTATTAATGATCAAAGTTTAAGCTTAAATTTGATCATTTAAGATCACTCACTGTGATCTTATTCTAGGTTTAACAGTCATATAAGTGATAACACTGGTGAATGATATTAGAATATGATTAATACTAATAAAATTCACGAAGTTTAGTCTTCTGCCAAGCCTATGATGTCATCAAACTTAGAGTTATAGTGTTAACTCTAAATAATGGCATAATTATGAGGTAAGATGGTTTGATCATGATGTAATCACCACCAAAACTTAAAATATTGATAAATTATAGTAGAAAGCATTGGTACACGTCTACTAGAAGCCTGTTGGACTCTAGGAGGGAGGTATTTACTATAAATAGAGCTCCTTTTACTCTGTTTTCCCCTCAGACACTTACAAAACATTCAATCATTAAATAAAAAAATTATTTCTTTATTCTTTATATATAAAAACTCTTTTATTATTAAAAACCAAAGATAATCTTACTATAATATTCATCTCTGATGTGATTATTGCAATTATTTACTTGTTTTGTTTAAATTTCTCTTAAAAACCCCTATTCCACGTAAAATCAAGAAAAATTGTCATTTCTCTCAAATTTTATTGTAACTACAATTCAAATAAGTGGTATTTACATTTCTAGGCGTAAAGGTATTCAAAATTATTATATTAAGCATTAAAAGTAGGTTATTTCTCCTATTATAATAATGTTTCTCTATTATTACTTTAATAATTCTATAATTGATATAAATAGTATTTGTATTAATTTATAACTTTAATATTAGTAATATTATTGTTATTAATTGATTTTTATTAATAAAAAACAATTTTTTACACCTTTATTATTTGTTGGTAACAATAATAAAGTGCTTTTTAAATATATTCATTATCTTATATTAATATATTTATTTATTATATTATGTTTTTATAATATAAATTATATTATTCTATTTATTTAATAATATAATTATTTTATGCCATAATTATAATAATTCTTTATTATTATAATTATTTTTATCTTATTTATTTCATTCATAAGGAAATTCATAGTACAATAAGTAAAATATTAGTAATTTTTACTTATTGTTTCATAGTCAAACCTTACACAAACACCTCAAATCAGCAATCCACAGTGAGTATCAGCAATTGGTTTTAGCATAATTCCTTTCTGAAGCATTCATACAGTCTGGTTCAGCAATACTGCCTGTCAACTTCTGTACAGGCTGGAATTACCTAATGCAGTTTGGATACACCATCCTGAAACTGTGTGATGATTCAATACAAGCACACCTCTTTAACAGATCCTGTAAATCTGTACAGGCCTTTATGGGCCAGATTCAATTCAATCATCCATTCCTCTAACTAAAACTCTTGTTTGGATCAGGAATGGTGATTCTCACATATACCAGCCCCTCTTTCTCCCCCTGGGGATTTTTTCCCAATTAATTGATTTATTTGATTTATTTTTTCATGAATATTCTTATCCTTATTTTTGGGTATTATATTTATTGATTTTAAGTCACTATCTTCATTTCTTCTTTTCCTGTACAGTATGAGTTGTGTTTGGCATATCCTTATTAACACTTCTCTTTCCTTCTGACAGGTTAAAACAGTGGACTTGGACTTGTTTGTGGTTGGCTATTTTATTTCTTACTCCTATCATTTGTTTCTTATTTTTCTTATATTTGTTTTATTATTAATTTCATCTTATTGGAAACTTGAGTGTATTCTAATTTTCCATATCTTGAGCCCTCCATAAGTAAGTCCCACTTTACTGAGTTCCAGGCTCTCTTCACTTAGAAGAGCCCCTGTGTAATTAAATTAATTCACTCATATTTTCTTCTTTCTTTTCATTCATTTATATTGATTTCTCTCATTCTTCAATTATACCTCCTTTATGATTTTAAGATTTTTCATCATTATGATTTCTCTCTCATTGATTTTGATCTCATCCATTTTATTCAAATGAAAATTGATTCTTCTCATTTCTTAATCATTTCTGACCATCTCAATATGTGTGAGCCTTAGGGGTATTTTCATATACCCAAAAAAACAACAAATAATAAAACCAAGATATAAATATAATAAATTTACTTATATTATCAAAATAAAAATAAAATATAAATATAAATTTATTTATAATTTGACAATAAAATTACTTTGAATTTTAAATTTGTGAAAACAAATTTTTACTTGAAAAAATTAAGTAAAAATGAATTTTCAACAAAAATCCTACAATTAAAATTTTTTCAAAAAAAGTTGAATAAAATTATCATAACTTTTTATCCTAGAAATAAACTTATGAACATTGTTTTACCATTTGACTCCTCATAAAAATAAGGTGGGGTCACCTCTGGGTAAAATGTCTGTACCTCAACTCTAAATATGCTTAAATTGAGTTTTTAGTATTTTCTGTACAAAATTTAAAATCCTCAAAACATTAATTTAATTCACATTAAATGTGGTGTTAACCATAACTTTTTTTCTTGAAATTGAGGTGTTTTGTGTAGTTCAAAAGCTATGAGGAATTGAAGTATCTTCAATTGAAATGTCAAAATGTGTGCATGTATTACATAAGTTAACTTTAATTTACATATGAGTTGTCAATTATTACAGTAAGTTTATTGTAAAAATCAATTGAATTGTATATGCAAGTTACAATTATAATACATGATGAGGAATTAAAGGAAAAAAAATTGGAAAGTTCACTTTTGGGGGGAAAGGAACTCTAGCTCCAAGGGGGAGCCAGACCCCCAAACTCCTTGCTGACAGGCGTGAGATGTCAAACTACATGCAAATGTTCACCACTTTTGGACTGGAACTGACTCACAGGTTCTGTGACCAAATTGATGATGAGGGTTTAATACCAACCAGGGCTGTTTTAACTGTTGCCAAGAGGGTAAAATGACCCTTAAGCTAAAAAAATCTTATTAAAAACAGTTTCAACTGGTTTCGAAGTCTCTTAAACACATTATAACGTGTTTTGAAAGCTCTAGACCAGGTATTACTATAGTAATGACTGATTTAAGGGTCCAAAATGGCTAGAACCAGCCCTTTTTTGGTCTAAACCAGGGTTTGATGATTCCAAAATTTTATTTTCTGTTGTCAGAGTGTTTTCCACGACTGACAAGAGTAAAGTTTACTTTTGGAGTAAGAAATTTTATGGCTATAAAAGAATGTCTTCTTTGCCCCACTTTACGCTTCATGTTAGAATCTTTTCTTTTCATAATTAGTTTGAACACTGTTAAAAAAATCAATAAAAGATTCCAACCAATTTTTTTTGATCATTCTAAACCTTCTAACCATGTAAGGAAGTCATTATAATCACTTTTTGTAAGTCTTATAATCATTTTTACACCTGAACCACCCCATAAGTGAATTAAAGCATCTTTCATCACTGTAAACTTTGTCACTTTGTTTCCAAATTCACTCTGGCCACTTTTGGGAATGTTTTATCCTGAATAATCTTTTTAAAGACTTTTTTCTTCAATTAATTTCTTGCAGTTCTTTGCTCAATTAATTCCAATTGAAATTGCACTTGAAGATATTTCTTTTGTATCCTTAGATATCTCTTGTAGAGTATTTTTGAAAAAATTTTCATTGTTGGTAAAACAATAAATCTTTATAATATTATTGTTTTATACTTAAAGCAAATTTGGCATGTTTTCTTCTAAAAAATACTATTTCATACTATTTTTAATCAAATTTTTCACCTTATAAAAAGTTTGAGGACAAGAAAAGTACTTGATTTTCAATCAAAGTTTCATATCCACACCTTATAATATAATTCTCAGTTTTATATCAAATCCACATTCTCTTTTCTTTTGTTATTCAGGTCTCATCAGTACTTTATTGATTGGTTGATTGATTGGGATTCATTTTGGTTATTGATTCAGTGATTCAGGATTTTGTTTGGATTGGGTTGATTGACTGGATTTGAATTCCCCAAGATAACTTCTTGATCCTCAAGAATTGATTTCAATTATTGATTGATTTAATTCATCAACATATTGAACTGATTCCTGAAGATATTGATTGATTGATTGATTCCTCAAGACCTTGATTTCATCTTGAAGACATTTATTAATTTATTGATTATTGAATTTTTCAAGATTATATTGATATTTGATTTGATTTGATTTTTTGATATTGACTGAATTGATTGATTTATTGATTTAATTTTATTTCACCACAAGAGTTTTTATCCATTCCTCAATATTCATGAAGAAGTTTGTTGTTATTGATTTGGCCAAGCTTTGATTCTTTATTTTCAAGTATCATCAAATTTTATTTCTTACTTCTGAAATAATTCCAGTTCAGCATAGCCCTCCATCCAAGAATACTAGATCTCAAAAAATACAGCTGCTCTCACGCCTAAAAAAAGGGTTCCTCTTGACCACACACCATCAGTTCATCAACTGAGTGCAAACTTGGACAGAGGACCACCAATGGAAGGGCAGCACCCTCCAGGAAGGGGGGAATGAAATCAAGAAGATCAAGATCTTTCTCTGGCCTTTTGGGTGGTTATCCTGGCATGTCTGAAGGTGCAAGAGAAAGACTAGGGGAAGCTGAAGATGAAGAGGGGGGAGAGTTTGTCAAAGAGGAAGATTCTGGGGAGACTGAAGTGTCAGATTCTTTGGCAAATGCTCCAGAGGTTCCTCATAGTTCCAATCTAGCCATTTCTAGTCAACCTCTTGTCTCTCAGACTGAACCAAGTCTCCTCAAACTGATGGCAAAAATTACTCAATTGATGGGGAAAATCACTTAAGCAGCTGCTCCCATGGACAATTACAAAGGCCCCGCATTCAAGACTCCATCAATGAAGGCACCTGATTCTTTTGATGGTGCTCAAAGCCCATAAATTGCAGGGATTTATCCAATCCTGTCAGTTTATATTCCATAATAATCCAGAAATTTTTTCTGTGACAGGAAAAAAGTTCTTTACTTAACTTCTTTTCTCACTGGGAGAGCTGGAAAACAGATTGAACCCTACCTCTAAGATATTTCCAATGAAGAGCCTTCTTACCTCCTCAATAATTGGAAATTGTTTGAAACCCAAGTATTCACTTGGTTTGGTGACCCCAATGAAGTCAGGAAAGCTGAACAAGAGTTGGAAAATTTGAGGATGAAGGAAAGTCTTCATGTTTCCTTGAACATTTCTCAGCTCAGAAGTTTAATTTCAAGAACCGGAGATTGGGGAGAAAGGGCATATATTCATGTTTACAGAAGAGGATTGGAATCAAGATTTCTGGATCAGCTTGCTTCTCACCTTGGAAATTTTGATACTATTCAAGAGATCATGGATATAACCTTGGAATTAGATACCATATACCATGAGAGGCCAAAGGAAAAGGGTGGAAACCAAGAAAAGAAGCCTCCTGTCACTGGATCCAATTTGTCAAAGCCTCCTCAAGGTTCATATTCAAAAAGGTCTCACCACATGAATAACAAGAAGAGCAATCAATCTCAAGTCTCAAAGTACAAGCCTCATGCTGCTCTCCTCAATAAAGACAATAAATTAATTGGTTATGAAAAGGAGATGAGGATTAAATCAGACTTATGTACTTATTGTGGTGGAAAACACCCAATTGAAAAATTATTCAAGAGACCTCGGAACAAGCCTGGATCATCAAGAGGCTTCCCTAGCAAGCAGGGAAAAGCCTGAGTTGGAATCATGATGTGTTCAATTGTTCTCACTTATTTCCTTCAAGAGCACAATTGTACACTCTGAATCCCAGTGTCAAGAAATCTTTGAAATTTCTCATTTTTTCTTGTGTATATGATATTGTTTATAGTATTCCCATTGATTCTGGTGCTACAAGCTGTTTTATTGCAAAGAATTTTGTTGTCAAGTACTCATTAACTGTGTCAGAGCTCCCTGAAAAGATTCCTCCTTTCATTCTGGATTCAAATGAATCCCCTGCCTTGTTCATCACCCATTATACCCAGTGAGTATCTTACTTTCCTTCCCTCCCAAGCTTTGAATGGGACTTTTTGATCATAGATTTACCCAAGGGAGAATACCTGATATTGGGCTATGATTTCCTCTACCATTTTAATCCCAATATTGATTGGAAAAATGGATTGATCACCTATGATTCTAGTCATAAGTATTCTGGTGGTATTAATTCTTCTGCTAGTAATGACTTGGCCACTGTTGTCAACAGTGTTGCTCTGGTTGGTGAGCTTAAGACACCTTTGCTTCCTTCTTCTGTCCATTTCCCTTCCATCATGCCCTCTCAGTCATCAATTCAATCAAGAGATAAAGTCTTTAAAGAGATAAAAGATGTTGGATAAGATTCTGGTATATCTTCACTTCATCTCTTTCAAATGGATATGGACCTTCCTACTTTATCTTCTCATGCCTCCCTGGAGGAGCAGTGGGATGAGGAGGTAGAGCCAGAAGAAATTGAAACTGTGTTGAAGATAGCCCCTCCTTCTGATCACAAATATTTTCCTGTATTATCCAAGGTGAAAGAAGAGAAACTTCCCCCACACTGCCCCTGTGATCAGCATATTGAACTGGAGCATCTTCTACCTCCAGTTGGTGTTATCTACACATTATCAAATACAGAGTCAGAAACACTTTGGGCCTACATTTCAGATAATGTAGAGAAAGTTTTCATAAGGCCAAGCTCCTCTTAAACAGGAGCACCTGTCCTTTTTGTTAAGAAAAAGTATGGTGGCCTTTTTTTGTGTGTTGACTACTACAAACTCAATTCTTTCACTAGGAAGAACAGGTCTCCTGTTCCTCCTATCAACCAGCTTTTGACCGTATGAAATGGCTCCACTATCTTCTCCAAGATAGACCTGCATGGTGCATATAATCTCCTTAGAAGCAAAGAGGGGGTGAGAGCTTAACTGCCTTCAGAACCAAATATGGTAGTTATGAGTATTTTGTTATGCCATTTGGTCTTACCAATGCTCCTGCTTCTTTCCAAAATCTTGTAAATTATATATTTTCAGATTTCTTGGATGTCTTTGTTGTAGTTTATCTATATGATATTATGCTTTTTTCTAGTTCTGAGGAGGAACATGTCAAACATGTGGCCTGTGTTCTCCAAAGACTTAGGGAAAATAATTTGTTTGCCAAATCCTCAAAGTGTGTATCCCATGCCTCAAGTGTGAAATACTTGAGTTATGTTGTTTCAAGTGATGGCCTCAAGATGGATTCTTCAAACTTTCAGCAAATCCTCAATTGGCCTGAGCCCAAAAACATAAAATCTCTTCAATCTTTCCTTGGCTTTTCCAATTTCTATCATCTTTTCATTAAAAATTACTCTAAAAAATAACTTCTCTCACTGCCCTTCTGAAAAAAAAACTCTCCTTTTATCTTCAATGAGAAAGCTCTTAGTCAGTTTCAAATACTAAAGAAAGCCTTCACCACTGCTCCTATCCTTTCTCATTTCAATCCTTCTCTACCAACTATTGTAGATACTGATGCTTCTAATTATGCCTTGGGTGCTTTACTGAGTAAGGTGAATGACTCAGAAAAGCATCCCATTTCATTTTAAATTCACAAGCTTCTCCCAGCTGAGCTGAACTATTAAATTCATGACAAGGAACTCCTTGGCATAGTTTGGGCTCTCAAGCACTGGAGGGCTTGTCTTCTTCCTCTTTCCAATCCTTTTGAGGTCTTGACAGATCATTATTCCCTTCAGTATTTCATGCCTTCCAAAGTTCTTACTTGTCATCAGGCCTGTTGGGCTGAATTTCTTTCTGAGTTTCATCTCACTATAGCTTACAGCCCTGGCTGGCTGGCCACTTTACCAGATGCCTTGTCACATTGGGACAACATGTACCCAGAGAGAGGGTGGACTTCATCAGCAACAATCCTCAAAATTTTAATCAAGTAATCAAACAAGATGGAATTCAAGAGTAAAGATTCTTCTCAATCAAGCTTGAAATATTCTCACATTTAGTTAAACAGATTCAAAGACAAGTATGGAAAGTAAGTACTACATGGAAATACTCAAGCAACTAGCAAGAGGTGAATCAGTTTTAGATTATTCTCTTGAACCTCAAGACAAGCTATTGTTATTCAAAGGTATATTGGTAATCCCAATAGATGAAGAAATTAAACTCAATATTCTTTAAAAGTGTCATGACTCACCATTGGCTGGCCATCCTGCCCAGGAGAAGGCCCTCAAGCTCATCAAGAGGGATGTTTATTGGGCTGGCATGAATTAATTCATTAAGGAATATTTGTCCTCATGTCAGCAATTTTCAAGAAACAAGAAACTTCATCGTAAGAAGTTGGGATTACTCAAGCCTCTTCAAACTCCATCTGGTCCTTGGAATTCATTATCAATGGACTTTATCACTCAATTGCCTCTATCAAACAACTCTGATTCAATTTTACTAGTTGTGGACAGATTCTCAAAAATGGCAATCTTCATTCCACCTTATGGAACAATCACTGCCCTGGACTTAGCTCAAATCTTCATTATTAATGTTGTTTCCAAACATGGTCTTCCAGCTAGTATTGTTAGTGATAGCGGATCTTTATTTGTTTCATCATTCTGGACCAATCTATGTCAGAAGCTCAAGATATCAAGAGATTGTTCAACTGCTTTTCCTCCTGAAACAGATGGACAGAAAGAGAGGGTAAATCAGATTCTAGAATATTATCTTTGGTTGTATTTCAGCTACCATCAAGATTACTGGCACACCTGGCTCCCTCTGGCTGAGTTTGCCTAAAATAATGCAGAACACTCATCAACAAAGAAATCACCTTTTTTCACCATTTATGGAAGAAATCCCAAATTTGACTCAATCCATATTTCTACAGACTCACCTGCTGGAAAGCTATCAACAAGCTCCAATCAGTACAGCAGGTAGTCAAAGAAGAATTTGAGCCAGCAATAAGGTGATTTAAGAAGTATGAAAATTGAAATAGGACAATTCCACCTGTATTCTAACCTGGGAATAAAGTATGGCTAGACTCCAAGAATATCAAGACCTCAACACCCACAAAGAAGCTTTTAGAAAGATGGTTGGGACCCTTTGAAGTCTTGAAGAAGATTGGAATCCATACATATCATCTCAAGTTTCCTTTGAAATTGAAGTCAGTTCACCCTGTATTACATGTGTCATTACTAGAAACAGTCAAGCAGTCAAGTTTCCCAAATCAAAATAAATTTCCACCACCACCAGTTCCAGTGGAGGATCAAGAAGAATGTGATTTGGCTCAGGTTCTAGACTCAAAACTCAAAAGAGGTAAAGTATGGTATATTTTATAGTGGAAACGATTCATGGAAGACCCAAAAATAACAACTTGATAGCCAGCTTCCAATCTCACCAACTCACCAGACCTTGTCAAGGACTTAAATTAATTGTATACTGACAATACTGGCCTAAATACATCAAGATTTTGATTTTATGGTGCTTGGTGGGGATTGGATTTTATGAAAGCAAGTACCTCTCCTGGAATGCACCTTTAAGGGGGTATTCTACCCAAATTTTGCTTTAAGAATCATCTTGGCCACTTTTTGAGCACTTGTCAACTCTTTGGACAGATTCAGAAGGACTTGCAACACCAATACCCTCAAATTTGGAGCTTTCATCAATATATCGCCAAATTTCTTCTTTTTTTCATTCTTTATTTTCCAGCTTGTTCCAATTATCATTATCCAAGAAATTCATTACTTCAAAGTCAATTATGGTCAAGTTATCTGTTTATGGTGTTTGGTGGGGAGTGGAAGTTTTCAAAGTAAGTTCCATCTCCTGGTATGCATCTCTGAGGGTTCTAATTCTTGTAAAATATCATCTTGGCCACTCTGTGAACATTATATGCTTTTTTTTATCTTTCAGAAAATTCATGGCCAAAATCAAGCAACTCACCACAAGAAAGTCAAACCTCAGTGATTTCTTTATTTATTTTTCTTTACTCTCTTTTCTCTCGATTTCTTTCTTTCTTTACTTTTATAATTTTTTTTCTTTTATTTCTTTATAAAGCAGCAGCATCCCCTCCCATATCATGTATTGGGAGGTTTGATTTATTTTCTTCTTTTTATTTTCAGTTATTATAATAGTGGGGATAAAAGCCAAACCAAAAACAAACATGAAAAAGGAAACTAGTTATCTCTACCCAAGTCATCAAAAGCTCTCTGGAAGTCATCAATCAATTCATCCTCATACCAGGAAAGTTTTGCATCCATGTCCTCACAAGCAGTAACAGGAATAGTCCTATCATTATCAAACTCAATAACCTCCCTAATATTTCTATCATCTCCTTTAAATAACCTGGTAACAGCATCTTGACCTTTATTTTCCCTATTTGGGTCCTCTCTGGTAGCCAGGTAGGCCAATTTCCCCTTCTCTGAAACCCTTGGGCAGCATGAAACAGCAAAGTAAATTAGTCTTGTCTTCTTCCAGTGGAACTGGCCACAGGTTGGAGTTTCTGGGAGGTGACCATGGGCGAATTTCTGGGCTGAGGAATGGGTGATGGTCTCATTTTTGGAACCAAGGAAGGCCTAGCAGTGGAATGATTTGTTGAATGAAGAGAAATGGTGGATGGAATGGTGGAAAGCACTGGTTGAAAATTTTCCAGTAGAGTTAAGTACCACTTCAACTTCCTCACCATCGAGTTCATCACTACCTTCAGAATCATGATCAGGTGGCAAATCAGCAATTTGTCTTATTCTTTTCACCACCCCTTCAGTATTGATCCTTGAGATCAGGACTTCTGAGCTTAAATAAATGGGCCTACCAACAAATGGGATGGGCCCTCCAACATTGGTCCACATAGCCACCTCTCTCTGCTTATAACCAGTAACTAATACCAAATATCAGTATCAAAATTGATCAATACAATCCCCACACTCACAGTTAAAATATCCTGAAGTACCATCAGGAGTAGGGGCCTCAGACACTGGTAACTCTTTCCCAAAATTCCCATATTCCTTCCTCCATAAGTCTCTCTTGGTGTTGGAAGCTAGCATTCCTAGACAATGACATGGCTTCTTCCCAACAAAACAAAAATTGCACTTTGAAGATTTTGGATTGAAATGTTGGAATCACTCCTTCCCGTTCAGAAAACATTCAGTACAAGCAGGATTAAGTACTTCATCTTCCTTGTAGCCATCATAGTTTTGAGAAGGATCAAAGTGGCCAGAAGAAGCCATTGACCAAGGTGAGCCCAATCAACTGAGGATTCCAGAACCACAAATAACAGATGGTGTTGGCACAGAAGGGGAAGATTGAATGAGTTCAGTAAGTTTGAAATTCATGACTAAATATTATGCAAGCAGAATAATTCAAGGCATCATATTATGCACATAAAGGATGTGGGTCCATAACTCAATTTATGGCCCCCTTAAGGTCCCCAATCATCAATCCAGGTCCCCTTCAAATCTGGCCAAGGCCATCTTCTTGATGGTCCTGGGCCCAAGGCCACTTTTTTGGTCCCTTGGACCCCCTGAAACCCCAGAAAATATGGGCCCAGGGGGTCATTTTAGTCCTGGGGAACTCCGGTAGCCCCCATAGACCATAAAGAAAAGAAAAGAACCCTGGCCCCAAATGAGCCTAGACCCAAAAAATTCAAGAATAGCCATAGACATGGCAAGGACCTAAAAGCACCCATATGACTTAGATTGGGCCCAAAGGCCATATCTTCAAGGACAATGGGGACAAAACTCCTCCTTGCAATTATGGGAAGGAAAAATGATAGTGATGAAGCTAAGAAGGGGTCCCAGGATCAATTCAGCCAATTATTAATGAGGTAGAAATCATATACTCATTATTCATCAAATTTCAAGCAGAAGGTCTTGGTGGCCTTCCTTTTGCAATACAACCCAAGATTCAATAATGAAGGGAAAATGGCTGATTTGATTCAAAGAAAAGCATAATTCAAAACTCAAAAAGGACTTACTCAAGAAAAAAAGAAGGGGAAGAAGACAAGTTGATCAAGGACACAATGAAGAGAGGAGATGATTTTCAGGATGATGGCCAAGAGGAAAAGAAATTTAAAAGAAAATTTTTTAAAAAAATGTGGGGATATTGAGATGCCACACAACAGTGGAAGGCTATTATGGTGTTTGGGATCCCACCAGTTTCAAGAGGAGGATACTGTAGCAACTACTAGTCAGGGATAAGGGTATTCAATCTTGCACCCACTCAAACACCCAAAACCAGAAATCAGTTTCAGCAAATTTCCTTGCTGAAACATGCATACAGTCTGGCTAATCAATACAGCCTGTCAACTTCTGTACAGGGTGGAATTACCCAATGCAGCTTGTATTCACCATCTTGAAACTTTATGATCACTTAATACCACCACACCTCTTTCACAGATCCTGTACAGCTTTACAGGACCTGTATTGGCCATATTCAATCCAATCATCAATTCCTCTCATGAAAACTCTCTTTCTGGATCAGGACTGGTGATTCTCACATATACCAGCCCCTCTTTCTCTCCCCTGGGGACTTTTCCCCACCTAATTAGTTTAGTTTATTTATTTTTTTATGAATATTCTTATCCTTATTTTTGGGTATTATATTTATTAAATTTAAGTCAGTCTTTTCATTTCTTCTTTTCCTGTACAGTATAAGTTGTGGTGGCCATATCCTTATTAACACTTCTCTTTCCTTCTGACAGGTTGAAACAGTGAACTTGGACTTGTTTTTGGTTGGCTCTTGTATTTCTTACTCCTATCATTTGTTTCTTCTTATTCTTATATTTTTTTATTAGTAATTTCATCTTATTACACTCTCAAGTGTATTCCAATTTTCCATATCTTGAGCCCTCCATAATTAGGTCCCAGTTTACTGAGTTCCAGGCCCTCTTCACTTAGGAGAGCCCCTGTGACAGGACTACATCTTCATTGGATTCTATTAATCATTTTATTTAAGCTGATATCAATTTCCAACAGAAATTTGAGAGATTTGAAATTTTCAGAGCTATGAGAAAATAAAACAATTAAATTATTTCTTTTGAAAGAATGGGAATGCTATATCATATCAGGGAAGAATAGCTGGTATAAATTGGTTCTTTTGAAACATCTATTTCTCAAATCATATATATCACTGTTGCAAGAGTTTTGTGAATTTGGAATTCCTTTGATATATTTATACAGTTTAAATGAATGATAAATTGAGAGCAGCCATCTTTTTATAAGGTGTAGTCAAAAACATTCTTTATGAAGCTCTTTGAAGTATTTTTACAGGATAATACAAGAAAAATTCTTGTTTTTATTTGGTTTTTTTTCTAAACAAAAGTGCTAAGGCATGTATTGAAGTAGGATTAAGTAAAGGGGGCCACAAAAATAAGGTGGTCAACTTTGGGAATTAAGCTTGAAGTGGGAAAAATATCATTTCCGAGCCATGTCCACTAAGAATCAAAAAATGGTCTGAAAGATATTCCAATTATTCAATATTTACAATGAAGAATTTATGAAGGAATTTCAACAAGTAATAACTTTTTGATTTGAATCTGTTAAAATTTTCTGTTCAGAAATTTTGAAATGATTGTACGAATTTTCTTTACCAAAAATGAATTTATTATTCAAATAAATCATTGATTATATGACTCTATCAATGATACTATGATAGAAACTTGCACCAATATGCATTTATAAAAGGAATTAATTTGTGTTTAAACTTGAAAAATGGGAACAATATAATCAATCTGAATATTGAAAAGATTTGAACAGTATTGAAGGAAAGTCAATTTTTGAAATATTTTTTTGAAATACTATCATGCTTTATGGGCACATAAAGTTCAGATATGAAGTGAAATGGTCCTTATTTATTCAAATGAAGAAAATATTTTGGTTTTTGATATTATTAAAATTATATTAAGTTTATATACTAATATTGATTTTTACCACAATTTTTTAACCATTAATATTAATTCATTCTTTTGTTTAAAGAGGAGAGAGACACTCCAAAACAACAACAGATATCTTAAAAATTGTTTTTTTAACAAATATTTCATTCAAAATTATATATCTCCCTCAAAAATGGAAGGATAAAACCATTTATGAGAGAAGAACTAAATTTCCTTTTTCTGTTAAAATAAAGCCATTTCTATATTGGTTTGAGAAAAGCAATAGCCAAAAATTTCTTCACGCTACTCTGATATTTTGTGTCTTATTTTTTTATTTCAATTTTTTTGGGCTTCTTTATCTAAGCTTGAGCATAATATGTAATTTCTACTTTTTGATTAGTTTTTGCTTTTTTTATTATTATTTTTTTGGAAAATCTCGCAAAGTTTTTTTCTATTTTTAAATTGATTTTGATTTAGCTTTGGGTTGTGTTTTGCAATCAAAATTACAATAGAAGGCCTTTACAAGTCCTTCTTCTGTAAAGTTATTGAACTGTGTTAATTTTTCCCAGTACAGGGCCTACAGGCCCTGTAATGGCTGCTTATGTAATATTGTTGAAAATTGTAAAAATCTTACAGTAGCTTCTATTACAGACAGTTTACTGTAACCTTTGTTGAAATATTCATTTCCTTCAGTAGCAGGGGCCTTATTGAATAGATCCCACTACTTTTCTTTCAAATGGAGAACTAAAACCTCCAAAAAATCCAGCATAAGAGATTTTACCTTGGGAAAAGATGATTGTTGGTGTTAATAAAAAAAATACATGGAATTTATCAATCATACAAAGGGATAAGAAAATGAAAATAACCAAAATGGTAATTAAGACCTAGGATTTTTAATCCATAGATAAATTTTTAGGGAAATAATTATATTGAAAACATTTACAATCCTTGATGAATTTTTTGTGAGGTTTTAGAAATTTGAAAATTTAAGAAAAATAATCTTTTTTTTCAATCCATTTTCATAATAAGATTATTCAAGTTAAATACTGAATTTTATTTATTTGAGCCAGCTTTTGAAGAGGAAATAAAAATTAATATCACTAAAAATTAAAGTAAGTCACCAATAGAGACATAGAAAGGCTTTATTTTTTTGGAATTCGGATTGACTGTTTTTGGAACTGAATGGAATAGAGTTGTTCAAATTGAAAATAAATTTTCAGATTAAATTTTTTAACTGAAAGCATATCATTTCGAAGATTAAAATACAAATGGAAAGTTTTTCATATAATATTTGATTTAATTACTCAATCCAGTTAAAAAAGAAATAGAATGTTGGAAATTCTTTAATATTCAAGTGGCTTGGAAGAACTGAAAATACTAACAAAAATTTGAATTCTTGTTAAATACTAGTTCACAGGAAGGGTCCAGGCTCATTCTAGGTTGATTCCAAGCTAGTTTACAAAAGGAACACCTGCTCTCAGGTGTAGCCAATATTCTCATGGTGAATGAGGTGGGACAAAGGAAAAAGGAAAATAGAGTCAGGGTCCACACCTTTTGGGATATGCAAGGACTCACCTGAGGTTGTCTATCTGTATTGAAGAATCTTAAACATTGTTTAAGCTTTAAGATTAGACTTTGATTGAATATTAAAGCTTAAACTTGTCTATACCCGATTTGGAAAGGAATTACAAGCTGCTAGAGTAAATCCCCATGGGAAGACTTGTAAACAAGGTTTTAAGAACTGTCAAAGCCTAAATAAGCTTAATCTTTGAAGCTATAAGTGTTAAAACCTTGTCAAAAATTAATTTTTTTGGGTATTGCTATTTTATGTGGAAAAATAGAAATATCTTCAAAAGCTTATTAGAAATCCAATTCTTGATGTATTTTCTTGAAGATTTGAAATAGATTAAAATCAAATATTATCTGTGTATAAGTTCAAGCTTAAGTATCTTTTTGAAACAAGATTTTTTGGTAATTAGCCTTGAAATTAGCTCTTTTAATTATTCTTAAAACAAATTAAGATTTATTCAAAAAATAATTAAAAATCCAGTTAAAGAGATTTCACTTGAAGCTTTATTTTTACGTTGTTCATATGATGAACTTTAATATAAATAAGCTTAAAATAATTGACCCAAGAGACAATTAACGCTACTGGGAGTTAATAATAACACTGGTAAATTTAAATTGAAATGAAAAACAAGTTATCTTAAGTTAAGAGCCTTTTTTTAAGAATGGTTTTTCAGTTTTGATCTGAGAATGCCCTCTATATCCACTATTAATAAGAAGAGCTACTCTGAAGGAATAAAAAGATCCTTTACATAAATGTTTGTGTCCATCATCATCATGATCATTCACCCAATTAGACATTTTAAACAGGTAATATTCCATTCAATATAAAATCTTATATTCTTAAATTAATTCTTAAGTGATTTTACTCATTATAAATCTTATATAAAGAATTAAAATAATAAAATTTAGATAATATTGTTGTAATCACAAATGATATATTTCATTATAGAAGCTTTTTCTCTTAAAATATCTTTTGAATCCACAAATTTCCTCTAAAAAGTCTCAAATCTTATTTTACTCTAAAAAAGCTATTTCATTACTTTAAAATATTGATTTTTGGTGTCCTTTTAGATTATAATCATTATTTAATACTATAACTCTTGTTTTTTGACTTATTGTATTAAGTAAATATTATAAATAAGTGTTCTCTGAAATTTTAAATCTTTTTTATCTGGTATTAGTTTTTTGAAATAGAATTTCTCTATAAGATTTTTCTTTGCATAGTGTGTGCAATATTTCCTTTATAAATATTATTATTTTCCACATATTATTGTCTCATTAATAGATTTGATATTTCTTTTATTATAAATATTTGTGACTACGATAACAATAGAATAATCATAATCTATTATGATTATTAAGGTTTTCTGTTATTAAACTGTTCAATGATAATTAATTCCTTTTTCTACATAATTAATTATGTTAATTATATATTAGTTTGTGGCTAAAATACTTAATTATATCATATTTTCTACTGAGAAAAGTCATAGTAATCTTGATATTTGTTACTATGATCAAGACTTTCATAGAAAAACATTACAGTTTTAATCATCAAATACTCATATTAAACAGTTTGATTTCTTATTAAACTGTTGAAATCAAAAGGATCAATTTTAAGCCTCAACTTTAATCTAGAATACCTTTGAGGTTTTCAACAAAACTGGAATTCAAAGAGTAAGCTATAATAGCTTGGAATGTCCTTACTAAGGATGAAAGACAGTTCCAACACATGATAAGAAATATATTTTTTGATGATTTTTCTTGTAAGTTCTTATTTCTGTCAAAATCTTCTATCTCAAACTTTAAGCCGTGATTTCATAAGGTTATACCTTGAATATTAGGATACAAATTAAATAATTCTTCACATATGAAGTAGTGGAAGATTAATATCCACTTTGCTTCAAGTTTATACCACTTTAAGTCTTAAGTGGTCAGCTGGTATTGCTATTTTGATCAATTTTTACTTACTATTCTTAGCCTTGTTTACAAATTTCCAAATAAGGCTTATATATCTGTTATTAAAGTTATTTAACGATAAACCTGATTTTGGATCAAGTCTTTATTGTGAGTATGTCAAACGATATGAGCGAAAGCCAATGAATATATTCACTGATTATAAAAATGCATATATCCAGGTATGTATTGGGTTTATAGATATAAAATTAAAGAGTAATATATGTATTTATTGATGGGTAATCTAATGGTGTAACTTATCCCACATTTATATCCATTGGGATATGAGATAATCAAGAATTTATGTGTTTTTTTGATATTTTTACCTATTTGAATTCTTTTTAGGATTAGAATTTGATTTGTATTATTAATATGAGCTTAATAAGATGGTTTTTAAGATTTTTGGATTTGTGCTAATATGTCAAAGGCTTCAATTCCCTACCACAAAAAGGATTGTACCCAAATCTGATATAGCCAATTAGGGTATCATCCACTGACCTACCTCTTCAATAGACGTTTTTAATCTTGAATCTCACCAATCCTTAAGTTGTTTATTCTTTAGGTCTTCTTTCATGTCTGTAAATTCTTAATAATCTATCAGAATTAGTTATATGTTTCTCAAGAAGCCATTCATCTCCCCAACTCAGGTTTCTATACCTTGAAAGGTATCCTCTCTCCTTTTTTTCTCTTGCACTCCTTTATTCAACGAATTCAATTATTTTCTTTTCTTTTCCTTTTCTAGAAGGGGAATTTCAAGTGGTGGTATATTTCTCAGGAAAAATAATTCTTTATCACTTGAGCTAGAATATTTGATAAGCTTACAGGCAATTCTGGGTGTTTTTTCATCAATTCACCTTTTAGCTCTAGTTGTACAGAATTAGGGCCATGTAGGGCTTTCATCATTGATGGTCCTGCAAAGGGATCTTTTAATTTTATTAAAAGTTAGTGTTGATACTAGGACTAAGTCTCCTATTTTAAATTAGGGAGGTTTCTGATTGTTATCCCATATTTCTTTCGCATATTTGAAAGAATCTTGCCTACATCTATTTTCATGATGTTTTCCTTTATAAATCTTTATCTTAAAGCTGCTTTCTGTTGGATGTATTTCAAATAAGTCTTTTTTGAGGGTATAATGAGGTAGTCTTGGCTTCCAACCTTTGAAGAACATTTCAGGTGTCTTCCCAGTTTATCAATGTATCCATGTATTAGATTCCAGTTCAAGAGGTGGTATTATAGTGCACCAATCATGGGTAACAAAATCAGACTCTTTGAATTCCAAGTAATAAGCACAGAATATTCTTATCATGTCTTCTAAAGTTTGTATCATTCATTCTCCTAGTCTATCAGTCTGAGGGTTATAGGCTGTTAAGAATGATATTTTTGTGCCAAACAAACTATGGAGGTTTTTCCAGAAAGCTGAAGTTAATTTGGATCTCTATCCCTTATGATATTTTGGAATAAGCTTGTATGGCTAGTTAATTTATTCCCTATCATTATGGCTGTATCCATAGCTATGTCATCTTCATGAAATGGTAAGAACGTTGGGGTTTTTCTGTACCTATCAAATAACACTAGTAATGCATTAAAACTCCAATCTCCTTCTGGGGGTAAGCTGTTACCCAATTCATTTGTACTATTTACCTTGGGGAATTTGGTTTTTGGATTTTGATTATCATTCAAAATTTCTTGCCTTTTTCTCTATTTGCATGTTGTAGTATGTCATAAGTCTGGCAATATTCTGAAACATCTTTCTCAGATGTGGCCACCAAGAACATTTTTTTCACTATTTCTGGTGCCCTTTCTTCTGGGAGACATCCAAAAACATCACACTCATGGCATTCAGTTAGTATAGTGCTTATTAGTAATCTATCTGTTGGGTTCATAGCACATGTGTGTTTGGTTCTATGGTAAATAATTCCATCAAAGAGCCGTAATTTTCCTTTATCATAAGGTTTTTTCACAATCCATCTGGTTTGGAAGATAGTGATGGGTATTTTCAGCCTTTCATAAATAGTTGGAATAAAAGATGGAAATTTGTATCAATCTTAGATATTTCTTAACTTTTCAAATTATTATGTGCAGATGTCTGTGAAACATATTCCTTCTATATGATTTTCTTCCTGTTGTACCCTTGCTGGGTTTTTCAGGTGAATTTTATAAAGCCCCTCTGCTAAGGCCATCTTCAATTTTATTGATATTCCCATATTCATGGACTATAGTCATATCTCCTCTATATTATTGAATAGAAATTTGCCATCTCAGCATATTTTTGTTTTGTGTATTCATGTTTGAGAATGATTTTACATAATTAAAATCTGTAATTACATCAAAGACCGTTTTATCTAAGTAATAGTGTAATTTCTCTAAAGCCCACACTAAAAAGAGGCATTCCATTTTACTTTATCCATATCTTTCTTCTGTTGACTTAATTTGCTTGGACGCAAAGAAAATTTGTTCCACAATTTTTTTTAGTGTATTGAAGCACCTATTCCTTCTCCAGGAGAATAAATGTATACTTTGAAAGGTAATTTCCAATCTGGCATTAAGAGAAAAGTGGAATTTTTGAGGGATTTTTTCAGTTCCTCATATTCTTTGACTCTTTCTTCAGTTATTTTTTAAACTGTCTGTTGATCACAGAGTTTATAAAGATATTTTTTGATTTTTGAAAAGTCATTTATATGCTTTCTGTAATATCCAGCATATCTTGAAAATGACTGCATCTCTTTCTTAGTTTGGGGCATTGGTTTCAATAACACTTCTGCTACTTTAGCTTTATCTATTCCCAAGCTTAGCCCATAAATAACATGTCCTAGTGCTTTTAACCCACTATATGCAACATGACATTTGTTCAAGGATATTTTAATATTGACTTCAAATTGTTTTAATAATATCTTTTAAAGTCTTGTCAGGTGATTTTCCCAAGTTTCTGAGCAAACCATGATATCATCAATGTAGATTATTATCTATCCCTCTGATGTTTCTTCACAGAATATGGTATTCATCTTTCTTTGATAATGGGAAGGAGAATTTTCTATACCAAATGGACTTCCTAGGTATTCATATATTTCAAAGTAGAATATTATCCCTGGTAGTTCTTTGGGATTTTCTGTTAAGACATTTTGACAAAAAACTTTGAGAGCATCCATGGCTGTACTAAATTTGACCTGTGACAGCTATGTTAATGTCTCATGGATCCTAGGTATTAGATATGTGTTGGGGATGGTCCAGGTATTGCAAGCTCTAAATTCCCCTACCATCCTTGATTTACCATTATTCCAAATGAAAATAACATGTGTGGTTACCTCTACCTGTTCAATATGGCCTACCTTCTTTAATACCACCAGGTTCATTACTGTAAGATGTGTCTATGAAACTGTTGATAATATTACTATTAATCAACAATACTATGACTGTTCTTAAGAAATATAATAATAATAATTGCTATAACCACAATTAAATAATCAAAGAATTATTTCTTTTACGTGTTATACACTACTAGTGATTATAACAGTAAGCAGTAATTGTCTACAAGAATCAATTACAAGAAGAATTTAATAATAAAAAACTTCTTTTACTAAAATAATAAAGTTATTTTAATATATAATTATCTTTTACAAGAATAATTATAAAGATAATTCTTGAAGAGAACTAATTTTAGAGAAAAACTTTAAGAATTAAAGACAAATCACTCACTAATACTCCAAAGAGCTTATTAAAGATAAGAGTAGAGAGATTTGACTTATAATTGTAGATTCAATGAATCAAAATTGATTTATAATAGGATTACAACAATATATAGTTTATTTATATGATTTCATGTCTTTCTGATTGATTTCTGAAAGAAAAAAAAATAAGAAATAGTTTTAACTAATACTTACTTGTTGGTAATAAAGGTATAATATAATAATGTGATTATTCTTTGGAAAAAATAGCAAGAGGAGGCCTCTTTTAAGTCTAAGACAGCTCACAGAGCTGTGCCATGGAGCAAACTGAAACACCAGTGAGTGAGAAAACAATAAACCTTTTTAGATTATTGATTGCATCATCAGTTTCCATGTAAGATTATCATAATTGCTTAACTGAGGCTTTTACGTGACTATCAACCCATTTATGGTTAAGAATAAAAGGAGTAACAACTGTAAATCTTCTTTTATTCCAAAACAATCATTTATTTCTCAAATTAATAAATTTTATTGGAGATTTCATCACAGAATGTATTTTCTGTAAACTTTGAAAGATTCTGTGTTTCACGTGGAATCCTCAAAAATGGACCGTAAGTAAACCTTTTAACTTTACATATAAAATTATAATTCTTTTTGGTTTTTATATGAATATACAGCTCTCAATTGGTCCTGAAATTTTCAGAAATATTAATTAATAATTGTAGTTTTTATTAATGTTTGAAGTTTTGCCTCATTTCTACATAGAATTGCAAATAGCAGTCTATGGCTGGTTGCTATGAGGTAAATCAATGGATACTAGTCCAAAAAGGGTTTTAACTACTCTTTTGGGGCTTATTAATGGTAATTCATTAATAATTGACATGGTTACAGGAGTCTAAGTTGCTCTTTACCTCCTTTGCATGTCAAAATAGCAGGTTATTTGTTATTTTATTATGATTTACTGAAGTTGTAACATGGTAACCAAGTTCCCAGAAGGTTTTAGTTTACCAAGTAGGCCAAGATCAGCCATTGATCCAAGCTTTGGAGCTGTCCATGCCTCAGAGGCCTCAGAAGTTGGGTACCCTGGCTCTCTTTGATGTCTTTTGTCCCCCTTGCCTATTTTTTACGTCAAAATAGAATTTTAAGCTTCAAGTGAGATATCCACTATGGGTGTACCAAAGGTGCATGTAAGAATACCATGATATTAAGTGCCCAAAACATGCATAACACTATTATTAGTGTATATGTAACATGGGATTGTTCACATTCCCATTATTTTGGGGTGAAATAGAGAAAAACAAAACTTTTCACAGATCTTTTATGTGGTATTGATGATGTGGTATTGAAGTATTTTCCATATTACCACCTCAAAGAGTTAATTTGAGCTTATTCACTCTATGGAGCTACCCTGGGTGAATTTTGGTGGAGAATCCAAATCTGGCCTTAAATCCATGGATTTACTTACTTGATGAATAGTTATTCATCTTTTCTGAAATCAAAAATGATGAATTTTGAATATATGCATGACTTATGGGTTATGCATAGTTCAGAATTTATTTTTAAGATAATTGTGGCCTATTTGGGTATGTAAAACATACCTTAAGGCTCACATTCCCCCTCCCACCAAAAAATAAAATTGTACTACAATTTTATCAATGGTATAAAAGAAGAAAAAGGCCCCAAAGGGGTTAATGTCCACTTTACAACCTCTTTACATGACTCAGATCAAGTAATTTAAAGCACATTTTTAGACATATTCAGGCTTGTGGCCTTCTTTCATGTCTAAATCTTCTTAAGAGTTTATCTGAGTCAGGTACTTCTGATTCTGCCAGCCATTAATCTTCATGTACTGGATTTCTATATCTAACAAGATATTCTCTTTTATTTTTACCCCTAAGTCTCCTTTCTTTTATGACTTTCTTTATTTTTCTTTCTTCACTCTGTTCCACTTGTGGTACAGTCAAAGGAGTTGGGTTCCTTAAAGGAAACAATTATTTGTCAGTTGGTTGATAAGGTTTTATCAAGCTGACTGGAAAGGTTGAGTGTTTATTTTCCAATTCACCACTTAATTCCACTTGAACTGCATTTGTTCCATGTAAGGCACAAATAACAAAAGGTCTTACATAAGAATCTTTAAGTTTCTTTGGGCCTTTGATATTATTAAAATTCAAGATTGAAACTAAAACTAAGTCCCCTACTTTGAAGTCTGGTACTTTGTGACTCTTGTCCCACTTCTGTTTAGCATATTCAAAAGCATCATTCATACTCTGTTTTGCATAATGTTTCACTTTATCAAGCATTATTTTGAAGCTGGAAGCTGTAGGATGAATGTCAATCAAGTCTTTCCTCAGTGTATCTGGTGGGAGTCTTGGATTCCATCCTTTTTCTAAAATAGCAGGAGTTTGACCTGTGGAAGAATGGACTGATGTCTTATATGCCAATTCTGATGCAGGTATCAGAGTGCACCAGTCATGGGTAAAGCCATCTTCATCTTTAAATTCTAACCCATAAGCACAAAATCTCCGATCATATCTTCTAAAGTTTGAATCATTCTCTCTTCTAGCCCATCTGTTTGAGGGTGATATGCTGTATAAAATGATAACTTAGTCCCAAACAATCTATGGAGATCGGTCCAAAGTGCAGATGTAAGCTTGATATCTCTTTCACTTATGATATTCTTAAATAATCCTGTATGAGAAATAACTCTACTCCATAGAAGAAGAGCTGTATCCATAGCTGTGTCATCTTTATGACAGGGTAAGAATATGGGAGTCTTGCTATATCTGTCTACAATGACTAAACAAGCATTATAACTTTTGTCACCACTTGGAGGAAGTGTTGTGACGCAATCCATGTGAAAAACTTCCCAAGGGGATTTTGGTTCTTGAATATGGATCATAAGTCCAAATTTGTTGCCTGTACTCCTGTTTGCTTTTTGGCATCTGTCACAGGAATGGCAATATTCAATGGTCTCTTTTCTCCAAGATGGCCACCATGCACAGTTCTTTACTTTTTCAAGTGTTCTGTCCTCTGACAGGTGTCCATAGTAGATGCTATCATGGCATTCAAGAAGAATGGAATTGATAAGCAGTCTACTACACAATGTCATCACACAAGAATGTTTGGTTCTGTGGTAAATTATTCCATCAAACAAGTGAAATCTTCCTTCAGAATAGGAAATTTTCCAAACTTCATCCAGTTCATTGACTAAAGATTGATCTTTGCAGTCTTTATCCAATAAGGAAGTCAAGATATGACAATTCTTGTCTTGCTTATAAGATTCTCTGACTTCTTCAAAGAATTCAGTCCCAATATCAGTTATGTTAATTCCTTCAATTGGAATCTGTGGTTCTGCTTCCAAAGGTACATAAGCTGTGCTATCAGGAGTGTTGGCTAATGCCAATCTGCTAAGTCCATCAGCATTCTTGTGAATGTTTCCTTCTTTGTGAACTATAGTCATGTTTCCTCTATATTATTGCATATCTATTTGCCATCTCAACATATGTCTGTTGGGAGTTTTCATGTTAAGAAGTGATTTCACGGCATTACAGTCATTTATCACTTCAGAAACACTGCCATAAAGATAATAGTGTAATTTCTCAAGTGCCCATACCAAACATAAGCACTCAATTTGGCTTGCACCATATCTGGCTTATGTTGGTTTGATTTGTCTTGAGATGTAGCATACTGGTCCTTCTGTAGGTTTGTCATCAATAATTTGGACTTGATGTAGGGCTTCCCCTAATCCATCTCCACATGCATCAATGTACAATTTAAAAGGTATATTCCAGTCAGGCATGAGGAGTAAAGGTGCTTCTGTAAGAGCTTTCCTTATATTCTCATAAGCCTTAATTCTCTCTTGTGTCATCTCAAATACTGTTTGTTGATCACATATTCTATAGAGTGAGCTGGCTAGAATTGCAAAATCTTTCAAGTGTTTCCTGTAATAACTGGCAAATCCAATAAAAGACATCATTTCTTTCTTATTCTGGGGAATTGGCTTAAGTAACACTGCTGCCACTTTGTTTTTGTCAATACCCAAGCTTAAACCAGAAACAATATGTCCTAATGCTTTGGCCTCTTCAAACCCAAAGTTGCATTTCATGAGTGAAATCTTCATATTCACTTCTGAAGCTTTGTGAAGTACTCTTGCAAGTCTTTCAATGTGCAAAGACCATAAATCAGAACATATGATAATTGCATCAATATAAATGATAAGTCATCCTTCAGATATTTCTGTGGGGAAGATGGTATTCATCATTCTTTGATAATGAGATGGTGCATTTTTGATACCAAATGGCATTCTAAGATACTCATAAATACCACAGTGAGTGATGATTATAAGTAATTTCTTAGCTCTAGGCGTCAAAACATTTTGATTAAAGCCTTTCAATGCATCCATTGATGTTATAAACTTGGCTTTAGACAATTGGGTCAAAGTTTCTTGTATTCTAGGAATTGGATCCTATCCAGAACTGTGTAGGTATTCAATTCTCTAAAATCTCCAACCATTCTTGATTTATCATTATGCAAAGCAATAATAACAGGTGTTGTCACTTCAACTTCCTCATTATGGCCTACTTTCCTTAGTACACCAAGTTGGATCAACTCTTGTATATGTTTTTCCAAGGATTCTCTAGCTCTGGTACTGGCTGGATAAGCTTGTCTTCTAAGGACTGGAGGGTATGCTCTGTTGAGATTAAGAGTAATATCAACTTCATGCCCTTTTATAGCTCCTAATGGTTCATTATCAGAGGCAAATGCATTATTATATGTGTATAACACATCAATAAGCTCATGTCTCATCTTTTTTGACAATGATGGATTAATTTGTGCTTCAACAAGTTGATTAGCCACGAATTCTTCCTTATAATTATCTTTCTTGGAAGATACTATTGATATTTGTTTGCACATATTGGAAAAAACAAATTTTTGTCTTTTGTTTTCTCCAATTGTGAAATATCTTTCTTTATTTTTATTGATGTCAATACCACCATAAATATTCAAGTAATCATTTCCAAGGATGATATGTTGAGATGTGCAATTTTCCATCGCTACTATCTCTGTTTTCATTCTTATGCTTCCTGCAGGGTGTGGAAACACAATATTAGTGTCCAATATTCCCAAAGGGTACATATTAGTACTGGAGCTACTAAATTGCACACCTTCTATTGGTAACAGATGGTTTTTCCATTCAGGAAGTATAACTTGGAGATAATCTTTGCCCACACAAGTGCAAAATGCCCCTGTATCCAAATTTACTTTGGCTTCAATATCATTCATCAGAGTTGATGTGATACAAGATGCTCCAGCATTAAAACCTTTTCCTCTAGCAGGTTTGGTCTTACACATTCTGTCATCTTGGATATTGATCAGGTTATGAAAGTCCTCACTGTACTGTGGCAAGTGAGTATGGACTTCTGTGACCTCAAAGAAAGCTGTAATGTTTTCAATGGTATAGTACTCTACTTGTGTATCCTCAGAGAATTCAGAATCTATGTCAGATTCTTTTTTCTCTTCAGTACACTGAACTTCTTCAATGACTTGAACTTCATTGATTTTTGTCTTTTTGGTGCAATTGTTGGCTAAATTTGAAGTGCTCCCACATTTATGACACTTCAAGATAGGTTTTTCAGATCTTCTGTCCTCTCTGGAAATCTTTGGGACAATCTTGGACTCTATAGGGATTTCAGTCCAAGTTTTACCAATTCTTGTTCTGGTAATGATATCTTCCATTGCATTAATGTAGTCCTCTTTTTAACAGGGTTCTACACATCTGCACTTGATATCATGTTCTAGTTCTCCTCCACACTTTCTTAATATTTTCATATTAATTATATCATCAGACATATCTGGGTGTAAAGCAGATAATCTGTTTTTTTCCTTGAAGAACCAATTAAGTGGTTTATCTTTTTCTGAGTTAAAAATGGCACTTTCAAAAGCATTTTGTAATTTAAACCTCCAAGAATTATTGGCCCATTTGGTGATCATTTCAGATTTCCACCAAGACCAATCATGTTTTCCATGATCTATCCTCATCTTGTAATACCATTTCTTTGCAGTTCTGGTAAACAAAGAGTGTAATTTTCCCACTATAGTCTCATCAGGTCTGTTAAAGTCTTCTTACAACATATCAATAGTTCTGATGAAATCAATATGGTTGTATTCTCCTTCACCAGAGAATGTTGGCCATTCTTCCAATTTGGGAATATCTTTTGCAGAAATACCATTTTCTCCTAAGAATGGGGTCAAACGTTCTTTAACAGAAAGTTTTTCTTCAGTCAAAGGTGTAGAATGTCTTGGCATATGTGGTTCATAATTCTTATGAATTTTTTCTACATTTGCAATTATTTCATTTTTTAACTTCTGCCTTTCACTGTCACTTTTTGCCAAATGTGTGGCAAACGGATTGGTATTTTTAGCTATTTACAAGACATGATCTTTCAGAATTTTAAGTTGATCATTAATGTTTAAAATGGAAAGAACTTCCATCTCATCATTTTGAACTTTATATTTACTCTCAATTCTGTCACATGTATTGGTAAGTAATTCCAGTGTGGTAATTACAGACTTATGCATTTCAGCAGACTGTTTGTCATTCTATTTTAAGTCATTGATGTCCATTGTTATTTTAGTTAACTTTGCATCAAGTTTACCAATTTTTACATCAATATTGGATTTAACGAAATGTATTTCATCTATTATTTGCGTGTAAATGTTCTGTTCATCCTTTCCTGCTCCTTGGCTGTAAATTCCATGAGAGCCCTGGCCATATTGAACACACTGTCCACGGCTGAAGGCTCCAATTCAGGAATCCTGTATCCTTGTGGGTAAGGTCTGTGCCAATTGGCTTTGCCTTTTCCCATTCCTTGATGGCTCTTGGAACCTCTCTGTTCCTTCTGAGGTCCTTTGGGCTTGTCCTTGGACACTTCTGTAGCTGGTTTGGAGCTGGTAGATGCCACTGGGCCTTCTGTCTCCAAAACTGGAGTCATTTCCAGTTTTTTCTTCTGGTCTATGGATAAAAGACTTTGGTTCTTCAACAAATTCTTTAACTGTTTGACCTTGTCTTTTCAAGACAATGGGCTCCAACCTCCTACGAGTTCTATGTTCTTCTCCTGACCCACAAAGCTCTTGATGTGTAAGTAGGAGTTCATGGCCCCCTGCCAAAGGCTTGGGCATATTTCCCACTCCTCTTCTTTGGCTTCTCTGAACAAGTTTTTGTATTGGCATTGATAAATTTCTACTCCTGCCACTTGAAAGTGGTTCAGCCCTTAAAATATTATCATGAATCAGTTCAGATTCAGAATTCACATCAAAGTTTGTAGGTACAGACCTTGGGGAATGGGGGGCAACTCTGGCATCCTCCAAATGTGTCTTTCTTGAGGAATACTTGACACTTCTGGGTTTTGTCTTGCCTCTTCCTTGTCCACATCCATCTGGTTGGACTGAATAATTTGTTCCATTTCTTGTATGCACCATTTTCATGTCAATTTTAAGATAAAGAGTGAAAATATAAAGATAAAACACATCTTTTGGTGGTGATTTAGTCTTTTCAGAGTTGAATAAGGTGCCTCTTTTAGCAATTTGCACCTCAATAATGTCCTCAGATTCTGCTTCTGAAGATTCTGGACTGGTAATATATCTCTTACTGAGTCTGTTACCAGCTGCACAGTATTTGATTAAAGACACTAGAAAAATTATAAAAGAGAAGAAAAAATTTATACTTCTTTTTTAAAATATTTTTAAAGATTTTTTATAAGTTTTTTATTTTTAATATTAAAAAAACATTCTTTTTTTAAAGAAAAAAATTAAAATTTAAGATTTTGAATGAAAATTAATTCAGAGTAACTCAAAGAATAATTTTATAAGTTTTTGGATGTGAAAAATCCACATGTAAAAACAGTATAAAATTAAACCAAATTCCTCAATGAAAGAGATTTTAAGACAATTTCACAAATTAAACTAAGCTCATCTTTAAATTGAAAGAAAAAATTATTAAATTAATATATTTTAGAACTTAAAAATATATTATTGAAGTCAAGAATATGATTAATGCCAAGTCTATGGTTAAAATCACCGACAGGCCCCCAAATGTAAGCTGTGTCTATGGAACTGTTAATAATATTACTATTAATCAACAGTACTATGACTGTTCTTATGAAATATAATAATAAGAATTATTATAACCACAATTAAATAATTAAAGAATTATTTCTTTTACATGTTATACAATACTAGTGATTATAACAGTAATCAGTAATTGTCTACAGGAATCAATTACAAGAAGAATTCAATAATAAATCTTCTTTATTAAAATAATAAAATTATTTCTAGTTGATACCATCAGTATAGGTGTACTAGAAGCCTTCTGGACTCTGGGAGGGAAGAGTTTACTATATAGAGCTATTTTTACCTCTATTTCCTCTCAGACAAATTAAAAAACATTAAATTAATAAATTCAATGGCATAACTTCATCTTATATACATAGTTATTTTACATCATAAAATACACATGCTCATCTTTATTATAATACTCAATCTTGACATTATTAAAACATTATTTAATTGTTTTTGTTGAAATTCTCCCTAAAAATCTTTAATTCCTCATAAAATCAAGAATATTAGTAATATGTTTATTTTTTCTATAAATACTATTTAAATAAGTTGTATATATATATTTTTTTGGTGCAAATCAATTCAAAATTATTATATTAAATGTTAAAAGTAAGTTATTTTCTGTTTCTTATAATTTTTAATTATTCTTTCATTAATACAAATAGTATTTATATTAATATATAACAGTAAGATTGGTAATATTATATTTATAAAAAAAATTTTTATTAAATAATAATTTTCATTAATTCATTATTTGTTACCAACAATAGTAAATCTCTATGAATATATTTATTTTTATGATATATTTTATATTATTTTCTTCTTTTAAATAATATACATATTTTTACGCCATGCTTGTGATATTTCTTCATTATTATGGTTATTCTTTATCTTATTTATTACTTTTATAAGTACATCCAGAGTACAATAAGTAAAATATTAGGAATATGTACTTATTGTTTCATATTAAATCCTTACATTTGGGGGGCTGGCTATGATATTTATTCAAAATACCTTTAAAAAAGATTCAAATTTTGCTCATCCAATAATAAATTATATTTATAATGATAAGATTATATGATTATTTTATATTCATTGATTTTAAAAGCTATTGAGACATTTGTAAAGCAATTGTACTGTCTTACACATGGTTTGTCACATCTTTAGACTTGCAAGAATTTTCTTTGAGTGAGTCTAGTGATTAAAAAACATATTTATAAATTAGTTTTAAACAGGATCATCTTAATTTTTATTTTATTTTTTGAAAATATATATAAGAAAAAAACATTTTTACTCCTTTTTCTTTATTTCTTTTATTCATTCCATTTATTAAAAAAGATATAAAAGCAATTTTTAAGTGGTAATTGCCATATCTTCTCAAAAATAACACTTTTTATAAAAAAGACTTATATTTATTTTTCCTTTTTTCAGTGTTTGAAGACAGCCCAACAGAGGACAATCAGACCAATTCTGAGATATTGGTTAAAGAAACTTGTCAAAGTTATCCAACACCAGTTGTCATTAAAAAATGAAAGGCTAAGAAATAAGTCTTCCCAGGAACCACTGTTCAGGGCCCTGAATGTAAGTACCTCTCTTAAGATTGCCATAAAAAATATTTTTTGTGTTCTGAAATCTTTTCATTTATTATTTGTTAATTATGACTACTGGGAGAGTCTCCCAACACTCTATCCAATAAGATGGAGCTGGACTCAGAAGTAGAATTGATCCCTGAAAATGGTAAAGAAAGGGTAAAATCCCCAGTGGAAGAGAATCCACACAAGAAAGTTCCATATCCCAAAGGCAAGTCCCAGAAATGTCCACAATCTCTGAACCAGAGTTGGAACTAAGTATGAGTAACTCCAATAGATACAAATCACATTAAGAGGGCTCAGATAGACATATACAGGAGCCAATAAAAGCACTATTACACTGTGTAAAAGGAAAAGGATTGGGAAATGTTGCCACAAATCCACCAAGGAGTAGTAAGCTCCTGGAAGGTCCTGAATAATTTCCTCAAAAGAGGAGGAAATAGTGAGATACTCCGATGGATGGAATGCACTATCATCCAAACCTCAAAGCAAAAATATAAAGGACTTTCACAACAAGAAAAGGGAGGCAATCAAGGAACAAGCCCCAGTAGATTCTGCCAGCAAGCCTCAAGTCAGCCAGCTTCCCCAAGAAGGGAATCAGAACAAGAAAAAGAAATGGAGGAAGCATATTCCCCAACTTACAATATTCCAAGAATCCAAAAGGATCCCATGGACAATGTCTTCAACATTTACAGAACCTTGGAGGAATTCAAGGACAAAGAGGAGCAAAGAAGCAGACAGCCCCTTCTCCCAAAGAAATTACTTTGTCTTCTGATTTTGTCAATACTTTAATAGAAATTAAAGATATTATATTGCCTCCAAAAGACATCAAAAATAGTCTATTATATTGACAAGAAATAAATAGTAGCTTATTATTTTCAACATAAATTGATGTAGAAGAGAAAAAAGAAATAGAGATCATTAAATTTATGGTTGAAAACAATAAACCAAAATTCTTAATTGAAAATACTCCGAAATTGATACAAGGAAAACACGAGTTGTATAAGTACATAAAACATATGAGAGAAAAAACTTTGACAATCAATTATGACATGCATATTGACAATTTGACAGAAAAACTGAATAAATTAAGTGTTTCTGCTGAAACATTTTAAGAAAAAACTTCATCACACCAAAAATTACTCCTAGATTATGTAGAAAAGAGTGGTGAAGCAGGAATGAATCTTAAAGATGACATTCAAAGTGAAATAAGACTTATTACCAAAAAAATGGATAAAATAAATGAGGTAAGCTTAAATATGCCAAAGTTATCAACCCCATTTTCTCACATAGGAAGTCCTGTCAAACCAAAAGAGGAAATGAAGGAACCCTGTATAAAAGACTTAAGCCATCAATACAACAAGTAATTCTTAATGAAGGAAGAACCTCAACTGAAAGAATGGCCAACATTCACCAGTGAAGGTGAACATGACCATATTTCATTTATTAAAACAATTTAAATGCTACAGGAGGGTTATGCCATACCAGATGAATTAATCACTGCAAGATTACATTAATTATTTGATAATTTGCCAAAAAATGGCAAAAACCTGGTCTTGGTGGAAAAATGAAATAACCACCAACTGGGAAATGATGCCTGGAGGTAAGAATTAGAAAATTAGTTTTTAAATTCCCTCTTTGACCCATATAAGGATAAACCTTGAGCTTGTTTCTTAAAACAAGTCAAAAAATGAATTCACTGTACCCAGAAAGGTCACAAAAGATGGTGCACATGACAATATTTGAAAAATATGGAGGAGAATCGGAACATGCCCTTAAAAGCGGGTGAATAGAGCCATGTTCCAAAGAAGAGTACATTAATGCACTAGAAGATATAGTGACAAGAACTTAAATTGGAAGAACATGGGAAAATTGTATTTTAAAAGTTCAAATAAACCTTTCATGAATAAATATAAACAAAATAACCTTTCAAATCCAATACACCAAACACTAATGAGCCGAGAAAATGCCATAAATGTGGTGTTACTGGACACTTAGCAAATAATTTTCTCAAAAAGGCAAAAATCAATGAAATGGTGGAAACAGAAGAACACAATGACAAAGAAGATAAGTCTAATTCTGAAAAAGACACTGAATAATAATAAACTTCTGAAAGTGATTAAATTAATAATATTGATTTAATATATGCAGTACTAGATCTCAACTCAAGCTTGCCACGAGTTGGAACATCTGATACAAGCTTCCCAAATATACATTATTCGAAACTTCATAGAACCAAACCTGCAAAATGAATGGGATATATAGCTGGAAAATCAAGTATAATCATTTTTATGGTAGCAGAAAAAGAGGCTTAAGTAAGCCTGGACACAGGAGCATACTTCACTTGCATTGGTAAAACTATTTAAAAACACTTATACCAGATTGGGAAGAAAAACATATACCAATACAAGAGGTTAAACTTAGTAGTGCAAGTGAAAGCATGAAACCCCTTTGAATAATTGAATTAACATTAATTCTTTCTCACCTTTCCCAATGAATAAGAGTAAAATTAGAGCTTGTAGTAATGGACAACTGTACTAGTAACCATTTTATACTTGGAAATGATTACTTCTCAATTTATTGCATAGATACCTCTAATCAAAAAGACAAATATTTTACCATAGGAGACAATAAAACACAGAAATTTGGTTTTTTAAGCAATAAAAAGCAAATTATTGTTATAAAAAATGAAGAGAAAAGCTCAGAAATACATTCATTTATAAATGAACAGCTTATAGAGGCAGAACTCAATCAAGAATTAACATATAAAATGAAATAAAAATTGATTTATCTCCTATTTACATACAAAAGTGCCTTTGCAACTGAAAATAAACCACTAGGTGTTATCATTGGACAGGAGTTAGACATCATTATTAATGTGGAAAAGCTTTATCCACCCCTGTTGAAAATACCAGCTTACCCACCTAGTCCAAGAGCTAGTGAAGCCTTAGAGGTACACATTCAAGAATTAATCAACCTTGGGGTGTTAAAGAAAGTAGGTCATAATGAACAGGTAGAAGTCACAACACCTGTCATTATAACCTGTAATAATGGAAAATCAAGGATGGTACGGGATATAGAGCCTTAAATACCTACACTATCCCTGAGAGATATCCAATACCCAGAATACATGAGAAATTGACACAATTATCACAGGCTAAGTTCATTACAGCCATAGATTCTCTAAAGGGGTTTCACCCAAATGTCTTAACATAAAATGCCAGGAAATTACTAGGTATAATAGTCCATTGTGGCATATGTGAATACCTAAGAATGCCTTTTGGTATAAAAAATGAATCTTCCCATTATCAAAGAATGATGAATACAATATTTCCTGAAGAATTATTAGAAGGATGTCTAATCATCTATAATTATTATATCATATTATGCTCAGATACTTGGGAAAATCACTTAACAACACTAGAAAGAGTCTTACGGAAGATAGTGCAAGTAAATATGAAAATTTCATTTAAAAAATGTCATTTTTCATATAGTGAACTAAAAGAACTGGGACATGCTGTATCTGGACTAAGTCTGGGCATAGACAAAACCAAAGTAGCAGAAGTACTACTGAATCCAATGCCCCAAACCAAAAAAGAAATGCAATCATTTCTAGAATCTTCTGGTTACTCCAGACATCATATAAAAGACTTTGCAAGAATTCCCAATTCCTTTTATGAACTCTGTGAACAACAGACAGTCTATGAAATGACTGAAGAAAGTTTGAAGGCATATGGACTGAAAAAAGCCCTCACAACTGCACCATTTCTTTTCATTCCAGATTGAAAACTACTTTTCATACTGTACATTAATTCTTTTGGAGAAGGACTAGGTGCTGCACTACACCAAACACAAATCATCAATTATGAACCTGTTTAAGGATCAATTTGCTTCATTTCAAGACAAATTAATCCAACAGAAGTGTCAGGATGAAACTATGATAAAGGTGTAAATAGACTAAGTACAACTTTAACTATGTTTGTGACACGGGAAAAATTGTTAAAAAAGGATTTATAAGGGTTAAAGATAATTTAATTTAAGATTAAAAGGGATTTACTATATATAATATAGTGGTGGTGAGCACTGTTGAAAGCCCTGGGTGCAGCTTTATCTGTTGGGTTACAATAATTAAGATTTATAATTATACCTGATTATTAACCAAGAGTAAAACTGTTTTTGACAGTTTACTACGTACGTTATTCAAGAGAAGGATGAGGAGACAATGTATCAACCACATGGTAAGTACTCTTATAATATGAGTAATAAAGTAAAAATATATATGAAATAAATATTTTTAAAAGAAAGTACGCCTAAAAATATAAAAAAATTGTCAGAAAATAAAAATTAAGAGAAAAAAACTTACTTATAAGGTCCAGAAAAAGTTTAAAACACGGCCAGGCCCCCAAAATGTCAGGATGAAACTATGATAAAGGTGTAAATAGACTAAGTACAATTTTAACTATGTTTGTGACATGGTAAAAATTGTTAAAAAAATATTTATAAGGGTTAAAGATAATTTAATTTAAGATTAAAAGGGCTTCACTATATATAATATAGTGGTGGTGAGCACTGTTGAAAGCCCTGGGCGCAGCTTTATCTGTTGGGTTACAATAATAAAAGACTACAATAATTAAGATTTTGACTATACCTGATTATTAACCAAGAGTAAAACTGTTTTTGATAGTTTACTACGTAGGTTATTCAAGAGCAGGATGAGGAGACAATTCTGGCTGTGAAAAGCCTCCTTTTTATCCTGAAATGGGGTGGAAAGGGTGCTAGAGCTTTACACGTAGAGGAAGTGAAGATTTTTTCACTCTCTAGTGCTGGCTTGTAGTTTGAAAACAGGTTGTATAACCTGTATTGAGCTCAGATGTGGTTTTGAAACCACATCTGGGCAGTTTTCACCAATACAGGGTGAAAAAATTCATCTGGGGACCTCACAGCCTGATTCTGACGTGTATGACGTGTAGAATGCTGTACAGAAGCTGTATGGGATCCCAGTATTGACTGAAATATGAGGTATTGAAGTAAAAACAAGCTTCTTCATCTATTTCACACCTCATATTCATGGTTATGGGATATTATCCCATGGTAAGGCTGTATTGGTCAGAATGTGGGATTTTGACCTTAAAACAGCTATAGCTTTGTCAGTTCTTCAGATATCCACTTCAAAACTGAACCAGTGTATAGCCCTGTATGTGCTCTACACAGTGGTACCCTATTTGATATGGTTATTATTGACTATGGCAAAGTTATGCCATGTACAAGAGTTTTGTACATAGGCATGATTTAGGCAAAAAGCTGTATTGAGCTTGTTTGCCCCATACCTTCTGCTGTAGTTGAGATATGGGAAGGTGGAAGACACCATCAGATAGCCCTGATTATGCTCTTTCCAAAAAGACCCCACTTCAAGTATCTCACACTAAAACTGTAGAAGTTAGATGAGAGGTGAATGTTTTATTCACCCTTATTTGGCCTGAAATTGACCATAACTCCAGTAATATTGGTGCTAGCTCAGTTTGGCAGGTACCATTGGATAGCCCTGGCTTAGATCTTCATTTTGAGTACCCATTTGATGGGGTTAAGCCTCTCCTTCTAAATTTTAGATGAGAGGTGAAAATTAAGGTTTATGCTCAGCAATAACTTTGAGCAGGAATAACTTTGTTATTCTTTGTCCTATGGTGATGGGAATTTTATTTTCAGAAAGAGGTGAGTTTCCTCTTTCCTTTGATACCTTTTGAGCTGATTTTGCTCAGCTCCATGTTTTGGTGGTATCTTGGCTATACCATTGGTTTATGGTATTTTGGCTGTCATGCTTGTGCTCTGGTTTTGAGTCACAGGCTGACATACCCTCCTTCTAAAAAAGGCTCATCATTGATGAGACTTTTCAGTCCTCCTAGAGGCCCTGAATCTCCTTAGATGAAGGTTCCCATCTGGTATGGCATCTTCTGCCAACCATTTGTCTTTATCAGCTGTTTGGTGCTTGAATCTGACTAAGTATTGTCTTTGATCCTTTCCATTAAGTCTGATGTTCCTGGCCCTGATGATCTTACTCACAGGCCCTGGGGAGTCCTCCACTTCCACTTCATCAGGTGGTGTGGGGCTCTTCCTCCTGGAGGGGAATTTATCCTCCTCTGTTTGGAAGTATGGTTTGACTAAACTTACTGGGAATACTGGGTGTTTCCTGGAAAATTCCTCTGTAAGTTTGACTTCCACTGCATTCTTTCCTATCAACCTAATGATAGTGAAAGGCCCTACAAATGAGTCCCTCATCTTCTTGGGTCCTTTAAGATTATTAAAGTTCAGTGTAGACACTAGCACCTGGTCCCCTTCCTTAAAGTCAGGTTCCATGTGTGTCTTGTCCCACCTCTGTTTATTATATTCTTTTGCCTCAGCTATTCATTTGGCAGCTGTGTCACAAGCCCTCTTCCACATATCACAGAAGTCTTTGGCTGTGGGGTGGATGGTCAGAAGGTTCTTCTTTAAGTGATCCACAGGAAACAGGGAATTCCACCCTTTCTCTTCCACTGCAGGTGTTTTTCCTGTGGTAGAGTGCTGACAAGTATAATAAGCCAGTTGGACAGCTGGTAGAAGGGTAACCCAGTCATGGGTGTATCCTTCATGGTCCTTGTATTCCATGCCATAGGCACAGAACCTTCTAAGGATGTCTTCCATATTCTGGATCATCCTCTCAGCTAGGCCATCTGTTTGGGGATGGTAAGCTGTGGAAAAAGCAAGCTTGGTGCCAAGCATGTCATACAAGTTGGTCCAAAATTCAGATGTGAATTTTGGGTCCCTATCACTAATGATGATTTTAGGGACTCCACAGGTAGATATGATGTTATTCCAAAATAACAGGGCAGTATCCATGGCTGTGTCCTCGTTGTGGCGTGGTAGACACCTCATGCTCTTGCTGAACCTATCAACTATGATCAAACAGGCATTGTAGTTTTCTTTGCCTCCTGGGACAAGTCCTGTAACCCAGTCCATGTTGATGGTTTCCCATGGGTGTTTGGGTTCTTCTATATGTTGAAGTAACCCATACTTCTTCCCATGTTTCCTATTTTCCTTTTGGAATATTTCACAAGTGTTGATGTATTCTCCCAACTCTTGTTCCCACTTTGGCCACCAAGCTGTGCTTGCTACCCTCTCCTTGGTCTTGTCTTCACTCATGTGTCCCATATAGGGGCAGTCATGGCATTCCTGCAGGATCAAGGAGATTTGGTCTCTGTCTACCACTGTGAGTGCCCTTGTGTGTTTCTCTATGTGGTAGAGCAGGCCATCTATAAGGAAGAACTTGTCATCCCTATAGGCCCTCAACCAGGGTTCTTCCAGCTGGGATTCCAGTTCTGGACTCCTGTACTTTTGTTGAAGGAGTTGTTGTAGTATGCCACACTGTTTGTGTTTGTCATAAGACTTCAGTACTGCACTAAAAAATTCATTTTGCAGTTCAGAGGAACTGATTCCCAATATGGCAGTTTCTGTCCCCTCTGAATCAGTGTTTCCACTGTCAAGGGTACCACTTTCTGTTGCCCATTCAGAAAATCTGAAGTTCTTCTTCCTATCTATTTCCATTAAGTGGATAGGGATTTTGGCTGAAACTTCAGGGTCATAAGCTGGATTGCTCTTGACATTATCCAGTGGCCATCTGCATTGGTATGACTTTTACCTTGTTTTTATATGATGGTCATGTTCCCTCTATACTCCTGGATGGCTATTTTCCATCTCAGCATGTGTCTATTTGTAGTCTTCATGTTCAGTAAAGATTTCAAGGCTGTGCAGTTTGTGTAGACTTCAAAGACTGCACCCTCCAGATAATAATGGAGTATTTCTAGAGCCCAGACTAGACATAGACACTCAGTCTGGGTGGCCCCATACCTGGCTTCTGAATTTTTCAGCTGCCTTGAGATGTAGCAAATTACTCCTTCTCTTGGTTCATCATCCACAATTTGTCTTTGGTGAAGGGCTGCTCCTAGGCCTTGACTGCATGCTGCATCTATGTATATCTTGAATGGTAGGTCAAAGTCAGGTAAGATGAGCACAGGTGCATTTGTGAGTTTATATTTGATCCTCTCATATGCATCCCTCCTTTCCTTGGTTATTTCAAAAACTACATCTTTTGAACATAACTTGTATAAACTACTAGTTATTTGTGCAAATTTTTTGATGTGGCTTCTATAGTAGCTAGCAAACCCAAGGAAGGATTGAATCTCTTTGATACTTTTTGGTACTGGCTTTTGCAGTACTGCTGCTACTTTATTCTGGTCAATTTCCAGACTAAGACCTGAGACTTTATGTCCTAGAGCTAGTAGCTCTTGTTGGCCAAAATACACTTTTTTAGTGAGATTTTCAGATTGATGGGTGTAAATTTACTTAGCACTCTGTCTATATATTGTACATGGTCTTCCCATGTCTCTGAGTATATAATGATATCATCAATATATACTACCATCCAGCCTTCTAATATTTCTTCTTGAAATATTGTGTCCATCATCCTTTGGAAGTGGGCTAGTGCATTTTTGATGCCAAATGGCATCCTGGTATACTCATATATGCCCATATGGCATATTATTCTGAGTAATTTCATGTAGTTTGGTTTAACTCCATTTTGGTGGAAGCCTTTCATACAATCCATTTTGGTTATGTATTTGGCTTTTGCCAGTTTATCCAAGGCATGAGGTATCCTGGGTATAGGGTACCTGTCTGCTTTTGTGTAGTTATTCAGAGCTCTGAAGTCTCCACACAATCTAGACTTGCCATCATACCAGGTGATTAGGACAAGAGTGGTTATTTCCACTCTTTCATTGTGTCCAATCTTCCTGATGACTTTCATGTCCAGGATTTCATTGATATGTTTTTCAATTTCTTTCCTGGTTTCCAGACTTGCTGGGTAAGGAGGTCTCCTAAGCATGGGTGGATAAGGCCTTTCCACATCCAGATATAGTTCTATATCATGGCCTTTGATCTTTCCTAATGGTTCTTCACCAATGGCAAATGCTGGTCTGTTCTTTCTCAGCATCTTCAGTAAGCTTAGCTTTTGTTTACTGGTGAGGGTAGTGCTAAACTGTCCCTCTCTGAATTCCTTCAGAAGTTCTTCTAGTGGATCTTGAGAAGATATCTGGTATATATCAAGTGAAAATTTCTTTTCCTTATTAGTACCAATGGTGATGTGCCTATTTTTACTGTTGTAAATGTCTATTCCATTCATCCTCTGGTAGTCTGTCCCCAGTAAAAGCCCTTGGATGTGGCATCATCAAGCACTACAAACTCTGGGTTGAGTCTGATATTACCCTTCCTGTGGGGTATAATTATCTCTTTGATAATTGTCCCAATGGAAGTCACACCAGGGCGAATCTTGCGTCAATCGTCGGCGATTGACTTCACGTCGCACCGCGGTCAGTATAAAATCTTGCTTCAGTCGCGTTAGTGTCACTTTATAGTCACTGGATTTAGTGGGTCACGTCACGTCAGCGTCAAGACAACGTCAATCCTCACATGTGTCACATGAGAATGTCACTCAAAGCCCAAACCCATTTCAACACTATGTGCAACGTTTGTGTAGTTTCACCTCATTGGCTTCCGCCTCCCCGACGCTTAGCATGCTTACGCACCCGCACCGCCCTCCATCCGGATGAGACTCCGACACTGCCCGCCCCTCTCCGTCCTCACCACTCGCTACGCTTTCACACCCCCGCCCCTACCATCCTCACGCTTGTGTAGTACCCTCCCGACATGCCTCCGACAACGCTTAGCATCCTTACGCTCATGTAGTGCCCTCCCGACATGCCTCCGACACCACTGATGACCCTTACGCTTGTGTAGTGCCCTCCCGACATGCCTCCGACACAGCTTACCATCCTTACGCTCATGTAGTGCCCTCCCGACATGCCTCCGACAACAGTTACCCTCCCTCCCGACATTCTCCCGACACTGCTTACCATCCTTACGCTCATGTAGTGCCCTCCCGACATGCCTCCGACAACAGTTACCCTCCCTCCCGACATTCTCCCGACACAGCTTACCATCCTTACGCTCATGTAGTGCCCTCCCGACATGCCTCCGACAACAGTTACCCTCCCTCCCGACATTCTCCCGACACTGCTTACCATCCTTACGCTCATGTAGTGCCCTCCCGACATGCCTCCGACAACAGTTACCCTCCTCACGCTTCCGTATTACATCCATAGTGTACAGTACGGTGGCTTGTTGGCGTACACGATGAACGCAATTGCCGAAATATGCTGAGTGGCCTTCTCTGCCAACAGGACCTAAGGGGATATTGGTCAGTATATTCACCATGTTGTGGCTAGGGTTTAAATCATGAGACTCACAAATTAAAACCTAATAAGTGGACTATTTAAGACAAGAATTGTGTCTCCTGTTTCGCCGACAAAACCATTTTATTTCATATCAATCAAATGAACACTTTGCTTAGTCCTTACCTCATGAGCATTGAATAGTTCAAAAGTTGACTTTAGTAGGTTTCTCACTAGTCAACTTTATTCAATGTCTCACAGGGAAGTGATTTCATTTGCATGATATGAAATAATTTGCAAAACATCGCCTCCTTCAATTTCCCGACAAATCGCATTTTGCACATGCCATTATTTTACTTGCACTTTTTTTCTTGAATTTGGATCTTTTATCCAAAAATTTTCAAACAAGTTATCAATCAACTTGTCACCATCTATTTGCTTACTAAACTACCTCCGCGATGGCCCAAACCCCGGGAAATTCAACGGAATTTAATGAACGACCAACTTCAGCCCCAGAGAGTGGAAGTGAAATCTCTGATATGGCCAGTAGTCATGAACTGGGAATTGAAGTAGAGAGCCAGTCACATGAAGATAATCAAGATCCACCAGCTCTTCCAGAATGTGAGTATACATCCATCTTGAGTATTTCTAATCTCTCAAAACCTGATATTGTGTCATAGCCTTTATTTCAGGTCAACCGCCAAGCTCTCAGAAACCGAATTTTAAAAGTTATGAGAAGGAAAAGACTGTTGAACCTTGTGCACCGACAGAAGATGATGGGCAAGATGATGTAATTTTCAGTGGGGAGGTGGAAATTATATCCAAGGAACAATTTGTCTCCAACATTGCTCAAACAATCCCAAGGCTCGAAAAAATCCAAAATGATAGTAAAATTCCTGATTATGTGCGTCAAAAGATTGCTGAAGCCATGAGCCTGCTCAAAATGGATTTGAACCGTAAGTCCATTACTAATTCAAAACAAAATTGATAAAAATAGCTGCTTACAATATATGGGCAGGTGTGGAGGTGGGAGAATCTCTACCTGAAGGATCTCGAGTCGTAATTGGATTTCCAGGCAAAGGATTAGGAAAAAGACCAAATATACATGCGACCAAAAAAACAAACAAAAAACGCCGTACCTTTGAAGCCGCAAACAATTCTTGCGATCAAGGTGATGAAATTATCAATGTTGAAGGGGACCATATTGATAATGAACCTCCGCATACTGAACCCTCCCCAATACTCAATGAAACAATCCATGATGAAGCTCCACATACAGAAAGTCCCCCGATACCCAATGAAACAATGCATGATGCAACCCCTCCCGCCTCTCCTCAGAATATTCAAGCCTTTCAAGAAAGGGAAACAATTAAACATGATACAATGGGACGAGATATGACTGATATAATTCCCGACGCTGAGCCCGAAGTGTCATCCGCTGCGAATTTTCAAGGAATATTTTTATCCCGCATGGAAGAGTTTGCAGGCGTTTTGAATTATCATTCCAATATTACTCAACAATCATGGAAAAGGGGGCTTGATAATATCAATAGGATTTACAAAAATAGATGGGACAATTTACCAACAAAGGATGCTCATACATTCCTGCCCGTTGGTATTAAGGTGATCAGTAACCGAGATCTTAAAATGTCGGCTTGGCTGCAGGACCTTGAGATGGCAGGTGAGTTTTATCTTTGTGCATGATACATGATTATTGGCTGTTGACTGGTGATATAAACTGCAATATACAGGGTTAGATTTTTTTAAGCCAACAGAAACAGAAGCGTTTTTTGATCACAACATTTGGAATCTCAAATTGATGAAGGAATCAGCTAAACCTCCAGAGAATCTCCCAAAATCTGAACACTCCTTCTTCAAAATGGTTCAGAGCCTTCTTTACCCCGCCAATCCAGTTAAACATTTTTGGGCAAATGTTATGTTTGAATCCATTAGTTTAGTCTCATACGATGTGATTGCACCCAAACCATATGTTGCACCAACATCAAATTCGACCGATCCTCTTGGACTCGAACGGGGAGCAGTTGAATACCTTGCCTCCTGCTTGAGTAAATCGAAGCAACGTGCAACCCAACTCAGCATTGAAGGTGGCGGGGCTGACAATGAGATATCCACAAAGCCGCACAAGAACCTGGAGGATCTAATGGATACAGTTATCCATTTGATGATTGCGTACAAAATGGTACGTGCACATACAAAGGTCGAAGTTAATGGCATCAAAGGCAAACTCACGAACTCAAAAAAAAATGAGGCCATCAAAGATCTTTTGGCGTGTCACAAGAATCTTGGAATCAATCGAATTTGCTATGGTATATTAGCGGCATTCTGTGCGGCGGGGGTTCGTGGTTTGATGGTATGCTCAGATGACTGGAGAACAAGCTCAGTTAAAGGGGCTTTAGCACTAATTGACATTTCCGCAAAACTTTCAGAGGGTAAAAATCTAGTGGAGCCAGTGTGGCTACGTACTAATAAGTATATATGTAATTTACTGAATAAAAGTTTCTTCTCATCAGAGTCTTTTAACCCCGCTGTACCTCTTAGATTTGATTTTGCACGATGCTTAGTATTAGACTTTGGTGATGCCTGGGTGGCGAATCGCGGGCTTGGTTCAAGTGATGAGGTCACCTTGACGGTACCCAGGTCAGCTAAACTCACAACCAGGATTGACCCGTTTTAGATTAGCTTTGTACTAGATAGATTGTAATTGAATTTTGCAAAGTTATTTATGAATTTAATAATCATGACTTCCTATCCTACTACTTCCCGGATGCCACAGTCTGAGTACCAATAGTAATTGTACGGCGGCATGCCTCCGTACATCATTGCAAAGACTCCGACAAGACGCAAGCTGAGTCAGGCGATGTGCCCGCGAGTAGCACACGCGGGTGCATTGCGGGAAGTCGCGTTTATCACTTCCCGCCAGCCCATAATAGGCCAAATGTTCCTGTGTCTTTCAAGAGGACTAGGATAGCTAGGGATCCGCAGCAGGATGCATATTGCATTTGCGTGTGCTTGCAATATTCCAAATGGTTGGATTGGAAAGTGATTGCATGGGAACATCAATGTGGAAAATTGAATAATGCACTATCCACTGCAATTTTCAGGTTCAGGTATTTGAGATCGTGAATTTGCCAAGGTCAGGCGTGAGCTTTCTTTTTAGCCGCAATTAAAAAAGATTCATCCACCGCAATCCAATTTAGGTGATATTAAGAAATCAGTAATCATTTGGTTTCATTTCATTTTCTGCTGAAAGCATGCCATTCACGAAAGAAGGAAAAGAGCGTAAAAGGGAACTCGCAAGAAAGCGTCGGGCTGAGGAAGGAAAGTGTGAGTTACTCGCTTAATCTCAGTGTATATATATAGATATATATATATGCTTCCACATTTATGTGGCACCCTCATTGGGCCCCACTGAAGAACATGGGCTTTAGTCGGTTCAGATTGTGCCAATGTCATGTGGGCTCCAACAGGGAAGTCAAAGGATGTGTGCCGAAGAAAGCTCCTTGGCAGTATCTGATATCTTGTGTGCTTCAACACGTAGTGATCCCTCAACCACTCGGGAATAGTAGCAGATCCCAAAAGACAAATGAGCGCAAAACGACCCGAATGAATAGGTTGTTTTCCTCCTCTCGCCCAACAGCACAAATATCAATGCCAGTATCAGCAAATATCACCCCAAGTGAAATTCGGAGGCTTGTGGATGTCAATCAGATCAAACGCATTCACTTTGGGCGTGTGGCAATTTTCTCTTCAACCGGATTACTCATTGCCCTTGTCGAATTCCGACCATTCACAACAATGAGTGAAGTCGAGGTCAATCAATGGGATGAATTATCACAATTCCTATTTTGCAAAAAGAGTTTCACCGACCCTATTGCAACAAATGGAGCATTACTGGAGGGATTTATGTTCGCGATTGGGTGGCGCAAATGCACCACAAAGAATGAACAATTTGGTCTGTATGGTAGTGCTGGCAAAATTGAAAATGCAAAAGATGAATGGCGGGACCGAGGTGCCAATCTTAGCTCGGTGGGTTGCATTCTAGGTCAATCCTTACAATATGTTGGGGATAATTTATTTCAGAAGATTCAAAATTGCTACAACTCATTGGGGGTTCCGTCTTTTGATCAAGTCAACTATGAAGGCGATATTCCGGCAAATCAGGGTGCATTCGAGTTCGCTTCCGCACTCACTTTCACCATGAATGGATTCAAAAACGCACCTCATGTTGATAAGGATGCATCGCTGTATGCTTCGGGATGGTGGTTTCAAGCTGATAAGCGGACCGGCCAAATTCAAAGAGATGCGTCAAAGCGGTGTACAGGGGGAAAATTGATTTTCCCAAATGAGCATTTTTGGATTGATCTATCCGCATGTCATGGGCTCATTCAGGTAGTGTGGGCCAGTAGTACATTTGTTCATTATACTGATCCAGCACAGGACAATGAAAGCACGACACTAGTGGGTATGTCCGCACAATGCTCAAGCAGGTTAGCAAAAACAATGCGGCAAAAAAGCAATGGCTATTATGAGATTGGCGAGAGAGCGGGCTATCAAATCAGGGATGGTAATACAATCTCATGCCAATTCAAAGAATGAGGAGATTTGCAAGTGGGTTGGGTAAGTAATGGTGAGGTAAGGCAGAGGACAATATACACCAGGATTGGATGGATTCGAGTGCGGGAGATGGGGTGTCTCACATGAAAAAGGGGTGAAGTGGATTATGTACGGTGGCATGCCATCGTACATCGGTCCTGGTTTGTTGCTATTGTCCAGGATGCCAATGCTTCACATGCGAATCCTCATGCTTGTGCAGGTTCTGACAATGCTGAAAGTTCCTTACGCCTATGCGGGGTGCCAACGCTACACACGCCAATCCTTGGGCCTGTGCAGGCTCCCGAAAATTTACCCGCCAATCCTTACGCCTTTACAGGCTTTCGACGATTCACACGCCAATTCTTACGCTTGTGAAGCTTCCCCACAATGCTGAAATTTTCTTTAGCCTGTGCAGGATCCCAAGAATTCACACGCCAATTCTTACGCCTGTGCAGGCTCCCAAAAATTCACACGCCCATCCTTATGCTTGGGGAGGGTCCCAAAAGTGCTAAAATTCCTTACGCCTGTACAGGCTTCCGACGATTCACACGCCAATCCTTACGCTTGGGAAGGTTGCCAACAATGCTGACAAATTCTTACGCCTGTGCAGGCTCCCAACAATTCACACGCCAATCCTTACGCCTGTGCAGGCTCCTGACAATTCACACGCCAATCCTTATGCCTGTGCAGGCTCCCAGCAATTCACACGCCAATCCTTATGCCTGTGCAGCCTTTTGATGAGTCACACGCCAATCCTTACGCTTGTGAAGGTTCCAGACAATTTAAACAATTCAATACATGAGTAAGATTAATAGCGTGTGACCATAGGAAAGGCTATGTTTCACAAATCTGGAGTGGATTGCTCACATACGGGAACCTCCCGCTTTTTTACAGTTAGGAATGGGTATGGCTCTAAACCATGGAAGAAGAAAATATACAAGAGGATAACGGCAACTATTGGCGCATTTTGAGAAAAAGAGGTTCACGAAAACAAATACTCACTCAAACTCTTGGTGGGGCACTTACAAAAATAATTCTCACGCAATCAGGGTTTTTCTCTAAGGAGGAAATAAGTAATTTTTACGTGAACAAAGAATGTAATAGAATTTGAACATAACAATAATTGAAGACAAATATTTTATTCAAAAGAAAGTATTACAAAAAATAAAAAGAGGAAATAATGGGATTTTTTTTTAATTTTTTATTTTTCGAGGAATTTGGAGACTATCCCGGTTATGTCCTCCTTTGGATAAGCCTCAAGTGCCTGGGCAAGGAGGCGGTTTAGTTCGTCCCGGAAGTCCCGGTGCATCTCATTTCGATGAGTTGCATCCACGAAAGGAATCATGTGGAGCAAGCGACGATGCTCCAACAAGATTCGGTTGATCGAATCGTGGACGATTTCTCGAGGAATCATTAGGGTCGGTCGCAGGTCGGTGAATTCCTGGCGAGCGTCATCGTGGGAATGAGACGAGCTTGGCACCGGGGGGGAGGAGGCGTTGGGGTTCTCGGGGGCACTGGAAGGGATCTCTGGGGAGGGAACCGGGGTTGGAGTGGAGGGGGGGGAATGGAAGGGGAAGGTGGGCGAGTCGGGTAAGAAGAAGGGGGATGGGGAACTGGGGATCCCACGGGCGTATCGTCGATGATGATTATCGAGCGAGGAGTGGCGGGACGATCTGGAGACGGTTGAAAAAATGGTGAGGAAAAGTTGAGAAGAGTGAAGAAGGAGAAGTGGTGACTTACCAAAAGGTTCCTCCGTGGATTGCGTAGGAGCCACCTCAGGTTCTGGCTCACGAGTCGTATCGTCCTCAGGTGGTTGGGACGATGGACTCGGGCCAGGAATAGGTGGCTCTTCGGTTCGGGAGGGTTCTAAAAAAGGAGTAAGTGTCAGTTCACTCGACTCAAAAGTGAAAGTGAAAATGAAATGAAACTTTGGCTGCTTACCACGGAATAATTCCTCAGACCATCGGGTGCCACTCGGGCCTGGAGTGGGTTGCCGGGGGGTTTGCTCGCGAGGCAAACTGGGAACGGGAGAGTCGTGTCGGGGGGGATTCGGGGGGTTTGGTTCTATGAGTAATGGAAAAAAGTCAGTATTATTGCGTGAAGAGAAATGAGATAAAGAGGAGAAATAAAACTTACTTTGGCGTTTGAATCCCATCGGTGATAAGACATGGTGACGATCAGCCCAAGCTCGAATGTCCTCTCGCCATCGCCATCCTTCATTGGCCGGATAATCACTTCGCTCCGGTCAAGGAGTGAAGTGACCATCGGATGGTGGCCTAGGAGGGGGAGTGGACAAATCGATACTGGAGGGGACAGGGCTAATCGTCCGGAATCGTTCCCGTTGGCCTGTTTGGGGTCCCGGCGTCCATTCACGCTCGGAAATGGTTTCATCATCGTCGACCACAAAGGAGTCCTCGCGAGGGCGTCTTGGGCAAGAACTCGTCTGGCCTCGTGGTCGGAAGGGGCGGACAACGAACGAACATTTCTTGTGTGCTTGTCGGCAAGCATCACAAGCGTTGTTCGTCGTCGAGGAACGAATGCAGGGGATACCCCGCTTGGTGCATAACGTGCACGACATCTAAAAACAAAACAAAACAGGTTAGTAACTGAATAGAAAGTAAGCAATCAAGAAAGAAAAGGAAGACATACGATGATTTATATAAATATAAAACGGAATCAAATTAAAGACGCTCTAGTCGGAAGTTTTTAAAAGTCTGGAAGGAAGTCGTGAAGAAAGAAAAATATTAATATCGGTACATAATGTTGACTAAAGTTTAATTGGAGAAAACGTACAAAGTAGATAGAAGTGGGGTTCTGAAAGTATTAGCAGGAAAAACAAAAAGCGAGCAGGAAGGGGAGTGGGGTTAGTCGAGTGCGAAAGAAAAGACTGGAAAGGCAGGAAGACGAGGGGGAATACGCACAAGAAGGACAAACGCGGGTGAGGTTGAACGAAGTGGAGCGGGTGAGAGAGAAAGTGAAGTGCGTGTCGTGTGAAGATGGTCTTTTATACCAAGGTGAATCTGAGACGATCTCAGCAGTTGCAGCACCCGCAAAAGTCTCAGCTTCAAGGCATGTGGGCAAAGTTGAAGCTGAGTCTCAGCGAATGCTGCAACTGAGAGGTGAAATGCTCCCGTGAGGCAGAAGAACAATGGGGGTCTGGCTGAGTATTTCAATTTATTGAATTGTCAAGCTGAGTATTGCAATTTATTGAATTGTCATGCTGAGTCAAATCCCCTTTGTTTCCTTAAATTGCCACCTGATCACCCAGGAGGGTGGTCGTGAGGCCCTTATTGATTGTGCATTGTGGGTGCAATGCACAAGTGACCGCGGCAAGATCACCGGCCTTATGGCCTGGTGATAGTCTTTGAACAAAGGGGGGGGCTGTAAGACAAGTGAATACAGCGTGAGCTTGCCTCGACCCATTGCTCAGGTTTGCTTTCGGGTCATAATTGAAATGCTCAGTGGCTGAACATTTGAATTGCACAGTAATTGAACAATTGATATAACAATATCAAATGCACCGCTGAGTATTGCAATTTATTGAATTGTCAAGCTCAGTCACATCCCCTTTGTTTCCTTAAATAGTCACCCGATCACCCAGGAGGGTGGTCGTGAGGCCCATGTTGAATGTTCATTGGGGGTGCAATGCACAAGTGACCCATGCAGAAAAGCACCCGGTGCATTTGGTCACAAGTGACCGCGGCGAGATTACCGGCCATATGGCCTGGTAATAGTATGTGAACAAAGGGGGGGGCTGTAAGACAAGTGAATACAGCGTGAGCTTGCCTCGACCCATTGCTCAGGTTTGCTTTCGGGTCATAATTGAAATGCTCAGTGGCTGAACATTGGAATTGCACAGTGATTGAGCTATAGATATAACAATATCAAATGCACCATGCTGAGCCATTGCTCAGTCGTTTTTGTATGCGCGCACTCTGAGCATTTGGCACAGCATTGGATGACATTTCAGCAAGGTGCAGCATTTCACACGCTTTGGTGAAGTGCTCCAAACTGAGCCTTCCAGTGAGCTATTGCAGAATTAGTTCATTCCATGGCTTGACTGAGCACTTTCACACGGTGCTTTTGACCATGACATGCTCAGCTTGCGTGTGCAAATCGGGTGAAACGCAATGCTGAGCATGTGGCACATGAGCTACGTAAATGCAAACGATGGGAAGGTGCATGCACATTTGCTATATGCATGCAGGCTCAAGTAGTATTACACCTTCCTGATCTGTACAGTACAGTCGACACTGTAGTACGCAGTACACCTTTGTAAATGTGTACTGCGGGGCAGAGCAAAAAGCTGTTCAACAATGTAACATGCAATCACGTCAAGCCATCGAGTCATATCTCTCACCTGCATCCCTTTGATGCACCTTGTTGGACAGCTCTGCCTAACTACGGCACAGATGCGCATGTAATCCAAGTTAATGTAAGTGGGTCATAATGGGATGACTTAATATTTGGGTCATACACAAAGAGTTGATTCACTCCGGTGCCATTGTTGGGGCAAACAATGACTGGCCCGCTTGTTCATTGTCGGGCAGCCACACGCTTTCATACGCACCCCCGATGGGTCATACGCATGCAACTTTCACACGCCTGGAAGACATTTTACTGCCAGTCTTCCAGCTGCCTATTTTCTTGGTCGGGTTGTCAGCTTGACTGCAGACGCTCACCCGCTTGCGCGTGGAAACCTGAGGCCAATCAGTGTGGATTTGCTTCAGCCTCATCCACATTAGAATAACAATCCCAGCCTATGATTGCTGAGGCTGGTCATGTTTGCGTGGGTATCTCCCACCGCGGGTCATTTTCTTCACGTTCTCACACGCCCCGCGCAAGTTGTGGCACCTGGCTTGCAGCCAAAAAATCCCTTGGGCGTGTGGCCTCTTTCTCCGGAGTTCTGTACGCGCGTGAGGCAAAGACCCGGATGCCAATCTCGGTGGATTAGTACTCGCCTCAAACGCCATAGGGGTGAATGTATATGTGGATCACGGCTCACGGCTGGCGCCCCCTTTGATCATCCCACACATTCCCCCCTGAAAGCCCAGTATGCATCAGTCAGCAAAAAACTTCAGGCAAAACCAAAGTCATGTTCGGTGGCATGCCACCGAACATATCTCACCCGCCCACACACAAACATCCCCACAGTGAGATTGCCCTTTGAAACTGCCAACATTGCCCAGTAGGTCCCTGTGCGAGAATTGAACTGGGGAATATATGCATCCATGTTCGCTGTCACACCAGCGAACATGCCTCTAATATGCCCTCCACAATAAGTTGCTACAACCCACCCAATTTCGGATGTGCTAATGTCAACCTTGTTCCACCAAAGGTTTCGTAACTCGCTGCAGATCCAGCAGTCATAATGGTGCACCCACATTTTGGCCACCTTGCCTTGATATATGCCCCAAATCGGATATGAAAATTATGTGCCCAAGAGGCCCACCTCCATCAAGACCATGCACGTAACCACAGGCCATCCCCCTTTTGGCCTGTTGCTGCCACTCATATAAGTTCCCCACCTGCGCTTATTCTTCTTCATTCCCTTTAGCTAACCCTTCCCGATCATATAATTCCCAACTGTCCCCAAATAATTTAAAATAGCCATCATGTCAACCCCTTCACAACCACTTTGCATTGGGATGATTAATATTCGTATTCAAATAAATAGTGATATAACCTTAAAGCCTGAGAATTCCCACTTAGGTTCTTGGATTATCCTATGGCACAATCAACACAACATATTCGTATATCTCCCCAATCACCAGCATGCTATTGGCTCTCTCCCGGGAACCCTTTCCCAAACGTTGATACCATTCCTTGGGGCATCCAAAACGTTCATGCACTGTGGTCCTGGTGGGGCATGGATTGAAAATTGCCAATCCAATCCTACTCAAATATTATTCGTTGAGGGAGTATTTATGACTGATGCCAATGATCCCTCCTCATCTCAGAAACCCAATCTAGCATTGATGTTCTTCACATGGTATCCAAACATTCTATTCATAATGGAAAGCTTTCGAACACAAGATTTCAAGCTTAAAATGCCCAAAGAATATGACTGTACTACTCATTGTCAATGTCAACTCTTTACTCCGACATTTCCCGCTTCAAACTCGACGCCTGCTTCATATCCTGCTGTTTCATCATTGATTTCCAAGCAAAAACTGATACAATTACCCAGTGGATCAGACCTCCCCATGATGACCCCGCCCCATTCCATTATTCAAACCCCCCTCCTCCCTCATCAAAAGACCAGACTAGCTTTTCTCTGGGATTGAGAAATCCCCAATGGCCAATCAGCCCGTAACCTTTGGGCAACCTCACCCCCAGGATCCACTTTTAATGCCAGGCACATCATTACAAACAAGGTCGTTAGCTCATTTGAATCCCTTTCGACCAATACCCCTCTTGGAGGACTGCTTGCGGATGATATGGGATTAGGTAAAACCATTCAGGCCATTGCTCTAATTGGTACCTCCAAGGAGCGGATGATTGCAAACCCCCATCGCTCCACGCCCACCATGATCATCTGCCCCCCTCGCTTAATTACCAACTGGCAATCAGAAATATCCAAGCATGCTCAGGCTGGAGCACTGCATGCCAAAATCTACCATGGTCCCACTCGTCACTCATTATCCCAAGCCGACATCTTAAAATATGATATCATCATCACTTCTTACAATACTATCACCCAAGAATTTAAGCAAACCAATCCCTCTACATCATTCATTTTTCAAATCAATTGGCATCGTATAATCTTGGATGAAGCACAGTGAGTGGCTGAGCTTAAATGATTCAAATTACCTTTTATATCCAATAACCCTTGCCCCCTCTTATAGCTATATTCGCTCTCAATACACTGCCACTCACTGTGCCATTAATAGCCTCCTTTCATCCCGTCGAATATGTTTACAGGACACACCTATTCACAACACCATTTATGACCTTTTGGGCATAATATCCTTCATCACTCAACCCCAGAGCGCCAATCAAGATAATTGGTCACCATTCATCCTGAGTAGTCTTTCAAAAGGTTGCAATGATATTTTGCATTTGGCATTGCGGCATTTAAGTTTGTGCCGCACCAAAACCACACATCTCGAATCTCTCCCCACTATTAGCCATCATTATGAGCTGCTCCCACTCAACCCAACCATGCAGCAAGAATATTCCACATTATATGAAGAATTCCTATCATCCAAAAGCAAAGGACCAGGAGAGTTTTTCAGAAATATTAATAAGCTGCGAATATGTTGTAACCATCACATCATGCTTAACACAATTGCGGAGGCGGAGCTGGAAGACCCCGAGGGCAGGAGCACTCAGGATAACTCCCCAAGAATCACACGAACTATTGTGGATGTGGAAACATGCATGATGAGTAGTAAAATTGCACACCTCCTACAAAGCTTAATGAAGAACAAACAAACAAGGTGTGGTCCAACGAAATCGGTGGTTTATACCCAATGGACCCAATTTCTAGATTTGTGCGTTAATTCTAATATGCATCCATTACCAATTGACTCCATCTGACTTTTTTATATTGTAGAATTGGTATTGCTCTTGCCCATCACTCTATCCTTTCAGCACGAATTGATGGAACAATTACACCACGAGCGCAGGACAAGGCGCTTGAGAATTTCTTCAATAATCCTGAATGTGAAGTACTGATTGCATCCATTGCCGCGGCTGGAACTGGCCTCAATATAACTTGTGCTAATATAGTCTATTTAATGGTGAGGGGCCCCCCAAAATTCTCCCCTGATTTTCGGACCCTGACATCCACATTTCCAGGAGCCTAATTGGAACCCAGCCATTGAGGCTCAGGCTGTTGATCGTCTACATCGTATTGGCCAACAACGACCTGTACAGGTCATCCACTATATCACTCCTCATTCAGTTGAGGTCAACATGCGGAAGGTACCTTTCAACCTCATCTTTCACTTGATTGTATTACTATTCTGAAATCCTTCCTTATGGGAATGCCATATTCCAATCACCAATAGGTCCAAGAAAAGAAAAAATCATTAACTGCGTGAGCCTTACTGATATTATATAATTTGTGATTGACAAAGTTGATAACTCCTGTTGACTCTGGCACAGGTCCACAATTATGAACACTATGAGCTGGATCAAACTTCTTCAATATTTCCTCAATGAAAATGAGCAATAGAGTATTATTGCAAGGGAGACGGTGATACATTTCAATTCATATTGTCTATATTCTAACATATTTAGCAAGTTGTTGCATCCTTAAGAGATAATAATCAGATTTTATTACACCTGCACAAATAATTCACAAAATTTTAATTTGTCACAGTGCTACACCGTGACAAATTACTAAGTTATTGCAGAGCATCACCATTAGGCCTAATAACTGGCATGTCAAGTATCTTGAGGGTGCTAGTCTGCATCTTACTACAGCCTTTGAGCCAATCTTGATCAAATACCTGAAATGATAGGCCTTCCGGAATATCACCATCATCTGTTGATCGTAATTCTGGCAATCTATCAATAGTTTTTTTACCCTTTTTTTTAATCTGATTACAAAACTCTATGTCTCTATCCATTTTCAATACCAAATCATTAAATAACTGGGAGCGCCAGCGTAATCCCACTTTGCGGTAAACTTGACGGCCATTTTCCAGTACCTCCTCAGTATCTGAGCATACTCGAGGGTCATTGAATTGTGATGCTAGAATGGGAAATTTAGCCGTATCACACCATTGACGACGGCGCTCACAGGTCTGCACATAATCAAGTAGATCATCATCAGACTTGGTCCACAATGAAGAAGAGATACAGTAACTAACTCTTTGACGAATCTTTGCGAGCTTTTGATTCTCCTTCTTTTTTACCAAATACTCCGCATCCTTTTGAATAGACTTCCATTCTCTTTTCAAATAAGTGAAATATCGCTCCATTAAAGCCGCCACGACCCCATAGTTGTTATGATCCTTGTTCCAACAGTAGTGATGATACTCAGTGCTGACAAGTGCGAGACGGAATGTACGGTAAAACACCATAGACATCAGCTCGTTGAAGGGATGTTGCCATGAGCTCTCCCAGTCCCAAGTGAATCGCTTTAGTCCTAGCTTGTGCAGCTCATTTTCGCAGTAGCTTTGGAAACCCTGAGACTGAACCTGTGTTGATGGCTCATTGAACACATCCTCGGGGACATATCCGAGATGACCAGCCACTTGAATTGCAATTTCACGCTCTTCTGTGCTGGGTGGTGCTGGTAGTGAGGAAAAATCCTTATCCCTAACTTTGAGTAGGAACAGGCAATGTGCGTGTACTGCTGATCTCATTCCATGGACATTCTCTGGAAGTTCTGCCTTCAGCCATTTTTGTTGCTCCTTCTGGCTTGCACGTTTCGCCACATTGTGAGCTTTGCGGGCCTGGTTCCTTTGCTGTCTGACCTCGGATTGTTCAAGCATACTCTGGGTGAGGCCCAGCTGAGGATGGGTGAACTCACTATTTGATTGAGTGCCTTGCTCATGCGCTGTGAAATTGTCCCTCCTTGGTTCATCATTTCTTTCACTTTGAGTCGGAGACATGTTCTCATCCTCATCATCCACCATTGTTGCTCTTGATGTACTGGCATGACCCGTTCTTGGTTTGGAGGCATATGGATGATGACGTCCAGTGACTTTCTCTTTATGGACCAGAGGTGAAGACGCATAAAGTTCATCCCCTGCTATGCAAATCATCAGTTAACACATCAAAACATTAATGAAGACTGGTCATCCTCACGATCTTCAATTGGCTCCTGAGATCGGACTGACTTGCCTTTAGGTGCCATATCTAACCCATGAAACAAACATATCAAATTGTGAATAAGTTTCTACTCCAAAATTCAAATGACTTACTTTGATGAAGCGTCAATACTGGATTTCCCTCCGACAGACCGCTCCAAGATACATTTTCCAAAGGTCTTTTTCGTCGCCCCCCATCCACGCGCCTTTCATCACCCACATGAACCTGCGATCCTGATGGAATATTGAGGGTTGGCTGTTTACTTTGGCCAAAGGGATCCTGGGATGCGACTGGATTCCAACCGGGATTAAGGAGGAACTCACGTGGAAATTTTGATTGGGGATTAGCGTGTGAGGAGATTTGAGGTGTGCCTTCTGGCCCCTGAGACACATGAATTTGTGTATTAGTGGGATTCGGGGGAATTGGAGTGACGGAAATATTTGGGATCGACCAAGTGCTTGAAGTTGGAGCCTTTGGATTGCCCACATCAATGTTAAGACCTGATACATTCATTGAGGATGCGATAGGGGTTGTGAGAGGAATGTTGGGACTCAATGGTGACTGTGTTTGAACATATTCTATGCTAGATTCACTATTTGAGTCATGAACAGAACCTGAACGGGATTTATGTGACTTGAAAGATGACATAAGGGCCGCAAAAGTACACTAATATTTTTAACTAGATAAAACACCTCAGTATTATGATAAAATAGAGTGATATGAGATGAAATCTTTTCAAATTTAGAATAGAGAAATTCTATGAATAGTTGGAACTAAGTGTTGTGTGGAAGTCAGATAAGACTCTTTTGAGGAGAATCCTCCCTGCCTCCTCTTGAGCTCCTCCGCTTTTGTCGGAAACCACCCTGCACGGCCTACCAGCATATAATGTGATATTTCCTTGATCTCAAAGGGGACCCATCATTCATAAGTAATCATATTCAGTACCATTTATGCCTCCCCATTGTCACATTTTGTGAATTATCCAAACTGCCCATATATGCATTGAAATTCCACAACATTGTACATCTGTAAAGGGGTATATTCATGAAGGATTTACCCACAAAAGAGACATCACCTTTTCCCGAAAGGCAAGACAATCCAAATCACATTCCAACTGATTCAAAGCCCGCCGCACTCAAACCAAATACCAAGACTTTAGCTGCACTCCAACCCCTTATGTAATAGAGTTATATAGTTATGTCTGTAATAAGGTTTAAACCATGTACGATGGCGTGCCAGCGTACATGGATTAAATGTTAATCCCCTCAATTCAATGGTAACACTTCACTAATGGAACCCCCTCAATGGTCAAACCCGCACTATCACAATGTGTAAATAAACTAGAATATGTATGAGCATTGAGCAGCATGGCATTTTACCCAATTAAACGCCTAACCAATTCCGCCATCCAGATGAGACATGTTAAACTTTATCCACTGCAGCTCATGCTCCATTACAAATGGGATAAAATCCTCAGCTGGCTCAAATCATCTCCCCCTTCATAAATAATCACTGAATTTTATTTCCAATTAATAACACTCCTAAAAACTTTCACATCAACCATAGATATTTATACACAAACCAACCGTACTCCCAATTCCTGCAACAATGACAACCCGGCCATATTCCTCAATGCGTATATGCATGTGTCAACACTGCTCAACTCAAACACACTCTTCCCCTGAGGGTGATAGGCAAGGAGTTGCCTTCACACCTTTCCAATATAAACAGCACATTAAAAAGCTCAAATCAACCATTGCACCCAAATCTCTTCCAAACATCCCTACTTCTGCATCAGGATCTGGGTGCCCACAAATTCTATTGGATCAAATCTTCCCAGCTGATTATTCATGTTTGACCCAAAGCACTTTCCCAACTCCAGCGGGTCTCAATTCAACTGCACAGAAACCATATAGTGGCAGTCAAACCCTTCCCCCACAAAACCTAGGAATGATAATATCTGCCATTCTATCATTAAGGTATAATTTACCCCGCAGTGCTTCACGCATACTCAACCCCGCCCTGAACCTGCTGATCAAGTCCAGTATCTCAAGCTCAGCTGGTCCCCCCGCTCCTGCATTCCATATACCTCAAGATCTGAGTACCATATTTGAACATCTCCAATTGGAGCCAGTGATTCAAAACTATATATGTTGTCCTCAATGTTTCTCTCTTAATGGCCTTACTGAATCAGTCACAACTGACCAACCCCACTGTCAACGCCATAATGACCCAAATGATCATGATCCCCCTTGCACACAATCATTAGGCAAATTCATCTATTCATCTGAACCCCACACCCAAAACACAACCAACATGAAGCAAAAATTTATACCAACAAAACATTTCATTTATCAACCATTCAAAAATTGGCTTGCCAGATTTCTCCAGCGGGCTGGAATTATGGACATTCTGCATCAACATCAACAATCCCAAACTCCCGAAGATTCCCCAAAACGTGACATCTGGGATGGATTGGTCTGGAGACGCTTCACTGGCACTAGAAATATCCATGACCCCCCATTCATGTCCATTCCTGGTGCATTGGCCTTCTCCATATATGTGGACTGGTTTAATGCACATGGAAAGTCAACCCGGTTGGCTAGCATTGGACCTATCATGCTTATTTGTCTTAATCTCCCCCCAAGTGAAAGATTGAAGCCCGAGAATGTCTATGTTGCAGGAATCATCCCTGGTCCAAAGGAGCCAACTGCGCTTCAATTGAATTATCTATTAATGCCACTCATCAACGAGCTCAAAGAGCTATGGCAAGGTTACCATTTTGCACCCACCTCAACAGGTCCATCAGGATCCTTTATCCGTGTTGCCATCCTCACAGCCATTGCGGATGTGGTTGCCATGCGCAAGCTTACTGGATTTATTTCCCATTCAGGAAACCACTTTTGTAATTTTTGCACCATTCACAAAGCTCAAATTGAAGAAATTGGTCCTCAATTTCACTACACGCGCTCATACCAAAGTCATAAATCAACCATTGCCAAATGGCTTCGGGCAACCCCACAACAAAGACAAGAAATTTTCTCTGAGTATGGAGTGCGATATTCAATTTTGGAAGACCTTCCGTATTGGGATGCAACCAGAATGGTTAATCTTGACATAATGCATAATTTAATACTTGGAATTTTGAAGGATCATGCAACTTTCAAATTGTGCATTCCAGAGGCGAAATCAAAAATTTACTTCAGGTCCCGCAGGAAATCCAATGACACCAACAGTTCAGACTCAGATTCCAAGACCTCCAACAGCTCTCTTGATAAAATCACATTGAGAGAGGCCCGCTCCCTGAGAAGAGACGCAGCAAAAATAATAAATGAGCCACTCCCCACTACTTCCACCCGAAAAAACTACTTCCCAATGCCCACCCCTAACACAGAACATCCATCTAGTGGTTCTGCGGAGATTCCTTCATTTGATGCCGATTACATCCCCACTTCTGAAATACCCTCTGAATTGGATATCACTGCACTGAGTGATCACCAGATCAAGGGTGAGGCTCTTGAGCATCTCCGACAAATCATATCTGAAACCATAATTCCCTCATCTTGGACAAGAGTTCCCCGCAAAATGGGTTCCCCCTCTCATGGTAGCTTAAAAGCCGCTGAATGGGCTCTCTTATATAAGGTCTATATTCCATTTCTAATGCTCAGTCAACAGATGTCATTAGATGCACACCAATCTGCCAACACTCAAAGAAAAATGGGTCAGTCAGAAGAACTTGCAAATGAACTAGCCAAGAATACATTCCATTTGATTAGTGCTATCAACATTGCCACAAGCTGGACTGTTTCAATAGATGATGCGACTGCATTTGCTGAACATTGGAAAAAATTCCGCCTTTCCAATCAACACCTGTTCCCAAAACAGAAAAGTAAACCAAATCATCATTTTGCTGATCATATTCCCAAACTCTTCCAACGTTGGGGCCCAGCACAAGCCTCAGCCACATGGGGTTATGAGCGCTTGATTGGAGTATTTGCAAAGATGCCAACAAATAACAAGATATGTACGTCAATTAATAAGATCAATATATTCACATTGATTAAACACCTGAACTGAATAAGACTAACTTTTTGCAACTCTGAATAGATGATATAGATAAAACCTTACTTCAACATATCTGTCGATGTTCCAACCTTTCCGTTCTGCTGAAATCCCCATCTGTGCCATGTGAAATAAAACAGCTTTTCGAATCACAGCCACCTGCCGTGTTCAATCACCATAAATATAACAAGCCATCCCGCCATGACCAACCAAATTATGATTGCCTGGTTGAGTACTTACAGACTTTTCATGCAACAAGGGAAATAGTTGATTGGATCAGCTTAGACACTACGGTGCAATCCACAAGTCCTCCCACTTCAAGGATTGTCTCACCTTGGTATTTTCCAGTTTCAAACATTAATATTGGGAACAATATATTTTCAACTGAATCCAAAAATATCAGCAACAGTGTGATATGTTTTCTGAGGGGCAACTCACGACAATTTGGTATTATTGATAGCATTTTCAAAGTCTCTGAGCCATCTAGCATACTGAACAATAACTTTCTGATTTTAAAAACTTTAAAGATTGATGTGAATTTCCTACCAGATTGGCCGTATCTCAATATTTATAAAGCTGTTGGTTTTGATGATGGACACTTGATTATATCAGAAGAAGAAATAGAAGGTAACTGTGGATTGTATGATAACAAAGCTCTGTCATGTGGACTGCTTGTAATGATAAAGCCGTTATTTCATGATATTTAGTCTACAAAAATGCAAATCTCTCAGATTCATTAGCAATTTTGCTAGTGAAATAATTGCCTCAAAATTTAGTGACAGAGACATGCCATTGTGACAAGCAAAGCCCATTATTTCACATTGCCACAAAGAACTTACTATTTTGACATTGGGTACAGTGTGAATAAGCCAAGTCCAATGATCAAATGACCCACACACTCACCCTTCACAGCATCCAAAATTTCTAACTGCGCCATCATCATGTTGGAAGCGGAATCGGCTTTTGCGTACCCACACCCGCATGTGCACCCGCACACGCCAATGCACACGCCCACGCACCCGCACACGCAAACGCACCCGCCCCCACGCATGCACACGCACACTTCATGGATGACCTGGTGAAGTCAAACCCCCCGCCTACATCAAGACTGGCTGAAGGACATCTTTGATGTGTGTGTGTGCAAACAGGCGGGTCTGGTGTAATTTTTACCAATCATCGGACGGTTGTGGGATGATCAGGTGGTGAGGAATCTGAGTTGAAGGCACAGGGGAACCAATATTATTGGATGTCACAGGATTTGGTGTAAGACCAGAGTGTGACGTGTGCTCGACGTTCGCTTGATTTTCGCTTGACGTGAGCTCGACTTTTATCCTGCTTGACGTTTGCTTGACGTGAAGTCAATCGCCGACGATTGACACGAGATTCGCCCCGGTGTCATCTTCCCTGATGCACTTTTAAAGTTCTTTGCCTTAGTGGGCAAGAACTGTTTTTCCCAGTTTGGGAAGTGGGTATCCAGATAGTTTCTGGCCACTATGAAGCAGTGTGCTCCACTATCAATGATCAGTGGATGCTGAGCATTGTCAATACAAACAGTCATTTCTGTGGCTGTCCCATGTATATATGCCATTCCTTTGGTTGGTGTAACCAGGAATGTTTGTGCATCTTGTGTGTGTTTGCACAAGTTCTTGTTAGCAGTGTCCCGTGGAATGCCTGCTTCCAACTGTATGTCCTGAATTTCTAGTGGGGTTTCCTCTTGGTATTCCACTAGAAATTCCTCTCTTAGGTCTTGATCATCATCAGATGGTTCTCTGATGGAATCACCCATGGAGTCTGATTCAGAATCCTCTGTTGGAGATTCTTCCTCTGGGACTTTCTCAATGGCATAGACTTTTTTCTTTTCCTTTGGACAGTTGTTGGCATAGTGGTCTTTTGAAGCACAATTGTGACAAGAATTCCTCTCCTTTGCCACTTCTTCCACTCTTCCTTTGGGTTTGTCTTTAAACTCTACCCTGAAAAGTTGTTTCTCTTTGAAACTACTGCTCTTATATGGGGTGAATTTCCCTATATTAGTCCTTTTCCTTATGTCATGTAAGGTGTTGGAAATGTCATCTAGAGTGCAATTTTGGTTGCATCTGCATTTTTATGCATGCTCTAGTTCTCCTGGCAGTTGTGTTAGAAGCTTGTGATTCCTCATTTGGATTTTCATCTGAGGATCAATGGCTTTAAGTCTTTTAGACTGTCTAAGACACCACTCATATGGATCTTTGTCCACTGAGTATTTTTCATTTTCAAATGACATTGTCTTCTTCCATATCAAAGTTCCATTACTGTACTTTTGGATGATTTGACTCTTCCACCATGGCCAGTTTCTTCTGCCATGGATTTCTTTCATTTCTGTGTACCATATACTAGCATGACCTTTAAATGCAGTATTCAATCTAGCAGTAATCCAGTAGTCTGGTATGCTTGGTACATCAATGAAGAGTCCATCAATATAATCTATGAGTTCCATATGATCATATTCGCCTGATCCAGAGAATTTGGGCCAGCTTGAGGCCTCAGGAAGCTGTTTCAAGGCTTCCTTCTCTGAATAAGACATGCCATCCCCATCCTGGTATTGTGATGGAGATCTTGCCTTATTCATCAACATGGCATCTGGTTGATATGGATTCTCCATAACTTGGCCTTGTGGTTGGGGATTTAAGTTATGGTAGACATTAAACAATTTTTTTATGTCTTGGTCTAGACAATCCCTGTCCCTTTTGCTGTGGTGTTGTTTTTCAAAGACTAGATTCAGTCTTTTGTTGGTTTCTTCAAAGGCTTTGCTCAGTTCAGCAGTCTGCTTGAAGATTCTTAACTATCTGTTCCAAGTAGGCTTGTGTTTTTTTCATCCTCTCATGGCCAGCTTCAAGTTCTGCAAACTGCTTTGCAGATTGTTCAGCATATTGGGACATTTGTAACCACAGTGCATCACTGTTTAAGTTACTCTCAGGTGTGACAATTTTGTGTTCAATCTGAGTGGGGGTAATGTTTCTATTGCTAGGACTACTTATTCTAGAGTGGTTTACAACTACTTCTGGTTCTTGTGTACTTCTTTCACCAAATCTAACAGCTTCTGGATCATGGGGTCTGACTCTTTCCTCCTCTGGTTGAAGGAGGTTTTGCTCTTGCCCTTGTTTCCTTGTCTTCTCCTGGGAACTTCCTGCAATTGTGAAGAATGGTGACTCTTTGCCACTGATCTGCTGGTTTCTGAATGGTTTGAAGCCACTGGAGAGCTGATTTGGCCTGATCCTTGTGAGCCTGAAGGAATCTGAGTAGGCCCTGTCTGGGTTAACTGTCCTTCTATAGCTTGGATAGTGGCTTGATTCTCCCTTATCCTCTGTGCCCTTGCCTCCAGGAGTCTGAACTGCCTAGTAGGATTCCAACCTTTGGTGATTATCATAAGGTCTTTGAAGTCTATCTCTTTGAGACAGATCTTCTGGCAACTTGATCCAAGTTCTGCCCAGTGACTTGCCAGGTTTAACCTTTTGTTGTCCATGCTCCGTTTAAATAAATCTTTGAGGAGTTGGTGGAGCTGAAGAACTTGATCCATATCCTTCCAGTCCTCTGGTTTGAGGTTCCTGTTGAATTGGAGTGTGAATGGCAGGGTTGATATTATCTCCCTCATTGTTTTGCCATCCACCACTGTGTCCAAGGTGTCCTCTTCCAGGTCTTCTGGTTCTGGACAAGCCTTCTCTGTCCTCTGGCTGGTTCCTTTGGAAGCCAAGGTCTCTGAGGTATACAGGGGACATATCAGTGTCTGCAAGCAGTCAAAAACTTTATGTTCTTAGGGTATTTACCTTTGACTGTGCCTTGTACAAATTTGTTATCTGCTGATTTGGGCAGTTTGCCTTTGGAGGTTACAACTGGGTTAATAATTGTAATTTTTGCTGTACAAGTGGTTAAGGTGGGTTTACCTTGTATTGATGCAGAGTTTTGTGGTTTTCTACTCCTCTGAGTGGCTGTTGGAGTCCATTTCTTGGCTGTGATGAGACCTTCACTGTGCCTATTTCCTTTGCCCTTGCTGCCCTCTGGTTCTGAGGGTGTCACTGGTGTGTTGACCTGTGACTGGGTCTCATGTGGGATATGATTTTCTTCCACTGAATCAAGGCAGGAAAAAGAGGGCTTATGTCAGTTAAGACTTCTCAAAAATGCTGGTTTTGCACGTCTAATATTGGCCTCTGGGCTTTGTATGTTACTACAATGTGCCCTGTATAATGATAGTGTAATTTAATCAACAATTCCACGTCAGAATTACAGCTTCTGGTACCCTGTCACACTGTTTGTGTGCCAGTATCCCACAGATACACTTGTGGTTTTCAAGTGTAATCTGAATAAGTGGCTCTGTATAAGTGTAATGGAGTTAACAATACACTTAACCATGCCTCAACTGATGGTTTTTCAGTCAGAGGTGTCCTTATTAAATTAAGAATACAGGACTTATTGATGGCTTATGTGTTTTTATATGTAAACACGCCAAAAATAAAGGTTCCAGTGGGTATTAACCATGTGGTAAGTACTCTTATAATATGAGTAATAAAGTAAAAATATATATGAAATATATATTTTTAAAAGAAAGTACGCCTAAAAATATAAAACAATTGTCAGAAAATAAAAAATAAGAGAAATAACTTACTTATAAGGTCCAGAAAAAGTTTAAAACACGGCCAGGCCCCCAAAATGTCAGGATGAAACTATGAACAAGGTGTAAATAGACTAAGTACAACTTTAACTATGTTTGTGACACGGTAAAAATGGTTAAAAAAAGATTTATAAGGGTTAAAGATAATTTAATTTAAGATTAAAAGGGCTTTACTATATATAATATAGTGGTGGTGAGCGCTGTTGAAAGCCCTGGATGCAGCTTTATCTGTTGGGTTACAATAATTAAGATTTATAGCTATACCTGATTATTAACCAAGAGTAAAACTGTTTTTGACAGTTTACTACGTAGGTTATTCAAGATCAGGATGAGGAGACAATTCTGGCTGTGAAAAGCCTCCTTTTTATCCTGAAATGGGGTGGAAAGGGTTCTAGACCTTTCCATGTAGAGGAAGTGAAGATTTTTCACTCTCTAGTACTGTCTTGTGGCTTTCAAACAGCCTGTATAACCTTTATTGGGCTCAGATGTGGCTTTGAAACCACATCTGTGCAGTTTTCACCAATACAGGGTGAAAATTTTCATCTGGGGACCTCACAGCCTGATTCTGACATGTATGATGCGTAGAATTCTGTACAGAATCTGTATGGGACCCCAGTATTGAAGTAAAAACAAGCTTCTTTGTCTATTTCACACCTCATATTCATGGTTATGGGATATTATCCCATGGTAAGGCTGTATTGGTCAGAATGTGGGATTTTGACCTTAAAACAGCTATAACTTTGTCAGTTCTTGAGATATCAACCTCAAAACTAAATCAGTGTGTAGCCCTTTATGTGTTCTACACAATGGTACCTTCTTTGATATGGTTATCATTAAATATGGCAAAGCTATGCCATGTACAAGAGTTTTGTACATAGGTGTGATTTAGGCAAAAAAGCTGTATTGAGCTTGTTTGCCCCATAACTTTTGCTGTACTTGAGATATGGGGAAGTGGATGACACCATCAGATATCCCTGATTGTGCTCTTTTCAAAAAGACCCCACTTCAAGTATCTCACACTAAAACTGTAGAAGTTAGATGAGAGGTGAATGTTTCATTCACCCTTATTTGGCCTGAAATTGACCATAACTCCAGTAATATTGGTGCTAGCTCAGTTTGGCTGGTACCATTGGATAGCCCTGGCTTAGAGCTTTATTTTGAGTACCCATTTGATGGGGTTAAGTCTCTCCTTCTATATTTTAGATGAGAGGTGAAAATTAAGTTTTATGGTCAGCAATAACTTTGAGCAGGAATAACTTTGTTATTCTTTTTCCTATGGTGATGGGACTTATATTTTCAGAAAGAGGTGAGTTTCCTATTTTTTTTGATACCTTTTGAGCTGATTTGGCTCAGCTCCATGTTTTGGTGGTATCTTGGCTATACCATTGGTTTATGGTATTTTGGCTGTCATGCTTGTGCTTTGGTTTTGAGTCACAGGCTGCCAAGAAGCAAGATATGGAGCAAGCCAAATGGGATTTCTTTCTTTAGTGTGGGCTTTAGAAAAATTGCACTACTATTTGGATGGAACAGTGTTTGATGTCATCACAGATGGTAATGCTGTAAAATCTTTATTCAACATGAAGACACCAAATAGATACATGCTGAGTTGGTAGATTTCTATCCAAGAATATAGGGGAAATATGACTATAGTACATAAATCTGGAAATATTCATCAAAATGCAGATAGGCTTAGCAGATTCTCTTTAGCAAATACACCTGAAAACCCAGCATGGATACCACAGGAAGAGTATCATATAGAAGGGATATGTGTCACAGACATTAGCACAGAATTCTTTAATCAAGTTGAAGAAAGCTATAAGATGGCAAAAAATTCATATCTTATTCCAACTACTAATGAAATATTGCAAAGACCCATTACTATCTTCCAGACTAGATGAAATATGGAAAAAAGCATATTATGAAGCAATATTTCACCTCCTTGATGTAATTCTTTATCATAGGAATGAACACACCTAAGCTATGAACTTGACAGATAGTAGTATGATAAACACTATACTACATGAATTACATGGAAGTGTTGTATCTGGACATCTCTCACAAGGTAGAACACTAGAGAGAGTCAGAACCTTCTCTTGGTGGCCAAATTAGAGAAAAGATGTTGAATAGTATTTCCAAACCTGTCACAGATTTCAAAAATGAAACAGAGCCACAGGCAAGAAATTTGGAATGATGATCCAAATCCAGAAACCAAAATCCCTATGGTAAATATTTAACACAGATTTGGTAACAGGCTTACCTTCAGGAGGAGACAGCAGTTTCAATACATGACTAGTATTATTTGACAGGTACAGAAAACCCCCAATGTTCTTACCATTTCACAAAGTTGAAATAGCTATTGACACACCTTTAATGATATGGAATAGAGTAATTAGTCATACAGGCTTTTTCCAAAATATCATAAGTGATAGGGAGCCCAAATTCACTTCAGAATTATGTAAAAATCTCCATAACTTGTTTGGAACAAAGTTATCATTCTCAACATCTTACCACCCCCAGTCTGATGGTTTAGTAGAAGGAATGATACAAACCTTGGAAGACATGATTATAAGATTCTGTGCTTATGGCCTAGAATTCAAATACTCTGATGTCTTTCCCCATTAATGTTGTAATTTTATACTAGCTCTTGAACTGGCATACAAGACATCAATCTATTCTTCAATTGGCAAAAAACCAGAAATGTTAGAAAAAGTTTGGAATCCAAGACTTCCTATGACACTCCCAAAAAGAAATTAGTGGATATACATCCAACAGAAAGTAGTTTTAAGTTAATGATTGACAAAGCAAGAAATCATGCAAACATATTTATGAGAAAATTTTCAACTATGCAAAAGAAAGATGGAAAAAAGCCATAAACCACTTAACTTTAAAGTAGGAGACTTGGTACTAGTATCAACGTTAGACTTGAATAAAATCAAAGGCCCAAATCAATTAAAAGATTTGTTTGCAGGACCCTTTATTATAAGAGCATTACATGGCCCTTATGCTGGGAAACTATAATTTCTGGGTGAGTTAATGAACAAACACCCAGCTTTCCCAGTAAGTCTAATAGAACCTTACAGCTCAAGTGATAGGGAGTGATTTCCCCTCAGAATTATGCCACCACTTGAAACTCCCACTCTAGAAGAAGGAGGATAAAAAAATTGTGAAAGTCCTTAAAGAAAGGAGCATAAGAAACAAAAAAGAAAGAGAAAACCTTGTAAGGTATAGAGATACAACTCAAGAAGATTAATTCCTACTTGAAAGGGATATAACTAATGCTGATAGGCTATTAAGAAGTTTCAGACATGAAAGAAAACCTAAATAATAGTAAAGGTAAGCATATTTGAGCTTCAAGACTGAAAATGTCTATTGAAAAGGTGGGACACTGGATGATACCCTAATTAACTATATCAGATTGTGACACAATCTTTTTTGGTGGTATAGAATGTGAGCCTTTGAGATATGACCACATATCCAAAAAGGTCACAAAATCACTTTACACTACTTATGTTAATAATAAGAAATGAAATTATTATCTTAAAATAAGTAAAAATGCCATAAAAAGGCATATAATATTGATTACCTCAAAATCCAATTAATAAAAATGTTAAATAAATTGAGCCAATGGATTTCTAATGAAAAAATACACATATAAAATTTTCATGTCAAATCTGTAAAGGCAATAATTACTGTGTAATGAGTAAAAATGCCATAAAAAGACATAAATCCTTGATTATCCCAGAATCCAATGAATCAACATTTGAAATATGTTGAACCACTATATTACCCATGATAAGCTTATCATATAACATGTCTAAGTCATACCTGTAAATTCAATACTTACTGAGATAACCTGAATATATGCACTTTTATGATCAGTACATATATTCATGGTTTTTAGCTCATATCTCTTTTAATATGCATGATAAAGAGCTTAACCAAAACCAAATTAATTGCATAATTACCGTAAGAATACAGATATAACCTTTATTTGGAATGTTATAAACAAGGTTATAGCTTACAATGGTTTATTGAGAAAAATAAAAAGAGCTTTTGACCACTTTGTTGTTAAAGTGGTCCAAACTTAAAAAAAATATTTTGATTATACTAGCTCATATGCAAAGAATTATTTAGTTTATATCATCATATTCTGGTTAAAACCCCTTTAAATTATGGTTTGAAGTTTAAAATAGTAAATTTTAACAGAAAAGATGACATACAACAAAAATCATCAAAAATAGAGTTTTGATGATTTAATAGAATTATATTGGAAGTTTGATAATGACATTCCAAGCTATAAGAATTAGCTCTCTGAATTTCTGTATCATGTACAAATAAAAAGTTACTAATGATCAAAGTTCAAGCTTGAAATTGATCATTTAAGATCACTCACTGTAACCTTATTTTAATCTTAACAGATATATAAATGCTAAAAATGGTGAATGCTATTATATTATTATTAATACTAATAAAATTCACAAATTTGAGACCTATTCCAAGTCTGTGATGTCAGAAAATTTAGAGTTATAGTGATAACTCTAAATAATGGGGTAATAATGAGATAAGATGGTTTGATGATGATGTAATCCTCACTAAACCTTGAAATACTGATCTATAGCAGTGGGTAAAATCAGTACATGTCTAATAGAAGCCTTCTTGACTCTGGGAGAGAATACTTTACTAACATAGTGCTTTTTTATGTCTATTTCCCATCAGATGCATCAAAAACCATTAAATTAATAAATTAAAGGTAATAGCTTTATTCTTTATATATAATTCTATTATATTATAAAAGACTCAAGTTAATATTTTTATAATAATCAATATTTATTTTATTTTTTTGTTAAAATTCTCTCTATAAATCTTTAATTGCATGTAAAATCAAGAATATTAGTAATATCTTTATTTTTATGTAAATATACTTTAAATAAGTTTTATTTATATTAATTTGGTGAAAATATGTTCAAAATTATTATATTAAGTGTTAAAACTATGTTATTTCCTTTTTATTATTTTTTTATTAATATGAATAGTATTTATATTGATATATAACTTCTATATTGGTAATATTATTGTTTGAAATGGTTTTTTATTATTAAATAACAATTTTTTATGCACTTATTATTTGTTACTAACAATAATAAATTTCCATAAATATTTTTATTTTTATTATATGATTTTATTCTCTCAGATAATATACATATTTTCACACCATAATTATAATATATATTTATTAATATATTGTGTGAACTCCTCTTGTGTGGGATAAATGAGGCAGTACCTAGAAGGGGAAATTACAAAAAAACATTTTTAATTTCTGTTCAAGCTTGTAACCCTTGCTCTGCTTGTGTTTCAGAATAATCTGAACTGCCCTTCCTGAAAATGCTGAATTATCTTAACTTGAGTTCACAATCAATTTATTTTATTTGATGGTGGCTAGTCATAAAAGTATATTCAACAGACTCTATCAGACTTTTTTTGATCTGGAAACAATGGCTTAGTAAACCTTAACACAAATAAATAAAGATATAAAGGTTGGAAAAGACTTTTTAATTCCTTTATTGGAAACAGTAACACCTTGAGGCATTTCCAATTTTGATGATAACACTGTTGATAATATGATAAATAATAATAACAAAAAATACTATTTTTTTTAAGGGTTTAATAGTTTTATGATGATAACCTGGGATAACAGAAACTACTATTGTTCAATTTACTACTGAGCTTGGCTACTGAGTAAAGAACCTTGTCAATGGGATGGATTTCTAAAATAATGTATACCAACTGTTAACTACTATTATCTATAAAACACCCAGACAATGCTACTGAGCTTGGCTACTGAGCAGATTTAGGAATGGAGGTATTCAATGAGATGAGTTTATGAATTGAAGTAGATCGACTGTTAGCTACTATTAATTAAAAATCACTCAGACAGTGCTACTGAGCTTAGCTACTGAGCAGAATTTAGGAATGGGATAATAATATCAATGGGATAGTCAATGAGTTTAGCTTATAGATCAATGTAGACCAGCTGTTATCTACTATTAATTATAAAAAAAAGTCTCAGACAGTGCTTCTGAGCTTAGCTACTGAGCAATAATGGGATGGAGATAGTCAATGAGATTAGTTTATGAATTAAAGTAGACCAACTGTTAACTACTATTAGCTATAAATCACTCAGACAGTGCTACTGAGCTTAGCTACTGAGCAAAATTTAGGAATGGGGATGGGATAACTATACTGCTGAGCTTAGCTACTGAGTATTACTAAAAAATTAGGATAATTTGGATGTATGGAGGGGATTTCCCTCTGAAAAAATATTAAGAAGTTATGTTTTTGTGATGAGCCTCTGTCTAGGCCATGAGGAAAAAAGAATTGAGAGGGGAGGGGACCTCTATTTATAGTTTTTGGGGCCTTCATGGGAGTGTAAAAAAAAGGGGACTTAGAATTTTTCAGGGTCCAATTTGGGTTTTTGTTATGTGACCTGTATTATGAAATAAGGTTTGGTGGTGTTGGATCATGAGACCTGTACTTTCAATTGAGTTCTTGAAATTGTGGGGAAATTGTGGGGAAATGATGTCATTTGCTTATGCAATCAATTGAGTTTCCTGGAATCCTTATCTCCATGATTAGTAATCCTAGTTTAATTCCCATTGATGACATCCTTTATGATGTCATTGATTATGTAATCAATTGAGTTTCCTGGAATCCTTATCTCCATGAGTAGTAATCCTAGTTTAATTCCTGTTGATGAAGTCACTTATGATGTCATTGATTATGTAATCAATTGAGAAACCTGGAATTCTTATCTCCCTGACCACTTTACTATAGTTTTCCTGTATTATCCTGTCTTTTTCTGTAACTAGGTGTCCTGTAACTGTAACTGTATTACAGTACACCACTGTGAAACTTCTGTAATCTTGCTCTGAACCTTCTGTAATACTACTGTGATATCTCTAATGTCTAATCTCCTCTTCCTAGCCTATTTTCTTTCACATTTCACGCCATTTTACCATCTCTCTGCACCCTAGATGTTAAATTTCTTCCTTCTAACATCACAATGACCACTTTATCATAATCATAAAGTTATTACCAAGTTTTTAAATCTGTTAAACTCCTTTATTTAATGCTAGACTTCCTCAAAGGAGTCAGAGAATACAATACACCTGTAATTTTCTTGTTTCAATGATATCCTAAGCCTGAGTTAAACACTTTTCCTAAATTTAACCCCCTAAATTTAATATTCATTTCCTTCTCAAAATTAATAGGAAGACTACTTTTCATCTAACTACCCAATTCTACCTTTCTGATATATAAATGAACTTTCAATTAATTTTTATGACCTCTATTATGCTACAACTCTGCCCTGAAATTTGATTTCAAGCATCCTCATTGTAACTAGGACCTTCTGGGCTGTAGTATATTTTTTTTTGATTTTTACTACCCACAATATTTAAAAAAAACTGAAGTAAAAAAATTAAGAAATCAAAATATATATAAAAAATAATTGTTTTAGGTCAACCAATCCCTTGAAAATTAATTTCATCTGGGTGGTGCATTTGAGTGTCACATCATAATTGTCAAGTTCATTTATTAACAAAAGGCATCTATTGGATTTTAATGGTGTTAGTTTTTCTTATAATTTATTTTGAAAAAAAACAAATACTGTAATATATTGGGAAAATCCTAAGGAAAATTGAAAAATATTCCTTCTTAGTTTGTCCATTAATCCAAACTGTTACAGGTATATCACAATAGTTATTCTTTATCTTATTTCTTACTCTAATAAGAAAATTAAGAGTAAAATAAGTAAAATAAGTAAAATATTACTAATATTTACTTATTTTTTCATAGTCAAACCTTAAAATTAAAAAGGGGAAAAAACTTTGAATTTTCTTTTTTAAATAACTAATGAATTTGATCAAAACAAATGTGAATTTTTCTTTGTGTTTGAGTTGTACCTCTGAGGTTTCAATCATGAGAGAATTTGTTTAGAACAGTTAAAAGTTCTGAAAAACAAGCTTCCAATTTTTTCTTCAATGTTTCTTTCAACTACTAAAATAAGTATTTTCCAATCCACTTGTCTTTATCTTGAGCTTTAGATTTTTATATAAGCCAGGTGGGATTTTAAATCCCTTTTTGAGTGGTTTTCAATTTTTAACATTCAAAATAAAAGCCAGGAAATTGAAAGGATATGCTTTCCAAGCACTATTAGTTAAAGAAATTTATTATTTTAATAAGTGAAAAAGACAAGTAAAACACTGATATTCCTATTTACCCAATTCTACACACAGGTCTATAGGGAATACTCTCACTTTTTTTGGCATATTGATTCCTCATATTTGGATTTTTAATCAGCTGTAACTTTATTATTTTTCTGAATAAATTCTTCCTGTTCTTTAATTTTAGAAAACACTGGAATTTCTTGAGTTGATATTATTATTCATAAATTTATTCTTGTCTTCTTTGATAAGGGTATTGACCTTCTTTTGATAAAAAAAGAATTTCCTTTCAACGAAAATAATTGAATCAAAAGGATAATAAAATAAAGTAATCCATCTTAAAATAAGAGAAAATTTTTAGAATTAAATATTAAATTTCATAAAAATAGTATAATTTTGAATGAGAAAATGACAGAATTTAATTAATTGGAAAAAGGGAACAAAGATTTTTCGCATGCTCAAATTTCTAATGCTCAAATTCTTTCATTTTGAGAAAAAGTTATAATTTTTTTCTTAAAAGAAAATCCTTTAGGTTAAAAATTCTTTTTTGTTTTTATCATCTTGATAATACTTCAGAAAGATGATATCTCATACAAAATTAGTTAGGAAAAAAAACTAGTATATTGTTTTCATGAGGTAGTCTTGATATTATAGTTATACCTTTTTGCTCCAATTTTGATTCTTTTGTTTATATGGATGCAGATATTACATCTCATAACTATAATTAATAGCTTTATTGAGCTCAATTTGATGATTGATATAGCATTGATGCTCTATTGAAAATTAAAAGCCACTTATGGGTAGAGTTCCTTTTCCATGTTTTTAATTGAGAAAGAAAACCACCTTCTTCATCTTTGATAGGCTTAAAATGATATTCTTTGTATGAATATGAAGAAATTTAATCATTTCAAAACTTTTTCTGACAATCATTGAAGCTATGTATTATATTTTATAATAAAAAATAATTCCTTAATCCAGTTCTTTATATATTTAATTCTATGTTTTTAATAAAGAAACCATGAAATCTAATTTAATAAAGATAGTTTACCCTTCAAAATTTAAATCAAACTTCCATTTCAAGATCTGTATTAAAATAATCTACAGCTTTATTACAATATACTGTTGAATTAAATTATGAGAGTTCATATTTATGAAATGAAATGAAATCATCATTGAGAATAAGTATTTAGTTTCCCAACAGTTATTGAAGCAAAAAATGTAAATTTTGGTTTCTAAAAATATCAAAAACATTCAAAATAAAAAAAATTATTCTTTCCAAAAAAATAAGATTGAAGTTTTTAAGTGAAACTTTCTATTTATATCTTTAAATTCACAACAGTTAATGGCCATAAAGAAATATCCTTAATTAGCTTCTTATAAGAATAAAATACAATTTGATAATTGAAACAGTATTCTTTTTTCACCATGAAAAAGGTCTTGCTATACTTTTATTTTTGATAAACTGGATTTTTTTGGCTCATAAATTAATTCAATTAAGACTTTAAGAATATATATATATTCATTAATTGTAATATTGAAATTCAAAATGAGAAAAATAACTCTTCACAAAAAAACTAATACTTCATGTTTTGAAATCATGATTCTTTTTTGAATGTCTTGAAATCTATAAATTTCCATGTATTTAAGTAAATAAATTCAATGAAATTAGTGTAAAAATGAAATAAAATTTGTGAATTGAGACAATATTCTTTTTTTTCCTGTAAAAATAGGTCTTTCTAAACTTTTGTCTTTGATAAGCTGGAATTTTTTTGTCACATAAACTCATTCAATTCAGATTCAAGGACCTATCAGTTAATTAATCTTAATATCTTGGTAGATATTAAATCATCTAAATTTAAAGAACCCATTTCCAACATAATTTTACTTGATACAAGTATTACTTTTTCTCTTTTTATATTCATACTTATTGAAGTTATTCTAGATCAGGTACTGTTTACATTGGATTTCATACTTTAAAAATTTAGAACTAACTTATGGTAAAATTGTTTTTCTTAATATAAAATATCTCAAACTTGAGTATTTAACATATACTTAAAGTGAAATGATATGGGCTCTAAGTTTATTTCTTAAGATCTTCGAATGTTAAGTATGCTAAGAGATTTCATAATGGCCATTAAATGATAAATTTTTTCCAATAGTAAAATTTGTCCATAAAAATACTTTGGTTCTAAAATTATTAAGTCTATACCTCTGGGGAGCTCTCTGCTTATGAAAAACTGGGTTTTTTGAATTTCATTTTCTAGGGGAGGATTTCTAGAAGAACCAAAGTTTTTCAAGAAAAAGGTATTTTGATTGATGTTTAGAAATAATTTTCTGAACAAATTTCACATACATTGAAGTTGAAGGGCTCTGAAATGGGATTATACCAACAATAATCTTAACTCTTTTGCTTTATAAATTATAAAGAAATAAATTGTTACTTATGTTATTCAATTGGTTTTTTGATAAGTGACAAATTATATTCAAATTTGAAAAATGAAAGCTATTATATAAAAAAGGTGTACTTAACTATAATGTTTTAGGATCAAAATAAAGCTAAATATTAAAAGACTCATGGATTTTTTCTGAGAATACTATAAGTTAGAATTACTATTAATATATATACTTTATTGATTCTTGTCTTTTTGTAATTATAATTTTTTTATTTCCAATAATTCTATTTGCTTAAAATATAGCTTTAATCTCTAATAATTCATTCAATGAGTACTTTTTTTAATTACTCATTGATTAGTAACTTTGAAATAAAAGGGTTGATTCAGGTATTTAATCAAAAATATCTTTATCAATAATACAGCCATAAAAGGGAACGTTCCTTGACTCTAAGACTTTAAGTTATATTTTAAATAACTAAATATTTAAGGAATGATTTAAAAATAATATATCATTATCAAAATACCATAATTAATGCTAATACTTATGAGGATCATTCAAATGATAATGGATTGTTTTGACACTAGTAGCAAAAAATAAATTACCAATTGAGCTATTTGGGTATCAATCAAGATATTGAGATACCTATAGCTTAGAGAAGTCTGATTATTTATTTTGATGATATTTCTTAATTATTATTATAACTATTATAGGAAGGTAATTTATTTTTTTAATCAATCTAACCATGTTATGAATTTATAAAGCTCCTTTCTTAGTCCTAAAGAAGTCAATTGAAACCATTATATTCAATAAAACTAAGGAAAGCCTCCTTGAAGACCTTTTTTCATCTATGAAATATTATTAATCTTAAGAAAGTGTTGAAACATTTACAAAAAATTATTAAAAAGTCATTAATTGATTAATTAATAAATTTCTGATTCTCATGATTAATGAAAGAGTTTTCTAATATTTGATCATATTTCAAAATTACTACGAAGACAACAAGCCCAATGCGAATTAAATTGATTGAAGTTTGCTTCCAGTTTATTTCAAGAGATTTAAATGTCTAGAAATAATGGAAAGCTCTAATGACAATATTTTCTTGTAAAATTCTTCAAATCAGCAAAGAATAACTATTAGTGACTATATTCAATGAGGATTGTTATAGAAGTTTCAGCAAATAATCACTTTAGAAGAGATATTATTGTAACAAAACAATCTACTCAAGTGATAACTAAGTAATTCAGATTTAGAAAAAATATGGTATTATTAACAGAAAGTGAAAAAAGCTTCCAAACTAATGTTTTTTCAGTTTAGATTTTTTTAAGTACTCTTGAGAAGTTTAAGGACTTATGCTAAAGCCATCAAGGTATTAAAGGAACTACTTTCTACATTTTTGTGTAGTTTTTAAAAATATTATAAACAATTTAAATACCCATATTTCCTCAAATAGCTAATTGCTAATTCTCCAATTGTTTAAATCTTAATTCATAAATAAAGAAGGGATAAACTATTAGAATATCATAATTTTCAAATAGTTTGATATCTAAGAGCTTTTATATCAGAAATATTTTGTAAAACTCAATCTCTAAAATGCACAAGTGTCTCTATAAGTTAACCTTAGAATATTTTCCCTTTTTTTTTGACATATATGTGAAATCAAAAAATGAATTTTTTGAAATAAATTGTTCAATTTGAGCTTTTATCTTACTTTTGGGGGTTAAATTCATTTTGAAAAGGAGTTTAGTATTTTTATTATATGAGAAATTAGGATAATTGTTCTTCAAAAGTATGAAGAAATTTAGAAAGAGATACTTTTCACACCCTGTTACAATATTTTAAATGAAAAAACTTTTATTTTTTTTATTTTTTGTGTATTTGACTATAGTAGCGCAGAAAAACCTTATCTTATCGTAATATCTGTTTTTTAAAGAATTTGTAAATACACATATCTGGTTATAAGTATAAAATAGTTAGATTTTATCAATAAGTAATTATTAATAAAATTACATTTTTGATATTAATAATTAAGGTGTTATTAATTGAGTTTTTTTAAAATAATTTTATTTATAAGATAACTCATAGTAAATTAATAATTATGAGATTACGTCCTGTTTTACAAACACATCTTGAATTAATGCAGTCTTGCAACTAGTGGTGAACTAAATGGTTAAAGCACCACTTGTTCTTGAGAATTATGGGCCATCGGGTATCTCAGTGCACAGTAGAGCATGAAAATGATAGTTTTCGATGCTGCTTTTGTAGGCAAATTCAGAGACGACATAGAACAGGCAGTGCAGCTACTGTCATTTAACGACATAAAAGGAAAAGCCACTTGCACAAATCAGCACTCAAAAACTCATGGGAATCTTCATTAAAAAAATTCTCATTCAAGACAATAAGTCTCAGAAATCAAAGGTGAGAGAATACCGCAATGTATTTATTCTTTGCAATAACTAAAGCACTATTGCCATTGTGGTCTTCAATATAAATAGAGTCGATGCGCCTTGCACACTATCTCCATGGACTCTTAGCGTATTCTATGCTACAACACCTTTTAGGTGTGTTGTCTATCGCTATCACTGGATTACATTACTATCAAGGTATTAATAACTTTCAGTTCAGTTCTATTTTGTTATGTTGAAAGGCGGTTTGTGAGGTCACAGCTCAAAGGGTAGCGATGGATATCACACAAAAAAATTTATCTAGATAGGCTGAAAAACCCCTTAATTCGATGACAAAATATAATGCAAACTTGCTGTCACTAGAACTGATTGATCGGATGTAGGGAACAGCTTCTGGCGCTCAGCGGCTATTTTAATAATCAGCAAGTGTCGCAGCGGATGATTGAGATTTGAAAACTTACGGAGGAAGGCACTGAGTGCAATCTGCTCGTAATCAAAAGGATGGGATCGATGAGCATGTGTTAAGACAACTTTATCAATTCCAGCCTGAGTTCATGCTTACGTGGGCGCCAGCTGGACCAGGCACAATAAAGTCCGTCGCGGGGTATCTGGTCCCTCGACTTGATTATTGTCCCTGCGTGTACGACTAGCCCAGAAATGCTTAGCCAAAATTGTAAGTGTCACTTTGGATCTAACTTCCTACCGATTATTCCATTTCCACTATAGGCGGTAAATGCAGTAGCCATGACTCCCTCGTATCTCTTGTTATGGTTCCAGCAAGGGGAAAATTTCAAGTTGGCCATTGCTATTTTTTAAATTCGAGACTTCGTCAAGCGTTAAATGAAAATTCAAATCCAGAAAGTCTAGCAGGGAAACGAACAAATTCTTGTTCCACGACTACCGGACAACGTGCAAGAGTCGGGTTCGCAATCATAGAACCCCTGATTGTTTGTACATTCTGGCGTAAAGGATCTCAATAATAGAGCTTTGCCGAGGTTCATTTTCGGATGTTGAAATAAATAACTATTGAAGCTCACGAGTAATCGTACCATCGGGAGTATTCAATTGACTATAGGCGACACTACAGGTTGCCTCTGCGCCTCGCAAAGGGGGCAAATGGGGTGGATGGATTTCAGGGTCCAAGTTCATCGCTGTCGCAAACAGGGCTTGGTAAGCAACAATAAGGATCAATGCCGTGTGTTTTTGGAAAGCAAGATTGGTTGAGAACATGATTGTGACGATAAGGGGAAGATATGGTTGAAGACTACGAAAGACTGAACCAAGCTCCTTAATAAAACCCTCTGGGACTGCAGAAGAGTGCACGCCTTGCAGCCTGAAGAGGAGCAGTATAGACTTTGGATGATATTCGCATCTATTCTGGAGGGCGCTGAAGCCCAATCCACCTTGAGAGTGCTGCATAGAAAACAAGGCTCAAGAATATCGTTGCGTTGCACAAGGCCAGACAAAGCTTGACCTTGGCATGTGGCGCAAGAAGGCATCTTGCAACCTTTTCCAATGGCAGAAATCGACGGAAAACCTCTAAAAGAGCTTGCCAATAAGATTGAAAACCCAGACCAAACAGGTTATCTTGGTAATTTTGGCTGTAAAAGCAGGAGGAAAAATTCCACCCTACACCGCTGGCCAGCCACACGCTGAGAGTCACATGCTTACAGGCTGCAAGATTTCCTCTTCTAACTTCCATCAAAGTACAAATTTCTGTATCGTCCGATAAAAAAATTGATTGAGAAATGGACAAATGGACTGCCCACGCCAGTGGCGTTACGAGGCCAATGATGGTGTGGACATCCATTGATTGGGGTCTTCCAGCTTCAACCATTGCCTCACCGCCCTCCACGCAACGCAATCCAAACCAATAAAATCACCCAAAAGAACCATCAGAACCCCTCCAACCCACGTTATAACACTAACCGATTCCTTATCTACCACCTCTCTTCCTCACCATCCCCCTAAACGCTTGTATTTATCCTTTAAATTTTGCAATTTATGAGCCCTAGCCCAGCTTGTTCAAAACCTCCTGCTCCACAACTGTCATTACAAATAAACCCACTCCCAGATCCCCCACATGCTCTCTCCTCAAAGCTACAAAGATGAATCTGAATTTTTTAACCCAGTGAACTCTCAACCCAAAGCTACCACCCTAATATTGCAAAAAATCAGCCAAAAGAGCCTTCTGTCCAAGCTAATAAAGCTCTTGAACCAACTGTGCTGGTGAATGTTGAACATTTCAATAAAGACTAAGCTTAACTAAACAGTCCCACCTAATGTGATCCTTTGAGATATGACCAGATATCCAAAGAGGTCACATAGACTATTTCAAAACTTATTTTGATAATAAGAAGTAAAATTGAAATCTTAAAAACAACTAAAATAAGTAAAAATTCCATAAAAAGGCATAAATTCTTGATCACAAACCAACAAATAAATAGGTGAGATAAATTACACCATTATATTCCCCATCCAAAAATACATATATGACTCTTTCATATAATATCTGTAAGCCCAATGCTTACTAAGATACCTGGATATATGGATTTTTATGATTGGTGCATATATTCATGGTTTTTAGCTCATATCTTTTGAAATACTCATGATAAAAACATGATCCAAAATCAAATTTACCACAAAGAAGCTGTAAGAATATAATTATAAGCCTTATTCCAAAATCTATAGATACGCTTAAGAATAATAAAGACAAATTGGTCAAAATAGCAATACCAGTTGACCACTTACAATTAAAAGTGGTAAACCTTATAGCAAGGTAGATATTCAGACTTTACTAGCTCATTTGTGCAAAATGACATAGTTACTATTTTGGTATTCCACATATAACCCTATGACATCACAGCTTATAGTCTAAAATACCATATCTTAACAGAAAAGTTAAATTACCAGAAAAATCATCAAAAATAGCTTTTTGATGATGTAATAAAATCTTATTATAACCTTGATGAGGACATGAAAAGCTATTAGAATACCCTGTATGAATGGCAGTTTCGTGAAAAAATCAAAAGCTATTAATTATTAAACTTAAGGGTTAAAAATGATCATTTATGATCTTTAACTGGAATCTTATTCTATAATAGAATAGTTGAATAAGAGATATAATGGTGGATCGTAGTATTTAATGATTAAAAACACCTTAACTCACAAAATCAAATCAAATGCCAAGCTTATGAGGTCAGAAATCTAGAGCTACAATTATAACACTAAAATATGGCATAATAGCAATATAGAAAGGTTTTAATAATGATTTAATCTTCACCAAAACCTATAATATTGATAAATTTCAGTGGATATCATTATTAAACACCTACTAGAATGCATCTGGTCACTAGAAGGAATCATAATTACTATATAAAGACTTCTCCTCCTCTGTTTCCCCTTCAGAAATATCCAATTCAATAAAATATTATATGAAAATGTAATAATATTTATTCTTATATATATAGCTCTTATATTATAAAACACCAAAGTTTTTACCTGTAATCAATACTTGACTTTAGGTTATTACACAAAAGAATTATCATTTGTCAAATTTTCTTGGAATATGAGAATCCACATGAAAGTAGTAAAAATTGTATTTCTCTCTATTTTTTATTGTAATTACATTATGAATAGGTTGTAGAAACTTTTTTAGGTGTCAAATTCCTCAGAAATATTATAGTAAGTGTTAAGAGTAGGTTATCTCCTATTAAAAAAATTTTCTCTACTATTATTCATGAATATATTAATAGATAGCTTTAATATTGGTAATATTATGGTGATTAATTCTTATTTATTATTGATTAACAACTTTTATGTACTTATCATTTGTTTTTAACTGTAAGGTTTGTCTATGAAACTCTTGATAATAGTAGCAAAATCAAGAGTACTATGACTGTCCTCAGTAGAAATATATAATATAACAAAATATTATAACCACAAATTTAAATATAATTATTAAAAAAAATTATATATAAAAAAATAAATTTAATTATTATTATAAAAATATAATAATAATAAAAATATAATAATTATAATAAATATAATTATTCTCTTATTGTTATAGTCACTGACTGTTATAACAATAAGAAGTGTAAAGCTCTTAATGAGACAATTACACGTGGAAAATATGAATATTAACCACTTATAAATAATATAAATATTATTTATAAAAGAATTAAACACACACTGTGCAGAATTAATTCTTATAGAATAAAAATTCTATATAAAAAAACTAATACTAGATAAAAAAATATAGAACTTTAGAGAAAAACTTACTTATAATATTTATTTAATACAACAAGTCAAACAACAACAGTTATTATATTAAATAATAATTATAAATTAAAAACACACCAAAAACCAATAATTTTAAAGATAAACCAACTTTTTATAATAAAAATTAATATTAAAGAGTTTTTAAGTGGAATTTGTGGATTTTAAAAGATATTTAAGATGATTTAATTTTATATAATAAAATATATTATTGGTGATTACAACAATAATCTAAATTCTATGATTTCAATTCTTTGATTTTAATAAATAAAGAATAAAATAACTTAAGAATTATTTTAATAATAAGATTTTATATTTAGTAAAACTTTACCTGTTTAAATTTCTAATATGATTGGATTGATGATGATTGATGGACAAAAACAGTGATGAAAAGACTCTTTTTATGTCTTCAGAGCAGCTCTCATGATTCATAATGGATATAGAGGGCGTGCTCAGGTCAAAACTGAAAAACCATGCTTAAAAATAAAGTTCTTAACTTAAGGTAACTTAATTTTAATTCCAATTTAAAGTTAACAGGGTTATTCTTAACTCCATGTAACTTTAATCCTCATTTAAACTAATTCTTTTAAGTTTTTAATATAAATAAGCTTATTTATATTAAAGTTCATCACATGAACAACTTAAAAATAGAGTTTCAAGAAGAAATCTCTTAAGCTCAATTTTTAATTAATTTTTAAAGAAATTATAATTTTATTTGAGCTTTAATTAAAAGAGTAAATTTCCAGGCTAATCACCCAGGAAATTTATTTATAAAAGATACTTAAAATTTTATTTATATGTATATAATATTAAATTGTAGGCTGTGTGAAGTTCTTAAGCAAATCCATTAAGAATTGGATTTTTAATGAATTTTTGAAGTTATTGCTATTTTTCCATTTAAAATAGCAATACACACCAAACCTTAAGTTTTGATAAGGTTTTAATGCTTGTAACCTTAAATTTGTAAGCTTATTTAAGCTTTTACAGTTCTTAAAACCTTGAATTCAAGCCTGCATATTGGGATTTACCCTCTTGGCAGCTTGAAATTCCTGTCTAATTTGGGATAAAACAAGTTTAAACTTTAATGTTGGATCAAAGTCTAATCTTAAAGTTTAAATAAGGTTGAAAATCTTCCAATACAGGTGGACAACCTTAATTGAATCCTTGAAGATCCAAAAAGCTGGGTACCCCAGCTCTATTTGGTCTTTTTCCTTTGTCCCACCTTTTTGCGTGGATTTTGCCCTTTTATTTATTTAAAGCCATACTATGGCCTTAAACCCTTTTAAATTGAGCTCACACAGGATTTACATTCTGTATGGCAAATCCTTAGCCAATTCAGTAAATATACACCACACCTTGATTTCAACTAAAATTTTGGTAAGTTTGCATAAACCTTATGCAACTTTAAATTTAAGCTTATTTAAGCTTAAATTTACCAATTTTAAAAAAATGTTAAAAAATTTACATTAGTACTGTGAGATTCTTAAATCTTCTAATAACATAAGAAATAAGTTTTTTTGGGTATAACACCTTATGAATGTACCCTAGGTTATTTTTGGTGTAGAATCCAAAAATGACATAATATTTATAACTTTGTTTATCCAAAAAAAATTTATACTTATTTTTTGTTATTTTTTATTTTAAATTCAATTAAAAAGTGTGTTGAAGACAATTTTAACTGTGTATAAAGTTATTTGTGGCCTTATGGGTATGTTATACATACCTCACAGGCTCACAGTAACCATGATAAATTCCCATAAATATATTATTTTATTATTTTATTATTTACAAATAATATAATATATTTTATGCCATAATTATGATATTATTCTATTATTATAATTATATCAAGCTTATTATTTATTACTATTAGGACATTCAAGGTGAAATAAGTGAGATATTCATAATTTTTACTTCTTTTTTCATAGTAAAACCCTAAATTTGGAATCCTGACTGTGATATTTGCTTAAAATACCTTTTAAAAAGATTCAAATTGGGGTTCACCAATAAGAAATCTTATTTTTAATCATCATTTATATTTATTAAATTTAATAACTATTTAGGCAGTTGGGAAGTAATTTTATTGTCTTACATGTGTCCTTTCACATCCTTAGACTTGCAAGACCTTTCTTGAAGTGACTCTATCTATTAAGTAATATATTTATAATATATCCTAATTCAAAGAATCTTGTTATCATCTTTTATTTCAAATTTTATTATTTGTTTAAAGTATTAAAAATTGAAAATGAAAAACAAATAAAAAATAATTTTATTCTTTTTTACTTCTTTCTCTCATATAAAAAAAGATTAAAAGAAATCTTTTATGTGGTTATTGCCATATGTTTTTTTGAACATTAGAATTTGTAAAAAAAGGCTTATATTTATCTTTATTTCTTAGTGTTTGAAGTTAGCCCAACAGATGATAACCAAACCACTATTGAAAGCTTGGTGGAAGTAAGTTGTCAAAGCTTTTCAACACAAATAGAAATCAAGAAAACAAAATTCAAGAAATTTGTTTTTCCAGGACCCACCACTCAGGAGTCTGAAGATGAGAAGGTTTCTTAAATTCCATAAAAAAAAGATTATCATTATCTTTCTAAGTCCTTTTTCTTATCTCTTTATTGCTTAAAATTATTACTAAAAGATGTTCCTAATACTCCATCCAATTGGATGGAGGTGGAGTCAGAAGAAGAAATGATCACACTAAATCAAAAGAAAGATCAAAGTTCCCATTGGAACAGAATCCACAGAAGGAAGTGCCATATACCAAAGGCAGGTTCTTTAAATGCATATCATTTCTGAACCTGAATTAGAACTAATTATGAGTCATTCAAAAAGAAATGAATCACATTCAAAGGGCTCAAATAGATATATACATGAGCCAGTACAAACAGTAATATACAGTCTAAAAAAACTACTGGGAAATGTTTCCTCAAAACCACCAAGGAGTGAGGAACTCCTGGAACATCCTCAATAACTTCATTAAGGAGGGAGAAGTAGTGAAATGCTCCAATGGAGGGAACCCACTATCATACAAACCTCAAATCACAAGGATAAAGAATGGAACAACAAAAAGAGGGAGGAAAGTAAGGAAGAAGCCCAAGTAGCTTCTACCAGCAAGCCTAAAGATAGCCAACCTCCCCAAGAAGGGAAAACAAACAAGCAAAAAAACTGGAGGAAACCATATCCCCCCAGTTACAGGATCCCAAGAATCCAAAAAGATGCCATGGACAATGTTTTCAACAGGAAAAAAGAATTAGGAAACCCTCTTTCACAAATAAAAACCTTTGGCTCCCAATGTTTCAAATACTTGATCAGAAATTAAAAATAGTATCTTACCTTTAAAATACATTAACAAGAGCTTATTATAATTACAAGAAATAAAAAGAAGTATATTATATTTACCCAAACTGTTATACAAAATAAAAATGAAACAGATAATATCAAATTCATGTGTGAAAATAAAAAAACAAAAGCTTTAATTGAAAATACTCTTAAATTAATAAAAGGTCAACAAGAGTTGTATAAGTAAATAGAAGATATAAAAGAAAAGATTTTGAAAATTAATAATGACCAAAGTATTGAAAATTTAAGAGAAAAATTAAAAAAATTCCATTTCTGATGGAAAATTCAAAGAAAAACCTTCATCACACCAAAACTTTCTTCTGGACCATCTAGAGAAACTTTATGGAGCAAGATTAGATATTAAAGATGAAATTCAAAGTGAAATCAGAATCATTACTGAGAAAATGAATATAATAAATGAGGCTAACCTAAATATGCCACAGTTATCAACCCCATTTTCCCATATTACAAGCCCTTTTGAGCCAAAATAACAAACAACAAATCCTTATATAGCAAATTTGCGTCACCAAGAAAATAATAAGCTTTTAATAAAAGTAGCACCTCCACTTAAAGAATGGCCAAAATTCACAGGTGAAGGGGAATATGACCATATTCAATTTATTAGAACAATTGATATATTCAAAGAAGATTATGTCATAATGGATGAATTAATCACTGCAAGATTACATTATTTATTTGAAAAATCTGCAAAAACATGGTATCATGGAATAAGATGGGAAAATGGCAGAAATAACTGGTCTTGGTGGAAAAATGAAATACTCACCAAGTGGGAAAATGATTCTTTGAGGTATAAAAAAGATAATTAATATGAGAAGTAATTTTTTGATCCAGAAAAAAATACCTTCAACTTGGTCCTTAAAACAAGCTGAAAAATTAAATTCATTATATCCAGAAGTTTCACAAAAAATGGTACATATGAAAATACTCAGAAATTGTGGAGAGAAATAGAACATTCCCTAAGAAGAATGTGCATATAACCATTTTCCACAGAATAGTACATTTGTGTACTAGAAGCGATTATAACAAGAACCAATATTGGAAGACCATGGAAGAAGCCGGAAATAAAAATTCCAAACAAATCATTCATCAAGAAAGATAAACCAAAAGTGTGAGTCTTGAGGTATATTTCACATATTTAAATAGGCTTAAATTAATATTAAAACAAATTTTGAGCTATGCATAGCTCATAAATTATGCATATATTCAAAATTAATCATTTTTTTTCTAGAAAGGGTGAATAACCTTTTTGTTAGAAAGTCAATACATAAATTTAAGGCCATATTTGGATTATACACAAAAACTCACCTAGGGTAACTCAATAGGGTGAATAAGCTTAAGTTAGCTCTATGAGGTGGTAAAATAGAAAATACTTTAACACCACATAGAAGAATTGTGAAAAAATATTTTTTCTCAATTTAACACCAAAATCATGGGAATGTGAAAAATACCATGTGACAATATACTAATAATAGCTTTATGCACATTTTTGCACTTGATATTAGGTTATTCTTACATAAATTTTTGATACATCTATAGTTTATATCAGTTTTGAAGCCTGATTTCTATTTTTGATGTGGAAATAGCTAAGGGTCACAAAAGACATCCAAGAGCTCCAGGGTACCCAACTTCTGAGGCCTTTGAGGCATGGTCAGCTCCAAATATTTGATAAATTGCTGATCCTTTACCAACTGGCCTGATGAAACCTTTTGGGAACTTGGCTACTAAGTTAAACTCCCATTGAATCATGAGAAAATTGAAAATAAGATGCTATTCTGATGTGACAAGGAGATAATGAGCAGCTCTTAAGCCTGTTACCATTTCCATTATTAATGATTTTGCATGGATAAACCCCAAAAAATTAATTAAAGCCCTTTTGGTACTAGTATCCGTGAATTTACCTCATGGAAACCAGCCATTACTATTCTATTTGCTTTTCTACATTGAATTAAGGTAAGAAATTCAAAAATTCATCAAAAATACAAATATTCATGAATCTTTCCAAAGCTTTCAGTACCAATGGTTAAAGGGATAATAATAATAATAAAATAGTTATTAATTCATAATTCAAATTACAGGTTTTACCTACAGTCCATTTTCAATGATTCCATGTGAAACACTAAATATTCAAAAATTGGCAGTAAATATAATTTCTGATGAAATTCCCAATAAAACTTATAAATTTGATAAATTATTATTTATATTGAAAAAAAGGAAGAGTTACAGTTGTTACTGCTCTATTTATTAACCATAAATGGGGTTGTGGTCACATAAAATATATTCATTAAGTAAGTATGATAATCCTATGTGACAACTAGTGATGTAATTGATAATACAAAGAGGAAAACTGGTTTATCACTAATTGGATTTATATTATTCTCCATGGAATGCCTCTGTGAGCTGTTGTTGACTCAAATGAGGCCTACTCTTGTTGTTTTTCCAATCATCATCTTATTATTTAATCTTATAATTAGTAATAACAAGTAAGTATTAGTTAATCTTTTCTTAAGTGTTTCAAATCTTTCAAAATAAATAAGAAATAGGTGAAATAAAAGAAATATTCTATATTCAACAGTGTTGTGTAGCTGTTATAAATCTATATTGATCCCTTATCTCCATGAATAATCTGTCAAAACCACTCTTCCATTACTTTTCAAAGTATTTTTGGAGTATTAGAGAGTGTTTTGTTTTAATTCCTAAAGATCTTATCTGGTTGGTAAATTTCTTCAAGAATTATCATTATAATTATTATTGAAAAAAATAATTATAAATTAAAATAATTTTATATTATTTTATGAAGAAGTTTTATTATTAATGCTTCTTGTAATTAATTCTAGTAAAACATTAATGATTACTTTTATAATCACTAATACTGTATATCAAGTAAATTCAATAATTAATAATTTTTTTATTATATTTCACAGGGACAGTCACAGTACTCTTTATTAATAGAAATATTAACAAACTTTAATGTACAAATCATACAAAAAGAACCTTTCAAACCCAATAGCATTAATGAGAAAAGAGAATTCCATAAATGTGGTAGTATTGGGAGAATAGCCACTAATTTCTTAAGAAAGAAAAAATAAATTAAATTGTGGAAATAAAAGACCATGATGTAAAAGAAGAATAATCTGATTCTGACATAGAAAACAAATAATCAGAAACTTCTGAAAGTGGTGAAGTAAACATAATTAAAACTCAAATCTATAATATTTATTTATTCTATTGATAAATTGATGTAAACTTTAATTTACCACAGATTGGAACATCTGATACATGCCTTCAAAATCTACAACAGGGAAAATTTCATAAAACCAAACCTGAAAAAGGAATGGGCTATACGGCTGAGAAATCAAGTATAAGTATTTTTATTATAAAAAATGAAGAGTAAAAGATAAATCTGGACACAGGATCATACTTTAATTGTGTTTAAATGAACTTGTCTACAAACACTTATACCATATTGGGAAGACAAACTCATACCAAGACAGGGGTTCAACTTTGGTAGTGAAAGTGAAAGCATGAAACCACTTGGAATTATTTATTGAACATTCATTTTTCCACATCCATCTCAATTAATAAGAATAAAATTGGAGTTCTTAGTAATGGAAAATTATACCAGTAGCCATTATATGCTTGGAAATAATTACTTATCACTTTGTGGCATAGCTATCCTGAGCCAAAGAGATAGGGTTTGTACCATAGGGGAAAATAAAAGACAAACATTTGGCTTTTTAGATAATAATAAAAAAATTAATGTTATAAAAGATGAAGAAACAAGCCCAGAAAAAAACTTATTCATGAGTTAGAAACTGGAAGGGGAATAATTCAATGATTAATTAACAGAAAAAAATGAAAGAAAAGTCAATTGATCTATTGTATAAATAAAAATATGAATTTGAAACTGAAAAAGAAGTATTAGGTTCTTTTTTTGATATGGGTTAGATATGATTCCAAATTTAGAAAAACCTTATTCCCCCCTTTTAAGAATAACAGCTTATCAAGCCATCCCAAGAGCTAGAGAAGCCTTATAGGTCAAAATTAAAGAACTAATGGGCCTAGGGTTCTGAAGTAAATTAGGACATAATTAACAGGTAGAGTGAACTAAATCTGTTATTATAACCCGGAAAAATGTGAAATAAAATATTGTAGGAGATTTTAGAGCTTGAAATACCTATAACATCCCTGACAGATATTAAATACCAGAGTCCATGAGACATTAACAGAATTGTTCCAGGCTAAATTTATTACAGCCATGGATTTTCTTAAAGGTTGTTTCAAAAATGTATTAACAGACAATGACAAAAAAACTACTAAGGATAATAGTCTACTTTGGAATATATGAATACCCAAGAAGTCCATTTCTCATAAAAAAATTCCCCTTCCATTATAAAAGAAATATGAATACTATATTCCATAAAGGACTGTGAAATATGAATACCATATTCCATAAAGGACTGTCAGAGGGATGGCTAATAATCTAAATTGATGATGATATCATGGTTCTCTCAGATACTTAGGAAAACCACCTGACCAGAATTGATAGATATTTATTGAAGATAGTTCAAGTCAATATGGAAATATCCTTTAAGAAATTTCATTTTGCATATATTGAGCTAAAATAACTAGAAAATGTAGTATATGGACTAAGCTTAGGCATATATGAAAACAAATTAGCAGAAGTACTACTTAAGAAAATGCCTTAAACTAAGAAAGAAATGCATTCATTCTCAGAATTTGGTGTATATTACAGGCAGAATATAAAGGACTTTGAAAATAATGAAGAATATCTTTTTAAGCTCTGCAATCAACAGAAAGTCTATTAAATGTCTGAAGAGATTGTCAAAGAATATGAGTAACTGAAAAATTCCCCTTTCCTTTTGATTCATAATTGGAAATTACCTTTCAAAGTGTACATTGATACTTGTGGAGAAGGATGAGGTGCTGAACTACACCAAACACAAATCATCAATCAAAAACCTTTTTTGATTTCTTTCTAGATAAATTAAGCCAAAAGAAGTCAGGCATAGAGCAAGTAAAATGTAACTCCTTTGCTTAGTGTGGGCTCTAGAGAAATTACACCATTACTTATATGGAACAGTCTTTGATTTCATGACAGACTGTAATGCTGTAGAATAACATGAAGACACCAAATAGACATATGATGAGGTGTCAAATTTCTATCCAAGAGTATAGGGGAAATATGAATATAGTCCATAAGTGTGGAAATATTCATAATAATGAATACAGCTTTAGAAGATGGGCCTTAGAAAATACAATGGAAAACACAGAATGGGTACCACTGGAAGAACATAATATAGAAGGAATATTTGTCATGGAAATTTACACAGTTCTTCAATAAAGTTATAGAGAGCTACAAGATGGATACAAATTGCCATATTTTATTCCAAATATTGATGAAATACTGCAAAGACCCATAATTATCTTCTCCACTAGATGAAATGTGGAAAAAAGCTTATGATCAAGAAAGAGTACACATACTTGATGGAATTCTTTACCATGAAACCAAAAGAAAAAAATTATGACTCTAACAGATAGATTTTTGATAAATGCCATACTACATGAATTTAATGATAGTTTTGTTTTAGGAAATCTCTTAGGAAACAGGACACTAGAAAGAGTGAAAACTTGTTCTTGGTTTCCAAATTGGAGAAAGGATGTTTCAGAATATTGCCAAACCTGTGAAAAATTACAAAAATAAAGTATAGACACAGGAAAGAAATTTGGAATGATAATCCAAATCCAAGGACCAAGATCCCCATGGAAAATAGTCCATATGCACTGGGGCGCAGCTCTAACCCCAGGAGGAGATAGAAGTTTTAATGCCTTCCTAGTGTGAGTTGATAGGTGAGGGAAAGCCCCAGTTTTTTACCCTTTCAATAAGGTGACACAGCTATGGATACAGCTATAATGATATGGAATAGAGTAAGTAGCCACACAGGCTGATTTCAAAAGATAATAAGTGATGGAGATCCCAAACCTATGTCATAATAATGAGATAAAAATGTTTAATAATGATTTAATAATCACCAAAACTTATAATATTTATCAATTACAGTGGATAACATTGGTACAAATCTACTAGAAAGAAGGAGCTTCACTGTATAAAGACACGTTATTGCTACTTTCCCCCCTCAGACACATAAAATACAATAAAAGACTGTGTAAAATGTAATACACTTTGTTCCTGATATATATAAATCTTCTATTATAAAAGAATCAAGTCTCAACTGAGAGTAATCACTTGTGTCTGTGTGATTATATCAATATTTTATTCTTATTTGTTATATTCTCTAAATCTATGTAATAATAGTAAAGATTGTATTTATCTCTATTTCCTATTGTAACTAAATTTTGAATAATCTTTAATTACTTTCTTAGGTGTAAAATTAATCAAAATTATGATATTATGTGTTAAAAGTAGGTTATTCTCTCCTATTCTGATATTTTTCCTTATTATTATTCATTAATAACTATCTTGTTAAGATAGATAGTATTTATATTAATATATAACTTTAATATTAGTAATATTATTTTTGTAAATTGGTTTTTATTATTAAATAAAAATTTATCATTCATTTATGATTTTTTAACAATAATAATTTTCCATAACTATATTAATATATTTATTTAATTATATTATTTGTATAATATAATTTATATTATTTTATTCTTTATTAATAATATATAAGATTTTACACCATAGCTATAATAATATCTTATCATTATGATTATTCAAATTGTATTTTGCATCTCTATTAGAATCTTAAGAGTAAAATAAGTAAGATATTAGTAATTTTTACTTATTGTTTCATAGTCAAACATTAAAATTAATGTAAAATGAGGATAGGGATCCCCCTTTTGTGTAGAGGAAAGGCCCTTTTTCCCAAGTTATGAAGTAAGTAAATATTTGATGGATATCATTAAGAAAATTCAGATAATTGATAATTGATGTTCTCATTTGAAAATGATTGACATAAATTTCTCTTAAATCCATTAATTCATATGGACATTGAATATAAAATCAAAATTACGCAATATAATGATTGCTTGATATGATCTGGAAAAAGGAATGGTGGGAGAAGTATGCTTTCAAGTGAAGTATCCAGCTAAAAATAATCTTTAATAAAGGTATTTTCTAAACTAAACACATTCTGGCCAGCTTATGCACTTTTCTGAAAATTTGTCTTCAGAACTAATGGTTTTAATAACAGATTTTTTAGTAAGTATTTATTGTAAAGACATATTTTTTGAGACCCCAAAGGAATTAATTTATTAAATTTTCAATGATAACAGATGTCAAGCTAAAATAAACTTAACATATATTTATTTTAATAAAGAGAAATTGTCAGCCTGTGACTCAAAAAAAGAGTACAAGCATGACAGCAGAATATCATAAACCAATAGTAGAGAAAAATACCACCAAAAGGTGAACTTGGCCAAAATTGATAATGAGTGGCATTAAAAGAAAGAGGAAAGTAACCTCTTTAAAAATATGCCATTCCCATAATTATAGTTCAGGGAATGACAAAGTTATTCCACTTAAAAATGAGAGCTGAGCATAAACTTTAATTTTCACCTCTCATCTAAAACACATCAAATGAAGAAGAAATACCTTAAATGGGTGTTAAAATTGAAGCTCTTAGTAAGGGTTATCTGATGGTACTGGACAAAAGGAGCTAGAGTCAAAATTACAGAAGGTATGGCCAAATGAAGTCCAAATTAGGGTGAATAAAATATTCACCTCTAATATAGCTTCTACAGCTTTAGTATGAGATACATAGAGTGAGGTTTCTTTGCAAAGGGAAAAATCAGAGCTTTCTTAAATACAGGGTTCATAATAAATCTTGAGGTTGAAAATGGAATTAAAAATTGGTATAACTTTTCTCATGAAAAAAAGGCTATCCCCACCAGTGGGGGTAGCAGGTCCAACCCAGTTCCAACCAGGCTTCCAGCTTGCTTCATACTGGGCTCTAGCTTGCTATTAGTATTTGGGCATATTCCAAGCCAAATTTTGAGAATTTTGAAATAATTCATATAAATTGCATTATATTATGTAGCTTTTGGAATTCTTGAGAATTACTGTATTCCAAAATATTATTTGAAACCCAAACCAGTAGCTTGAAAATTGGGCTAAACAAAATAGAAGCATAAAACTTTTTGGATACTCTTCAACATCAAATTTCAACTTTACTCAGTTCATATCAAATATTTATTTTTGATGGATTCTTTTAACTGAAAATTCCACCATCAAATTTTTATATTTACCAATACAAAACTTTGTAGAGGAAAATTCTTTTCTTTCAGGAAGCTGCTATCATCAGCTTCTATTGCTCACAAAGCTACACAAAATATTCATTTGTAATTATTGATTTTTCTTGTTATGTTATTAATCTTGATTCATGGAACGTTAACACAATTGAATAATTTTTTCTTTTTTTTCAATCAATTGAAATTATTTTCTGAATATCCTTTGAATTGAAAACAAAAAGGAAAATCTCTTCACAACAAAAATTATACAAATGTTTTTTCCATTCCTTTTATATCTGAAATATGACTATTCAATTGAAAAATGAGAGTTAATATTATTATATTTTTGAAATATCTTATATGAAATAAATGTAATAATAGATTTCCTACTATATGAATGAAATTCAACTTTTTGCTTCAAAAAAGGAATATTCTGGATTTTAAAATGACAAGAAATATATGCCAAATTTGTAACACAAAATACTTTTCAATATTATTTTCTGAAATTTTATTTCCTTTTAAATAAGATAATAATTTTTTTCAATAATACTGCTGTAGGGAAATGAAAATGAGCCCATTTATTATTTTTCTATTTTATGTAAAAAATCAGAAATCTTATGATATACTTAACAATAATAAAAATGAGAATCACTTTCTATCCCCTAATTGATATACATCTTTTCATTTTTTTTGTTTTTTAAATTCCAGTTTTTATATAAATAATTATATTCTTGGTATCAAAATTGAGTACTAATCTGATAATTCTACAAGAAGTAAGAATTAAAAGTCACATATTTTAACTTACTCAAATATCCACTGAGAGGTGTCATTATTTCAATGAAAATTTTGTTTCATAATATATATACAAATGATCTCATGATTAATTATTCAAACAAAATTTTTCAGATTGAAAAAACTTCCCAAATTTGGTTTTACAATTTTTTTACCCATATTTTTGAAAATTTCTAATTTATTTCCACTGTGATATTTTATGTTTTAGAATTATCACTAACAATTTACAAAGAATATTTAATCAGCTTATAAATCTGCTGTCAAGGACATATTAAATTCTACATGGCTACATATATTGGGAGCTAATATCACCCAATAAGAATTAACAACCTGATATTAATAATCTGATCAATTTAAATTTTGAATCCTATCAATTTACCCAGCTTCATAAAAATTTTGAACCTGATGAAGACATTCAAAATATTTTTTAACACAAATTTATCAGTTTTGTGTGTAATAACCACTAGTCAGGGGTAAGGTTATTCAATCCATTTTCCAGCTCTACCAGTGAGAAAAGAAGTTTAGTAAAGAACTTTCTTCCTGTCAGAGAAGAAATTTTCTGGATCATTATGGAATATCAATTGACAGTATTGGATAAATACTCTCAATATATGGGCTTGAGTACCATCAAAAGAATCAAGTGCCTTCATTGATGGAGTCTTGAGTGCAGGGGCTTTGGAATTGTCCCTGAGAGCAACTGCTTGACTGAGTTGCCCCATGAATTGAGTAATTTGCTCCATCATTTTGAGAAAATTTGGTTCAGCCTGAGAGACAAGAGGTTGACTAGAAGGGGCTATATTAGAACTCTGGGGCACCTCTGGAGAATTTTCCAAAGCATCTGCTACTTCAGTCTCCCCAGAATCTTCCTCTTCCACAGACTCTTCCCCCTATTCTTGCTCTTGCACCTTCAGAAATGCCAGGATAACCATCCAAAAGGCCAGAGAAAGATATTGATATACTTGATTTGATTCCCACCTTCCTGGAGGGTGCTTCTCCTTCCATTGGTCATCCTCTTTCCAAGTTTGCACTCAGTTGATGAACTGATGGTGTGCGGTCAAGAGGAACCCTTGCTGTAGGAGTGAGAACAGCTGGATTTCTTTGGGATATAATATGCTTGTCTGAATGGCTATTCTGAACTGGAATTATTGTAGAATTAATAAATAAAATTTGATGATACTTGAAAATAAGGAATCAAAACTTGGCCAAATCAATAACAATAAAATTCTTGATGAATCTTGAGGAATGGATAAAAAGTCTTGACATGAAAGAAAATTCAATCAATCAATCAATCAATCAATTCAGTCAATATCAAAAATAAATTCAAATCAAATATCAATAAAGTCTTGAATAATTCAATAATCAATAAATCAATCAATGTCTTCAATATAAAATCAAGGTCTTGGTGAATCAATCAATCAATCAATATCTTCAGGAATCAGTTCAATATCTTGATTAGTCAAATCACTCAATAATCAAAATCAATTCTTGAGGAATTAAAATCCAGTCAATCAACCCAATCCAAAAAGAATCCTTAATTTCTGAATCAATAACCAAAATGAATCCCAATCAATAAACCAATCAGTAAAGAATCCTAATAAGACCTGAATAAGAAAACAAAGGAAATTTGGATTTGATATGAAATTGAGAATGAAATTGAGATGGTCAGAAATGATTAAGAAATGAGAAGAATCAATTTTTATTTGAATAAAATGAAGGAGATGAAAATTGAGAGCGAGAAATTATAACCATGAAGAATAATGAAATCATAAAAGAGTCATAATTGAAGAATGAGAGAAATGAATATGAATTAATGAAAGAAAGAAGCAAATATGAGTTAATTAATTTAATGTCACAAGGGCTCTTCTAAGTGAAGAGGGCCTGGAACTCAGTAAGCTTGGACTTACTTATGGAGGGCTCAAGATATGGTAAAATGGAAATACACTTAAGAGTGTAATAAGATGAAATTAATAGTAAAAGAAATATAAAAAAAAGCAGCAACAAATGATAAGAGTAAGAAATAAAAGAGCCAACCACAAACAAGTCAAAGTCCACTGTTTCAACCTGTCAGAAGGAAAGAGAAGGTTTAGTAAGGATATGGCCACCACAACTCATACTGTACAGGAACAGAAGAAATTCAAAGACTAAATTAAAATCACTATATAATACCCAAAAATAAGGGTAAGAATATTCATAAAATAATAAATTAGATAAATTAATTAACTGGGGAAAAGTCCCCAGGGGGGAGAAAGAGGGGCTGGTATATGTGAGAATCACCAGCCCTGATCCAGACAGAGAGTTTTCATGAGAGGAATGGATGATTGAATTGAATCTGGCCAATATAGATTCTGTACAGCTGTACACAATCTGCACAAGAGGTGTGGTGGTATTGAGTGATCATACAATTTCAGGATGGTGTATCCAAGCTGTATTGGGTAATTCCAAGCTGTACAGAAGTTGACAGGCTGTATTGATGAACCAGACTGTATGCATGTTTCAGCAAGAAATTTTGCTGAAACTGATTGCTGATACACACAGTGGATTGCTGGTTTGAGTTGTTTGAGTGGGTGTAAGTTTGAATACCCTTACCCCTGACTAGTGGTTGTTACACCCTGTCAAAAATCTTTATATAAGTATCAAAAGGTAGTCTTATAGATCATTACTCTGAAAGTTCAGTAGAAAAAGGAAACCAATGAAAGAAATATGAAATATTTGCACAAGTTCTTTCTTTCATCACAAAATTTTTTTAGAGCATCCCAACCAGCATTGCTAAATAGTGAATTTTCACAAATTAGCTTGCATGGGTCCCCAAAGCAACCTCCACCAGCATTGCCAAATGAAAAATTAATTTAACACTGTTTCTAAAAACAACCCTTAGGTTTTCAACTCTGGAAACCCTCTAGCTCCCCAAAAGTCTCAAGATCCATGTGAAACCCACATCTCTTGCTGTTTTGCCTTTTTTTCATCTTGCACCTATCTCATCAAATTTCTCCTCTCAAAAATCTTTTTTGAAAAAAGAGATCTTAATGTAGAGTCAACTCTCTTTTCAGGAAATGAGCCGCCATCATCTTGTAGCTCTGCACATGCTGATGACACAATTGAGACCATTACAGGTGAGCTCAATTGAATTATTTCATCATGTTGTTTTTCTATCTTAACATTTTTTGTTGTTTTTTTTGGTATCAAAATTGAAAATAAACAAAGCCAATCAGCCAAGTATCATGACATGGAGGACATTCAGCTCTGAAAGTGAAATAAAAAATGAAAAACTGCAAAAAAATTGAGAACTTGTCAAACTCAAAATATAGCTACTCTGAAAAATGCCACAGCGCTCTAAGTAGGTATTCCGCACTATGCGGGAGGTATCTCGTCTAAACGCTGGTGGAGATGCTCTTATGCCATATTCCACTTGTGCGAAGAATTATGTCAAAGCGTGCCAAATTTTCCAATTCCGCGTCAATGAGAAGAAAAATGTAGACTTCGCCTGAGCCCGGCTTGATTGGCGATCGACAGCTGTCAGCTTTTATCCCTTTAATTCATTAGTAACCCATTAAAAATTATTAAAACATCATATTTTAGCATTTTACTGATCCAATCAGTTATTATAAGGATCGCTCTCAATCTACGATCCTATGGACGGTGAGAAAGAGCGCCCTTCAATCGATCTTGATTCATTAACCCCTGCAGTGGAAGAAGAAGATTGTGATGAAGTAATTACCAATCATCCTTGATTCTTCTGAAAGCGAATATTGCAATCGTTGATAATCATGTAGCTGAAATGTTTCCGGATCTCTTAGGATCTAGATCTATCCGATTTGAATACCAGCATTTGGCTTGTCAAGGTACCCAAGTTTCTCGCCGAGCGGTGGCAAAGGCATGCCCAGTTGCAAGAGGCAGGGGTTGAACTCGGCCGAATGAGAGTTTACAATGAGTTGAGCAGACCGTTTTCTTTTTTTGGGCGGCCGAAAACAAGCAAATGACAAGTTCTTTAGGGACGAGCGTGGAATGCGCAAAATCGAAATTATTGTACCCAAGGAGCCTTTAATGCTTGATAAAGCATCGGAGACCTATAATTTGGATGTCCGAAATCGAGCAAGCTCCAATCTATATGCTTTCGAGGAACTTGCCAAACCGGAGCCTGTCTCCACAACTACCAAACTTGAGCCAACGCTCAATACCTTTAGCAATAGATTTGACAAGCCTCGCCGTATAAGGGCCAAAGTGGCACGTAAGTCTCCCTTTTATATTAACACGGCTGCAAGCGATAGGCTCTGAAGCTTTTTCTCTACAATTTAAAGGTCGGCCTAGGGCCATTGGTACCATTTTACATGAGTGTCTCGTGTCCCCTATGATCAACGACTCCTATCGGGCGGTCATGCGTGCCCGACAGCAAAAAGCCGCACAACCTAAGCGAACGATTAAAAGGGTAGACGAAGACATTGGTACATTAAACCGAATGGCCAGCGGTGTCACCACCTATGCTCAGGCCAACAAGTTCGCGGCATTCACTGTGAGCACCTTCTCGCCAGGTCACTGTACCCCTCATAATTGGTTGTATTCACATGTCTTATCTTTCAACCAGCGAGCGGCATCTAAACCGAAGGCGTCGGAAAAGTTTACCAGGATGCCACGAACAGAGTTGTTGGATGCTTTATTTGCTGGCTTCCTTCGATACGAATATTGGTCGATGAAGTCACTAAGGTTTGCTATTCCTTATTTTCATTCGATTGACCTCAAGCAACTCTGGTCAACGTACTATTTTTATTTCGTAACCTAATCGTACTGAGGCTTGTGAATCCATAGAGATCAAACTAAGCAACCCGAAGCCTATCTTCGCGAGATCTTGTCTGATATCGCCACTCTTCTTAAAGCGGGTCCGTATGTTGGTCACTGGGTACTAAAGCCGGAATATGCCGAACTAAACCGTTCGAAAGCCGCAGCTAAATTAGCCGAGGAAGAGGCTCAAGCAGCAGAAAAAGCTAATGACGATGTAACAAAGATGGACGAGGATGATAGTGGTGATGTAAACTTCGATGAGGATGTAAACTTTGATGAGGATGACGACGATGACGATGAAGATGACGAAATGGAAGAAGTGAAGGTTTCCTAAGGCTTTAGTCTTTGCTTTTTTATGCGGTCTAATAGCTTGCATTACAACAGATTAGGGATTTTTCAGATCCATTGAGGACACTTAAAAATTGTATTATAATTTTAAACAAGCTTGTAAGGCTAATATGGACTATTAAGGTATTTTAGCAAGAATACCACGACGTATTTGTTCATAAATTGTGTAAAGAACGTGCAGGGTCATAACCTGACTAACAATACCTGCAGGGTCATAACCTGACTAACAATACCTGCAGGTTCTTTTTAATTATTTAAAGTACAACTACTCACACACATCACACTGCAAGCTATGCAGAGCAATTCCCACTAATTAGAATTCAACTTGAGACTATTACCCGGGAAATTGGATACCCCTTGAGCCCACATTACTTGATAAAGGTATAGGCTCAAGCAACTATAAAGGCGGTGGAGCAGAGAAGACGCTTGATACTCTTTTAGGACCCTTTGGGCTGCCTTATATAGTCCCACTTGTGGGGTTGTCATCTTATAAGTATCCGTTAGTGGTCTGTTTCTTTAAGGGGATAGATTATAATTTTGGAAGCTTCCAGGTTGCTTTTTCCTCATCAATATTAGGGGGACACAAACTACCCTATTTTGTCTGCTCATGCTGATAGGGGTTTTTTGCTGATGCGCACATTTCCAAAATAAATTCCGCAAGATCATGATCAGAGTCACCAGCAGCCATTTGAGGCTGCTGGTTTATTTTCCAAGCAGATGCAGTACCTGTATTAATAGATGTACCATTTATTTGGCACATGTCACTGATTTTACACATAAATCCATTTTACTCATTGACTAAGATGGACAAAAAGTATGTTGTAAAAAACTTTACTCATCTGATTTTGCACATAAGAAACATGCATGTGAACATGAAAAATTGTTGCAATAACAATTTTTTTTGGTCATCTTATGGGGAAATGTCTTATCCCTTTAATAATAATGAACCTTTTGCTTCTTCACTTCCCTATCCTGGGTTGGGCCACCACAACCAAAACACTATTATCAATACAACTAGAACTTTGACATCCAACATACTGTATATATTACCCCCCATAAATCAACATACTTACATTCAACATATTACATCCAGCCAGACATATAATCAAATGGCTCCATTAGGCACAATGGAAGCCAGACATACTTATTGTAATTGGTAGGATGCAGACACAAGGCCAATTTGTATCAACCCTTCACCACCAATTCAAGAAATGTCAGTTTTGCAACAAAGTGGCTCATACATCCCATTATCACATGGGTCTTTCAATAAATCTGAGAACACCACCACTCAAGACAATAGCTCACACCAACTTGATGTAGTAACAATTTGGGATAATTGTCAAGAAACAAGGAAAAGGAAGAATTCCAAAGTGACACCAGTTGATGTAATTGCAAAGAAGAAATACAAAGCCAACAAAAAATCTCAGAGTGAGAAGAACCCACCTTTCACTGAATCAGATTTTGAACATATTTGTGACTACTTAGAAGAGGAAGGAAACTATAATGGTGAATTTTTGATTTGTATGATAGTTAAAGCTTATACAAAATCAAGCTTGCTAGATTTGTTTGGTGATAGTAAAAAGAAATTCTGGACAAAGCAAAAACACAGATGTATTCAAGCATTTGGCCGATTTACCAAATACTTGAATTTACATCATACAAAGGGAACACTACACTTAGATGCTTGGAAATTGCAACAACATTGGACGACCTATGAGCAAAAACATGTGATTTATTCAAGATATACACACTCCACAGTGGCTGGTACAAGCCACAACAATAGCCTAGCTTTAGAAAAGGAGATGGACTTACAATGTTCTTGTTACAAGCAAATGGATGCCATATTTGGCAAAAAGTCAAATGTGCCAGCCACCAATGTCAAGCACACCAGAAAACAGATTGAAGGAAAAGATGAAGAACCAAGCTTCAGTGAGTAGGATGACAAAAGTGGAAGTATGGTTGATAGTAATAAGGAAGATTTATTTACAGGGGATGAGAAGGGTCCCAAGATGCAACAAGTTCAAGTTGAAGAAGACTCCTACATTTCAGAAGTTGTATTAATACATCCCAATTTGAAATTCAACTTCACAACAAGGAATGTGAAATCCCAGAGGGTTGGACCTAACTGTAGCCTACCTGTTAAAACATTGAAAAAAAATGATAAAGGGGTTCTGGGCACCCTAGAGAAATCATTAATGACAAAATATTCTCAATTAGCTGAACAGTTGAGACACAATCAAGAGAGCAATGAAAATCAGAGAAAATTAATCCTTGAATGTGATGAGAGGAAGAAAAAGTTTACAAAGGAGAAAGAAGAAAGGCAGAAAACATTGAAAATATTAGAAATCAAAAAAAATAATGAAATACATTTGCAAGAGCTGAATGAGAAGGTAAAATTCTGCAAAGAAAAGGTGGCACAAGAAAGTGAGTTGATCAAATTAGAGATTGAGGAAAGACATTTGAAAGTGCAGGTACAAAAGGCATCAATGGCAAGCGCAGAGCTGGAAAAGGATTGGAAAAATCACGAGTTTGATATGAAAGAGTTTAATGCTTCAATGAGGGAGAAACAATTGAGTTATAAAATACAGACAGACCAAAATACCAAAAATATTACAGCATTGACACAGTTGGTGCCAAAGGGGGAAAGTTCTGAAGAAAAGGAAAGAGTAATGAAAGTTGTGTTCAAAAGATGAGTCTGTTTTGCATGGTAGCTTCATAGAAACACAAAAATTGACTTATTAGTGTTTTCTGAATCAGAAATTGAGTTTTTAAAATTTCTTCAACTATCAAAGAATCAGGCTTTATGCTTTATCCCAAAAAACATGAATAATGAATAAAAATCTTACATATTAAATATTTTTAAGTGGCTTAATTGTGTAGTAAATTTAATACAAGTGCGTTATTAGTAAAACATGAATTTGATGATTATGTTTCATACATTGATCACAAATTAAATTGCAAAATTCTTGCACTGAATCTAATTTTTCAGGTATGAGTCCATCTGGTCTTGTGTTTTGTTCTTGCAGAGCTAGATCTTCCCATTGGTCCTTGACTTGAATACGAATGTTGCGTAAAACTCAAAATGCTGTAATCCATTGATTATGATATCATTTATGAGCTATCTCATCGAGTTGAAGTTGCATTTCCTTTAATGAAGCCCACCTGCCTTTGAGTATACTAATTGTGTGTTCATTGTGAACTCAAGATTTTGCAAGAAAATAGTTGAACTTTTTATTAATATTAAGATTTTCTTGGGGTGCCTTGAACGGTGGGATTAGATTATTTCTCAGAAGGTATGCTGAGTCACCAATCAAATATTTACCTATATTTGCAGATAAAATCTGATTGATTACCAAAAATAATGAATTAGAAAACTAAAAAGTAAATCATTAACTTAACTTTATTGAAAGTTTCTTCATGATTTAGATGAAGGCACATTTACTTATAAAGGCTAGAGTCTGAACAAGAGCTGGGCCAGCCTGACATGAAACAAATGATGAGTTTATTACAATCACACACAATCGGTGCATTTAGTGAGTAAGTTTTCTTCCAATCAAAATGAATTTCAACATCAAACACAGGCTTTTTATATAATGGGAATTTTGTGCCATTGATAAAGCCAACACATCCTTCAAATAATTTGGATCTCATAACTTGAGATATTTCTTCTTTGCGGGCCCTGTCTGGCCTTTGGATGTATTCTTGCTCAAGTGTATGGATTGCCTTTATAAAAATCTTGAATAATTAACCACATATCCTTCACTAATACCAAATGATCTAGAAAACCTGCCCATGAGCACTCCATTTCCATTTGAATCCAATTGTTTCAGTGTCAGCTCTAGTCAATGTGAAATAGGAATTTGTTTACAGTGGCTATCATTTTTGAATACTTCATGATGCTTGATTTTTTGGTAGATTAATTAAAACGCTTCTTGTGTTGTTTGAAAAGCTTTTTTGAAGTATTGATGACATATCAAACAGCATATTGAGGTTGAAGTGGTTCATTTTAAATATTTTAGGAAATTGCGCCAAGTATTGTGAGCCTAAAATGTACAAAATGGTATGTTGATAAATTTCCATCATATCCAACATTGAGACAGATTTCACAGGTTCAGGAAAGTTCGAGTTCATGTTTTCCAACTGCACTACCAATACACAAAGCGATTTAAATAGATTTGAGTACCCTACAAATGGAGTAATTTACACCAATTCCTCAAATGTCCACATTGTGATTAAATTATTGATTGCTTTTTTACAAGGGGATATCTTGGGAATTTTGCAATCAATCCCAATATCTCAAATACCTGTCAAGCTAGTATTTTAACCAGAAAGCCAATGACAAATTAAAAAAAAGCTAGTCTTAAAGAATTTTTAGAAAAGAATTAGAAGATCATTTTAGCCATCTGTTGAATCATAAAACATGACTTTACTTAGTTTTGTTTAATGACACCAACTTCAGATGAATTATTATTATGAATTATTGATTCAAAACTCCTCAATAAGATTATTTTAAAAAAAATAAAATCAATTGAATAAACAAAGAGTTTATATTAGCCCTCTAGAAATTTAGAAATCAATTTTGGAAGTGTTTTGCGCAGTTCAAATAAGGTGATGGAAAAATTCAAGCCAGATTCAACAAGTTGAATCAGAAGAATTATTTTTTTAAAAAAACAGTGGCATTGAATTACTCAAGGATTTTGTCATAGAATTGTTAAACCTTGTTTTTTCCTAGGTTTTTTTATGATGTTGGCCTTCTGTTACTCCATACCTATCCATTTGATTTTTATTTGATTTCTTAGTAGTAGTTCATTGGCTGTATGAAATTCACATTTGAAGTGCCTTGAGTTCTTCCTGCTTCCACTATCTGTAGCTATTTGGATTGCTACTTTTTTGTGGAAGAGAAGTGTTGGTGTGAAATTTCCTGCTACACTTGTTATACCCTGAGCAACTCACATACATTCTTTGTTGGAACAAGATAAAGCCATATAGTCTGCCTGAAAAGTCAAAGAGGCTATACACATTTGCCACCTAGAGCTCTACATGACAGGTGATTCCCACAGGAGACCTGGATCCCTCTCATCTAAGTGTGCCTCCTGTGGTTTTTGGGGCCATTTACCTAGCCCGCCCCCAGTCCCCGTCCAAGCCTAAGGAAAATTTGGGAACTTTCCACATTCCCATACACCTATGTTTCTGCGCGGGAGGGAAGTTTTTGACCATAAAGGTCCAGCTTTTTTCCCTCTGGAGGTGTATACTTAACAAAATTTCTCTTTATTTTTTCTAACCCAACTCTTGTCCTCCTTAAACCAATTTTTCCTTTTTTTCACCCATATGCACTTGTCTCTTGAAAACAAGATTGAAAATATTTTCTTCCATCCTTTTGAACTCGTCTCTCTCCATATCTTATCCTCCCTATTCCTTCATCCTATGTTGTAAGCTACTCCATTGCACTTAACATCTACTACTTCTTGCTTATACACCCCCAGTGAGTTTGAAAAAAGAACTCAAGCTTCAAGTGATGCCACCACCACTTTGAAATTCTCTCGGGTTTGGCTATACTTCTCTGAAGTCAATGAAAAAATTGTTTAGTGCAATGTTATCAATCATTTTTGAAAAAGATTTCATAAAAATTAAAGTGCAATAAAAGTGGAGGCACCAAGGCCATGACCCAGCATCCCAACAGCCTTAATGTAAGGTTCGTCTATGAAACTCTTGATAATAGTAGCAATATCAAGAGTACTATGACTGTCCTCAGTAGAAAAATATAATATAATAAAATATTATAACCACAAATTTAAATATAATTATTAAAAATAATTATATAAAAAAATAAATTTAATTATTATTATAATAATATAATAATAAAAAAAAATAATAATTATAATAAATTATAATTATTCTATTATTGTTATAGTCACTGACAGTTATAACAATAAGAAGTGTAAAGCTCTTAATGAGACAATTACACGTGGAAAATATGAATATTAACCACTTATAAAGAATATAAATATTATTTATAAAAAGAATTAAACACACACTGTGCAGAAATAATTCTTTTAGAATAAAAATTCTATAAAAAAAACTAATACTAGATAAAAAAATATAGAATTCTAGAGAAAACTTACTTATAAGATTTATTTAATACAATAAGTCAAAATACAACAGTTATAATATTAAATAATATTTATAAGTTAAAAACACGTCAAAAATCAATAAATTTAAAGATAAAACAACTTTTAATAATATAAATTATGATTTAAGAGTTTTTGAGAGGAATTTGTGGAATTTAAAAGATATTTAAAATGATAATTTTATATAATAAAATATATTATTGGTGATTACAACAATAATCTAAATTCTATGACTTCAATTCTTTAATTTCAATAAATAAAGAATAAAAATAACTTAAGAATTACTTTTAATAATAAGATTTTATATTTAATAAAACTTTACCTGTTTAAATTACTAATATGATTGGATTGATAATGAATGATGGACAAAAACAGTGATGAAAAGACTCTTTTTATGTCTTCAGAGCAGCTCTCATGATTCATAATGAATATAGAGGGCGTGCTCAGGTCAAAACTGAAAAACTATGCTTAAAAATAGAGTTCTTAACTTAAGGCAACTTATTTTTACTTCCAATTTAAAGTTACCAGTGTTATTCTTAACTCCAAGTAACTTTAATCCTCATTTAGTTTAATTATTTTAAGTTTTAATATAAAATAAGTTTATTTATATTAAAGTTCATCACATGAACAACTTAAAAATAGAGTTTCAAGCAGAAATCTCTTAAACTCAATTTTTAATTAATTTTTAAAGAAATCATACTCTTCTTTGAGCTTAATTAAAAAAGTAAATTTCCAGGCTAATTACCCAGGAAATTTATTTATAAAAGATACTTAAAATTTAATTTATATATTGATAATATTAAATTCTAACTTGTGTGAAATTTTCAAGCAAATCCATTAAAAATTGGATTTTTAATGAATTTTTGAAGTTATTGCTATTTTTCCACGTAAAATAGCAATACACACCAAACTTTAAGTTTTGATAAGGTTTTAATGCTTGAAACTTTAAAGTTTTAAGCTTATTTAAAGTTTTTAAGCTTAATTAAGCTTTGACAGTTCTTAAAACCTTGATTACAAGCTTGCATATTGGGATTTACCCTTTGGCAGCTTGAAATTCCTGTCCAAATTGGGATAAAACCAGTTTAAACCTTAAGGTTGGATCAAAGTCTAATCTTAAAGTTTAAATAAGGTTGAAAATCCTCCAATACAGGTGGACAACCTTAATTGAGTCCTTGCAGATCCAAAAAGTTGGGTACCCCAGCTCTATTTGGTCTTTTTCCTTTGTCCCACCCTTTTGCGTGGATTTTGCCCTTTTATTTATTTAAAGCCATACCATGGCTTTAAACCCTTTTAAATTGAGCTCACGCAGTATTTACATTCTGTATTGCAAATCCTTAGCCAATTCAGTAAATATACACAACACCTCAATTTTAACTAAAATTTTGGTAAAGTTGCATAAACCTTATGTAACTTTAAATTTAAGCTTAATTAAGCTTAAATTTAACAATTTTAAAAAAATGTTAAAAAAGCTACATTAGTACTGTGAGATTCTTAAATCTTCCAATAACACAAGAAATGAGTGTTTTTGGGTATAACAACCTATGGGTGTACCCTATGTTATTTTTGGTGTAGAATCCAAAAATGACATAATAATTATAACTTTGTTTATCCAAAAAAAAGTTATACTTATTTTTTGTTATTTTTGATTTTAAATTCAACTAAAAAGTCTGTTTAAGACAAAATTAACTGTCTGTAAAATCATTTGTGGCCTTATGGGTATGTTATACATACCTCACAGGCTCACATTCCCTACCACCAAAAAAAATTGTACCACAATTTTTCTTTGTAGTATACCCCCAAGTTATTTTGGGGGGGTATAATCCACTGTCCAACCTCTCTACTTATACTTTTCAAGTATGTAAAGCACACAATTCAAATTTTTACTGAGTAAGTGGTCTTCTCTCATGTCTGAATCTTCTAAGAAGCTTTTAGGAATCAGGTATTTTACTTTCTTCAATCCACTCATCTTCATGTTGTGGATTTCTGTACCTGACTAAGTATTCTCTTTCATTTTTTCCCCTAAGTCTTCTTTCTTTTAAGACTTTTAGTACTTTCTTTTCCTCACTTGGTTCAAGTGGGGGTACCTCTAAGGGTGTTTCATTTCTTAAAGGAAATAATTCCTTATCACTTGAAGTGTAATGCTTTACAAGACTGACAGGAAAAGTTGGATGTTTGTTTCCTAACTCTCCTGACAGTTCCACTTGTACTGCATTTGTCCCATGAAGGGCTTTGATAATAAATGGTCCTGCAAAGGAATCTTTCAATTTCTTTGGACCTTTGATATTATTAAAGTTCAAGGTTGAAACTAGTATTAAGTCCCCTACTTTGAATTCTGGGGTTTTATGACTTTTATCCCATTTCTGTTTGGCATATTCAAAGGCATCATTCATGCTTTGATTTGCATGGTGCCTCACTTTATCAAGCAATAATTTAAAGCTTGAAGCAGTTGGATGAATATCAACTAGATCTTTCTTCAAAGTATCAACTGGAAGTTTGGGGCTCCATCCTTTTTCCAACATTGCAGGAGTCTTGCCTGTGGAAGCATGGATGGAGGTCTTATAGGCTAATTCCAATGCTGGTATAAGAGTACACAAATCATGGGTAAAGCCGTCAGAATCTTTAAACTCCAGGCCATAAGCACAAAATCTTCTGATCATGTCCTCAAGGGTTTGAATCATTCTTTCTGCTAACCCATCTGTTTGTGGATGGTATGCTGTTGAGAATGATAATTTTGTACCCAAAAGCTTATGTAAATTAGTCCATAAGGCTGATGTAAATTTTGGGTCTCTATCACTAATGATGTTTTTAAAGAGACCAGTATGGGATATGACTCTGTTCCAGATTAAAAGAGCTGTATCCATAGCTGTGTCATCTTTGTGACATGGTAAAAAGATTGGTGTTTTGCTATATCTGTCTACAATAACAAGACATGCATTGTAACTCTTATCACCTCCAGGTGGTAAGGCAATTACCCAATCCATGTGAACCACTTCCCATGGGGTACTTGGTTCTTGAATATGGATCATTAAACCAAATCTTTTACCAGTAGCTTTATTGGCTTTCTGGCATCTATCACAACTGTGACAGTACTCAATGACATCTTTTCTCCAAGATGGCCACCAGGCACATGTCTTAATTCTTTCCATTGTCCTGTCTTCAGACAGATGTCCAGAATAAATGTTATCATGGCATTCTAGTAGTATTGTGTTAATCAACATTCTACTACATAGGACCATGACACATGTGTGTTTAGACCTATGGTATAATATACCATCAAATAAATGGAATCTTCCGTTGTCATAAGATATTTTCCAAATATCATCCAGAGAATTAGCCAATGCTGCATCTTTGAAATCTTTGTCAAGTAGAGAAGTAAGTATATGGAAATTTTTATCTTGCTTATAGCTTTCTCTAACTTCATCAAAGAATTCTGTTCCAAAATCTGTGATATTAATTCCTTCAATTGGAATTTGAGGTTCTGCACTTGTAGGAACATAGGCAGGATTATCAGGTGTATTGGGTAATGCCCATCTACTCAAGCCATCAGAATTCTTGTGAATATTTCCAGCTTTATGTACTATGGTCATATTTCCTCTATACTCTTGTATAGCAATCTGCCATCTTAACATGTGTCTGTTTAGAGTTTTCATGTTAAGAAGTGATTTTACTGCATTACAATCAGTAATTACTTCAAACACACTACCATCAAGATAGTAATGAAGTTTTTCCAGAGCCCAAACAAGGCAAAGGCACTCCATTTGGCTAGCTCCATATCTGGCCTCAGTAGGTTTAATTTGTCTTGAAACAAAACAAATTGGACCCTCATAAGGCTTGTCATTGACAATTTGAACTTGATGAAGAGCAGCTCCTAAACCATCACCACATGCATCAATCTACAGCTTGAAAGGAAGTTTCCAATCTGGCATTAATAATAATGGTGCATTGGTCAAGGCATACTTGATTTTATCATATGCTTGAATTCTCTCCTGTGTCATTTCAAAAACAGTTTTTTGATCACAAATTCTGTATAATGATCTGGCATGGATTGCAAAATCTTTAAGGTGTTGCCTGTAATAACTGGCAAACCCTAAGAAAGACATCATTTCTTTTTTGTTCTGGGGCATCTGCTTCAGTAAAACTGCAGCCACTTTGTTTTTATCAACACCAAGGCTCAGTCCTGAGACTACATGTCCTAGAGCTTTTAACTCATGAAACCCAAAATTACACTTTTTAAGAGAAATTTTCATGTTCACTTGTAAGATTTTCTTAAGTACTAATGAAAGTCTCTCTAAATGTAATTGCCAGGTTTCTGAACAAATGATAATGTCATCAATATAAATGATTAACCATCCCTCTGATAATTCATGTGGGAAGATGGTATTCATCATTCTCTGATAATGAGAGGGTGCATTTTTAATACCAAAAGGCATCCTCAAATATTCATAAATACCACAATGAGCAATTATTCTCAATAATTTCCTAGCATGAGCTGTTAAAACATTCTGATGGAAGCCTTTAAGAGCATCCATAGAAGTAATAAATCTTGCTTTGGATAATTGAGTCAAAGTCTCATGAATTCTAGGGATTGGATACCTGTCTGGAATAGTGTAGGTATTCAGTGCTCTAAAATCACCAACCATTCTTGACTTGTCATTATGCCAAGTAATGATCACTGGAGTTTTGACTTCTACTTCCTCATTGTGTCCAACTTTTCTAAGAACTCCCAGTTTCATTAGTTCATTAATATGACTTTCCAATGCTTCTCTAGCCCTAGGGCTAGCTGGGTAAGCTGGTCTTCTTAATAGTGGCGGATAAGGCCTTTCCACATTAAGCATAATGTTCACCTCATGGCCTTTTATAGCCCCAAGTGGTTCATTATCAGAAGCAAAGGCTTCTCTATATTGAAATAAAATTTCAATAAGTTCTTCCTTCATTTCTGGTGTTAATTCAGGACTAATTTGTGCTTCACTTAGCTGATCTGACACAAATTTGTCCTTGTTAACATTTTTCACTTGTTTAATGACAGTGATTTCTCTTCTTTCTGGAGAAAAAGCAAATTTTTGCCTTTTATTTTCCCCTATAGTGAAATATCTGTCTTTATGATTATTAATATCAATACCATAGATATTGAGATAATCATTTCCAAGTATAAAGTGTTGTGAAGTACAATTATTCATAACAACAAATTCAGCTTTCAATCTTACACTTCCTGCAGGATGAGGAAATATTATTGCTGCTTCCAATATACCCAAAGGGTGCATGTTTTGGCTAGCACTGCTGAATCTTATACCTTCAATTGGCATCAACTTGTCTTGCCAATTGGTATAAATCTTGTCAAGATAATCTTTTCCAACACAAGTGCAAAAAGCACCTGAGTCAAGATGTATCTTGGCTTCTATGTTATTTATCACAATATTAGTGATACAAGATGACCCAGCTGTATAACCTTTACCTCTGGCAGGTTTGGTTTTTTGCATTTTGGCATCTTGCACATGTATGAGATCCATACATTCATCACTGTACTGTGGTAAGTGAGTATGTACCTCAGTGACTTCAAAAGAAACATTGATATTTTCTATACTAAGTTCTTCTAATACTTCTTCTTCTGAAGGTTCAGAATCACTTTCATGTAAAGATACATCAGTTTCTTTTGTGTCTTCCACTTTTTCAATATTTATCTCATTGACTCTTGTCTTTTTGGGACAAGTGTTTGCCAAATGAGATGTACTTCCACATTTATGACATTTCAAAGGAGGTCTGTCATGTGGTTTATTTGGTTTTGAAATTGGTTTCCCACTAGTCTTGTTGTCTATTGGGGGTTTATACCAATTTCTTCCAATTTTTGTTCTAGTAGTGATATCCTCCATAGCATTGATATAATCCTCTGTAGAGCAAGGCTCAATACATCTGCTTCTTATAGCATGCTCAAGGTCTCCACCACATTTTCTTAATATCCTTTTATGTACCATTGTTTCAGACATATCAGGATGAAGGGCAGTTAATCTGTCCTTCTGTTTAAGAAACCAAGACATGGGCCTGTCCCTCTCAATATTAAAAATGGCTTCTTCCAAAGAATTTTCCATTCTAAATCTCCAGGAATCATTTTCCCATTTGGAAATAACTTGTTCTTTCCACCAAGGCCAAGAATGTTTACCATGGTCTTGCCTCATCTTATAATACCATTTCTTTGCTGATTTGGTAAATAATGAGTGTAATCTGGCACTTATGTATTCATCTGGTATGTTAAAGTCTTCTTTGAACATATCAATTGTTTTCATAAATTCCATGTGATTATATTCTCCTTCACCACTGAAGGTTGGCCATTCCACTAATCTTGGAATGTCTTTAAAATTGCAAGCAGTTTCCACATCATTACTTGAAATTGTATGATGTAAATCATTATTCAAGTTAAGAACATTTCTGTCAAGAAATGGTGTGGATTGCCTTGGCAATTCATTTTTCAGTGATATATTATTAATACTTGATTGAATATCTTCTTTCAATTCAAGTCTTGCTTTATCACTTTTTTCCAATTGTTCTTGAAAAAGAGCTGCATTGTGACCAGTTGAATTTTCCAAGTTTTGTACTTGTATTTTCAATTCTTTCAACTGTCCAGTTATAAAAGAAATTGAATGCTCATCTGGTTGATTGAGTAAGGTAACTTTAAACTCAAGTCTTTCACAAATTTGCGTCAAAGACAAAATATTTGCCTTATTAACATTTTCAAGGCCAATTATGGTCTTTTGTTGGTCTTTTACTTGTAATATTTCATTACCCAACTTCTGTTGGACATGATCAAATGCTTTAAATTTTGCCATAATTTCTTTATTACAAGATTCAAAGTAAGTTACAAGCTTGACAAAGTCTACTTCTTTGGCAAGGATTGGTTCAATCTTTCCTCCTCCTTGTTTTTGAATTCCATCAAAGTTCTTGCCATATTGAACACATTGTCCATGGCTGTCTTTTCCTTCTTTGGAATTCTGTAGTTCTGCGGGTAAGGCTTGTTCCACTTGGGCTTTGCCTTTCCCTTTGCCTTCTGCTTGCCCTTTTGGTTGGTTTTTGGGGCTTGCTTGGGCTTGTTTGGCACTGGTTGAGGCGGATTTTTGCTGGTGGATGCTTGAGGAGCTTCCACTGGGCTGTTGTCCTTGCCTTGAGCCAATTTCTTCTTCTGATCTTCTGACAACATGCTTTGGTTTTTCAACCAAGCTTTTATCTGTTGGACTTGTCCTTTGACAGACATTGGTGTCCAACCCAGTAGAAGATCTTCTGTCTTTTCTGACCCCATGAACTTCTTCACTTGAAGATAAGAGTTCATGGTGCCTATCCAAAGACTTGGAAGGAGTTCCCACTCTTGTTGTTTTGACGCCAGGAACCAGTTTTTCCATTGGGATTGATAAATTTCCACAGCTGCCTGTTGGAAATGGTTCAGGTCTAACAGCAATAGCAGTTATGTCAGCTTCTGGACTCTCAAGAAGAGGTTCAAAGGTGCTGGCTAACCTTTGGGAACTGGTGGAAGTTCTGGCATCCTCCCTTTGTGCCTCTCCTCTGGGAGGACATTCTTGCCTTTTGGATTTGTGGCTGTAATGTCCTGGTCCAGATCCATTTGATTGGATGGAGTAATTGCTTCCACTTCTAGTAGGAGTCATTTCACGTCAATTTTAATAAAAAATAGAGTAAAATTGAATTAAATTCACCTGCAGGACCTTTAAAGGGCTCTTTGGTTATCAAACCCCTTGGTGCTGGGCTGGTTTGAATTTCAATACTGGACTCTGAGGAACTTTCTCTGATGGAAGACACTAGAGAAAAATTAAAAATATAAGTTATTTTATCAAATAATAAAAATAACTTATAAAATCAACTTATTGAATAAAGTTGTTTTTATGTAATTTATGGCAAATTACGTCAAAAATAAAGAAAAATGTCTAAGATAAAAAGAAAAAATGTTTTTAGTAAAGATTTTTATTTTTAAAGATTTTTTATTTGATTTATTATTTTCTTTAAAGAAATAATAATTATGCAATTAACAAATTAATTAATCAAAATTATATTACTATTCACTTTATACTAGAATAACTCAAAGAATAAATTTCAAGTCTGTGATATGAAAAAGCCACTAGTTAGACAAAAGAAATTTATTCCAAATCACTCAATAGTATATTGTTTCAAACAATATTCTTAAGAAAAAATAACTTTATTAATATTATAAAGATTATTTACAAGGGATAAGTCCCAAAAAAGCCAATATTAAGACAAATATGGCAATTTTACTTCAAAAATTAGTATAATAGGGTCTAGAATATGATTTATGTCCTAAAAATTGGTTTAAAATCACGGCCAGGCCCCCAAATGTAAGGTTTGTCTATGAAACTCTTGATAATAGTAGCAATATCAAGAGTACTATGACTGTCCTCAGTAGAAAAATATAATATAATAAAATATTATAACCACAAATTTAAATATAATTATTAAAAATAATTATATAAAAAAATAAATTTAATTATTATTATAATAATATAATAATAAAAAAAAATAATAATTATAATAAATTATAATTATTCTATTATTGTTATAGTCACTGACAGTTATAACAATAAGAAGTGTAAAGCTCTTAATGAGACAATTACACGTGGAAAATATGAATATTAACCACTTGTAAATAATATAAATATTATTTATAAAAAGAATTAAACACACACTGTGCAGAAATAATTCTTTTAGAATAAAAATTCTATAAAAAAACTAATACTAGATAAAAAAATATAGAATTCTAGAGAAAACTTACTTATAAGATTTATTTAATACAATAAGTCAAAATACAACAGTTATAATATTAAATAATATTTATAAGTTAAAAACACGTCAAAAATCAATAAATTTAAAGATAAAACAACTTTTAATAATATAAATTATGATTTAAGAGTTTTTGAGAGGAATTTGTGGATTTTAAAAGATATTTAAAATGATAATTTTATATAATAAAATATATTATTGGTGATTACAACAATAATCTAAATTCTATGACTTCAATTCTTTAATTTCAATAAATAAAGAATAAAAATAACTTAAGAATTACTTTTAATAATAAGATTTTATATTTAATAAAACTTTACCTGTTTAAATTACTAATATGATTGGATTGATAATGAATGATGGACAAAAACAGTGATGAAAAGACTCTTTTTATGTCTTCAGAGCAGCTCTCATGATTCATAATGAATATAGAGGGCGTGCTCAGGTCAAAACTGAAAAACCATGCTTAAAAATAGAGTTCTTAACTTAAGGCAACTTATTTTTACTTCCAATTTAAAGTTACCAGTGTTATTCTTAACTCAAAGTAACTTTAATCCTCATTTAGTTTAATTATTTTAAGTTTTAATATAAAATAAGTTTATTTATATTAAAGTTCATCACATGAACAACTTAAAAATAGAGTTTCAAGCAGAAATCTCTTAAACTCAATTTTTAATTAATTTTTAAAGAAATCATAATCTTCTTTGAGCTTAATTAAAAAAGTAAATTTCCAGGCTAATTACCCAGGAAATTTGTTTATAAAAGATACTTAAAATTTAATTTATATATTGATAATATTAAATTCTAACTTGTGTGAAATTTTCAAGCAAATCCATTAAAAATTGGATTTTTAATGAATTTTTGAAGTTATTGCTATTTTTCCACGTAAAATAGCAATACACACCAAACTTTAAGTTTTGATAAGGTTTTAATGCTTGAAACTTTAAAGTTTTAAGCTTATTTAAAGTTTTTAAGCTTAATTAAGCTTTGACAGTTCTTAAAACCTTGATTACAAGCTTGCATATTGGGATTTACCCTTTGGCAGCTTGAAATTCCTGTCCAAATTGGGATAAAACCAGTTTAAACCTTAAGGTTGGATCAAAGTCTAATCTTAAAGTTTAAATAAGGTTGAAAATCCTCCAATACAGGTGGACAACCTTAATTGAGTCCTTGCAGATCCAAAAAGTTGGGTACCCCAGCTCTATTTGGTCTTTTTCCTTTGTCCCACCCTTTTGCGTGGATTTTGCCCTTTTATTTATTTAAAGCCATACCATGGCTTTAAACCCTTTTAAATTGAGCTCACGCAGGATTTACATTCTGTATTGCAAATCCTTAGCCAATTCAGTAAATATACACAACACCTCAATTTTAACTAAAATTTTGGTAAAGTTGCATAAACCTTATGTAACTTTAAATTTAAGCTTAATTAAGCTTAAATTTAACAATTTTAAAAAAATGTTAAAAAAGCTACATTAGTACTGTGAGATTCTTAAATCTTCCAATAACACAAGAAATAAGTGTTTTTGGGTATAACACCCTATGGGTGTACCCTATGTTATTTTTGGTGTAGAATCCAAAAATGACATAATAATTATAACTTTGTTTATCCAAAAAAAAGTTATACTTATTTTTTGTTATTTTTGATTTTAAATTCAACTAAAAAGTCTGTTTAAGACAAAATTAACTGTCTGTAAAATCATTTGTGGCCTTATGGGTATGTTATACATACCTCACAGGCTCACACTTAATAACTTAAAAAACCCAAAGATCAATCCAGGAACCCCAAAGAAAATTATTTATAAGTTTGTACAGAATTGTAATAGCAAAAAGGTATGATTTCAATTCAAATACCAGCTATCAAATCTTATGCTAACTTGCCTTTCTTTCACAGGTACTTTCTTTGGAAAATCTGAAGATCACTCTTGTCTACTTCATTTCAGATTGTGATCTCCCTTTATCCATCACAAAGTCCAGCTCTTTTTGACAACTCCTTGAGCTGTTAAATACATTTGTTCTTGATATCCTTGTTTGAAGAACCGCTATAACCAGACGCCTATCCAACATCTTTCACTTTAATCAAGAACACATATACAAAATGATCATCAAGAGTAGCACTTTTGTCTCCTTCACTACTGACCTTTGGACCAGTCCAAATATGAAAGCCTTTATGGAAATCACTTCTAATCTTATTGATTCCAATTATAAGTTCAAATATTTTATCTTGGGCCTTACCAAGATTTAAGGTGAGTTTTTTACTCCATTTGTTCCAGTGGCTGAAGCTCTCATTTATGAAGGCAACCACTCTGGTATCTCACTTGAAAACCATCTCAAAATGATGCTCCACTACTATGAACTTGAAAAAAATTTCATTTGCATTACAAACAATAATTCCTCAAGAGATAAAAAACTTAATACCATATTTCTCTGCATCCAAAAATGCAATTGGAGTCATGGCTCCCACAATACATCTGGATGCGCATGATGGTCTGAATGCTCTTTCTCAATCAGGCCCTTTCCCAGTAAATCAAGAGGCTGGTGGAAATAATTCAGGCCCAATGGGCATAAACAGTTTGGTAGATGAGCCAGATAGACAGAATACTCAGTACCATTCAATTATTAATTGCCTCAGTAAGCTTGCATCATACATATGGCAAACCCCTCAGAGGCAGGAAAAAATTTATATATACAGTCAACCTCATGTGTGAAGAAGGCCAAAAACCAAAGCAACTACCCTTTGTTCAAATGTTTGCACACATTGGAATTTGAATTAGAATACTTTGGAACAATTTCTATCCCTGAAAGATGCATTAATCCAATTTTTCAGCACTGACAACATGCAAGCTTATTTCCTTACCCAACTCAAATGGGAGAAGTTTCAGTGATGTTAAATTTCCTGAAGCCCCTTTATAAAGAAACCCATATTATTTGAGGCTTAGCTTATCCCACTATCAATGAGATTCTACCATTATATATATTTCTAATAAAACAAATACAGAAGTTAAATCATTTTCATCTCTTGTAACAATATCATTGTAGTATTTCTGATAACTTGTTTTTTGAAAGGCTTGTCATCAGTATAATGTCACACCAATCAAGCCTGCAGCAATGGCAATGACCAGTAAGTTGTCAAAGTATCCAAAGAAACTATTTCTCAAAATTCCTGTTATATGTGCCTCAAGTCTTGACCCCTGATTCAAACTTCAATTCTTCATGAATCATCAAGCAATGCTATCTTGTTTTAGAACTTTGTTGGCCAAGCTTGCAGCCATTTTTGATTAGGATTCAAGAAGAAATGTTACCTCTGAGAGTACCAACAGTGATACAACCCATAATGAAAACCAAGTAACTTTAAGCATTTGAATGAGCCTGTTTGATGACATGTACTATTTGGCGTCATCTGAGGGAAGAAAATTTTGGAGGGAAATCTAACAATTATTTTCTGAGCCACAAGAGCCCAAAAATACTGAAATCCTCCTCTTTTGGAAATAAAGAGGTAAGATTTTTTCAACTCTTGCTCATATTGCCCAGAAATATCTTTCCATCCCAGAAAGAAGTGCCCCATATGAAAGGGTCTTTTCATGTGGTAGGAAGATACTTACATACCAGTGCGCTTCACTATCAAGAATGCATGTGTAAAGGATTGGACCTGCGCTTTTGGGCCAATATATTCTTACAAATGAGCTTTTTTACTAATTTTTATGCTCATTGATTGTGCTATTTTTTGTTTTGATACCTTTTTTTCTTTGTATTGCCTTATTGACTTGATCTATATTTCAATAAGAACTGTAACCTGGGGCCTGAAATTGATTCCTTGTTCCCATTTCTGGTCCAAGCCCCATCCCGTACCTGGCACAAATGGGGTGTAAACTTAAGTTTGAGGTGATATTATGTTCCCTGTGACCTGATCCCGTAGAGGTATTCCCTTGGGCTCTTTGGAAAGTCTTTGGGCTGAAGGTAACCCTTACTCACATCCACAAAAACTGTAAACCTATCTGTCAGCCTGTGACTAAAAACCAGAGCACAAGCATGACAGCCAAAATACCATAAACCAATGGTATAGCCAAGATACCACCAAAACATGGAGCTGAGCCAAATTGGCTCAAAAGGTATCAAAAGAAAGAGGAAACTCACCTCTTTCTGAAAATATAAGTCCCATCACCATAGGACAAGAAATAACAAAGTTATTCCTGCTCAAAGTTATTTCTGAGCATAAACCTTAATTTTCACCTCTCATCTAAAATCTAGAAGGAGAGGCTTAAACCCATCAAATGGGTATTCAAAATGAAGCTCTAAGACAGGGCTATCCAATGGTACCAGCCAAACTGAGCTAGCACCAATATTACTGGAGTTATGGTCAATTTCAGGCCAAATAAGGGTGAACAAAACATTCACCTCTCATCTAACTTCTACAGTTTTAGTATGGGATACCTGAAGTGGGGTATTTTTGGAAAGAGCACAATCAGGGATACCTGATGATGCCATCCATTTCCCCATAACTCAACTAGAACAAAAGTTATGGGGCAAACAAGCTCAATACAGCTTCTTGCCCAAAACACGCAAATGTACAAAAATCTTGTCCATGGGATAACTTTGCCATATTTAATGATACCCATATCAAATGAGGTACCATTGTGTAGAGCACATACAGGGCTACACACCGAACCAGTTTTGAGGTTGATATCTCAAGAATTGACAAAGTTATGGCTGTTTTAAGGTCAAAATCCCACCAGCTGTCATATACAGCCTTACCATGGGATAATATCCCATAATCATGAATATGAGGTGTCAAATAGACGAAGAAGCATGTTTTTACTTCAATACCTCATATTTCAGTCAATACTGGGGTCCCATACAGTTTCTGTACAGCATTCTACGCGTCATACACGTCAGAATCAGGCTGTGAGGTCCCCAGATGAAAATTTTCACCCTGTATTGGTGAAAACCGCCCAGATGTGGTTTCAAAACCACATCTGAGCCCAATACAGGGTATACAGGCTGTTTGAAAACCACAAGCCTGTCCTGGAGAGTGAAAAATCTTCACTTCCTCTACGTGGAAAGGTCTAGCAGCGTTTCCACCCCAATTTCAGGATAAAAGGAGGGCTTTTCACAGCCAAAATCATCTCCTCATCCTGCTCTTGAATAACCTATGTAGTAAACTGTAAAAAACAGTTTTACTCTTGGTTAAAAATCAGGTATAATTATAAAATTAATTATTGTAGTCTTTTATTATTGTAACCCAACAGATAAAGCTGCACCCAGGGCTTTCAGCAGCGCTCACCACCACTATATTGCTATATTAAAGCCCTTAAAATCTTAATTTAAATCATCTATCATCAATTTTATTACCTTTTAAAAACATTTTTACTGTGTCATAATCATAGTTTTAGTTGTAAATAGCCTTATTACTTCTTCAACATAGATTCAGCCTGACACTATCACAGTCCCTGTTTGAGTCAATTACCAATGCCTTCACAGAACCACCCTGAAGATAATTAATGAGATGATTTCATGCTGTCCAATGCTTATCCATGGTATGAATGGAGAATATTTCCAAAAATTCCACTAAGTACATGATATACGGTCTTGTGTCCTGTGCTTTTTAGAGCAACATCCCTATTTGAGACAAATATTCTTTGTCCAAAACATTTGCTTTCCTGGAAGATAATACCATGTTTGGCAAAGGATGTAGTGCAGCTATATTACTTTCTGTAATACTGCAAAACTTGTTTATTAGTGCAGGTTGACTGAGTTCAAATATTGAACCCGCCATTTTTATTTCTATTCCCATAATACTAATAAGTTCTTCGTCCCATTTCAACTGCAGATTTTATTCTAGAAGTGATTTCAGTTTCAGAAATAGTGCCAAATTAGATGTATCCAATATACCATTGTCCACATGTATCCATAGAGTTTCTTTACCATCTAACTTGTCATAAATTTAAGTTCTTTTATCTTCAGGGTTGGGTTCAAATCCTACCTCTCCTAATACCAATCATAAGTGAGTCCACCAACACCAACATGCTTGCTTGAGTTCATATAGGGCATTCTTTAATTTCAGTGTTGCAGGAATCCCAGATGTGCCCTGAGGTGGTTTGACGTGTATGGTCTCGTCCAGTCTGCTGTGAAGATAAGTAGTTGTCACATCAAATGTTTTAAACTCCCAATTTAATGTTGATGTTATTGCTAGCAGACACCTCAAGCTTGTGAAAGTCAGTGTTGGGGAAAATGTTTCATCAAAATTTGATCCTTTGATGTGTAGATGTACTTGTACCACTAGACGCGCTTTTTATTGTGTCACCTCTCCCTTTTGATTAAATTTGATGGCGTATATCCATTTTCTTCCCAATTCAGGACAGATTACACTTGTCAGAGGGATCCCATACCCCCATGTCCTTTAAATTGTTCAACTCCACCTCCATTGCTTCCTTCCACGTATCTCAATCTGATGAATTCATTTCCTTGTTATAGGTTCCTGGTGAGTCAGTATGAAGCAAAAAATTGGTTGTTGCAATTTAAATGGCTTCATCTTGATAGGTGATCTCATTTCTCATTTTATGGTCAAACAGGTGATTAATTTCGATGCTGTGTGTGTTATGTTTGAAACCTTCTTGTCAAAAACTGCGGATACACTTCTTACAACCTGATTTGTTGCACAGTCCCCAAAAACCCATCCTTTTTAGTTTTCCGCTACGCCTAGATGCACAAGTTCCTTGGCGTTTGGTGTACGATCCTTCTGGAGAGTCAAATTATGGACAAAAGACTTAGATCCGAATACACGTAAGATACTCAGATAAGATTTCTGAGTTGTCACTATCTCGTAAGGTGTCTTGATGTCCATGCCATGAGGAACATGATTAAACACCGATACCGCCTGACGAAAGGCATAGGGCCATAAGTTGAGGTTAAGATTTGATTTGATTAGTAGTGATATGGCAGCTTCCGCTATTTTCCTATTTGTGCATTCTATTTTTCCGGCTTGATGATGTTCATATGGTACAATTGTTTCATGGGTGATACCTGATTCTACGAAAGAATTCTTCAGGGTGGTCGCCATGAATTCTCTAACATTGTCCATTGTGACCCGCTTGACATTGTATGTTGTAAGATTATTGAATTTCCTTATCCAGTCAATCAGACAACCACCTGCCTCCGACTTTTTTCTTAAAGGGTAAATGGTTATCGACGAGGAGTAGTGATCTTGTATTAACATTGCATATAATTGCTTATCAAATCACGCTGGGGATGGTCCCATTAGGTCGGCTACAATCACATTGCCTGGCTGTTATAAAATTACCTGCAATGGTTTATCAATAGGATTTTTCTGACTCTTTTCCAGTGAAAAAGCGCGAAATAATTTCACATCATGACCTAATAGCTGAGACAGTAGCCCATTCACACATTTCAGTCTTTGCATTTTTCTGATAGTTCTTATCAATATGTGAGAAAGGCAACGATGTAATAAGCTTGAGAGTTTATCAGACGAGTTAACAATTTCATTTCAAGAAATGGGGCAGAAAAGGTGCAAGAACCATCTGTAATTATGCAATGAGCATGGGTATGTACATTAGTTCTGACGTAAGTAAAATACATTATAACTAAATTTAACCTCTCCATTGTTTTTCATGAACTTTCCCAGTGAGATCACCATACCCAGTATAGCTAGAAAATACAATGCCTCCTTTATTATAAGATTACCAAATGGTAATTACAAAAGAATTGTACCCTTCCCTTCAATGGGGTGCATCTTGGCTCATGCGACAGAGAGAGTGAGATTAATTTTTTGTGTGTAGAAAAAAATAGAGAGATTGCTTGAGACATGGTGCATCAAAATCAAGCTTAGGAGGACTAACAATTAATTTTCTGGAGCTCGCTGAATGGATGCTACAAATGGATCCTCATCTTCCACTTTGACCTCTGCTATGCATGGATGTGAGAAGGTGTTGGATTCCTTCAAAAACCATTTGGGTTCTTGATTCTTGGGTCACTAATTGCTGGAAGACCTGATTTTGTTTTTTTAATGGTATTGTACACAGTGTCCCCAATAATAGCAATGTAAAAATGGAAATAGTGGACTTAAATGGTATTTTGCCCATGATTTGGCTTGCAGACTTAATGGAATTTGTTTTGAGGTTGCCACAGATTTTTCAGGAGCAAATCGAGCCCTGGAATGACTCTTGAATTGAGGATGTATAGAGTTAATGGCTGCCATAATGCTAGAAGGAGTTGAAGGGGATGAGGTAATATTGCATTTCTGAAAACATTGTGCTACTTGAAATATATCTGTAGACCTTATTTGTGCTTTTTCATCTAAGGATAATTTGGCATCCATTGCAATTGAGATTTTGTGATAGAACTTTTTATTGCGATAGTAAAAACATATAGCCACAAGGACCCTATTTCCAACAGTTGATTGAGTGGAGGCATAGACTTTGTTCCGATTTTCTGCAGCATCAGATCCATTAACGAGATTGTTGAAGAGGTTCATGACGTGCAACCATGAGTTTTTGTCAAATTTCCTATGCAATAACTGGTATGTCTGCCTTGCCTCATCATCATCTTCACTAGAATTGTTAAGATCGCTATTGATAGCTTTCTGAATGTAGGTACAAATTTCATAACTTCCGCCTTGGCAAGTGTCTATTTTGGTGGATATGAAGTAATTAGTGACATTATGAGTTTGTTTGGTTAACCTGATCGGTGACCTAGACAAGCAATAAAAATTTAAGCAATTCACCATGAGAAACTTGGCTACACATGACAGAAGGTGTTGCATTTGGAATTTGACATTGAATAAAAACTTGAGGCAAGTTGAACACAGGAAAAAAATTCAATTCAGAAATAGAAGTTTTGGAAGAAATTTAAGCCACATATGCAAGCCACAAATTCTGCATTAAGTTTGATCAATATGAGTGTTTAGTCCAGGTTGTCAAAGCTCAGAATTTAACAATACATTGTGAACCTACTTATTTTTATTTTCCCTTTGTTTTAATCTCACGTGTTATCTTTTATCATTTAATTTGCAAAGTTTTTGACCTTTGGGGTCTTTTTTATGTAGTTTTACATATATAATACAGATTACATATGAACTGACTGTCAATGTCACTTAGGGGTACCCATAGAAGAGTAATATTGAGATTGGAATCCTTTGAGTTTGAATGAGATCTCTCATTAATGATAAAATCACTTAGGTAATTTCTGAAAAGATAAATCATTATACCCTACCATTTAAATTATTTCTCTTATGAAATCTTTAGCTTGTGAGAAATCATATGGCTCATTTTTTCTCTATTTTTATAGTGAGGTTATGATTGAAATTGAAAAAAATATTTCAATGTTTAGGGGACAATGTAATTTTAAGGAGAGGCCCACAAAAATTTATTATGTATTGAGCCAATATCACCACTATTTCAGAACATAAAGTGCTTTGAAGGAGGTTTTTACAATGACAGCTAGATAATATAAGTATTGATATTAAAAATTGGCTTTAATCTTACAATGGGATAATTTTTCTTTAGAACATTCCATGATGTGAGCTAAAAATTGTTGTGATATTCATATAAAAAACAAATTAATAATAGAATTTTCAATAGAAACAACCATAAAAAAAATAAGATTCTTTAATTTTTTGGGAAATTCAATGTTTCTCTTTCTTGATACCGATTCAGCTCCACTTGGTATATTATTGTAGATAAATGATTATGTCACAGCCATAGAAATCACCCTCTTGGACTTCAATATGGCATATCAATGCCATATCCATCATTCTGGGCCAAATTTGCCATTCCATTTTCCTTGGCCTTTTATGGCCATTTTACCATCTGGAGCCAGCATGGCCCCTTAATCATCATCAGTCCCTTCCTGGAAATCATATGCTTTTGGGCACTTTTTGGTATTTCTGAATCAACAGGGGAAAAATAGCTCAAAATTCTTTATTTGGCTTTTTAAGCTTTAAGTACAGATTTGCACATTTTGCGCATATAGCCCATTTGTGCCATTTTCCCATGTATTATGAAAGAAATTTGTAAATGGCCATATCGGGCCATTTGGGGCTTAAATGAAAGATTTGTGCCTTTTTGCAAACTTTGTGCAAATAAAGATTTAAGACTGTGTAAGCTGTATTTGGCCAAAAGCCCAGAAATGGGCAAAATACTCCAGAACACCTTGAAACCCCCAAAGCCAACCAAAACCCAAATTTTATGCATGATACTGCTAGAATTCTGTCAAAGAATTTTGGCCAATTTCACACCTCAATAACCAAAAGTGCCATAAATGGTGTTATACACCATTATGCATCTCTTTTTACCAGCAATCCAATGGTACCCATATCAGATGGTTATTACAAAATTCCATTGTTCATCAAGTAATCATGTCATCCAGAGGATTAATCAAGGCTCAAGCATAAGCTTTACTCTAAAATACCAATGAAGCCATCAAGCAGTCATTGGATATTCTCATTCACAGTATTCCCCCAAGGGAATACAGGAAGTTCATTCTCAAGGGATTTCAAGAGGAAGTTCCAAAGCAATTTTCCAAGTGTCGATTCTCCATCAATCCACCTTGGCCACCACATCCATCAAATACATTCTGGATTCATCAAGACCTGTATTTTCAATCATACACCATGGGAAGATCATTCAACCCATTTCAATTACCATTTTGGCAAGGTATACATTCCATCAGACAATCAATACAGCTTCCAGAATTCAATGCAGATCGGATTCCAGCCTGAAGGAGTCAATCTCTAAACGTTTCACATATACCAGCCTCCCTTGACACTTGGGGGTTTTCCCCAGTTAATTAATATATTTTTATCTTATTTTATCATTATTTATCTTTTCATTTTGTTAAGTGAATACTGATATTATCAAGTCAGTCATATAGCACCTTTTCTTTTCCTTCTTTTCCTGTCAGTGGATATTGGTGATCATATCCTTTACTAATCACATTGTTCATTCTGGTAGGTTGAAACAGGTATGAAGGACTTGGTTGGCTCTTTGGAAATTTGGCTTGCTTTTCTTTTATTGCATCTCATATTGTATTCTTAGAGAAATATCCTATGCTTTTATTTTATCTTCTTCAATATTTTGAGTCTTCCAAGTGAGCTCACTGATTACTGAGTTCCAGGCCACTCTTGTTTTCCCCAAGAGCCCCTGTGGCATTATATGAAATAATTCATAATTTATTTACATTCTTTTCATTCATTCTTTATCATTTTATTCACTAATTGCATCAAAATTATGTCTCATAAATGCTTATGAACTTCATGATTTATCATCACCTCTCAATTTTCTCTCATTCATTCAGCATCCTTTGAAATTGAAAGCTGACCCATTTTTCTTTTTTTTCTCTTAAATTATTTATTCAAACCATCAAATTAATTTAATTGATAATTAAGGTTTTATTTTAGCTCAATTTAAAATTGGTCATCCAGATTATTCAGACACATTCTTCACATCAAGATTCATTTTGATTCATTCTTCAAGAATTTTTGATTTTTCAGTAAGAATTCACTTGATTTGATTTGATTGATTCATTTGACATAAAATTGATTTACCTGAAGATTTATTGATCATGTGGAATTTTCACATAAAGTTGTTTGACATGAATTGATTTTTCCTCAGGAATTCATTTGATTGCTTGCTTTTGCTGCAAGATTTTGACTTTGACTCATTTGAAATATTGACTTATTTACTTTGAGATTTCAGTTGAAGTTTGGGTGATTGAGTTACCTGAAGTTTTCATTTTGATTTATGGATTCTACTTCAAGATTTGATTTTGATTTTGACTTCCAGTGCACCTTTTGAATTGCCTCAAGTCTTTCACCTTCAATTTTGATTTTTATTCATTTTATCTCATTTTATCCTGAAAATCATGCCTGTCCAACACTCAGCTCCTGCAAGGCAGAGAAGATTACAGGCCAGAGATCAAGCTATTCATACTCCAACTCCAAGAGCTCCTCTTGATGGAACCCCAGAAGTTCCTCAAATGAGGGCCCACTTAGACAGAGGACCTGTGAGCCTTAGAGGTATTTTCATATACCCAAAAGACCAAAAATAACCAAATGAGATATAAATATAAATAAAATAAATTTATTGATATTATCAAAATAAAAATTGAAATATAAATACAAATTTATATATAAAAATAAAAATTTAATTATAATTTAAAATAAAAATTACATTAAACTTTGAAATTGTGAAAATGCATTTTTACTTGAAAAAATTAAGTAAAAATGAATTTTTAATAAAACCAATAAAATTAATATATTTTTGGCAAAACGTTACATGAAATATATTCTAAATTTTTATCCAATAAATAAAACTAAGAAAATTACTTCATCATTAGATTCCTCATGAAAAATAAGGTGTGGTCACCTCTGGGTAAATTTCTGTAACTCAACTCTAGATAAGCTTAAATTCAGTTTCTAGTATTTTCTGTACAAAAGTTGAAAATCCTCAAAACCTTAATTTAATTAACACCACATGTGGTGTTAACCATCAATTTTTGTGTTAAAATTGAGGTGTTGTGTGTAGTTTAAAAGTTATGAGGAACTGAAGTATTTTCAATTGAAATGTCAAAATGTGCACATGTATTACATAAGTGAACTGTAATTTACATATGAGGTATCAATTATTACAGTTGTGTATTGTAGAGCTCAATTGAATTGTATGTGTAAGTTACAAGTGTATTACATGATGAGGAATTAAAGAAAAAATAAATCGGAAAGATTAATTCTGGGGGGGGGGGGAAAGGTACTCTAGCTCCAAAGGGGAGCCAGACCCACAAAATCCTTTCTGACAGGCGTGGGATGTCAAATTCCATGCATAAGTTCATCAATTTTGGCCTGGAATTGAGTCACAGGGTCTGTGACTCAATTGATGATGAGGTTTTGATACCAACCAGGGAAGTTTTAACTGTTGCCAAGAGGGTAAAGCTACCCTTAAGTTAAAAAAAATCTTAGTACAAAAAGTTTTAACTGGCTGCTACGTCTCTTACACACATTCTGATGTGTTTTGAAGGCTCTAGACTAGGTATTGCTATAGTAATGGCTGATTTAAGGATCTAAAATGGCTAAAACCAGCCCTTTTTTGGTCTAAACCAGGGTTCAATAATGCCATAATTGGCTTTTCTGTTGTCAGAGTGTTTTTCACGAATGACAAGAGTAAATTTTACTTTTGGAGTAAGAAAATTGATTGCTATAAAAGAATGTCTTCTTTGCCCCACTTTTCTCTTCATGTTAGAATCTTTTTCTTTTATAATTAGTTTAAACACTGTTAAACCAATCAATAAAATATTCCAACCACCATTTTAAATCACTTTAAACCCTTTGACCGTGTAAAAAAATCATTATAATAATTGTTTGTAACTCTTACAATCATTTTTACCCCTTGAACCACCCCATAAGTGAATTAAAGCATCCTTCATCACTGTTAACTTTGTCACTTTGTTTCCAAATTCACTCTGGTAAAGTTTGGGTGTGTTTTCTCTTTACATATCTTTTTGAAGACTTTGTTCTTTAATTAATTGCTTGCAGTTCTTTTCTCAATTAATTCCAATTGAAATTGCTTTTGAAGAAATTTCTTTTGTAGCCTTAAATATCTCTTGTAGAGTATTTTTGGATAAATTTGTATTGTTGGTAAAACAATAAAGCTTTATAAAAATATTGTACTATACTTATGAAGTTAAGAAAAATAAATTTGGTGTATTTTCTCTTAAAAATACTATCTCTTACTATTTTTAATTATATTTCACCTTATACAAATTTTGAGGACAGGAAGAGTAGTTGAATTTTAATCAAAGTTTCATATCCAAACCTTACAGGACCAAATTTGGAAGGAGCAGCACCATCCATCCAGGAAGGAAGAGGGCCAAGAAGATCAAATTCATTTTGAGGAGTAGTTTTCAGCTTTCCAACAATTTAAAGGAGCACTTTCAAAGGTCCTGGTGAAGATAATGAAGAGGAAGAGTCTGATGGTACTGAAGATGTCCCTTCTCCTGTGGGGGAATCCCAAGGTACTGGAGGTCCAACTCTATCCCAGTCTAATCAGCCTATCTCTAATAAGTCTGAACCATCTTTATTGGCCATTATGCAGCAGATGACTCAAATTATGGCCAATATTTACGAAGCTTATTTTTCTGAAGATTCAAGACCATCAACCTTCAAGAATATATCTATGAAGGCCCCAAAATTCTTTGATGGGACTCAACCCTTCAAAGTCAGAAGCTTCATTCAGTCTTGTAAACTTATCTTCCATAATTATCAGGAAAATATCTCTGAAGACAGCAAGAAATTTCTTTATGCCACTTTATTTCTCATTGGCAGACCTGAAAAATGGATTGAGCCTTATATTTCCAATCTCACTAATCAAGACATGGCATACCATCTAAATAACTGGGAAATATTTGAATCCAAACTATTTACTTTATTTGGAGACCCAAATGAATTCAGAAAAGCTTAAACAAAGTTGGATGACTTAGTAATGAGAGAAGGTGGAAATGTATAATTGTAAATTGCTTATTTCAGAAGTATAGTCTCAAGAATTGGAGATTGGGGTGAAAGAGCTCTCATCCATCATTTCAAGGAGGGATTGGCCTCCAGAATTCTGGCTCAGTTGGACTCCCATCACCCAAAAATTGATTCTCTTCAAGAATTGATAGACATTACCCTGGAGCTTGATAAAAGGTTCCATGTGAGGAAAAAGGAGAAGAAGCCTGAAGCCTCAAAGTCAGTTTCTTCTTATCCTCAGAATTCTTAAAGTTCAAATAAAAAGAAGAAGAATTTTCATTTTCAGAAGAGGGAGAAGCCCCATTCTTGTTTGCTGGATAAGAACTTCATGTTGATGGGTTCTGAAAAAGAAAAAAGAGTCAAGAAGGGCTTGTGTGCCTATTGTTGTGGGAATCATAGTCTTGAGGCTTGTTTAAAAAGGCCTCAAAACCAGCTTGCCAAACCATCAGCCAAATTTCCTAGCCAGGGAAAAGCCTGAGTTAAGATCATGTTATGTTCAATGGTATTCACTGTTTTCCATCTCAAGCGCAATTGTGAGTTCTGAATACTGGTGTCAAAAATTCTCTCAAGTTTTTGTTTTTTCTTCTCTCTCTGATGTGTTTTACAGTATTATAATTGATTCTGGTTCCACCCACTCATTTATTGCAAAGACGTTTGTTCAAAAGTATTCTTTGACCATGTCAGAACTCACAGAGAAGATTAATCTTATCATCTTGGACTCCTTTTAGTACCCTTCTTTATTTTTGACTCACCATACTAAATATATGGTTGAGCTTACTTCCTTCCCAAGCTTTGAATGCAACCTTTTAGACATTGATACTCCCAAGGGAGAAGACCTCATATTAGGATTTGAGTTTCTTAATCATTTTAATCCATCTATTGATTTGAGGAAAGGGCTGATCACCTTTAATGCTGATCATAAGGCCTATTAGCATTCTTCCAAATCATGTGCAGCTCTGGTTTGTGATTCTAGAACACCATCATTCTCATAATCTGTCCATATTCCTTCCTTTAATTTCCAACAGTCATTACTATCATCTAGATATGAAGTCTTCAAAGAGATTCAAGATGTTGGAGAAGATAATTATGTATATTAACCTCATCTCTTCCTTGGGAATGTTGACCTTCCTCCTTCATCTAAACAAGACTCCCTGGAGGAGTTGTGGGATGAATAGGAAGAGCCAGACTAAATAGAAAATGTGATGAAGGTTGTTCCTTCTGCTTATCACCATTATTTGGTTGTATTCTCCAAGGTGAAGCAGAGAAACTTCCTCCTCACCATGCCTGTGATAATCATATAAAGCAGGAGGGGTCTCTACCTCCAGTTGGGGTGATATACTCTTTATCAAACCAAGAGTTAGATACACTCAGGGCCTACATTTCAGAGAATGTAGAGAAAGGTTTCATCTGGCCAAGCTCCTCTTCAACAGGAGCACCTGTCCTCTTTGTCAAAAAGAAGGATGGTGGCATCTGTTGGTTTTTTGATTAATGCAAAATCAATGCTATTACTAGGAAGAACAAATATCCTATTCCTCCTATGAATCAGCTTCTTACTGTTTTCAATGGTTCTTCTATCTTCTCCAAGATTTATTTGCATGGTGCATATAACCTTCTCACAATCAAGGAAGGTGATGAACATTTGACAGCTCTTAGAGCTAAATATGGCAGTTATGAGTACTTTTTTATGCCATCTGGGATCACCAATGCTCCTGCCTCTTTGCAAAATCTTCTTTATGTACATGTAGTTGTTTATTTACATGATGTTATGGGTTTTTTTTCCAAGTCTGACAAAGAACATGTCACTCATGTGTCCACTATTCTTGCCAGAATGAGAGCCAATAATTGTTTTTGCTGAGGCATCCATGTGCCTCTTACTTGTCTCAAGTGTGGAGTATTCAGGTTATGTTGTTTCTTCTGAAGGCCTAAATATGGACCAAGAAAAAGTCCAGCAAATTATCAATTGGCCTCCTCCAAAAACCTGCAACAATATTCAATCATTCCTTGGTTTTTCAAACTTCTAATTCTGTTTCATCAAGAATTATTCAAAGACTATTAGATCACTCCCAAAGTTCCTCAAGAGAGTTTCATGTTTCTCCCTCAAGAAGGAAGCTCTTATACAGTTTCATCAACTCAAAAAGGCTTTCCCCACTGTTCCAATCCTTCTCCACCCACAATTGTAGAGACTAATGCATCAGATTATGCCTTGGGTGCTGTACTGAGTCAGGCTTTTGACTCAGGAAAACATCCCATTGCATTTGCTAGCCGCAAGCGTCTTCCAGAAGAGCTAAATTATAAGATTCATGACAAGTAACTCCTTGGAATAGTCTGGTCTCTCAAGATCTGAATAGATTTTATTCTCTTTCTTTTTTCCTCTTTTGGAGTTCTCACTGATCAACCATCACTTCAATACTTCATGTCCTCAAATATTCTCACTTGATGTCAAGCCTGCTGGGCTGAATTCCTCTTGGCATTTAATTTCACAATACCCTACTGCCCTGGCCGCCTGGAAACCCTCTTAGATGATTTATCATGTTGCGACAACCTTTAACCAAAGAGTGGGGGGGATTTCATCAGAAAGAATGCAATGAATTATCAAAAAATAAACAAGCAAGATGAAATTCAAGCCTCAAAATTCTTTGCAGTAAAGGTGGAATAATCTTCAAATTTGATTGAATCAATTCAGAAGGAATTATGGCAAGATTCTCAATACAGAAGTATTCTTCAAGATTTGGAAAAAAGTAAATCTGTTTCAGATTAATCTCTTGATCCTGCTTCCCAACTTCTGCTCTTCAAAGATTGGGTGGTGGTCCCAAATGACCCCACAATCCAACTCAGCATACTTAAAAATCACCATGACTCTCCTCTAGCTGACCACCCTGTCCAAGAGAAGACTCTCAGGCTTTTCAACTGGGATTTCATCTTGTCCAGCATGGCTTAATTCATTAAGAATTAAGCTTCATCCTGTCAACAGTGTTCAAGAAACAAGAATATTAATCACAAGAAGTTTGGACTCCTCAAAACTCTTCCAATTCCAAATGGTCCTTGGATCTGTCTCTCAATGGACTTTATAGCTCAACTGCCACTGTACAATTCCTTTGATTCAATCCTGGTCATATTGGAAAGATTTTCAAAAATGGCAGTATTTATTCCAACAATGTCTTAAATTAATTCCCTGGATTTGGCCCATTTTTTCATCAAGAATATCTTTTGAAAGCATGGCTTTCCTTAAAGCATTGTTAGGGATAGAGGTTTCTGTCTCGTTTCTTCTTTCTGGACCAATTTATGTCAGAATCTCAAGATTTCAAGAGATCTATGAACTACCAACCATCCTGAAACTGATGGAAAGACAGAGAGGGTAAATCAGATACTAGTAAAGTACCTTTGGATTTATCTCAGTTATCATCAAGAGGGTTGGCCCACCTGGCTCCCTCTGGCTGAATCTTACTACAATAATTCTGACCACTTTTCAACAAAACAATATCAGTTTTTCACTGTTTATGGAAGATATCCTCAATTCGACTCAGTTTACATTACTCAAGAACCTCCTGCTGGAAATTTCTCAACAAAAATACAATAAGTACAGAAAGATGTCAAGAGAGAACTTGAAGTTTCCATAAACAGGTTGAAGAGGTATGCAGATAAAAGTAGAGAAAGTCCACCTGTTTTCAATCCTGGTGACATGGTATAGCTTTCCTCCAAGAAAATCAAATTGACAAGACCCACCAAAAAACTGTCAGAAAGATGGTTCAGTCCTTTTCCAATCTTTAGTAAAGTCAGTACTCATGCCTATCATCTCAATGGAAATCCATCCACCTAGTATTCCATGTTTGCCTCATTGAACCAGTCAAGACATCAACAATCCTAAATAGGCATCAAAAGCCTCCTCCCCCAATAATAATTGAAGAAGAAGAGGAATGGCAAGTCTCTCAAATATTGGATTCCAAGATCAAGAGAGGAAAATTATGGTATTTGGTGGAATGGAAAGGTTTCAGTCAAGATGCAGAAAGCTCCACTTGGGAACCAGCTGAAAACATCAAGAACTGTCCTGAACTTGTCAAGGATCTTCATTCTTTCTATCCTGAAAAGCCAGGACCAAATTTTTATGGTGCTTGGTAGCAAGAGGAATTACCAAACGTAAGTCCCACTCCTGGTATGCACCTTTAGAGGTATTCTACCTTTTTTGTTGAAAGAAGCACCATGTCCACTCTGTGGGTACTTAACCATTTTCTGGACACAGGACTCTGGCCAAGCTTTCAACATCAATTCCAGTACTTATGGCCATTTTAACCTGGACAAATGGAGCATTGACCTTACAATTGGACTTCCAAGTCTTCCAATTCTAATGCATTCTTTTAGAAAATTTATTTTCTTTTTTATGGGACTGGCAGGAATGGTAATTACCAAATGTAAGTTCCTCTCCTGGGGTGCACTTCCCTGAAGGATTTACAATATTTCAAAACATCAACTTAGCCACTGTGTGATAATCTGGAATCAAATCTTATTTCCCAGGTCCTTGGCCAATTAAAATAAATTGTAAAATTCAGTGATCAAGATTGGAACCTCCTCAACATTCATTTCCTTTTATTTATTTTATTTCATTATTTTAATTTCTTTCATTTCAATTTTTTTCTCTATTTACATCAAATTCAATTCATGAAGAGTCATCATTCATTGTCAAAATCAGATCAATCATGAAGCTAATGTCAAAAGAAGATCAAGCAAGTCCCATGTCATATGTCAATACTTGAATATCATTTTTTAAATTTTCATTTCTCAAAAGAACTCCTCTTTATCCCTTTCTAAATCCTTTCTCATTTGCCTCAACAGGATTTACCTAGTATTGGTTCTCAGGAGGTCACCATTTCAAGGTGGGGGCTACTGTCACAACCATGGCAATCACCCTCTTGGACTTCTATATGGAATATCAATGCCATATCCAATTTATGGAAATTTGGCCATATCCATCATTCTGGGCCAAATTGGCCATTACATATTCCTTGGCCTTTTATGGACAACCTGGCCCCTTCATCATCATCAGGCCCTTCCTGGCCATCATCTGCTTTTGGGAACTTTTTGGTATCTCCCATTCACCAGGGGAAATACAGTTCAAAAGCCTGTATTTGGGTTTTTAATCTTTAAATACAGATTTGCGCATATAGCCCATTTATGACATTTTCCCATGTATTACGGAAAATATGCCAAAATGGCCATATCAGGTCATTTGAAGCTTAAATGCAAGATTTTTACACTTTGCGAAAATACAGTTTTAAGACTTTCTAAGCTGTATTTGTCGAAAAACCCAGAAATGGCAAAAATACTACAGAACACCTTGAAACCTTTGAAGCCACCCAAAACACAACTTTAATGCATGATCCTCCTGGAATCTTTTCAAAGACCTTTGGCTACTTTAACCCATCAATAACCAAAAGTTCCATAAATGGTGTTATACACAATTATGCATCTTTTTTCACTAGAAATCCAATGGTAACCATATCAGATGGTTATTCCAACATTCCATAAGTAATCAAGGCATCACATCATCAAGAGATTTCATCAAGGCTCAAGGAAAAGTGTTACTCTCAAATACCAATGAGGCCATGAAGCAGTCATTGGATATTCTAATTTACAGTATCCCCCCAAGGGAATACTGGCAGTTCATTATCAAGGGATTTCAAGAGGAAGTTTCAAAACAGTTTTCCAAGTGTCAATTCTCTATCAATCCACCTTGGCCACTACATTCATTCAATAAAGTCTGAATTCATAAAGACCTGTATTCATAATCATACACAGTGAGAAGATCATTAAACCAAGTTCAATTCTCATTTTGGAAAGGTATACATATCATAAGACAATAAATACAGCTTCCAGTATTCAATACTGATCAGCTTCCAGCCTGAAGGAGTCAAGCTCTCAACCTTTCCAATATAACAGCCTCCCTTGACCATGGAAGATTTTCCCACAGTTAATGAATATATTTTAATTTTATTTTATCTTTATTTATTTTTGCATTTTTGTTAAGTGGATACTTATATTATCAATTCAGTCATTTAGCACCTTTTATTTTCTTTCTTAGCCTGAAAGTGGATATTGGTGGTCATATCCTTTACAAATTCAATTGTTCATTCTAGAAGGTTGAAAAAGTGATTAAGGATTTAGTTGGTGGCTTTTTGGCCATTTGGCTTCCTTTTCTCATATTGCATCTCATCTTGTATTTGCATATTTCTTAAGAAAATTTATCATTTTATTATTTTATCTTCTTCAATTTTTGGAGTATTCCAAGTGAGTTCCCTGATTAATGGGTGCCAGGCCACTCTTGGTTTCCCCAAGAGCCCCTGTGACAGATTTATTCTGATTTAACCATATTGTTCTAGTGGATTCCTTGAATAAGTGAAGAAAAAAGATAATTGAAGTTCTTATTTCAAGTAAAGAAAGGCAGGAGCTGTATCAGGATATAAAAAAAGCTGAAATGAGGAAAACATTTGTGTGAAATTTCTGGAAAGGTAATATTCATCTACCAATGTGGATAGCTATTCTTTTCAACAATAATATGATTATTTTTCAGAATTCTATGAAGATAGCTTTCTAGGGAATTTCTTAATTTGATTTTCTTGCTTTATTCTCTGGGAGATTTCAATTTTAGCTTCATATTTCTTAATGTTGAATTTAAATTTTAATTATCAGGATACATTGAAAGCTCTCCATGAACTTGAAATTTTAATATTGTTTATTAACTTGATGGGTTGATAAAATTAATTATTTCAAAATATCTTTTTAATGTTATCATTAAGACAAAATAAGAAAATCAGATAATGAGAACTATTTAGAATGTAATTTTGTAATTTCTCCAAATTAAAATTTCCCTAAAGCTATAGGTAAGGGACCCCCTTACAGACTCTTATTAAGACTTTTAATTGAGCTCAATTAAAAACTAAATATCCAAGAAAAATAATTAGAAAATGCATATCTATCAGTAAATCAAATAATTCATTAAGCGGGTTTCAAATAATGGGAAGATGATAACAAGGCATAATAGTTTGTATAAATAGGTTCTTTAAACAAATTTCTTCCTCATAAGTCATTTGTAAAGTTTTTGACAGGTTTGAGAAGTTAAAATAAGTTTGATGAATCCATAAAGACTAAAATAATGATAAATTGTTAATCATCAGGGGTTGATAAAGCTTAGTTGAACATGCTATATATGCAGTTCTTTAAAATTTTTTTCTAGAGAATATGAGAATATTTTTTGTCTTTCTTTTGTATTTAGCTGTAATTGAAGCCTTAAAGAATTAATCAAAGTAAAAGCATGAAGAGAGAAGCTACAGAGATAAGCTGGAAAATTGTATGAACTAAGCTTTAACTGGCACAGGAATCACTCCAGAGCCATGTTCAATTAAAATAAAAACATGGTTCAAATCATGTTTCAAGTATTGAATTTTCATTATCAAAGGATTCCCAAGGAATTTAATGCGTTTATAACACTTCTTATGGAAATGTTTGAACAGTCTCTTCTCAGTGACTGTTGAGACCACAGAGAAATTCTTTTACGAAAAAATGGATCAATTATTAAATTAAATAATTAATCATGTGCTTTGATACATGGAGATATGATCAAAATTTGCAATTTTTTTTGAAATCAAAGAAACTTCTCTTGAAAATTTCAGAATTAATTACAATCATGAATTAAAATATTGACAATATTTGAGCAATATTAAATGGAAATAAAGATTTTTGAGACTTTTTTGATAGAATACTATTTTATATGGACAGATAGTACTTAGACGTTCAGTGAATTGGTAATTATTTTTCAAAATGAAGAAAAACATTTCAACCTTTAATTTTTTATCAGAATTATATTGAGCTAAGATACTCTTATTGGTCTTTGTCAACTTTTGCTTCAACATAAATATACTATACTTTGAAAGCTTGATGTGTAAACAGATATACAAAAATGCAAACCATGTGCTAAAGTTCTTTCTTAAAAAACTATTTTGAATAAAATGATGGATCCCACTCAAGAAAATAAGGGATAGTATAATTCATTGAAAATGAACTTCACTTATTTGTATTATTAAAATCAAGATTTTGTTTTTATTTGTTAAAGAAAATAAGTAGCAAAGAATTTCTTCCTACTACTCAAGAAACTTATTTTTAATGTTTTTTGTTTCATTTTTTAAGTTTTGTTATTCATTTCTATGGTGATATGTTATTTTTAGTACTTTTTTCCTTTTTGCTTTTGTATTTTTATTTAATTTTTAATAAGTTTATTTTTTATGTTATTAATTGGATCTGACTTAGTTTTATGTTTTTTTTTTCAGTTAAAATTACGGTATTAGGCCTTGTAAGGCCCGCTACTGTAAATTCCTTGACACATGTCAAATGTGTTATAGTAGAGGACCTGTAACAGCAACTACTGTAAATTTTTCGGCAATCATGCACAATTTTACAGTAGCAGCCATAACAGGGCCTGTACTGTAATCTCCTCTCTAAATTTCAAATTTCCACCATTCTCAAGGGATGTACTATAAAGGTGCAGTGATTCTCTTTCAAAATAAGTAATTATACTGTAAAAAAGCAATATTAAGGAATCGCCTCTTGAAAACAAACAGAAATTTCAGCCATGAAAATGAAAATTGATGAAATTCATTGATGATCCAAAGTAATCAGAAAATGAAGAAAATCAAAAGAATTAATTGAGTACAGAAGCTTGAATTAATTAATGAGAAAATATATATATATAATTTGTAAAGAATCTTATTGAAGGGTCTTTGAAAGCACTCATCTGTTCCTTTTGAAGTTACAGCAGTTTATCCATTTAAAATGCAGAAATATCTACAATGAAGTTTATTCAGAGAAGGATTCAGTGGAGAAAAGCTGAATCTGAAATTTGGACCCCATTTTTCCAGAATAAATAAGAAATTATATTGTGAGAAGTAATAATTATTAAAAAATGAAGAAAGTCAAAGGCTTTATTCATTTATAAGACCGGATTTGACTTCTTTTTTCTTTCCAAATGATAGAATTTTCTAAATTGAAAATGTATTTGTGAATTCAATTTTTTCATAAGGAAAATTCTTTTGAATATTAAATTCCAGATAGAAAGTATTTCCATATAATATACTATATATTTTATATATTCAGTTAAAACTGGAAAGAGAATATCATGAATTGTGTAATATTCCAGTGGCTTAGAATAACTTTGAGTAGTAAAAAAAATTGCAATCCTGTGTCTAACCTAATTCACAGCAAGGGTCTAGATTTAGTCTAGTATGGGTCCAAGCTGATTTCCAAATGCAACACCTGCTATCAGGTGTAGCCATTTTTCTCATGGTGATTACTAGTCAGGCAGGGAGTAATGCCCTCTCCAAGCCAATCAATTTTGACTTGGAATTTGAATTAGGCACCTTACTTGCTAGCTGAATTAATCAGTGCTTCTATAAGGTCTCCAAGGTCAAATCTCCTTTCTGAAATGGAGTACAACTGGTTGGTGGCTACCTATGAAGAGAAAGAGGAAAAATTATATAAGGAAAGTAAATGATGGAAACCACATGATAGGAAACAATGAATAAAAATTATTGAAGCCAGCAGAAAAGGAGAAAGAAAGGAAACAAGAAGATGCAAGGTAAGAGGGGTGATGAGAGCTGAGGGAAAGGTCTAGACTAGGTGTTGGGTATTGGCCAGGGTTGTGTTTCTATAGGTTTTGATATGATTGGTTACTTTTGGAAAGTTTAAAATAAATAAAACATTCTTTTAACATTTAAATCCTACTCAACTCACTTCATCATCAATGGGAAATGGATAATTCAGCCAGGGTCTGTTTTTTCTAGTAAATACCTATTTCTTGAGGAGATGGTTTCATAAAATTTGGAATAATATTGAAAACCATCAAATATTCAAAATTTACATTTATTGACCATTTAAATTATTTAAAACATTTTGGCTGTTCAAATTTAACTGATACCACATTAGAAATAACTGACTTTTTTACAAACTAAATAACATCTCAATCTTGGTTATTTTGGTTATTTTCAAAGTATCATAACTAAAAGTATGTCATATTTTGAACATGAATTTTTCTCTAAAAAATAATCCTCATTAATATATATATTGGCATTAATTTTCAAATTACCATTAAGAATAATTTGTTGAAAATTGAAATTTGGCCACCAAAGCTTACAATTCAAATATTCTGGATCACATTCATCTTCAAAACTATTAACCCTTTAGTTATGGAAAAGATTTAAAAAAAGAATTCATGCAGTATTCTTTCTCCTTAGAATTGAAAGATTAATCTAATTACTTAATATTTTGATTTAATTTATCTCTTATCATTTATAAAGCTAGGACTTCATAAGAAGTTGGTATGTAAGAAATAATATTACGTATTACAAACAAGATTTTTATTTTATTCCAGAAACTGAATTTGATTTGAATAAGATGATAAAGTTTACTTAAATCAGTCAAAAAGATCAATTCATTAGATTTATTTGGGTCAGCTAACAAAATCAACTCCTCAAATTGATGAAAGTCAATTCTTATTAATTTGAATGAAAGAATAAAATTGGCTGTCATCTCCTAATCAGAACCTTTCTTAATTTATTAAAGGGAGATCAAATCATCAAGTTATTCTATTCCCATTAGTGAAATTATGAACTTTGGCAGAATTTCATATGCTGATAAGTTGCAGCTTGTATGTGCTTCCCATGAATCATTTAAATTGAATTTTATTTTGAAAAATATCTCAATTTATGATTTATTTATTTTATTCACTGGTTTTCTATATGAAATATTTAAGATTTAAATTCTACATTAATATTCCTTATATGTGAAATCAACATTCATTCATCTTATATATTATTTGAATTATTTCTTCAAGATATATACTTTGGACCTCCAAATTGGAGATATTTATTTTTGTATAAGATAAGTTATACTAAAGATTCATTAGCTTTAATATGAATGGATAATAATGAATCAAATGAATATTGAAAATATTTATTATAAGAAAAGATAAGACAAGATTAAAAATAAAAGATAATGTGAATGATAAGTCCTGCTTTGTATTAAGAAACTTAATGCTTTATGAAAAAGTGGTTCCAGAATTTTAACAATTTTTGCAGAGATTGAGAAACTTGAGTTTTCTTTTGGGAATAGATATCAGGAAGCATAATTTGACTTAGTTAATATTAAACATGAGCTATTTTAAAATAATTAGTTTTAAAATATGTAAAAGAAAAACAAGAAATTATTTAAATATTTTTAAACAACATGAGAATGTTTTAAATCAATGTAAATTTCATGCTGTGTCTATGATGAAGTATTAATAGATGTATTTACAACTTTACATCTGACTGCGAAATGGATTATCAAGATAAAAAAGGGTTTTGATTGATGTTGTAAGGGCTTTACTATGAGAATAGTGGTGGTGAGTGCTGTTGAAAGCCCTGGGTGCAGTCTTACCAGCTGGTTTACTATAATAAAACAATACACTAAATTAAGATATACCTTATTATTTTCCAAGAGTATAACTTTTTTGGACAGTTGTACTATGTAGGAATTCAAGAGCAGGATGGGGATTCATTCTCTAGCAGAGAAAAGGCCTCCTTTTATCCTGAAATGGTGTGGAAAGGTCCTCTAGACCATCCATGTAGAGGAAGTGAATATTTTTCACTTCAGAGTGCTGGCTTGTGGTTTGCACAAGGCTTATGCTCTATATTGGTCTCAGATGTGGTTTTGTAACCACATCTGGGAAGGTTTCCCCAATACAGGGTGAAAATTTTATCTGAGGACTACACAGCCCTCTTCTGACGTGTATGACGTGTAGAAGGCTGTACAGAGCCTGTTTGGAGCCCCAGTATTGGATGAATTATGAGTTATTGAATTATAAAAAAGCCTCTTTGTCTATTTGGCACCTCATAATCATAGCTATGGGATAGTATCCCACAGTAAAGGTGTATTTGCCAAGCTGTGGGAGTTTAACCTTAAAAATGCTATAGCTTGTTCAGTTTTTGAGGTATTGAGCTCAATGTTGGTTCATTTTGAAGTCCTGGATGTGATCTAAACAATGGTACCACATTTGGTATGGCTCACATTAAATATGGCAAAGTTATGCCATGTTAAAAGTTTGTTGTCCATACATACAATTTTCCCAAAATCTGTATGGAACTTGTTTGCTCCATAGATTTTGTTCCAGATGAGATAAGGGGGAATTTTTGAAACCATAAGATATCTCTGATTTTTCTTGTTCCAAAATGACCCCACTTTAGGTATCTCACACTAAAACTGTAGAAGTTAGAAGAGAGGTGAATATTTTATTGACCCTTATTTAACCTTGTTTTGTCCTTAGCTTCTGTAGTTTTGGTGCTAGCTCAGTTTGGCTATTAACATTGGATAGAACCTAGTTGGAGATTCAATTTGAATACCCATTTTCTGGGGTTAAGTCTTTTCCTCTGTATTGCAGATGTGAGGTTAAAATTAAGGTTTATGCTCAGCAACTTCTTTGAGCAGGAATAAATTTGTTATTATTTGTCCTATGATGATAAGAATTGTATATTTGGAAAGGGGTGAGTTTCCTCTTTATTTTGATACTTTTTGAGTTGGTTTGGCTCAGCTCCATGTTTTGGTGGTATTTTGCTCTACTATTGGTTTATGGTGTTTGGCTGTCATGCTTGTGTTCTGGTTTTGAGTCACAGGCTGAACTACCCCCCTCCAAAGAAAGATAATCAATGATGAGACCTTACAGTCCTCCTAGAGGCTCTGAATCTTCTCAGGTGAAGGTTACCATCTGGTATGGAATCTTCTGCCAACCATTTAGCCTTTTCTGCTGTTTGGGTCTTGAATCTAACCAGATATTGTCTCTGTTATTTACCAATCAGTCTGATCTTCCTGGTCTTTATTCTCTTTTTTAAAGGGCCAGGGAGTCTTCCACCTCCACTATGTCTTGTGGGGTGCAGGTCAACTTCCTGGAGGGGAACCTATCATCTCATGTCTGGAAGTAGGGTTTGATCAAACTGGGAATACTGGGTGTTTCCTAGAGAATTCCTCTGCAAGTCTAACCTCCACTGCATTTTCCCCTATCAATTTGATGATAGTGAAGGGTCCCAAAAACGAGTCTCTCATTTTATATGGTCCCTTAAGGTTATTAAAATTTAGTGTAGATACTAACACTTGGTCCCCTTTGTTGAATTCTGGTTCCATGTGTGTTTTCTCATACCTCTGTTTGTTGTATTCTTTGACCTCAGCTATGCACCCAGCAGCTGTATTAAATTCTCTCTTCCACATCGCATGGAAGTCTTTGGCTGTGGGGTGGATAGTCAGGTTATTTTTCCTCAAGTGATCCACATGCAATACGTGGTTCCACCATTTTTCTACCAGTGAGGGTGATTTCCCTTTGGTTGAGTGCTGGATGGTGTTGTAAGCCAGTCGGACTGCTGGTAGGAGTGTGTCCCAGTCATGGGTATACCCTTCATGGTCCTTGTATTCCATGCCATATGCCCAGAATCTTCTAGTGATTTCCTCCATTTTCTGCATCATCCTTTCAGCTAAACCATCTGTCTGTGGATGATAAGCTGTATAAAATGAAAGTTTTTTTCCAAGCATGTCATAGGGGTTGGTCCAAAATTCTGACGTGAATTTTGGGTCCCTATCACTAATGATGATTTTAGGGACTCCACATGTGGATATGATGTTATTCCAGAATAATACACTGTATCCATAGCTGTGTCTTCCTTGTGACATGGAAGGAACCTCATAATCTTACTATAACTATCAACAATGACTAGAAAAGCATTGAAGATTTACTTTCCTCCTGGGACCAGTCCTTTAACCCGGTCCATGTTGATGGTTTCCCATGGGTGTTTGGGTTCTTTTATATGTTGGAGTAGACCATATCTCTTCCCATGTTTTCTGTTTTCCTTCTGGCATCTTTCACAAGTGTTGATTTATTCAATAAGCTCTTGTTCCCATTGGGGTCACCAAGCTGTGCTTGCCAACATTTCTTTGGTCCTGTATTCACTCATGTATCCCATGTAGGGGCAATAATGGCATTCTTTCGAATCAGGGAGATGTGGTCCCTATCTGTCACAGTGATGGAACTAGTATTCTTCTCTCTGTGATGGAGTAGTCCATCTATAAGGAAATGTTTTTTATCCTTATAGTCTCTCAACCAGGGCTCCTCTAACTGGGATTCCAGTTCTGGGCTCCTGTGCTTCTGTTGAAGGAGTTGTAACATTATGCTACAATGTTTGTGCTTGGCATAAGTTTTGGTGACTGAACTGAAAGATTCATCATGCAGTTCTGAGGAGCTTATTCCCAATATGAGAGCTTCTGTCCCTTCTGGTTCAGTGTTACCACTGGCTGAGCCACCAAATCTGGTGCCCATTCCAAAAATATAAAGTTTTTTATCCTGTCTATTTCCATGAAATGGGTAGGAATCTTGGCTGATATTTCAGGGTCATAAGCTGGGTTGCTTTGGAAATTGTCCAGTAGCCATCTGCATTGGTGTAGCCATTGCCTTCTTTGTATATTATGGTCATATTACTTCTATACTCTTGGATGGCTATTTGCCACCTCAACATGTGTCTATTTGTAGTCTTCATGTTACATAATGACTTCAAGGCTGTGCAGTATGTGTATATTTCAAAGACTGCACCCTCTAAGTAATAATGGAGTTTTTCTAGAGCCCAGACGAAACATAAGAATTCAGTCTGAGTGGATCCATACCTGGCCTCTGAATCTTTCAATTGCCTGGAGATTTAGCATATTACTCCCTCCCTTGGTTCTCCATCCACAATTTGTCTTTGGTGAAGGGCTGCTTGCAGGCCTTGACTACAAGGTGCATCTATGTAGAGCTTGAACGGTATTTCAAAGTCAGGAAATATGTGTACAGATGCAGTAGTGGGTTCATATTTGATCCTCTCACATGAATCCCTCCTTTTCTTGTTAATTTGAAATACTACATCTTTTGAACATAACCTGTATAGACTACTAGTTATGTGGAAAACATTTTTATGTGGATTCTTCAGTAGTTAGAAAACCCAAGGAAAGATTTCATCTCTTTGATGTTCTTTGGTACTGGCTTTTGAAGTACTTCTGCTACTTTGTTCTGATCTATGGCCAGGCTAAGGCCTGAGACTTAATGTCCTAGTTCCAATAGTTCTTGTTGGCCAAAATTACACTTTTTAAGTGAAATTTTCAGATTAATGGGTGTGCATTTACTTAGTACTCTGTCTATGTATTGCACATGGTTGTCGCATGTCTCTGAGTATATAATGATATCATCAATATATACCACCATCCAGCCAACCAATATTTCTTCTTGAAATATTGTGTCCATCATCCTTTGGAAATGAGCTGGAGCATTTTTGATGCCAAATGGCATTATAGTGCACTCATATATGTCCATATGACACATAATCCTGAGTATCTTCATGGAGTTTGGCTTAACTCAATTCTGGTGAAAGCCTTTCATCAAATCCATTTTGGTTATATATTTAGCTTTTGCCAGCTTGTGCAAGGAATGGGGTATCCTTGGTATAGGGTACTTATCAGCTTTTGTGAAGTTATTCAGCCCTCTGAAATCTCCAAACAACCTGGATTTGCCATCATGCCAGGTGATAAGGACAGGAGTGGTGATTTTGACTATTTCATTGTGTCCTCTTTTCCTGATAAAATCCATATCTAGGAGTTCATTGATGTGTTTCCCAATTTATTTCCTAGTTTCCAGGCTTGCTGGATATAGAGGTCTTCTGAGAATGGGTGGATAATGTCTTTGCATATCCAGATATAGTTCTATATCATGGCCTCTGATATTTCCCAGAGGCTCTTCACCAATAGAACAAGCTGGTCTCTTTTTCCCCATTATTTTCAGTAAAATAAGTTTTTGTTTACTGGTGAGGTTAGCACTGAATTGGCACACTTTGAATTCATTGAGAAATTCTTCTAGAGGGTATTGGCTAAACATATCAATGCTATACATCCCTTGGTAGTCTTTTCCCAGTAAAACTCCTTGGATGTGAGCATCTTCAAGCACTAAAAACTCTGGTTTGAGTCTGATATTACCTTGCCTATGGGGTATGATTATCTCCTTGATATTGGTCCCAATGGATGTCATCTTCCCTATTGAACCCTAAAGGTTCTTTGCCTTGGTTAGCAAGAGTTTCTTGAACCAATTTGGGAAGTGTTTATTCAGGTATTCTCTGGCCACTATGAAGCAGTGTGAACCACTATCAATGATCAGTGGGTGTTGAGAATTGTCCATAAAAATGTTCATCTTTGTGGCTTTCCCATGTATATATGGCATTCCTCCAGTTAGTGTGACTATGTAGGTCTGTGCATCTTTTGTGTGTTTACACAAGTTTTTGTTTGCAGTGTTTTGTGGCATGCCTTCTTCCAACTGTACATCCTTAATGTCTAGTTGTTTTTCCTCTTGGTACTCCACTAGAAATTTGTCTTTTGGGTCTTGGTCATCATCAGAGTCTTCTCTGATGGCATGACCCATAGAGTCTGATTCTGAATCTTGTGTGGGAGATTCTACCTCTGGGACTTGTTCAATGGCATAAGCTTTTTTCTCTGCCTTTGGAAAGGGTTTAGCATAGTGGTCTGTTGACCCACAATTGTGACAAGAGTTTTTCTTCTTGGTACCTTCTGCCATTCTTTCTTTGGGTTTATCTTTGATGTCTTCCCTGAAAGGTTGTTTCTCTTTGAAACCATTGCTTTTGCATGGGGAATATTTCCCTATATATTTCTCCCTTACATCTTTTAAGGTATTGGCAATGTGATCTAGATTGAAACTCTGGTTACATCTGCATTTTATTGCATGCTCTATTTCTCCTGGAATCTGTTTCAGGCGCTTGTGATTCCTCATTTGAATGTTAATTTGAGGGTCAATGGCTTTAAGCCTTTTGGAATGTCTAAGACACCACTAATATGAATCTTTGTCCACAGAGTGCTTGTCATTTTCATATGACATGGTCTTTTTCCATATCCAAGTACTATTGATGTATGTTTGGATTATTTGGCTCTTCCATCATGGCCAGTTTCTTCTGCCACATATTTCCTTCATTTCTGTGTACCAAATACTAGAATGTCCTTTGAATTCAGTATTTAATCTAGAAGTAATCTGGTAATCTGGAATGCTTGGTACATCAATGAAGAGTCCATCAATATAATCAATGAGCTCCATGTGATCATATTCTCCCACATCAGAGAAATTTGGCCAGCTTGAGGCCTCTGGAAGCTGTTCCAGTGCTTTGTTCCATGAATAAGTCATTTTATCTCCATCTTGGTATTGTGATGGAGATATTAGCTTATTATCCAACAAGAAATCTGGTTTGATGTCCTTTTGGTATTTATTATCCAAATCATGGCCTTGTGGTTGAGGCTTCATGTTTTGGAAGACATTAATTTTTTTTATGTATTGATACAGAAAATCCCTGTCCCTCTTGCAGTGGTATTGCTCTTCAAAGACTTGATTTAGTCTTTTATTTGTTTCTTCAGAGGCTTTGCATAATTTGGAACAGCTCTCTTGGATGGATGTTATTTTAGCTTCATGTAAGGTTGTCAATCCTTTCAACATTTCATTTCTCCTATGGAGTTCATCAAACTTCTCTTGAGTTTTCACTGCAAATTGGGACATTTGTAACCACAGTTGATCACTGTTCAAGTTACTCTCAGGTGTAAAAAAATTGTTTCCATTCTGAGTGGTGGTAATATTTCTATTAGTAGGGATACTTATTCTAGAATTATTTAAAACTATTTCTGGCTCTTGTGTACTTCTTTCACCAAGTCCAACAGCTTCTGGATCATTGGGTCTTACTCTTTCTTCCTTTGGATGAAAGAGGTCATGTTTTTCCCTTTGTATCCTTGTCTTCCCCTGGAAATTCCCTGGGATTGTGAATAATGGGGACTCTTGGCCACTGATATGCTGGTGCATGAATGGTTTGAAGCCACTGGAGAGCTTGGTTTGTCTACTACTTGTGAGCCTGAAGGAATCAGAGTATGCTCTGTCTGGTTCAGTTGTTCTTTTATAGCTTGGATAGTGTCTTTATTTTCCCTTATCCTGGTTTCCCTCTCTTCCAGGAGCTTGAACTTCCTGTTGGGATTCCATCCTTTGGTTATTACCATAAGATCCTTGAAGGGTATCTCTTTGAAACATATCCTCTGGAAACTTTCTCCAGGTTCTTCCCAGTGTGATGCTAGGTTTAACCTCTTGTTATCCATGCTCCATTGAAACAGATCTTTGAGGAGTTGGTGGAGCTGAAGAACTTGATCCATATATTCAGTCCTCTGGTTTGAGGTTTCTGTTGAATTGGAAGGTAAATGGCAGAGTGGGTATGATTTCCCTCAGTGTCTTGACATCCACAGCTGTGTCCAAGGTGTCCTGTTCCTGGTCTTCTGCTTCTGAACAGGCCTTGTTTTTCCTCTGGCTGGTTCCTGAGGTGTACAGGGGACATATCAGTGTTTGCAAGAAGTCAAAAACTTTATGTTCTTTGGGTATTTACCTTTGAATGAGCCTTGTACAAATTTGTTCTCTACTGATTTGGGCAATTTGTCTTTAGAAGTTACAACTGGGTTAATTACTGTAAGCTTCCCTGTACCACTTATCAAGGTTATTGACCTTGTATTGAGGCCGAGTTTCATGGTCTTCTACTCCTCTGAGAGGAAATTGGTTTCCACTTATTGGCAGTAATGAGGCTTTCACTGTGCCTTTTTTGTTTTCCCTTGTTTCCTTCTGTTTCTGAAGGTATAACTGGTGTAATTCCTTGTGACTGGGTTTCAAGTGGGATGAAGCTTTCTTCCACTGAATCAAAGGAAAGGAGGACTTATGTGATTTAAGACTTCCTAAAATGCTATTTGCACATCTAAGAATGGCTCCTGGGAAATATATTACTATATTATGCCTCTGTATTATGATATGTTCATTGAAATTATCAATTACATTTCAAAAATACTGCTTGCTGGATGTATGGTGTAGATTTTGAGTCCAAATATCTCACAGATTAAGTTGTAATTAAGAAGTGTAGTATTATTAGTGGTTATGTAATGGACAATTGAAATTATCAATATGTCCAACAATGCCTCTAAACTATTATTTACAGTACTGAGGGTTCTTTTCAATTTAAAAAGAATGTATTTTGGAATTTTAAGTGTTTTGATATCAGAAACTTGCTTAAAATAGTCTTGTGGTGAGTAAACTATAATCAAACCATGTGAAAAAGCAATAACAAAACAGTGGTATAATATGATATACCACTCAAAAAAATATATGATACATAATATATCATTTGTTTAAGATTTTTACGCCTAAAAAAAGAAAAAATGATTTTAAATAAGAAAATCAGAGAAAAAACTCACTTTTATGCCAAATTTAGTCAAAAAAGTTCAAAAAAACATGTACAGGCCCCCAAAGTGTCAGGCTGAGTCTATGATGAAGTAGTAATAGATGTATTTACAACTTTAAATATGACTTTGAAATGCATTATTAAGATGAAAAAGGGTTTGAATTGATGGTTTAAGGGATCTACTATGAGAATAGTGGTGGTGAGTGCTTTTTAAAGCCCTGGGTGCAGTCTTACCAGTTGGGCTACTTACTATAATAACAGCTAAAATGAAATACATTAAGGTATAATCAATTTTTTACCAGGAGTATAACTGTTTTGGAAAGTTCTACTATGTAGGAATTCAAGAGAAGGATGGGGATTCCTTTTCTGGAAAAGAAAAGGTCTCCTTTTATCATGAAATGTGGTGGAAAGGTCCTCTAGACCATTCACGTAGAGGTGGTGAGTATTTTCACTTCAGAGTACTGGCTTGTGGTTTGAAAAAGGACTGTATGCTCTATATTGGGCTCGGATGTGGTTTTGAACCCACATCTGGGCAGTTTTCCCCAATACAGGGTGAAAATTTTCATCTGGGAACCACCCAGCCCTCTTCTGATGTGTATGATGTGTAGAAGGCTGTACAGAACCTGTATGGAGCCCTATTATTGAATGAATTATGAGGTATTGAAGTATAAAAAAGCTTCTTTGTCTATTTGACACCTCATAATCATAGCTATGGGATAGTATCCCACATTAAAGGTGAACTGGACAAATTGTGGGTGTTTAACCTTAAAGCTGTTGTACCTTTGTCAGTTTTTGAGGTATTGACCTCAATGTTGGCTCATTTTGTAGCCCTGGATGTGATCTCCACAATGAGAACTCCTTTTTTAGGGTAAAAATTAAATATGGAAAAGCTATGCCATGTTCAATTTTTGTTTTCCATATATAAGATTCTCTCAAAATCTTTATGGAACTTGTTTGCTCCATAGCTTTTGTTCTAGATGAGATATAGGAGAATGGATGGAGAAATTAGCTATCCCTGATTGTTCTTGTTCTAAAATGACCCCACTTTAGGTATCTCAAACTAAAACTGTAGAAGCTGGATTAAAGGTGAATATTTTGCTCACTCTTCTTTGACCTTGTTTTGGCCATAGCTTCTGTAGTTTTGGTGCTAGCTCAGTTTGGCTAGTACCATTAGACGGACCTGACATAGAGCTTAAATTTGAATACCCATTTGATGGGGTCAAGTCTCTTCCTCTGGATTTCAGATGAGAGATGAAAATTAAGGTTTATGCCCAGCAATGTCTTTGAGCAGGAGTAACTTTGTTATTATTTGTCCTATGATTATGGGACTTGTATATTTGGAAAGAGGTGAGTTTCCTCTTGATTTTGATACTTTTTGAGCTGGTTTGACTCAGCTGAATGTTTTGGTGGTATTTTGCTCTACCATTGGTTCATGGTATTTGGCTGTCATGCTTGTGCTCTGGTTTTGAGTCACAGGAGGACAGTAAAACTAATCTGAAACTTTAAAGAAAAAAAATATTGAATTGAAATTTCAACTGAACCTGTAAGAGTTTTCATCAAAATTCTTTCTTTAAGTTGAATTTTTTTCTTTTAAAGATAACCTCATGTAAATGATATAGATTTCTAGTTTTAGTGCGCCTATTAAATACTATCTATTTAATAATAAATGGAGATATTTGTTTTATTTATTCAAAACACTTCCTTATGAAAGGAAAATAAGTTTTGTTTTTAAATAATTTGAAATATCAAATATTCAAAGAAGATTACTATGTTAATGATATAATTATTGAGATTATATATTTTGTTTAAGATTATGTAAGCAAAATGGTTTTCAAACATCCAATTTTTTGAGAACAAGCTATTTCAAAATTGATTATCCTAAGTATTTGTTTAACTAAATATATGAAAACATTTTGCAAAAAAAGAAATTTGGGCTTTTGGATATTCATTCATGTTATTAATGAATGGAAATTGAAAATTCTATATCATTTCAAGTAGAAAGAATGTAATAAGATGGGTTTAGTCTATGTCTTCATTAGAGTAAAATGAGTTCAAATATATTATACTAATAGATTTCAACAAGAATATTTTGAATTGGGAAACATTATATACTTTAATTGAAATGAATGGGAATTCTAAAATCACAAATCCACACCTTTTTTCAGAAACCTTACTAGATTAAGATCCTTGAACATTACAGTTTGCAAATTATGTTACAGTAGCAGAGAGGACCCGTTTTTCTGAAGATATACTCTACTAGGTTTATTTATGATAGTAGTAGTGAAACTTTTATGTTAATTTTCTTATCAATAATTTTAGAAGATAACCATTATTAATGGAGCTTACTAGAGATTAAGCTATTTTCTATTCCTTCTATTTAAAATACGTTATTGACTTCTGATTCCAGTGAGATGGTGAATTGTTTCTTGTAAAGCCTTAACTCATGAGAATACAAGAAATAACAGTGTAATTTTATTCTTCTCCTAAATAAAATTTATCAAATTTTATAAAAAATAAATATTAGTCAGACTCAAATGTTGTGTTTCTAATTAACAAAGGTTTAATTCCTATTTAATTCCACATAATAAATTAGATTGTCAAATTATGTACCTCTAGTTGTACATAACTTGCTAAAAAAATGTATACTTATCATGTCTCACACTACTGGATTAGAATTTCTTTGAAACATCTTCACCCTTGATCACCACATTCAATAAAATACTGATTATAACCTTTCAATTTCTACTTCATTGAATAAAATTCAAATTCAATAAAATATATCTCGTTCAATGGTACATTAGTTATGTATTTTTGTTGAATAAATTCAAAAATAATATCTAATCTGTTATTTGTTTATGTTTTCAAAGAATGTGGAGGCAATGAATAATATAATATATTTCATTGCGGATCAATTAATTTTCCAAGAATCAACAAATTGGTTTTGTATGACTAACTCCAACCAATAATAAGACAATTTAAACTAATCTGATTCAAGTAGCTCCAAAAAAGAAAAGGAAACACTGCAAAAAATTGGAAATTTCCCATTTTCAAATGGAGGCTATATAATTAAAAATAAGGCTCAAAAAATCTTGAATATGCAATATTTAACCTGAAATTCCCACTTTGTAAAGGGTGATTACAATGAAGTTTTCTCTTATATTGAATATGAGTCCAGGTTCAATGGGTATACTTTCTATTTTTTTAATTCTCATCTATTTTATGTTGGGAGGTTTGATTTTTTTTGTGATCCAAAGAAATAATTCTATGGAATCAAGAAGCTAACACACAATCAAGTGTTTATTAGGCTTTCAAAATATTTGAATTAGCACCATCCAAATTGGAATTAAAATTTGTAAATGCAAGATTTTTAGCTGAGATGATTCACATATAAAAAAACCCTATAGCAAATTGAAATAGGAGCATAATATGGGGGCTGGAATAGTTAATGAAGAAAGATGAATTTTACCTGACTTACTATTAATAAGATGAAGATTATTTGAAAATATGAGACAAATTTCGGCTTAAAAATAAAATGTTTACCTATTCCATTTGTATGATAATAGGATATTGAAGGCAAATTCAAGATTTAATACGTTGAAAATCAGTAAACAAGGAAACCTATCACCTGAATAATATTATTATGTAAGTAGGGCTTTAACCTCAATAAAAGCTTATGGAAAAATCGGAAAATATTACCTAAATACTCTTGAGTAATACAATAATTCTCTTGTGGAAAAACAAGGATTCAATAAGAAAGATTAAATTACAGAAAGGCGTTCAAAAACTGATTGTATATTATTTCTAAACCCATATCGTATGAAACTACATAAGAAGAAGAAACTTTTTGGAATCATCAGGTACAACTTAAAGTATTGCTTTGAAAACAAGACAGATGGAAGTATTATCTAAATATTCTACTATTGATCGGTCACTCATTTTTCAAGATAATTACATTATGAAGCACCTTGATTATAATTAACAAAAAGATAAATAAGGAAATGATTAACCATTCAAATATGAGCTAAGGAAGTTTTCCAAGAAATTGAGGAGTGCAATTTCAAGTGAGTTTTTCTGAAAAATATGATAAACTCAGAATTTTGGAACTTGAAAATTTCCATGAAGGGATGAAATTAAAAGTAAAAATATCATTTTTAAATGATCACATTAAATCAGCAAAAGAATGGATTTCAAATAGATCAAGCCCTGAAGACATTGGGAATTTACTTCTAGTAATTTTTGACTGATAATATATGAGTCAGTCTAAATTTCCTAAATGGCCACTGATTCAATTTTAAATGAATCATTTTGGATAAATAATAGAAAGTGCCTTTAGGGGAATCAATGGTAATATGGTTTTGAATTTGAGAATTGGCGCATACCTATGGGGGCTAAGGGACTTTATTTGCCCCTCTGAATATATTTAAAATATTCTCTTGATGAGATCAAAGAAAATTATTTCATTTTGTGGCTATTTGATCAGAGAACTGACTCCAGATATCATTATCATTTTTCCAAAAAACGAATTCATACTTTAATGGTCATAGTTAATATTTTCATTTTAATGAATGAGGTTTTATTCATGTCTCTGGATATATGATATATACTCTTGTGATTTTCTTTTGACATATCTTTTGTTTATAATTAAGATATTTGGAAACTTCTTTATTGATATACCTATCAGAACTGATAATACTTTGAATAATAATTTCAGGATTGGAAGGATATTTAAGAATGGTATCAAGACAAATATGATAATTTGTCGGGAAAATGATTTTTAAAAGGGTGTTTATAGTTGGTATCAGGGTAAGATATAAATGAAATAGAAATAATGTAATACCATGCAGATGGATATAGATATCATCTCATATATTTTCATGGTTCATAATATAAGGTATAATGGTAAGATAATGATATAAAGACTTCTCACATTAGTATATCAAGTTTATACAGAAGTTTTATTAAGTGAAAATTTATTATATCTTGAAAAAAAATCTGAAAAATGCTACTATACCTCTGCGACTATTGAAAAGTATTCAAACCCTCTCACTAATATTAAAAATATATCATTATTGATATATCATGATCAATGCTATAGGATAGTGAGCCTATATAATGATATATTAAATATAATACAAAATTTCCCTATTAGACAAGGTATTCATTTAAATTTGGAGTTATTTTCCTGATAATAAGAATTGGTGGAAACAAGGGATAGAGAAAAACTGTGACCCTTAGAGAAATTTTCATATACCCAAGGACCAAACAAAATTAAATAAAATAATTATTTAAAAATATAGAAATCAAAATTTAAAATAAATCTTCAATTATAAGCTGATTTAAATATCAAAAAGTATTTTTAATTTAAAAAATGAATTAAGAAGATTTTTGGCAAAAATATTGAAAAAATAAGATAATTTTTGGAAAAAAAGTTAATGAAAATTATTATAGCTTTTTTTTCCAATAAATCAGAATATGGATGTTATTCAACCATTGAATTCCCCATGAAATTTTAGGTGTGGTCAGAGCTGAGTGAAATTTCTGTAACTCAACTCTAAATAAGCTTGAATTCAGTTTTTGGTATTTTCTGTGTGCATACCCAAAAATCCTCAAAACGGTAGGTAATTCACATCAAATGTGGTGTTAATAAACATTTTTTGTGTTAAATATAGGTGTGGTGTGTAGCTTATAAGCAATGATTAATTGAAGTATTTTTGATAAAAATGTCAAAATGTGTGCATGTATTAAATAAGTGAACTTAAATTTACATATGAAGAGTTAAGAATTCAAGCTGCGTAATTTAATTTTTTAATGGAATTACATGTGAAAAAACTCAATTATCTTACATGATGGGGAGTTAAAGAAAAAATGAATTGGAAAAATGATTATTTTTTGGGGGGGAATGAATGTTTGCTTAAAGGGTTCCAGAGTACCCTGAAGTACCTTCTGACACGCATGAGATGTCAAACATTATGCAAAATTAAATGAATTTCGACCTGGAATTGAATCACAGGGTCTGTGACGCAATTGATGATGAGGGATTTATACCAACCAAGGAATCTTTGACTGTTGCCAAGAGGGTAAAGCTACCCTCAAGCTAAAAAAAAATTCATAAAAACAAATTGAATTGCTTTGAAATTCTTACAAAAGAATTATGAAATGTTTTGAATGCTTAAAATCAACTATTGGTACAGTAATGGCTGGTTCAAAGGACTAAAGTAGAGAAAAACAGCCCCTTTTTAGTCCAAACCAGGGTTCAATGATTACGTAATTGGCATTTATGCTTTTGGTGTGTTTCTTGCAACTGATTAGAGTAAGTTTTACTTCTGGAGGAAAGAACTTGGTGACTATAAGATAATTTCTTCTTTTCCCCATCTTTTCCTTTTATAATGGGTTTGAACGTCTTTAAACCAATCAATGAGATATTAAAACCACTCTGTTTAAATCATTTGGATCCTTTTAACCACATGAAAATTATTATAATTATACTTTGTGACTCTTTATTATTGTTTTACCCTTGCAAAACCCCAGGAGTGGATTGAAGCATCTTTGATAACTGTAAGCTTTGTCATTTTCTACAAATTAACTCTGGTCACTTTTGGGAATTTTTTATCTTTAATATTAATTTTGGAGACTCTGCCCTCATATTCATTACTTCCATGCATATATTTTCACACATTTGTTGAATTTTGATGGTCCCCAAATATTTTATATCAAATTTTCAACCCAACCAAACATTCAGAATCAAATTTGAGACCCCTTTGAATTAGTCAAATTGAATCTCCCAAGTTTTGAATATTCAAAGATGAATTTTGGATTCAGTTTTTTTGAATATTGAAATTTTGATTGATATTATTTTGAGCTTCTTGGAAGAAAGATTTCATTCAAATTTGTTCTGATGATAATTACTTATATTTTTATTATTCTCAAATCAAAATATGTTTTGATAATTACTATATAGTCTCATTCTTAATTATAAATATTCTATCTTAATACTAAGGTAATCATTTTGTATAAGCTTGATATAAAATAAAATATTTAATATTATTATCCAACAATATTTGATTATATTGATGGTAATGAAAAAGTAAAGAGAACAATTTTTTCCATTAAATGATCAACACACACATAAACAAATTCAAACAAATAAGCCTCACAAACCTACAGGTTGTGTTATTCAAATGACCATGAAAATGAAATGAGAATGAGTATTTTTCAACATTATAACCTCTTAAAAACGAAAGGCATTATTTTAATATATCTGTGATAATTCCAAAGCTATCTGGTGGAGAAAACACATTTTGTCTTTCAGAATATAACATGATTTGTTACAATAATGAATACATTATGATTTGACATGGAAAAACGTTATTACTTCAACCCATAATTGAAATATTATTTAAGAATAACCTTATAGCAATGTAGCTCATTACAAATTGACAAAGCTAAACAACATAGATATTTTTGTCATTGTCTTCGTATCAGACAGCTACATTAATTTAAGTTATTTATTGAATTAATTATTATTATTGAAATATAACCAAATTTTATTCCATTTCAAAATACAAGTTTTAATAATTTCCAGGAAACAATATAAAAAAAATGAAGTTTTTACTAGTTTAGCTTTAATTTTACAGCGACTAAATATTATTACTCATCAACAAAGGTTAATTAAGTCTTAATTGATTATTATGAGATTGAAATCATCATGAATTATTACTAGGAGCTTTTGCATGTGTTTTTAAGTTTTTGATAACCAATTCTGTATTTAAGGAGGGAATTATGTTATAGAGAAGTATATAATTCAGGCTATTGGCTTTTGTTTTAATATATTTGGCAGTTAATACTTCGAAAATTATATTAAGAGTTTGTGCTGAGACTATGTATAATAATGGGATCCTTTTTTGATCAAGTGAATATTTTATTCAGTATCATTATGAAGAGATTTTCCCACTATAGCTATAGGTCATTGGTTTATTATTTTCATCTTTTAATTAATTTATTAATTTTCATTCAAAAGAGTTTATCATTTCAGTAAGTTATTCATTATTAATTCATTTGATTCATGAAATATACTTAAAATAAAATAATTAATTATTATCATATTTGATTTATTAATTAATTTGTGAAAGTGATGAAGCTGTTGATGATTGTCATGGCTAAATAATCTTTTAATATTATTTTAATCAAGAAACTACTTATTGATTGGTATGGTTAATTTGAGATTATAATATAGTGGTTTCCATTATGATGAATCAATTTCTTGTGATAAGTATTTATTTAATAATTAATTTCGTATGTCACTCAATACATATATGATTTTTCACTTTTGAAATAAGTCACTAAATATTTCGGCTTTCTTTTGATTGTAATTATGATTATTCAATGTGTTTTTTAGTAATATAAATACGTAGCTTATAAATTATTGTTATAAGTAATTAAATAATTAATCATAATTAATGTATTAATTAGTTCGATATATATCCTATTAGTTTTCTACCATAGCTGAAATATTGAGTAAAATCCTATTTCATTCAATGGATATTATTTTAATATATTAATTGATTAATTATTCATATAATTTCTTATTTCATTCATTAGAATTAATGGAATAATTACCATCATATCTGATTTATGAAATATACCTTTGACTCATCAGCTTTCTTTCCTTACTATAGTTAATTAATTGATTGCTGATTATTATAATTAATCAGGATCTTAATTATGATTATAGCTGCTTTATTCATTCCATATATTAATTACTTTTATAATTCATAAAATCAACTAAGATTTTATCACTGTAATGAGGTAAATTATCAGTAATTAGGAATATTGAAAAGTTAATTAGTTAATTTTATAATAAGATAAACTATTAATTACTATTAAAACACATTTCTTTATTTCTTAAATCAGTTTTCTATTTATTATTATTATTACTTGATTCACTATTGTATTTTATTGTTCATTTTTGACTTTCAATTATTAGTAATTGAGCATTCTGTGATAATTTAAATCAAAATTCATTGGCGTATAGTTTTTCTTAGTTAATTCATTGGTTATAATGAAAATTAATATGTTTTTTATTAATCAACCCTTATTCTTGGATTATTCTATTTGATAGCTTTTATTATAATGCATTCATTGTTCTTGTTATAGTTGATAGATTTAAATTAATACTATTCATCATTATGATTTAGAAATCTAAGAAACAATCATTGTTATTATTAATCAGTTTGTCAATTAACTCTAAAGCTAAATACATTCTCAATTACGATAATTATTTATCATTCATTTTCATCATTATAGTTACTCTCCCTTCATAATGATTAGTTATTAATTATTCTTTCGATCAAAATTGAGGGACTAATTATGGTTGAATTTTATATATTAAATATCATTTTTATTGATGAATTTACCGATTATTTTTTTGATCCATTAAGTTCTCTATTATTATTATGATTAAAAACATTGTAAATAATTATTACAATTGATTAATTGATTTAATATGGTACTTTGAATTATAATTAAATTAATTCTTGTGTCAACCTTTTTTCGTTGATCATTAGTATATTATTATGCTCTCTAATTAATCTCAAATTATTGTAATAAGTAATTTGATAATTGATAATCTTTATCATAATACTTTTAATGAATGTCATGATAATGAATTGATAATAACTTATCTTTTTTTAATAATTTTCAAAAATCACAATTGAGAAAGAATTAATTGTAAAAATGACACAAACACATGTTAATTGGAATTAGTAGGGGATTTTCAAATTTTGGGAATAAATCACCCATAGCTAAAAATTTCAAATAAATACAAATAATATTAATATTTTGGGCCTCAAGAATTACTTGAAAATATCATAATCAAGTTTATAAAAGACAAAAAAAAGGATTTTTCTGAGATGTTTGATTCATCAAACTTTCTGGTGTTATTTCACAGTTTATGGGAGCCTTAGAAGTATTTTCATATACCCAAAAGACCACAAAGAATAAAGAAATCTAACTAATAATAATAATATTCTTTTCATTGAAAGCATTCCAATATAAATATAAGATTTGAATACAAAATTGAAATTTATAATGAAAATTTAACTTTCAATTTACTTGAAAATTTGAAAAGGGGAAGATATATTTTGGAATAAAAAATTTAAATTCAAAATAGATTTTCATCAAAAATATCAAAAATCAAAATATTTTGGATAAAGGTTAATCACAATTGTTATAACATTTTTTCCAAAACATGAACTTATGAGAATTTTTCACCATTAGATCCTTCATAAAAAAAAGTGGGGTGGTCATCTCTGAGTGAAAATGATATAACTCAACTCTAAATAAGTTTAAGCTTAGTTTGTAGTATTTTCTGTATGAAAATCTAAAAATACTAAGTCCTTAATTTAATTCACACCACATGTGGTGTTACACATCAATTTGTGCATGAACATTGGGGTGTGGTGTGTAGTTTAGAATTTAACAGGAACTGAAGTATTTTAAATTGAAATGTCAAAGTGTGTATGTGTATTACATACGCTAAATTGAGCTTAAATATGTGGAATAAATAATTGCAGCTTCATACTATAAATTTCAAATGAATTACATGTGGAAATTTTGAGTATAATTAATTATTGGGAATTAAAGAAAAATAAATTTGAGAGATGAATGCTGAGGAGGAAAATTAATCTTTGCTCTAAGAGTGCCATACTCCCCAAAAATGCTTTCTTACTGGCATGGGATGTCAATATTCATGCAAAAGCCCATCATTTTTGGCCTGGAATTGAGTGACAGGGTCTGTGACTCAATTGAAGATGAGGTTTTGATATCAACAAGGGCAGTTTTAACTGTTGCCAAGGTGGTGAAAAAAACTTGGCAAAAAGATTTCCCCTTGTTTTAAGGTGTTTTACACACATTCTGATGTATTTTGAAGGCTTTAAGCCAAGTATTACTGTAGAAATCGCTTGTTTAAGGCACTAAAATGGCTAAAACCATCCTTTTTTGGTCCAAAACAAGGTCCAATTATGCCATAATTGGCTTTTATGTTGTCAGTATGTTTCTAAAATATGATTGGAGAGAATCCCTCCTTTGTAGTAAGAGAATTGGTGGTTATGAAAGAATGTCTTCTTTGCCCCACTTTTTCCTTCAAGTTAGAATGTTTTAATCTTATAATTAGTTTAAACATGGTTATGCTAATCAATAAGATATTTAAACAGACAATTTAAATATGTTTAAACCTTTTAAAAAATGAAAAAATGATTAAAATAATTTTTTGTAACTCTCATAATCAATTTTACCCTTGAACCACCCCAAAAGTCAATTAAAGCATCTTTCATTGCTGTTAGCTTTGTTACTTTATTTACAAATTCACTCAGGTCAAATTTAGGCATTCCATCTATTTAATACTGTTCTTAAAGACTCTTTTCTAATATAAAGTTCCTGAAGTTCTTTTTTCAATTAATTCCAATTGAAATTAATCTTGAAGAAATTTCTTTTGTAGCCATAAATATCTCTTGTAGAACATTTTTGGATAAAGGTTTATTGTTGGTAAAACAATAAATATTTATAATATCATTCTTTATACTAAAAAAGCTAAAAACAATACATTTGGATTTTTTGTTCTCAAAACTCTTGAAATTTAATATTTTTAATTAAATTTTACCTTATAAAAACCTTGAGTACAGGGAAAGTACTTGATTTTTAATCAAAGTTTCATATCCACAACTTTCATTTGGGGGCCCAGCTGTGATATTTTACATTACATTGGGGCCCCAGCCATGATATCTAACTGTGGCATAATTTTCTACCTCTTTTAAATATTTTCTTATATTGAAAAACTGAAAAACACCTAAAAAATACTTATAATCTCAAAAATCCATAAAAAATTCCTTTTTTAATATCATAAGTGATGCTTTTTTGGTCATCTTTTCTCTTGAAAAATACCCTCCTTTACTTGAATAATTCTTTTCTTCATTACTTTTAGTGTCTGAAAATATGGTGTGAGCCTTGAGGTATATTTTACATACCCAAATTGGCCACAATTATCTTCAAAAATACTTTTTGAGCTATGCATAACCCATAAGTCATGTACATATTCAAAATTCATTATTTTTGATTTCAGAAAAGATGAATGACATTTTATTGAGAAAGCAAATCCATGGATTTAAGGAAAGATTTGCATTCTACACCAAAATTCACCTAGGGTAGCTCCATGGAGTGAATAAGCTCAAATTAACTCTATGAGGTGGTAATATAGAAAATACTTCAATACCACATAAAAGAAATGTGAAAATGTTTGTTTTCTCAATCTCATTCCAAAAAATGGGAATGTGAGAAATCCCATGTTACATATACACTAAGAATAGTGTTATGCATTTTTGTGGCACTTAATATTATGTTATTCTTACATACACCTTTGGTACACCCATAGTGGATATCAGTCTCTAAGCCTGAATTCCTATTTCAACGTGAAAAATGGTCATGGGGGAGAAAAGACATCAAAGAGAGCCAGGGTACCCAACTTCTGAGGCCTCTGAAGTGTGGATAGCTCTAAATATTGGATCCATGGCTGATCTGGGCCCAATTAGTGTACTAAAACCTTTTGGGAACTTGGTTACCAAGTTAAAATATCATTAAATCCTAAGATAATTGCAAATAAGCTGCTATTTTGATTTGCCAAGGAGATAAAGAGAAACTTAGACTCCTGTAACCATGACAGTTAATAACTTTTTCTATTGATAGACCCCAAAAGAGTAATTAAAACCCTTTTTGGACTAGTATCCATTGATTTACCTCATAGAAACCAGTAATATAGTGCTATTTGCAATTCTACGTAGAATGAGGTAAAAACTTCAAGAATTCATTGAAAATACAATTCTTAATAAATCTTTTTGAAACACTCAGGACCAATTAATCACAGTATGATTAATAAAGAAACCCAAAAAGAATCATACTTTTATAAGTAAAAATAAAGGTTTTACTTACAATCCATTTTTGAAGATTCCACCTGAAACACTGACTCTTCAAAAATTCACGGAAAATACAATATGTGATGAAATTGCCAATAAAATTGATAAATTTGAGAAATAAATGACTATCTTGAAATAAAAGAAGATTTACAATTGTTACTCCTTTTATTCTTAACCATAAATGGGTTGGTAGTCACATGAAAGCATCAATTAAAAAATTATGATAATCTTATGTGACAACAGATGATGCAATAAATAATAAAGAAAGTTTCATTGTTTTCTTACTCGCTGGCTTTTCAGTTTTATCCATGGCATACCTCTGTGAGCTGTTGTTGACTTAAAACAGGCCTTCTCTTGCTGTTTTTTCCAAATCATCACATCATTCAATTATACCATTACTACCAACAAGTAAGTCTTAGTTAATCTTTTCTTAAGTGTTTCATTATTTTAGAATTCATCAGAAAGGCGTTAAATGATAGAAAACAACTATATATGGCTGTAATCTTGTCATGAATCAATTTTGATCCTTTAAATCTACAATCACCTGTCAAATTTCTCTATTATTATCTTTCAATGAGTTCTTTGAAGAATAAGTTAGTGATTTATCTTAATTCTTGAAGTTTTTCTCTAGTAATAGTTTTCTTCAAGAGTTATGTTTATAATTATTCTTGTAAAAGATAATTATATATTAAAGTAATTTTATTATTTTGATAAAGAAGTTCTTTATTATTAAATTCTTCTTGTAATTGATTCTTATAGATAATTACTGCTTACTGTTATAGCCATTAGGAGTGTATAACAAGTAAAATAAATAATCAAGTAATTGACTATTTAACTGTGGCTATAATTATTTTTATTATTATATTCCATAAGAACAGTCATAGTACTGTTGATTAATAGTAATATTGTAAACAGTTTCATAGACAAATCTTACATATGGTGAGATGAGAAAACATTTAAACAGATTCAAAAGTCACTTGAATTATTCCAGCCATTAATTCCATACCTGACCATAATATTACAGTTATTATAGCTCAGAATAATCAACAAGAGCCATTTTATTCTTAATGAATCAATTTGGATATTAGTAATATTCTCCAAAAATCAAAGAATATGCAAAATAGTAACTTTTTGACATAGAATTACTCTTTTAAGCTTTTTTTATAATAATTATTCAAACCAGCTCAGAAGTCAGCAATATAACCTGAAAAAGCTCATAAAATGTTTATAGACATTATTATTGCAGAAGCCAATCAGTTACAGAGGGACAAGGGTCAGCAAATGGAACCCAAACGGACAAATTATGCCATTCTGAAGCTGAGAACACTTTTTTGCCTTCAAAAAGCGCTGACACCACCAAAGGAAGCCTCAGTGGATATTGAAAATGCCAGCCAGAAGGCATAAACCAATGCACTTCAACAAAAAGAGTATTATATCCTGGCAGACCTTTGCAAAAGCTGCACAAACTATTACCTGAATATGAGAAATTTTCTGGGCCATCCAAATACTTGAAATCTATTGAATGGAGGGAATCCATTTATGGAAAAGAAGAAAACAATGATTTTAACAAGAGAATGTAGGAAAAACAATTCTCTACCTCCCAAACAAGTGCTTAAACCAAGCCCAGTAGCCAGAAGAAGCAATTCCAATTTGAAAAAGAAGCCAAAAGCTGTGAAAAAGGGGAAAGGAAAAGGACCAGACACCAAACCATACAGGTAAAGCTACAGAATCCCTTAGATTTGACAAGATGCCATGAAAAATGTGTTTCAAATGGCCAGAACTAGGATGGAAATTCAGAATAGAGAGGAAGCCAGATGAAAATATCTGAAATGATTCCTGAGATTTTGAATGTGATTCTAGCTTTGTATATAGCCATAAATGATGTGAAAAGTCATATTTATGGTAATAATTCAAATATTTATAACAATATTAAGACCAATAATCTGAGTTTACAACAAATACATGAAACACCTATGTGTTTTGAAAAATGTTTAGGAGAAATTCTGTCAGCCTGTGACTCAAAACCAGAGCACAAGCATGACAGCCAAAATACCATAAACCAATGGTATAGCCAAGATACCACCAAAACATGGAGCTGAGCCAAATACGCTCAAAAGGTATCAAAAGAAAGAGGAAACTCACCTCTTTCTGAAAATATAAGTCCCATCACCATAGGAAAAGAAATAACAAAGTTATTCCTGCTCAAAGTTATTGCTGAGCATAAACCTTAATTTTCACCTCTCATCTAAAATCTAGAAGGAGAGGCTTAACCCCATCAAATGGGTATTCAAAATAAAGCTCTAAGCCAGGACTATCCAATGGTACCAGCCAAACTGAGCTAGCACCAATATTACTGGAGTTATGGTCAATTTGAGGCCAAATAAGGGTGAACAAAACATTCACATCTCATCTAGCTTCTACAGTTTTAGTGTGGGATACCTGAAGTGGGGTATTTTTGGAAAGAGCACAATCAGAAATATCTGATGGTGTCATCCATTTCCCCATAGCTCAAGTAGAACAAAAGTTATGGGGCAAACAAGCTCAATACAGCTTTTTGCCCAAAACACGCAAATGTACAAAAATCTTGTACATGGGATAACTTTGCCATATTTAATGATACCCTTATCAAATGAGGTACCATTGTGTAGAGCACATACAGGGCTACACACTGAACCAATCGTGAGGTTGATATCTCAAGAATTGACAAAGTTATGGCTGTTTTAAGGTCATATTCCCACCTGCTGTCATATACAGCCTTACCATGGGATAATATCCCATAACCATGAATATGAGGTGTCAAATAGACAAAGAAGCATTTTTTTACTTCAATACTGGGGTCCCATACAGTTTCTGTACAGCATTCTACGCGTCATACACGTCAGAATCAGGCTGTGAGGTCCCCAAATGAAAATTTTCACCCTGTATTGGTGAAAACCGCCCAGATGTGGTTTCAAAACCACATCTGAGCCCAATACAGGTTATACAGGCTGTTTGCAAACCACAAGCCAGTACTAGAAAGTGAAAAAATCTTCACTTCCTCTACATGGAAAGGTCTAGCACCCTCTCCACCCCATTTCAGGATAAAAAGGAGGCTTTTCACAGGCAGAATAGCTTTCCTCATCCTGATCTTGAATAACCTACATAGTAAACTGTCAAAAACAGTTTTACTCTTGGTTAATAATCAGGTATACTCTTAAATTAAAAGTATTGTAGTCTTTATTATTGTAACCCAACAGGTAAAGCTGCACCCAGGGCTTTCAACATCACTCACCACCACTATATCTCTATAGTAAAGCCCTTAATATCTTAATTTGATCATTTATTATCAACTTTATTATATTTTAAAGCTATTTTTACCGTGTCACAGTCATAGTTAAAGCCTGTAAATACTTATATACACCTTTATCATAGACTCATCCTGACAAATTCAAACCTCAAATAAGGACACTTTAGTTGAAAATCAAATAAGGGAACAATCTGTCATTATGAAATAATTAATGAATGAATATTCTAAATTGAAAATTTATGAAATAATTGGAACAAGAATTAACAAAGACAAAAGTATCATCAAATCATATAATAAGAAGATCCTTGAAGATATTACATATTCATTTACTGAAGAAAAGACAAATAACATTTTGTTGAAAAAATGTTTTGATAACTCACAAAAATAAGTGTAAAAATTAACAATGAAATTGAGTCAAATCATTTTTTATAATATTAGACAAACAGAATTATGGAAAGAAATTACAATCAAAGAGGAAATGTATGAAGTTGTGTTGATCAATTTAATCCAGGCTTTCCAACATGAAGGAAGAAATTCCACCAGATTTACTACCACTAAAATGAATTAAACTGAACAATTACTGCAAACCTTACCAAGAATTTCTACACCTCTAAATCAAAGTGAGGGTATATAAAACTACAACCCACAACTATGCGATGTATGAAATTGACTAATAAAAAATAAATTTTCCTCTTCCTTCCATAACTTGAAACCATCATTGGGCAAAGGACTTTTGAAAGAAGTACCAAAACTTAAATAATGACCTTACTTCAGTGTTTATGCAGAATATGACCATATGGAATTTATCAGAGGTATTGATATGATCAAAGAGGATTTTGAATTAACTGAAATAATGGTAGAAGGAAGATTTAACACCTTGTTTACCAAATCAACTTATAGGTGGTATATTAAGTAACGACAAGCACATGGACACCAAAGATGGACTTGGTGAAAATGCCAAATCATAAATAAATGGGCCAATGGTTCTTGGAGGTTGAATGTTTAAACAGACCTTGAATCAGCAAAATTTAATTCTGAAAAAGACAGAGCTTTACCATGGGTTTTCTAACAAAACAACAGACTAACAGAATTATGTCCTGATATTTCATAATTTATGATTCATAGAAAAATTCTGAGACAATGTGGAGGTTATTTGAAACATTCTGTAAAAAAAGGACTATTGAACAATCTTCATCAGAATATATTGTAGATATATTACAAGAAGTAATTACCAGAAAAAAAAGTTTTTTCTATTAGTATTAATCTGAAAACAAGGCTTAAAAACCTTGGAGAGATTGTGTGGACAAAACCCACAGCCAAAATTTTGGTAATGTGAAATATAAGTCTGAAGAAACAATCAGAAAGTGCCATATCTGCCAATATACTACACATTTGGCCAATATATGTCCAAAAGGAGGGAGAATTAATGAGATTAACATTGAAAAAGGACCTGATAATGAAAGAGATGATATGAATGAAGCAAATTCAGATGATAAAGCATCAATATTTTCTGAATATTAAAAAGATATAAAAAATATCAATGTCACATCTAAAATAATGGAATATTACTCCCAATTACCACAGTATAGTAATATTCAAGTTGAATTATCAAAACTTCAAGATTCACAACTTATGAAAACCAAACCAAACAGGGGGAAAGGTTATACAGATAAGAATTCCTGTCTAGCAAAAGTGATGATTGATAAAAACTCACTAATATTCTACTTTACCCAGGAGCATTATGCTCTTGTGTTTAAAAATAGTTTCTCAAGAAAAGTGTCCCAAATTAAGAAGATAAAGTATTACCAATTGATGGAATACAATTAAATAGTGCCAGAAATACTATTAAGCCATTTGGAATACTGGATACCACTGTGATATTTCCCCTTATCAATGCAAATTTGAGAATAACTGTTGAATTTTTCATTATGGAAGCTTTCTCTAGTACCCATTGTATATTGGGAAATAATGATTTAATCATGTATAGCATATATTTACATGACAACAAAGACAGGTATTTTACTATTGGTGACAATAAGTGTCATAAATTGGCCTTTTTAAATTTTAAAAAAGAAACATTACAGTGAACAAAGTATCACCAGTCAACTTGGAGTTAGAAAGGTTGATATAAGAACAAATGAATGAAGCTGAATTAAGCCTTAATCACATTGAAATACACGGAAATGAACTCTCTTCCCTTTTGTATGACCACAAGGAAGCCTTTGAATCAGATAAAGAATCATTGGAAAAAACAATTTTTCATGAATTCAACATTATTTTAAGAATTTACAGACCTTATCCACCACTCTTAAGAACACTTGAATATGCAGAAATCCCAAAGTCAAAAGAAGCTCTTGAGATTCCAATTGAAGAACTCCTTGACTGAGCTGTGATAAGAACAATTGGGAACAATAAATGAATAGAATAAACTGCACCTGTAATAGTGGCATTCCATAATGAAAAATATAGAATGGTTGAGAATTTTAGAGCTTTAAATACTTACACTGTCCAAGAAAGGTATCCCATACCAAAAATACAAATTTCCTTTGCTCAAATATCTGAAGAAGTGTAAATCAGCACTATGGATGCTCTGGAGGGATTCAACCACAATGTAGTAACACTAAGAGAAAGGAAATACCTAGAAATATTTGGCCACTGTGGAGTGAATGAATACTTGAGGATGAATTTTGGTATCAAACATGCACCCTCACACTTCCAAATAATGATTAATGAGATCTTTCCTGAAGAGGTATAAGAAGGATTGTTAATAATTTACATTGATGAAATCATTTTTTTCTCTAAGACTTGTAAAGAACACATTTCCAGATTACCTGGAAGTTTGGGAAAAATCCAATTGGTAAATGTGAAAATTTCTTCAAATAAATGTCTTTTGTATTCAAAGAACTCAAGGCCCAAGGATATGTGGTATATGTTCTATCCCTTGGTATAAACAAAAATATAGTTGAAGCAGTCCTATCAAATACTATTCCTCATAACAAAAAGGAAATCCACTTATTTATATGTTTTTAAGGATACTGAGGGAAGAATATCAAAGATTTTGCATCCATAGCAAGATCTCTTTATAAGATGTGGGACAGGGATAAAGTATTTGACTTGAATTTTGATATAGTAGAAGCCTTTCAATCTCTGAGGAAAGTCTTAAAAACTTATTCAACTCTACTAACACCAAATTTTAAAGTTCCCTTTAAGCTTTACATTTTTTTCAGCCCGTCACTCAAATCCAGAGCACAAGCATTAAATAGAAGATACCATAAAGCTAATGGTAGAGAAAAATACAACCAAAAAGGGAAGTGAGAAAAACAAGCTCATAAACAGTATTAAACAAAAGGAGAAAACCACCTCTTCCCAGATATATAACTTCCATAATATCACAGGGGTTCTTGGGAAAAACAAGAGTGGCTGGCACTCAGTAATCAGGGAATTCACTTGGAAGACTCCAAATATTGAATAAGATGAAATAAAAGAAAAATAGATTTCTCCAAGAAATATTCAAGTAAAAGATGAGATGCAATAAGAGGAAAGTAAGCCAAATTTCCAAAGGGCCAACCAAGTCCTTCATACCTGTTTCAACCTTCCAGAATGAACAATTGAATTAGTAAATTATATGACCACCAATATCCACTGACAATCAAAGAAAGAAAAGAAAAGGTGCTAAATGACTGATTTGATAATATCAGTATTCACTTAACAAAATGAAAAGATAAATAAATATGAAATAAAATGAAAATATATTAATCAACTGGGGGAAAAATCCCCCAGGGTCATGGGAGGCTGGTATATGTGAAAGGTTGAGAGCTTGACACTCACAGGCTGGCAGTAGATCTGTATTGAATACTAAAAGCTGTATTGATTGTCTGATGCAATTCAGACCTTGCCAAATTGAGAAACTAACTGGGTTGAATTATCTTCCAATTGTGTATAACTGAAATACAGGTATTGATGGAAATCTACTGTATTGAATGAATGGGGTATCCAAGGTGGATTGATGGAGCATTGAAACTTGAAAAATTGTTTTGGAACTACCTCATGAATATCCCTGGAGAATGAACTTCCAGTATTTCCTTGCAGAATACTGTGAATGAGAATATCCAATGACTGCTTGATGGTGTCATTGGTATTTGATATTAGCACTTGTCCTTGGGCCTTGATGCCTTGATGACTTTATGAAATGTTGAGATAACCTTTTTATATTGGTACCATTGTATTTCTGGTGAAACAAATATGCATAATTGTGTATAACACCATTTATTGGACTTTTGGTTATTGGAGGGTGAAAGTCACCAAAGGTCTTTGAGGGAATTCCAGCGGTTTCATACATGAAAATTTGGTTTTGAGGGGCTTCAGTGGGTTCAAATTGTTCTGGAGTGTTTTGGCCATTTCTGGGTTTTTGGCCCAAAATACAGCTTATACAATCTTGAAACTGTATTTTTGCAAAGTGCACAAAATGGGCAAATATGGCAATCAAGCCCCAAATGGCCTGATATGGAAATTTGACCATATTTCCCATATTACATGGGAAAATGGCACACAAAAATTAATGAACCAAAAGGTGAAAAATGCACAAATATAGCAATTAAGCCCCAAATGGACTGATATGGCCATTTGGGAATATTTCCCATATTAAATGGGAAAATGGCATAAAAGGGATGAATGGACCAAATGGTGCAAAATGCGCAAAAATTCATTTAAAGCTTAGAAAGCCAAATAAACGCTTTTGGGCTGTATTTTCCCTGTTTATTGGAAAATACCTAAAAGTTCCTAAAAGCAAAGAATTTCCAGTAAGGGCCTGATGATGATGAGGGGGACAAGTTGGTCCCAGATTGTGAGCCTTAGAGGTAATTTCATATACCCAAAAGACCACAAATATAAAAAATAACATATTAATATAAATAAAATAAATTTATTTATATTATTAAAATAAAAATAAAAATATAAATATAAAATTATATTAAAAATAAAAAATTAATTATAATTTAAAAATAAAAAATACATTAAATTTTGTAAATGTAAAATTACATTTATACTTGAAAAAATTAAGTAAAAATGAAACTTTAACAAAATTGTGAGAAAATAAATAAATTTGGAAAAAAGTTAAATAAAATTTATTATAACTTTTTATCCAATAAATAAACATATAAAATTTATTTCACCATTGGATTCCTCATAAAAAATCAGGTGGGGTCACCTCTGAGTGAAATTCTTGTAACTCAACTCTAAATAAGCTTAAATTAAGTTTTTAGTATTTTCAATACAAAAGTTGAAAATCCTCAAAACTTTAATTTAATTCACACCACATGTGGTGTTAACCATCAATTTTTGTGTTAAAATTGAGGTGTTGTGTTTAGTTTAGAAGTTATGAGGAATTGAAGTATTTTCAATTGAAATGTCAAAATGTGCGCGTGTATTACATAAGTGAACTTTGATTTACATATGAGGTGTCAATTATTACTGTATTGTACTGTACAATTGAATTGAATTACATATGTAAATTATAAGTATAATACATGATGAGGAATTAAAGGAAAAATAAATTGGAAAGATTAAATTTGGGGGGGGAAAAGGAACTCCAGCTCTAAGGGGGAGCTAGACCCCCAAAATCCTTGCTGACAGGCGTGGGATGTCAAAATTCACGCAAAAGTTCATCACTTTTGGCCTGGAATTGAGTTACAGGGTCTGTGGACTCAATTGATGATGAGGTTTTGATACCAACTGGGGTAGTTTTAGCTGTTGCCAAGAGGGTAAAACTACCCTTAAGATAAAACAATCATAATAAAAACAGTTTTAACTGGTTTCTACGCCTCTGACACACATTCTGACGTGTTTTGAAGGCTCTAGGCCTGGTATTGCTATAGTAATGGCTGATTTAAGGGTCTAAAATGGCTAAAAATGGCTTAAACCAGCCCTTTTGGGTCTAAACCAGGGTTCAATGATGCCATAATTGGCTTTTCTGTTGTCAGACTGTTTTTCACGACTGACAAGAGTAAATTTTACTTTTGGAGCAAGAGAATTGATGGCTATAAAAGAATGTCTTCTTTGCCCCACTTTTCTCTTCATGTTAGAATCTTTTCCTTTTATTAATTAGTTTAAAACTGTTAAACCAATCAATCAAAGATTCCAACCACCACTTTTATATCATTTTAATCCTTTTTAACCACGTGAAAAAATCATTATAATCATTGTTTGTAACTCTTATAATCATTTTTACCCCTTGAACTACCCCAAAAGTGAATTAAAGCATCTTTCATCACTGTAAACTTTGTCACTTTGTTTCCAAATTCACTCTGGTCACTTTTGGGCATGTTTTCTCTTTAATATTCTTTTTAAAGACTTTGTTCTTTAATTAATTGCTTGCAGTTCTTTGCTCAATTAATTCCAATTGAAATTGCTCTTGAAGAAATTTCTTTTGTAGCCTTAAAATATCTCTTGTAGAGTATTTTTTGGATAAATTTTTATTGTTGGTAAAACAATAAATTTTTATAATATTATTGTTTTATACTAATAAAGTTATAAACAATAAAATTGGCGTGTTTTCTCTTAAAAATAATATTTCATACTATTTTTAATTGATTTTTACCTTATACAAATTTTGAGGACAGGAAAAGTACTTGATTTTTAATCAAAGTTTCATATCCACACCTTACATTTGGGGGCCCAGCCGTGATATTTTACCTGTGAAATATTTTTTTTACTCTTTTTAAATCTTTTTTCTTATATTGAAAAATTTAAAAACATATAAAAAATACTTATAATTCAAAAAATCCATAAAAAATATTTTTTTTTTCATATTATAAGTGAGGCTTAAATTTTTATTTCTTTTTTTGAAATATCCTTTTTTTTACTTAATTAATTGGCTTTTTCATTAATTTTAGTGTCTGACAACGTGGTAAGACAAGAAAACATTGAAACAGCCTCAACAGTAACCAGCATTATCCCTGCCAGTACTGTCAATTCTGATCATAATAGCACTGTTATTGTGACTCAAAAAAACCAGCCTGAACCAATATCTTCTGAATTAATTAACTTGGACATAAGTAATACCCTTCAGAAAGCTAAAAATTTGGCCAATAGTAAGTTTTTTGACGTAAAAATACTATTTTAAGCCTTTTTAACCATAATTATGCCTTCAACCAGATCAGGAGCCAGCTACAACCCCTCAAGCAGCTCCCAAAAAGGTAATAGACGTGATTATGGCAGAGGCCAACCAGGTACAGAAGGAAAAGGGTCAGTTGATGACTTCCAAACAACTAAAATGGGTCATTCTGAAGCTGATAATACCATTTTACCTTCAAAAAGAGCTGACACCACCACAACAAGCCTCTGTGGACATATACAAAGCCAGCCACAGTGCATACAACAATGCACTTCAATTCAAAGAGTACCAGATCCTTGCAGACCTGTGGAAGAATTGCATGAATTCTTACCTGACAGTAAGTAAATTCTTGGGCCATCCCAACACTTGCAAATTGCTCAATGGATGGCATCCATTGATGGAGAAGAAAAAAATGATGCTTTTGACACTAGAATGGAGGAAAAACAACCCTCCACCACCCAAACCAGTGCCAAAAACAGCCCCAGTGGCCAGCAGCAGCAATTCCAACGTGAAAAAGCAGCCACAAACTCCAAACAAGGGCAAAGGGAAGGCACCAGCCCCAAAACCTTACAGCCAGGGCTACAGAATCCCAAAGATTCAGCAGGATGCCATGGAAAATGTATTTCAGATGGCCAGAACCATGATGGAATTACTGAAGAAGGAGGAAGCCAGATTAAGGTTCCAGAAATGATTTCTGACATATTTGATTCCATCCCAGAGTTGTATAATGCTATAAATGACGTGAAAAAACATCTTTCTGATAAAAATGACACCATTTGTAACAACATTAAAACAAACAACCTGAGTCTGTGCCAAATTAATGAAACACTTATGTGTTTTGAAAAAGTTTTAAGAACAATTAAAAATTCTAACAATGACAATTCTTCTAACATTAAAATAAATGAACAATCTGCCATTATTAAAGAATTAACAGATAAATATTCTAAATTCAATATTGATGACATGATTGAAACAAGAATTAAACAAGCCATAAATATTATCAAAACAGATAACAAGAAAGTCCTTGATGACATTTCAAATTCATTTACTGAAGTAAAGACATATACCATTGCCTTGAAAAAGTGTTTTGATGCTTCACAAGAAGAAGTATCAAAATTATCAATGAAATTGAATCAAGTCACTGCTGATGATACAAGACAGACAGAGTTATGGCAAGAACTGACACATAAGGAAGACATGTATAAAAGTGAAGTAATAAATTTAATACAAAGCTTCCAACATGAATACAGAAATTCCCAAAGGTGTAGCAACAGTAAAATGAATGACATTGAACAAATACTGAACACCTTACCAAGAATGTCTACACCTCTAAATCAAAATGAGGGCACAAGAATTCCAAATCCACAAGTATTGGATCCTGATAATTCACACTTAAAAAATGAATTATCCACTTCTTTTCATAACTTGGAACCATCAATGGGCCAAGCACTCTTGAAAGAAGTTCCAAAACTTAAAGAATGGCCTCACTTCAGTGGTGAAGGAGAGTATGACCATATGGAATTCATTAGAGGTATTGACATGATCAAAGAGGATTTTGAATTACCAGACAGATTGGTAACAGCCAGGTTTAACACCTTGTTTACCAGATCAGCTCACAGATGGTACATCAAAATAAGACAAGCACATGGACACCAGAGTTGGACTTGGTGGAAAACCCAAATCATCAACAAATGGGCAAATGATGCTTGGAGGTTTAAAGTTGAAACAGCCTTTGAATCTGCCAAATTTAATGCTGATAAAGACAGAGCTTTACCATGGTTTTGCCAACAAAAGGACAGATTAACAGCATTATATCCTGACATGTCAGAGTTTATGATCCATAGAAAAATTCTGAGACAATGTGGAGGTGACTTAGAGCATGCTGTCAAAAGCAGGACTACTGAACAATCTTCAGCAGAAGATATTATCAATATACTAGAAGAAGTAACCACCAGAACCAAAATTGGTTCTAGTAGGGTGAATCTCAAAACAAGGTTTAATACACCTTGGAAAGATTCTGTGGACAAAAACCCCAAAGAAAATTCTGGTAATATTAAATATAAATCTGCAGATACAGTCAGAAAATGCCATATTTTCCAAAGCACCACCCATTTAGCCAATACATGTCCAAAGAGGGGGAAAATCAATGAAATTGACATTGAAAAGGAACCAGATGTTGAAAAAGAAGACATAATTGAAGACAATTCAGATGATAAGTCATCCATATTTTCTGAATCTTCAAAAGATATAGAAAATATCAATGCCACTTTTGACATCATGGAATCTTATTCCCACTTACCACAATTGAGCAATGGTCAAGTTGATTTATCAAAAGTTCAAGATGCACAACTTATGAAGACAAAACCAAACAGAGGAAAAGGTTATACAGCTGGTAACTCCTGTATAACAGAAGTGGTAATTGACAACAAGCCCACCAAACTTTTGCTTGACCCAGGAGCCTTCTGCTCTTGTGTTGGAAAATCCTTTCTTAAGACTTGTGTGCCAAATTTTGAAGACCAATTGTTACCAATTGATGGTATAAAATTCAACAGTGCAAGTAACCCAATGAAAGCATTGGGAATCTTTGAGACCAATGTCATATTCCCACACATAAATGGGAATTTAAGGATCACAGTTGAATTTGTTATGGAAAATTGCTCTAGTACCCATTTTATATTGGGAAATGACTATTTGATCATGTATGGGATAGATTTACATAATAACAAAGACAGATACTTTACAATTGGGGACAATAAGCGCCAGAAATTTGCCTTTTTACCATTTAAAAGACAAATTACAGTAAACAAAGTATCACCAGTCAACTTAGAGTTAGAAAAATTCAAGTCTGAACAGTTGAATGAGGCTGAGATAAGCCTTCATCTGACTTATAAACAAGAAAATGAACTTTATTCCCTTTTGTATGACCACAAAGGAGCATTTGCTACAGACAAAGAACCTCTGGGAGCAATTATTGGTCATGAAGTTGACATCATTCTTACTATTGAGAGACCTTATCCACCACTCTTAAGAAGACCTGCTTATCCAGCAAGTCCAAAATCAAGAGAAGCTCTAGAAATTCATATCAAAGAACTTCTAGACCTTGGTGTAATAAGAAAAGTAGGCCACAATGAGGAAGTAGAAATAACTACACCAGTCATAGTGGCGTGGCATAATGGAAAATCCAGAATGGTTGGGGACTTTAGAGCTCTGAACACTTACACTGTTCCAGACAGATACCCAATACCAAAAATCCAAATTGCCCTTAATCAAATATCTCAAGCAGTGTATATAACCACTATGGATGCCCTTAAAGGATTCCATCAAAATGTGATAACACCAAGAGCAAGAAAATACTTGAGAATTATTGTTCATTGTGGAGTGTATGAATACTTAAGGATGCCCTTTGGTATCAAAAATGCACCTTCACACTTCCAAAGAATGATGAATGAAATCTTCCCTGAAGAACTCTCAGAGGGATGGTTAATCATTTACATTAATGACATTATTATCTGTTCAAAGACTTGGGAGGAACACATGTACAGATTATCAAGAGTTTTGACAAAAATCCAATCAGTAAACATGAAAATCTCCTTGAAGAAATGTCATTTTGGATTTAAAGAGCTTAAGGCACTAGGACATGTTGTATCTGGTTTGTCCCTTGGAATTGATAAAAACAAAGTTGCAGCAGTATTGTTAAAACCCATGCCTCAGAATAAGAAGTAAATTCAGTCATTCTTGGGTTTTGCAGGATATTACAGGCAACACATTAAAGACTTTGCATCCATAGCAAGACCACTTTATAAGTTGTGTGACAAAGACACAGTATTTGAGATGACTGTTGACAGAGTCAAAGCTTTTGAATCTCTAAGAGAAGCATTGACCACTGCTCCACTCTTACTGATGCCAGACTTTAAATTACCTTTCAAACTGTATATTGATGCATCAGGGGATGGACTAGGTGCTGCACTTCACCAAGTTCAGATCATAAATGACAAACCTGTAGAAGGACCAATATGTTTCATATCCAGGCAAATCAAACCAACTGAAGCCAGATATGGAGCAAGTCAAACGGAATGTCTATGCCTTGTCTGGGCCTTGGAGAAATTGAACTATTTCTTAGAGGGATGTGTTTTTGAAGTAATAACAGATTGTACAGCTGTGAAATCACTTTTGAACATGAAAACACCTAACAGACACATGCTCAGATGGCAAATAGCCATACAAGAATACAGAGGCAATATGACTATTGTTCATAAGGATGGGAATATTCATAAGAATGCAGATGGACTAAGCAGATGGCCATTACCAAATAACATTGATAATCCTGCTTATGTTCCAGAAGAAGCTTCACCACAAATTCCAATAGAAGGAATAAGTGTTACAGACTTGAACACCACCTTCTTTGAAGAAGTCAGAAATAGTTACACTCAAGATAAGAATTGTAGCATCTTATGCCAATTACTTAACAAAGACTGTAAAGACAACTCTCTAATACATGCCTTGGATGAAGTATGGAGAAAATCTTATAATGAAGGAAGATTTCACCTACTGGATGGTATAATTTACCACAGAACCAAGCACACATGTGTCATGACAGTTGTAGACAGGTCATTAATCAATCTTGTACTGAAAGAATGCCATGATAGTCCCTTTTCAGGACATCTTTCTGAAGACAGAACAAGAGAGAAAGTGAAGACCTGCATATAGTGGCCAATGTGGCAAAAAGATGTTGCAGAATATTGCAAAACCTGTGACAGATGCCAAAAGGCAAATAAATCCACTGGCAAAAGACTTGGAAATATGATGAAAATCCAAGAACCAAACAGACCTTGGGAAATTGTCCATATGGATTGGGTAACTGGCCTACCACCAGGAGGTGACAGGAGCTATAATGCTTGCCTAGTAATTGTGGACAGATTCAGTAAAACTCCAATCTTTTTACCATGTCACAAAGATGATACAGCCATGGATACAGCTCTTCTGATATGGAATAGAGTAGTGTCATGGACTGGGATATTTACAAATATCATCAGTGATAGAGATCCCAAATTCACTTCAGCACTATGGACAAATCTTCACCAATTATCTGGCACTAAACTGTCTTTCTCTACAGCCTACCACCCACAAACTGATGGCCTGGCTGAAAGAATGATCCAAACCTTAGAGGACATGGTGAGAAGATTTTGTGCATATGGCCTTGAATTTAAAGATTGTGATGGATTTACCCATGATTGGTGTACTCTGTTACCAGCACTGGAATTAGCATATAAAACATCAATCCATGCTAGTACCAATCAGACTCCTGCTGTTCTAGAAAAAGGATGGAACCCCAAGTTACCCCAAGACTCCTTGAGGAAAGACTTAATTGAAATACATCCCACAGATGCTAGCTTCAAAGGAATGCTAGACAAAGCTAGAAAGCATGCAGTAAGGTGCATGGAGGACTCTTTTGCATATGCTAAAGACAAATGGGATAAATCTCATGCAACTCCAGATTTCAAAGTGGGGGACCTAGTTCTTGTATCCACCACTAACTTCAATAACATCAAAGGATGTAAAAAGTTGAAAGACTCCTTTGCAGGACCTTTTGTGATTAAGGCCCTCCATGGAGAAAATGCTGTTGAAGTAGAGTTATCTGAAGAACTTAGCAATAAGCACCCTACATTTCCAGTGAGCTTGATAAAACCATATAAATCTAGTGATGCTGAGAAATTGCCCTTGAGGAATAAGGTTCCCCAAGTTATACCTCCTATTGAGACATCTGGTACTAAGAAAATAACCAAAGTTCTTAAAGAAAGGAAATTAAGAACCAAGAAAGTAAGGGAATACCTTGTTAGGTACAGTGACCCAACTTGTGAAGATGAATGGTTAGAAGAAAAAGATATACCAGAAGCTACCAAACTCCTGAGGAGATTCAGACACACTAGAAACACCAATATTACAAAGTAATATTCTTTTTTTAGGGGGAGGGAATGTGAGCCTTAGAGGTAATTTCATATACCCAAAAGACCACAAATATAAAAAATAACATATTAATATAAATAAAATAAATTTATTTATATTATTAAAATAAAAATAAAAATATAAATATAAAATTATATTAAAAATAAAAAATTAATTATAATTTAAAAATAAAAAATATATTAAATTTTGTAAATGTAAAATTACATTTATACTTGAAAAAATTAAGTAAAAATGAAACTTTAACAAAATTGTGAGAAAATAAATAAATTTGGAAAAAAGTTAAATAAAATTTATTATAACTTTTTATCCAATAAATAAACATATAAAATTTATTTCACCATTGGATTCCTCATAAAAAATCAGGTGGGGTCACCTCTGAGTGAAATTCTTGTAACTCAACTCTAAATAAGCTTAAATTAAGTTTTTAGTATTTTCAATACAAAAGTTGAAAATCCTCAAAACTTTAATTTAATGCGCACCACATGTGGTGTTAACCATCAATTTTTGTGTTAAAATTGAGGTGTTGTGTTTAGTTTAGAAGTTATGAGGAATTGAAGTATTTTCAATTGAAATGTCAAAATGTGCGCGTGTATTACATAAGTGAACTTTGATTTACATATGAGGTGTCAATTATTACTGTATTGTACTGTACAATTGAATTGAATTACATATGTAAATTATAATTATAATACATGATGAGGAATTAAAGGAAAAATAAATTGGAAAGATTAAATTTGGGGGGGAAAAGGAACTCCAGCTCTAAGGGGGAGCTAGACCCCCAAAATCCTTGCTGACAGGCGTGGGATGTCAAAATTCACGCAAAAGTTCATCACTTTTGGCCTGGAATTGAGTTACAGGGTCTGTGGACTCAATTGATGATGAGGTTTTGATACCAACTGGGGTAGTTTTAGCTGTTGCCAAGAGGGTAAAACTACCCTTAAGATAAAACAATCATAATAAAAACAGTTTTAACTGGTTTCTACGCCTCTGACACACATTCTGACGTGTTTTGAAGGCTCTAGGCCTGGTATTGCTATAGTAATGGCTGATTTAAGGGTCTAAAATGGCTAAAAATGGCTAAAAATGGCTTAAACCAGCCCTTTTGGGTCTAAACCAGGGTTCAATGATGCCATAATTGGCTTTTCTGTTGTCAGACTGTTTTTCACGACTGACAAGAGTAAATTTTACTTTTGGAGTAAGAGAATTGATGGCTATAAAAGAATGTCTTCTTTGCCCCACTTTTCTCTTCATGTTAGAATCTTTTCCTTTTATTAATTAGTTTAAAACTGTTAAACCAATCAATCAAAGATTCCAACCACCACTTTTATATCATTTTAATCCTTTTTAACCACGTGAAAAAATCATTATAATCATTGTTTGTAACTCTTATAATCATTTTTACCCCTTGAACTACCCCAAAAGTGAATTAAAGCATCTTTCATCACTGTAAACTTTGTCACTTTGTTTCCAAATTCACTCTGGTCACTTTTGGGCGTGTTTTCTCTTTAATATTCTTTTTAAAGACTTTGTTCTTTAATTAATTGCTTGCAGTTCTTTGCTCAATTAATTCCAATTGAAATTGCTCTTGAAGAAATTTCTTTTGTAGCCTTAAAATATCTCTTGTAGAGTATTTTTTGGATAAATTTTTATAATATTATTGTTTTATACTAATAAAGTTATAAACAATAAAATTGGCGTGTTTTCTCTTAAAAATAATATTTCATACTATTTTTAATTGATTTTTACCTTATACAAATTTTGAGGACAGGAAAAGTACTTGATTTTTAATCAAAGTTTCATATCCACACCTTACACAGATGGTGAAATGGCAATGAAAGGCCAGGAAATATGAAATGGCAAATTTGGACAAGGATGATGGATATGGCCAAATTGCGATAAATTGAATATAGCATTGATATGCCATATGGAGGTTCAAGAGGGTGATTGCCATGGATATTACACATAAATATAAGACAAAAAATAACAAATATATTCCTTCTCAAAGCACGAACTGAGCATAAACCTTATATTTCACCACTCATCTAAAATAAAGAGAAAGAGGCTTAACCCCATAATATGGGTGTTTGAATTGAAGCTCCAAATCAGGGCTATCCAATGATAAAAGTCAAATAAAGCTAGTGGAAAAGATACCAAAGTTATGGCCAAGATAAAGCCAAGTAAGGGATAATAAAATATTCACATGTAATCTAGCTTATATAGTTTTAGTGTGAGATACCTCAAGTGGGGTAATTTTGTAAAGGGAATAATCAGGGCTATCTGATAGTGGCATCAATTTACTCATAGCCCATCTAGAATAAAGATTATGGAGCAAACAAACTCCATACACCCTTACTATGGGAATCTTTCCGATATCCTTTAATATGAGGTGTCACTTCTAAAAAGGAGCCTGTTTATCCGTCAAAAAATTATAGTTCCGACAGTATGTGGTCCCTATCCAGGTTCTTTACAGAATTCTAAGTGTCATACACATCAGAAGAAGGCTATGTGGTCCCCAAATGAAAATGTTCACCTTGTTTTGGTGAGAACTACCCAGATGTGGCTTCAAAACAACATGTGAGCCCACCAAAGGGTATACAGGGTGTGTAAAAACCACAATCCTGTCCTTGGGAGTGAAAAACCTTTAACTTAATCTACATGGAAAGGATTAATGATACTTCCAACCAATTCCAGGATTAAAAGGGACCTTTCCCTGCTCAAAAGATAATTTCCCATTTTTCTCTTGAATTTGTACATATTATAGCTTTTTGAAGCCATAAAATGAATGAAGATTTCATTTAATTGATGAGATAATATTCCATAGGACAAAACACACATGTGCCATGACAGTTGTGGACAGGTCCTTAATCACTCTTGTATTAAAAGAATTCCATGAAAGCCACTTCTCAGGAAACTTATCTGAGGATAGAAAAAGAGACAAAATAAAGAAATCAATATGGTTGCCAATGTGGAAAAAGTATGTTAAAGAATACTGCAAAACCTGTGATAGATGTCAAAATACAAATAAACCCACTGGAAAAAGACATGGAAATATGATCAAAATACAAGAAACCAGTAGACCTTGGTAAATCTTCCACATGGATTGGGTAATGTTTTAACCACAAACATGTGATAGAAGCTATAATGCCTTCCTAGTGATTCACAACAGGTATACTAAGCCTCAGTGCTATGGACAGATGTTAACCAATTATTTGCAGCCAAATATCCTTCTTTACAGCTTAAAACCCCTAAGCGTATGTTCTATATGAAAAAATGATCCAGACCTTGGAAGACATTGTCAGAGAAATTTATACATATGGCTTAGAGCTCAAATATTGTGATGGATTCACCCATGGTTGGTTTAATGTTCTAAATTCACTTGAAATATCATATAAAAGATTTATCAATGCCAGTACCAATAAGACTCCCTCTATTCTATAGAGATAATGGGATCCCAGACTACCCCAAGATTCCTTGACAAAGATTTGGTTGAGATACATCCCACAGCTTCGTTCTTCAAGGAATTCTAGAAAAAATAGGAAGCATGCAGTAAGATGCAGGAGGACTCATTCAAATATGCACAATAAAAATGGGATAAGTAACTTGCTACTCCATAATTCAAGATGGAAAACCTGGTACGTTTATCAACTCCCAACTTCAATATCATCAAAGGATCAAAAATCTTAAAGACTTCTTTGCAGGACCTTTTGTCATTAAGGCCCTTCATGTGGAAAATGCTGTTGAAGTAGAATTATCTTAAGGCTTAGTAATAAGCATCCTAAATTTGCAATAAGCTTGCAAAAAATCCTACAAAGCTGGTGATGCTGGAAACTTCCCCTTAAGGAATGAATTTCCCCAGCATATATCTCCTGATGAAGCATCTGGTACTAGGAAGGTCACCAAAGCTCTCAAAGAAAGAAAACTGAGGACTAAGAAAGGAAGGGAATTGTGAAATTTTGAGATATGACCACATACCCAAAAAGGTCACAAGAAATATTTAAAATAATTATACATTAAAAATAATTACCTTAAAACTACAAAAATGCCATAAATTGGAAGAAACTTGGTTTAACCTAAAGCCCAATGAACAAACATGTTAAATAAGCTGTACCATTGGATTCCCCATGGTAAAATACACATATACCATTTTTATGGCATATCTGTAAAGTCAATATTTAATGAGTTATAAGTAATAATACCTTATAAAAAACACAAATCCTTATTTATTTCAAAGCCCAATGAAGCAACATTTAAAATAAATGGTACCATTGGCTTCTCCATACAATTACACATATAAAACAATTAAGAAGCTAAGCTCCAAAGTCAATACTTAAGGAATTAAGCTGAATATATGCACTTTTCTGGTCAATGCATATATTCAAGGATTTTAGCTAATATCTTTTAAAATATGCATGATAGAGTGATGAACCAGAAAGAAAGTAATAACTTAATTACTGTAGGAATACAGAAATGAAGTTTATTTCACAAGCTATAAACAAGGTTAAAACCTGTAAGGGATTATTGATTAAAATCAACAGAGCTGTTGACCACTTTGTTGTGAAAGTGGTCCAAACTTAAAAAAAAAGTAGACAGTTGGATTCTACTAGTTCATTCGTGAAGAATGATGTATTTTGTATCATCGTATTCAAGGTATAACCCCTTGAAATCATGGTTTGAATTTTAAAATATTAAATTTCAACAGAAAAGATGAGTTACAAGAAAAATCATCAAAAATGGAGTTTTGATGATGTAATAGAATTCTCTTGGAAGCATATTAAGGTTATGCGAAGCTATTAGAATTCACTCTCTGAATTACTGTAGCATGTAAATCTTAAAAGGTATTAAGGATCAAAGTTTGAGCGTAATTTGATCATTTATGATCACTCACTGTAACCTTAAATTATGTTTAACAGTCATATGAGTGATACAATTGGTGAATACTGCTAGTTTATGATTAAAACTAATAAAATCCACAAATTTTGGGGTTCTGCCAAGCCTTGACGTCATCAAACTTAGAGTTATAGTGATAACTCTAAATAATGGCTCAATAATGAGATAAGATGGTTTGATCATGATGTAATCATCACCAAACCTGAAGATATTGATCAATTCCAGTGGATATGATCAGTGCACGTCTACTAGAAGCCTGTTTGACTCTAGAAGGGAGGTATTTACTATAAATAGAGCTCTTTTTACTCTGTTTTCCCCTCAGACGCTTACAAAACATTAAATCATTAAATAAAAAGGTAAATTCTTTATTTTTTATATATAAAACTTTTATATTATTAAAGAACAAAGGCAAGTTTATAATAATCTTCATCTTTGACATGATTATTACAATTATTCAATTGTTTTGTTTAAATTTCTCTTAAAAACCCCAATTCCACGTAAAATCAAGAAAATTTGTAATTTCTCTTAAATTTTATTGTAACTACAATTTAAATAAGTTGTATTTACATTTCTAGGCATCAATATAATCAAAATTATTATATCAAGCATTAAAAGTAGCTTATTTCTCTTATTATAATAATTTTTCTGTATTGTTACTTTTAATAATTCTATAATTAATATAAATAGTATTTATATTAATTTATAGCTCTAATATTAGTAATATTATTGTTATTAATTGTTTTTTATTAATAACAAACAATTTTTTATGCCTTTATTATTTGTTGGTAACAATAATAAAGTGCTTTTAAATGTATTAATTATCTTATATTAATATATTTATTTTCTATATATTATTTTCTATAATATAAATTATACTATTACATTCTTTTAACAATATATTTATTTTACACCATATTTATAATAATTATTTATTATTATAATTATTTTTATCTTATTTATTTCATTTATAAGGACATTCATAGTACAAGAAGTAAAATATTAGTAATTTTTACTTATTGTTTCATAGTCAAACCCTACATTTGGGGGCCTGGCCGTGATATTTACTCTAAAAGACCTTTACAAAGATTCTAATTGGGTATATCCAATAATAAATTATAATTATAATCATAAAATTATATAATAATTTTATATTTATTGATTTTAAAAGCTATTGAGCCATTTGGAAAGCAATTGTACTGTCTTACACGTGGTTTTTCACATCCTTAGACTTGCAAAAAGTTTCTTTGAGTGACTCTAGTAATTTAAGAAGATATTTTATAAATTAAAAATAATTTTATATTATAAATTAATTTTACAAAAAGAGTCATATTCATTTTAAAATAAAAACATAAAAAAAATAAAAAATAATAAAAACCAATAAAAAAGTTATTTTATTCATTTTAATTTCATTTCTTTAATTATTTTCACTTTTTAAAAGATATAAAAGCATTTTTTACGTGGAAAATTGCCATATCTTACCAAAATAACACTTTTATATAAAAGACTTATATTTATTTGTCTTTTTTAGTGTTTGAAGACAATCCAACAGAGGATAACCAAACAACTGTTGAAAGATTGGTGGAAGAAACTTGTCAAAGTTCTCCAGCACCAATAATCACCGAGAAAAAGAAACCCAATAAATTGGACTTTCCAGGACACACTATTCAGGACTCTGAAGGTGAGTACCTCATTTATAAATTGCCATAAGAAGAATTCCTGTTCTGAAATCGTCTTATTTCTCATTTTTCTTAGAAAATGACTACCAGAAGAGGCTCCCAATACTCCATCCAATCAGATGGAGCTGGACTCAGAGGTAGAATTGATTCCTCAAAAGGGAAAAGGAAGGGCAATATCCCCAGTGGAACATAATCCACACAAGGAAGTGCCTTGTCCCAAAGGCAAGTCCCAGAAATGCCCATGATATCTGAACCAGAATTGGAACTAAGTATGAGTGACTTAAACAGGTACAAATCACATTCAGAGGGCTCAAATAGACATTTACATGAGCCAATACAAACAGTACTACACGGTGTATAAGGACAAAGATTGGGAAATGTTGCCCCAAAGACACCAAGGAGTGATGAGCTCCTGGCACATCCTGAAAAAGTTCCTCAAAGAGGAGGAAAGAGTGAGATACTCCAATGGATGGAATCCACTATCATCCAACCCTCAAATCAAAAAGATCAAGGAGTATCATTCCAAAAAGAAGGAGGCAACCAAGGAAGAAGCCCCAGTAGCTTCTACCAGAAAGCCACAAGCCAACCCACTTCCCCAAGAAGGGAAGAAGAACAAGAAAAAGAATTGGAGAAAACCATATTCCCCAAGCAACAGGATCCCCAAAATCCAAAAAGATGCCATGGACAATGTCTTCAACATGGCCAGAACTTTGATGGAATTCAAAGACAAAGAGGGGCAAAGAATGAGACAACCCCATTTCCCAAAGAAATAGCCTTGTCTCCTGATGTTGAAAATACTTTAACAGAGCTTAAAAATAGTATTTGACCTCTTAAAGACATTAAAAATAGTTGGTTATATTTCCAAGAAATAAATAATAGCTTATCATCTTTAACAAAACTTCTTGTACAAAATAAAAAAAGAAATGGATAACATAAAATTTATGATTGAAAATAATAAACCAAAAGTAATAATTGATAATACTCAAAAATTAATACAAGGACAACAAGAGTTGCACAAATACATAAGTGATATCAAAGAAAAAACTTTGACAATCAATTATGACGTGAGTGTTGATCATCTTACAGAAAAATTAAACAAATTAAGCATTTCTGTAGAAAAATTTGAAGAAAAGACTTCATCACACCAAAATTTACTTTAGGACCATGTGTAAAAAAATGATGAAGCAAGAATGCACCTGAAAGATGACATTCAAAGTGAAATAAGGCTTATTACTGAAAAAATGGATAAAATTAATGAGGCTAATTCAAATATGCCAAACGTATCAACACCATTTTCTCACATAAGAAGCCCTGTTAAACCAAAAGAGGAATTAACAAATCCATTCATAACAGACTTGAGTCACCAAGACAATAACCAAGTCTTAATGATGGAAGCCCCTCAATTAAAAGAATTGCCAGCATTCACAGTAGAAGGTGAATATGACCACATGTCATTTATCAAAACAATTGACATGCTACAAGAAGATTATGCCATACCAGATGAATTAATCACTGCAAGATTACATTCATTGTTTGAAAAATCTGCAAAAAGATGGTATTATGGCATAAGGCAAACAAATGGCAAAAATACCTGGTCTTGGTGGAAACAAGAAAGAATCACCAAGTGGTCTAATGATTCCTGGAGGTACAAAATAGAAAATGAATTTGAAAACTCCTTCTTTGACCCAGACAAAGATAACCCTTTGACTTGGTTCTTAAAACAAGTTGAAAGATTGAATGCACTGTACCCAGAAATGTCACAAAACATGGTACACATAAAAATACTTAAGAAATGTGGAGGTGAGTTGGAACATGCCCTGAGAAGCAGGTGTATAGAAACATGCTCCACAGAAGAGTATATCAATGTACTAGAAGACATAGTTACAAGGACAAAAATTGGCAGAACTTGGAAAAGATTGGACCTCAAAAGTCCAAATAAAACATTTCTCAAAAAAGATAAATCAAAAGAAGCTTTCAAGCCCAATACATCAAACAATGATGAGCAAAGAGAATGCCATGCATGTGGAGGTATTGGACACTTAGCCAATAATTGCCTCAAAAAGGCAAAGATTAATGAAACTGTGGAAACAGAAACCCACAATGACAAAGAGGAGGAATCTGACTCTGAAAAAGAAACAAAAGAGTGATGAAGCAAGCATGCATCTGAAAGATGACATTTAAAGTGAAATAAGGCTTATTACTGAAAAAATGGATAAAATTAATGAGGCTAATTCAAATATGCCAAACGTATCAACACCGTTTTCTCAAATAAGAAGCCCTGTTAAACCAAAAGAGGAATTAACAAATCCATTCATAACAGACTTGAGTCACCAAGACAATAACCAAGTCTTAATGAAGGAAGCACCTCAATTAAAAGAATGGCCAAAGTTCACAGGAGAAGGTGAATATGACCACATGTCATTTATCAAAACATTGACATGCTACAAGAAGATTATGCCATACCAGATGAATTAATCACTGCAAAATTACATTCATTGTTTGGAAAATCTGCAAAAAGATGGTATTATGGCATAAGGCAAACAAACGGCAAAAATACCTGGTCTTGGTGGAAACAAGGAATAATCACCAAGTGGGCTAATGATGCCTGGAGGTACAAAATAGAAAATGCATTTGAAAATTCTTTCTTTGACACAGACAAAGACAAACCTTTAACTTGGTTCTTAAAACAAGCGGAAAGACTCAATGCATTGTACCCAGAAATGTCACAAAAAATGGTGCACATGAAAATACTTAAGAAATGTGGAGGAGAACTAGAACATGCCCCAAGCATCAGGTGTATAGAACCATGCTCCACAGAAGAGTATATCAATTCACTAGAAGACATAGTGACAAGAGCAAAAATTGACAGAACTTGGAAAAAATTGGACATTAAAAGTCCAAATAAACCATTTACCAAAAAAGATAAATCAAAAGAAGCTTTCAAGCCAAATACATCAAACAATAATGAGGAAAGAAAATGCCATGCATGTGGAGGTATTGGACACTTAGCCAATAATTTCCTCAAAAAGGCAAAGATTAATGAAATTGTGGAAACAGAAACCCACAATGACAAAGAGGAGGAATCTGACTCTGAAAAAGAAACAGAAGAGTCAGAAAGTTCTGAAAGTGATGAAATCAATATAATTAATGCACAAATTAATAATATTTATATAATTTATGAAGTACTAGATGTTAACTCAAACTTACCACAAGTTGAAACATCTGACACAAACATAACAAATATACAATATGCCAAAATGTACAGAACCAAACCTGAAAAAGGAATGGGATATACAGCTGGAAAATCAAGTATAAGTATTGTTATTGTTGATAACCAAGAAGGAAAAGTGAACTTGGATACAGGAGAATATTGCACTTGTGTTGGTAAAGGTTATTTAAAAACCATTGTCCCAGACTGGAAAGAAAATCTTATGCCAATACAAGGTGTCAAATTTAGTAGTGCAAGTGAGAGCATGAAGCCCCTTGGAATGATTGATTTAACACTAATTTTTCCTCACCCTTCACAATGTGTCAGAATTAAAGTAGAGTTTGTAGTAATGGAAAACTGTACTAGTAATGACTTCATACTTGGAAATGACTACTTATCAATTTATGGTATAGATATATCTAACTAAAAAGACAGATATTTTACCATAGGAGATAACAAAAGACAAAGTTTGGATTCTTAAATAACAAAAAACAAATCACAGTTATTAATAATGAAGAGAAAAGTCCAGAAAAGGACCTTTTCATATCTGAACAACTCAAAGAGGCTGAATTCAATCAAGAATTAACAGATTAAATGAAAGAAAAATTGATTGACCTCTTATCTAAATACAAAAATGCCTTTGCAACTGACAAGGCGCCACTGGGTGCCATAATTGGGCATGAAGTGGATATAATTCTTAATGTGGAAAAACCTTACCCACCTTTACTAAGGAGACCTGCTTACCCAGATATTCCAAGGGCTAGAAAAGCCTTGGAGATACACATTAAAGAATTAATGGACCTGGGAGTATTAAGAAAGGTAGGACATATTGAACAGGTAGAGGTCACTACACCTGTCATTATAACTTGGAATAATGGAAAATAAAGCATGGTAGGAGACTTCAGAGCCCTGAACACCTATACCATTCCAGACAGATATCCAATACCCAGAATCCATGAGACATTAACACAATTGTCACAAGCTAAGTTCATTAAGTCCATGGATGCCTTAAAGGGCTTTCATCAAAATGTCTTAACAGACAATGCCAAGAAACTACTGAGGATAATAGTCCACTGTGGAATTTTTGAATACTTAAGAATGCCATTTGGCATAAAAAATGCACCTTCCCATTATCAAAGGATGATGAACAACATATTTCCTGAAGAATTATCAGAAGGATGGTTAATTATCTATATTGATGACATCATAGTTTGCTCAGAAACTTGGGAAAATCACCTTACAAGACTAAAAAGGGTACTACAAAAAATAGTGCAAGTGAATATGAAAATTTCCATTAAAAAGTGTCATTTTGCATATAGTGAACTAAAAGCACTAGGACATGTTGTATCTGGACTTAGTCTAGGCATAGACAAGAATAAATTAGCAGCAGTGCTACTGAAGCCAATGCCTCAAATCAAAAAATAAATGCAATCATTTCTAGGATTTGCTGGTTACTATAGACAGCATATAAAGGACTTTGCAAAAATTGCTAAATCCTTGTATAAGCTATGTGACCAACAAACAGTCTATGAAATGACAGAAGAAAGAGTCAAGGCATATGAAGAATTGAAAAATTCCTTAACAAATGCCCCATTTCTTCTAATGCCAGATTGGAGACTACCCTTCAAACTTTACATTGATGCTTGTGGAGAAGGACTAGGTGATGCACTACACCAGACACAAATTATCAATGATAAACCAGTGGAAGGACCAATTTGTTTTATTTAAAGACAGATAAAGCCAACAGAAGCAATATATGGAGCAAGCCAAATGGAATTCCTCTGCTTAGTATGGGCTTCAGAAAAATTACATTATTACTTGGATGGAACAGTATTTGATGTGATTACAGACTTGAATGCTGTAAAATCTCTATTAAATATGAAAACTCCAAATAGACATATGCTGAGATGGCAAATTTCTATCCAATAATACAGAGGAAATATGAATATTGTTCATAAATCTGGAAATATTCATAAAAATGCAGATGGTCCTAGCAGATGGGCTCTAGGAAATACCCCTGACAATCCAGCATGGGTACCACAGGAAGAGCAACATATAGAAGAAATATGTGTTACAGACATTGGCACAGAATTCTTTGACCAAGTTAAAGAAAGCTATAAGACAGAAAAGAATTGCCATATCCTAAGCCAACTTCTAATGAAAGACTTCAAAGATCCATCACTTTCATCACAATTAGATGAAACATGGAAAAAGGTATATGATGAAGGAAGATTCCACCTTCTTGATGCAATCCTTTACCATAGGACAAAACACACATGTGTTATGGCCTTAACAGATAGAACCCTGATAAACACTATTTTACATGAGTGTCATGATAGTGTTGCAGCTGGACACCTTTCAGAAGACAGAACACTAGAGAAGGTGAAAACCTGCTCTTGGTGGCCAAATTGGAAGAACAATGATGCAGAATACTGCCAAACCTGTGACATATGTCAAAAAGCCAACAGAGTCACAGGAAAGAAATTTGGAATAATGATCCAAATCCAAGAACCAAAATCCCCTTGGGAAATAGTTCATATGGATTGGGTTACAGCATTACCTCCAGGAAGAGACAGAAGCTATAATGCATGCCTAGTATTAGTTGACAGGTATAGCAAAACTCCCATGTTCCTACCATGTCACAAAGATGACACAGATATGGACACAGCCATAATCATATGGAATAAAGTCATTAGCCATACAGGCGTATTCCAGAATATTATAAGTGACAGAGACCCAAAGTTCACTTCAGAATTATGGACAAATCTCCATAACTTGTTTGGGACAAAATTATCATTCTCAACAGCTTACCATCTTCAAACTGATGGTTTAGCAGAAAGAGCAATACAAACCTTGGAGGACATGATCAGAAGATTCTGTGCTTATGGACTATAATTCAAAGATTCTGATGGTTTTACCCATGATTGGTGTACACTAATATCAGCTCTTGAACTGGCATATAAAACATCAATCCTTTCTTCTACTGGAAAAACACCAGCAATTCTAGAAGAAGGTTGGAATCCAAGACTTCTTTATGATACCCTCAAAAAGGACTTAGTGGATATACATCCAACAGCAAGCAGCTTTAAGATAATGCTTGACAAAGCAAGACACCATGCAAACAGATGTATGCAAGATTATTTCAAATATGCAAATGAAAGATGGAATAAAAGTCATGAACCACCTGACTTCAAAATAGGAGACTTGGTCCTAGTATCAACCCTTAATTTCAATAACATGAAAGGTCCAAAGAAATTGAAAGATTCCTTTGCAGGACCATTTATGATAAAAGCACTTCATGGACCCGATTCTGTACAATTGGAGCTCACAGTTGAATTAATGAACAAACACCCAACTTTCCCTGTAAGTCTGATGAAGCCTTACAGCTCAAGTGACAAGGAGTTATTTCCACTAAGAAAGAAACCCCCCTTGAAATTCCCCCTTTGGAAGAAGGAGAAGAAAAGAAAATTGTAAAAGTCCTTAAAGAAAGAAGGACAAGAAACAAAAAAGTAAGAGAATACCTTGTAAGGTATAGAGATTCAACTCAAGAAGATTAATGGCTACTTGAGAAAGATATAAAAAATGCTGATAAACTACTAAGAAGGTTCAGACATGAAGGAGAACCTGAAAAATAGAAAAGTTAAGCATTATTGAGCTTCAAGACTTAGAAAATCTATTGAAGAGGTAGGACAGTTGATGATACCCTAATTACACATATCAGATTGTGGTGCAATCTTTTTTTGGTGGTAGGGAATGTGAACCTTTGAGATATGACCACATACCCAAAATGGTCACAAGAAATATTTAAAATACTTATACATTAAAAATAATTACCTTAAAACTACAAAAATGCCATAAATTGGCATAAAACTTGGTTTAACTTAAACACCAATGAGCAAACATGTGAAATGAATTATACCATTGGATTCCAAATTGTAAAATACACATATACCATTTTTATGGCATATCTGTAAAGTCAATATTTAATGAGTTATAAGTAATAATACCTTATAAAAAACACAAATCCTTATTTATTTCAAAGACCAATTAAACAACATTTGAAATAAATGGTACCATTGGCTTCCCCATAAAATTCCACATATAAAACAATTAAGAAGCTAAGCTCCAAAGTCAATACTTAAGGAATTAAGCTCAATATATGCACTTTTTTGGTCAACGCATATATTCAAGGATTTTAGATAATATCTTTTGAAATATGCATGGTAGAGTCATGAACCAAAGATAAAGTCATCACCTAATTACTGTAGGAATACAGAAATGAAATTTATTTCACAAGTTATAAACAAGGTGAAAACCTGTAAGGGATTATTGATTAAAATCAACAGAGCTGTTGACCACTTTGTTGTGAAAGTGGTCCAAACTTAAAAAAAAGTAGAAAGTTGGATTCTACTAGTTCATTTGTGAAGAATGATTTCTTTTTTATTCTAATATTCAAGGTATAACCCCTTGAAATCATGGTTTGAAGTTTAAAATATTAAATTTTGACAGAAAAGATGAGTTACAAGAAAAATCATCAAAAATAGAGTTTTGATGATGTAATAAAATTCTCTTGGAAGCATAATGAGGTTATGCCAAGCTATTAGAATCACTCTCTGAATTACTGTAGCATGTAAATATTACAAGTTATTAAGGATCAAAGTTTCAGCTTAATTTGATCATTTATGATCACTCACTGTAACCTTAAATTAAGTTTAACCATCATATGAGTGATACAGTTGGTGAATACTGTTAGTTTATGATTAAAACTAATAAAATCCACAAATTTTGGGGTTCTGCCAAGCCTTGATGTCAGCAAACTTAGAGTTATAGTGATAACTCTAAATAATGGGGCAATAATGAGATAAGATGTTTGATCATGATGTAATCATCACCAAACCTTAAAATATTGATCAGTGAACGTCTAATGGAGGGCTGTTGGACTCTAGGAGGGAGGTATTTACTATAAATAGAGCTATTTTTACTCTGTTTTCCCCTCAGACGCTTACAAAGCATTAAATCATTAAATAAAAAGGTCAATTCTTTATTGTTTATATATAAAACTTTTATATTATTAAAGAAAAAAGGAAATCTTATAATAATCTTCATCTTTGATGTGATTATTACAATTATTTAATTGTTTTGTTCAAATTTCTTTTAAAAACCCCAATTTCACGTAAAATCAAGAAAATTTGTAATTTCTCTTAAATCGTATTGTAACTACAATTTAAATAAGTTGTATTTACATTTCTAGGCTAAAATTTATTCAAAATTATTATATTAAGCATTAAAAGTAGGTTATTTCTCTTATTATAGTAATTTTTCTCTATTATTACTTTTAATAATTCTATAATTAATATAAATAGTATTTATATTAATTTATAACTTTAATATTAGTAATATCATTGTTATCAATTGTTTTTTATTAATGAAAAACAAGTTTTTATGCCTTTATTATTTGTTGGTAACAATCATAAAGTGCTTTTAGATATATTAATATATTTATTTTTTATATATTATTTTTTAGAATATAAATTATATTATTACATTCTTTTAATAATATATTCATTTTACACCATATTTATAATAATTCTTTATTATTATAATTATTTTTATCTTATTTATTTCATTTATAAGGACATTCATAGTACAATAAGTAAAATATTAGTAATTTTTACTTATTGTATCATAGTCAAACCTTACAGGAATACCTTGTTAGATATAGTGAACCCTGTTGTCAATATTGATGGTTAGGAGAAAGCATCATTAATGGCCCTCCAAATCTTCTCAGAAGCTCCAGACAAACTTGAAATAGAAATACTACCATGGAATATTCTTTTCCAGGGGGAGGGAGTGTGAGCATTAGAGGTATTTTCATATACCTAAAAGACCACAAAGAATAAAAATAATTTCTAATTAATAATAATGAATTTCTCTTCATTTAAGACAAAATTAAAATATAAATATGAGAATTGGTAACAAAATTACAATTTATAATGAAAATTTACTTTAAATTTATGATAAAGTTCGAGAAGGTGAGAATATATTTTTAGATGAAAAATTTGAAATCAAAAAATTTCCTCAAAAATATCAAAATTAAAAATAATTTTTGAAAAAAGTTCATAAAGATAATCAAAGCTCTTTTTGGTCCAATGAATAGAATTATGAAACAATTTTCACCATTGTATTCTTTGTAAAAAATAAGGTGGGGTCACTTCTGAGTCAAAATTCTGTAACTGAATTCTAAATAATCTTAAATTGAATTTTTAGTATTTTCTGTATGAATATCTGAAAATCCTCAAAGCATTAATATGATTCACACCAAATGTGGTGTTAACTATCAATGTTTGTGTTAAAACTGAGTTGTGGTTTGTAGTTTAAAAGCTAGGAGGAATTTAAATGTCAAAATGTGTGTGTGTATTTCATAGGTCAACTTGAATTTACATATGTAGAATCAATAATTAAAGGTGTGTTCTTTCAAAGGTTCAATTTATTTACATATGTAAGCTTGAAGTGTAATAAATTTTGAGGAATTAAAGAAAAAAAATTGGAAAGATGGATTATGAGGAGGAAAATTAATCTCTGGCCCAATGGTGCCAGACTCCCCAAAAATACTTCCTGAAAGGAATGGTATGTCACATTCATGCAAAAATTTAGCACTTTTTGCCTGGAATTGAGTCACAGGGTCTGTGACTCAATTGATGCTGGGGTTTTGATACCAACCAGGGCAATTTTAACTGTTGCCAAGAGGGTAAAACTACCCTGAAGCTAAACCAATATTATTGAAAACAGTTTTAACTGGCATTGAAATCTCTTCAAAATATTCTGACATGTTTTGAAGGCTTGTAACCAGGCATAACTATAGCAATGGCTGATTTAGGGGTCTAAAATGGCTGAAAATAGAAAAAAATAGATAAAACCATCCCTTTTTTGGTCTAAACTAGGGTGCAATGATGCTGAAATTGGATTTTCCATTGTAATAGGGTTTCTCACTACTGAAAAGAGTAAATTTTACTCTTGTAGTAAGAAAATTGGTGGCTATCAAAAAGGTTGTCTTTGCCCCACTTTTCTCTTCATGTTAGAATATGTTCCATTTATGATTAGTTTAAACACTGTCAAACTAATCCATAAAAGATTCCAAACACCTTTCCGAAACAATTTCAAACCTTTCAAGCACTTTAAAAAATGTCATAATCATTTTTACCCTTGAGCCACCACATAAGTGAGTTAAAGCATCTTTCATCACTGTTAGCTTTGTCATTTTGTTTCCAAATTCCCTCTGGTCAATTTTGGGCATGTTTTATTTTTAAAAATATCTTTAAAGAGTTTATTCTTATATTAATTTACTGAATTTCTCTGGTCAATTAATTTTAATTGAAATTGCTCTTGAAGAAATTTCTTTTGTAGCCTTAAATATCTCTTGTAGAATATTTTTGGGTTAAATTTTAATTGTTGGTAAAACAATAGAACTTTATAATATTATTGTTTTTAACTTAGAAAGTTAAAAACAAGAAAATTGGGGTGATTTCTCTTAATAATCTTAAATATTACTATTTTTAATCATATTGTACCTTATACAAAGTTTTAGGAAAGGAAAATTACTTTATTTTTTAATCAAAGTTTCATATCCACAACTTATACTACTTCAATTCCTAGTTCATTACTGCTGACCATATCAGATATTTCACTTCCACTCTCTGGGGAATAAGCTGGTAGTTGATTTGATTCTGTTTAAATTCCCAGGGTTTGGTGCATAGTGGAGATAGTTTATTGAGTAAATAGACAGTGAAAGTTTGATTGATACCTTGATTGAAAAGTTTAGAATAGAAATATCAAAGTTGAATAAAAAAGGTGGGAGTTAAGAAAGTCATGGAAGTAAATTTAGTTCAACATATCAATGATTCATCCTTTGTTAGTGAATATCAATATTGGAGAATTTGGGAGAGGTTGAAAGATGTTAAATATCAATTTAAATCATCTCAATAGCTAGTGAACTTTCTAGAAAAAAATTATTTTAGAACCACAATCTCACCAAATGAAACCTGCCCATCCACAGCCTTGGAACCTTCAATCAATATCTATTGAGCTTGTAATGGATTTTCAAAATCTGATTTGTCTGTAAATTCAAGGCAATGTGTTTCAAATCATTTCTTATCATTCAAATGAAATCAATTCCTTGTAAGAAGTTGAAAAAAATGACTAGTGAGAAAAGTACTAAAATCAATTTCTGTGCTATTCAACACCCATGAGGTCAGGGTTAAGCTGTCACAGTGGCTCTTGGGGAAAGAAAGAGTAGCCTGGAACTCAGTAATCAGGGAATTAACTTGGAAGACTCAAAAGATTGAAGAAGATAAAATAAAAGGATAGAATTTCTCTAAGCAAATATGCCAGTACAAGATGAGATGAAATAAGAGAAAAAGAGGTCAAATGGCCAAAGAACCAACAATGTAAGTCCTTAATAACTGTTTCAACCTTCCAGAATTAATGATGGAATGAGCAAAAGATATGAGCACCAATATTCACTGACAGGAAAAGAAAGAAAAAGAAAGGTGCTCAATAACTGACTTGATAATATCAGTATTTACTTAACAAAAATGGAAAGATAAATAAATATAAAATCAAATCAAAATATATTAATAAACTGGAGAAAAACCCCCCATGGTCAAGGGAGGCTTGTATATGTGAAAAGGCAAGATCTTGAATCCTTAAGGCTAACAGCTGATCTGTATTTATTTTCTGATGGAATGTATACCTTGCCAAAAATGAGAATTGAATTGGGTTGAATGATCTTCCAATGTTGTATGATTGAAAATACAGGTCTTGATGAATACACACTTTACTTAATGAATGTTGTGGCCAAGGTGGATTGATGGAGCATTTACACTTGGCAAACTGTTTTGGAACTTCCTCTTGAATGTACCTTGAGAATGAACTGCAAGTATTCTCTTGCAGGAATAAATTGAATGAGAATACCAAATGACTGCTTAATGGTGTCATTGGTATTTCAGAGTAACAATTGTCCTTGAGCCTTCATGAATCATCTGGATGAAATGATGCCTTGATGACTTCTTGGAATCTTCAAATAACCATCTGATATGGGAACCATTGGATTTCTGGTGAAAAAAGACACATCATGGTGTATAACACCATTTATGGCACTTTTGGTTATTGAAGGGTGAAAGGTGCCAGGAGGATCATGCATGTAAGCTGGGTTTTGGTGGCTTCAGAGCTTTCAAAGTTTTCTTGAGTGTTTTGGCAATTTTTGGGTCTTTGGCCAAAAACAGCTTATACATTATAAAATCTGTATGTGAAAAGTGTGCAAAAAATGCGCAAAATTTGCAAAGTGCCCAAAAATTCGCAAAATAAACAGATCTTTCATTTAAGCCCCAAATTACCTGATATGGCCTTGTGGGCCTATTTTCCATAATAAATAGGAAAATGGCATAAATGGTCTAAGTGTGCAAATTGTGAAAATCTGTATTGGAAGCTTAAAAAGGCAAATACAGGCTTTTGGGCTGTATTTTCCCTGTTGACTGTAAGATAAAAAAGGGTTCTCAAAAGGAGAAAATGGCCAGGAAGGGCCTGATGATGATAAAGGGGCCAAGTTGGCCCCAGATGGTGAAATGGCCATAAACGGCCAAGAAAGATGAAATGGCCAATTTTGACCAAAAATAATGGATATGGCATTGATATGCAATATGGAAGTCCAAGAGGGTGATTTCCATGGTTGTAATATAAGCAAAGTGTTCCATTTCAATTTAATGAAATAAAATGGTTTTGTCAGAGAAACAAAGGACAAAATTCCAGTTGTAAACAGTCCACTTATTATTTTGAATTTGCAAGTCTCATTATATAGGCTCTAACCACAACGTTGTGAATATCCCCATGCATTTCCCCAAGAAGATGTTGGCTGAGAAGGCCACTCAGAATATTTCTGTGATTGGGTTCATCATGTATGCCAAAAAGGCACCATACCCTATGGCTCTGAACACTCACTATGATGAAATGTCACTTATATGAAATTGTGGGAGAGCATTGGTCATTGGGAATTGGGGATGAGGTGAGACAGGAGGATCCTAAAATTAAATACTTGTGTGGAGAAAGTTGGAAGCTTTAAGTTAGCATTGAAGAGCTCCATATCAATTTACAATGCAAATGATGTGTAAAAAAATGTTTCCATGAGTGTAAGGATGGCCAATTGGGGAAATTAACATTCCTGAGTGCAAAATACAATCATTGTGTGTGCATAAGTATTGTAAATTGAGAGGTTTAGAAGGCAGTGTAAGAGTGTAAGCATGATAGGATGTGGGGGTGCAAATGTCTAGTGATTGTATGCAGGTGAGATTCAGAGCCAGTGTTGTAGAAGCCAGTCTTTGAATTAGCAGAAAGATGAGAAATGGAGAAAATGAACACACCAGGGCGAATCTCGCGTCAATCGTCGGCGATTGACTTCACGTCGCACCGCGGTCAGTATAAAATCTTGCTTCAGTCGCGTTAGTGTCACTTTATAGTCACTGGATTTAGTGGGTCACGTCACGTCAGCGTCAAGACAACGTCAATCATCACATGTGTCACATGAGAATGTCACTCAAAGCCCAAACCCATTTCAACACTATGCGCAACGTTCGTGTAATTTCACCTCATTGGCTTCCGCCTCCCTGATGCTTAGCATGCTTACGCACCCGCACCGCCCTCCATCCAGATGAGACTCCGACACTGCCCGCCCCTCTCCGTCCTCACCACTCCTTACACTTTCACACCCCCGCCCTTACCATCCTTACGCTTGTGTAGTACCCTCCCGACATGCCTCCAACACAGCTTCCCATCCTTACGCTCACCGACAACCCTTACCATCCTTACGCTCATGTAGTGCCCTCCCGACATGCCTCCGACAACCCTTACCATCCTTACGCTCATGTAGTGCCCTCCCGACATGCCTCCGACAACCCTTACCATCCTTACACTCATGTAGTGCCCTCCCGACATGCCTCCGACAACCCTTACCATCCTTACGCTCATGTAGTGCCCTCCCGACATGCCTCCGACACCACTTATGACCCTTACGCTTGTGTAGTGCCCTCCCGACATGCCTCCGACACAGCTTACCATCCTTACGCTCATGTAGTGCCCTCCCGACATGCCTCCGACAACCCTTACCATCCTTACGCTCATGTAGTGCCCTCCCGACATGCCTCCGACAACGGTTACCCTCCCTCCCGACATTATCCCAACACTGCTTACCATCCTTACGCTCATGTAGTGCCCTCCCGACATGCCTCCGACAACGCTTACCCTCCCTCCCGACATTCTCCCGACACTGCTTACCATCCTTATGCTCATGTAGTGCCCTCCCGACATGCCTCCGACAACGATTACCCTCCCTCCCGACATTCTCCCGACACTGCTTACCACCTTACGCTCATGTAGTGCCCTCCCAACATGCCTCCGACAACGCTTACCCTCCTCACGCTTCCGTATTACATCCATGGTGTACAGTACGGTGGCTTGTTGGCGTACACGATGAACGCAATTGCCGAAATATGCTGAGTGGCCTTCTCTGCCAACAGGACCTAAGGGGATATTGGTCAGTATATTCACCATGTTGTGGTTAGGGTTTAAATCATGAGACTCACAAATTAAAACCTAATAAGTGGACTATTTAAGACAAGAATTGTGTCTCCTGTTTCCCCGACAAAACCATTTTATTTCATATCAATCAAATGAACACTTTGCTTAGTCCTTACCTCATGAGCGTTGAATAGTTCAAAAGTTGACTTTAGTAGGTTTCTCACTAGTCAACTTTATTCAATGTCTCACAGGGAAGTGATTTCATTTGCATGATATGAAATAATTTGCAAAACATCGCCTCCTTCAATTTCCCGACAAATTGCATTTTGCAAATGCGATTATTTTACTTGCACCTTTTTTCTTCAATTTGGATCTTTTTATTCAAAAATTTTCAAACAAGTTATCAATCAACTCGTCACCATCTATTTGCTTAATAAACTACCTCCGCTATGGCCCGAACCCCGGGAAATTCAACTGAATTCAATGAATGACCAACTTCAGCCCCAGAGAGTGGAAGTGAAATCTCTGATATCGCCAGTAGTCGTGAATTAGGCATTGAAGTAGAGAGCCAGTCACATGAAGATAATCAAGATCCACCAGTTCTTCCAGAATGTGAGTATGCATCCATCTTGAATATTTCTGATCTCCCAAAACCTGATATTGTGTCATAGCCTTTATTTCAGGTCAACCTCCAAGCTCTCAGAAACCAAATTTTAAAGTTATGAGAAGGAAAAGACTGTTGAACCTTGTGCACCGACAGAAGATGATGGGCAAGATGATGTAATTTTCAGTGGGGAGGTGGAAATCATATCCAAGGAACAATTTGTCTTCAACATTGCTCAAACAATCCCAAGGCTCGAAAAAATTCAAAATGATAGTAAAATTCCTGATTATGTGCGTCAAAAGATTGCTGAAGCCATGAGCCTGCTCAAAATGGATTTGAACCGTAAGTCCATTACTAATTCAAAAAAAGTTGATGAAAAAAACTGCTTACAATATATGGGCAGGTGTGGAGGTGGGAGAATCTCTACCTGAAGGATCTCGAGTCGTAATTGGATTTCCAGGCAAAGGATTAGGAAAAAGACCAAATATACATGCGACCAAAAAAACAAACAAAAAACGCCGTAACTTTGAAGCCGCAAACAATTCTCGCGATCAAGGTCATGAAATTATCAATGTTGAAGGGGACCATATTGATAATCAACCTCCGCATACTGAACCCCCCCAATACTCAATGAAACAATCCATGATGAAGCTCCACATACTGAAAGCCCCCCGATACCCAATGAAACAATCCATGATGCAACCCCTCCTGCCTCTCCTCGTAATATTCAAGCCTTTCAAGAAAGGGAAACAATTAAACATGATACAATGGCACGAGATATGACTGATATAGTTCCTGACCCTGAGCACGAAGTGTCATCGTCTGCTAATTTTCAAGGAATATTTTTATCCCGCATGGAAGAGTTTGCAGGCGTTTTGAATTATCATTCCAATATTACTCAACAATCATGGAAAAGGGGGCTTGATAATATCAATAACATTTACAAAAATCAATGGGACAATTTACCAACAAAGGATGCTCATACATTCCTTCCTGTTGGTATTAAGGTGATCAGTAACCGAGAGCTTAAAATGTCGGCCTGGCTGGAGGACCTTGAGATGGCAGGTGAGTTTTATCTTTGTGCATGATACATGATTATTGGCTGTTGACTGGTGATATAAATTGCAATATACAGGGTTAAATTTTTTTAAGCCAACCGAAACAGAAGCGTTTTTTGATCACAACATTTGGAATCTCAAATTGATGAAGGAATCAGCTAAACCTCCAGAGAATCTCCCAAAATCAGAACACTCCTTCTTCAAAATGGTTCAGAGCCTTCTTTACCCCACCAATCCAGTTAAACATTTTTGGGCAAATGTTATGTTTGAATCCATTAGTTTAGTCTCATACGATGTTATTGCACCCAAACCATATGTTGCACCAACATCAAATTCGACTGATCCTCTTGGACTCGAACGGGGAGCAGTTGAATACCTTGCTTCCTGCTTGAGTAAATCGAAGCAACATGGAACCCAACTCAGCATTGAAGGTGGCGGGGCTGACCATGAGATATCCACAAAGCCGCACAAGAACCTGGAGGATCTAATGGATACAGTTATCCATTTGATGATTGCGTACAACATGGTATGTGCACATACGAAGGTCGAAGTTAATGGCATCAAACGCAAAGTCACGAACTCAAAAAAAAATGAGGCCATCAAAGATCTTTTGGCGTGTCACAAGAATCTTGGAATAAATCGAATTTGCTATGGTATATTAGCGGCATTCTGTGTGGCGGGGGTTCGTGGTTTGATGTTATGCTCAGATGACTGGAGAACAAGCTCAGTTGAAGGGGCTTTATCACTAATTGACATTTCCGCAAAACCTTCAGAGGGTAAAAATCTAGTGGAGCCAGTGTGGCTACGTACTAATAAGTATATATGTAATTTACTGAATAAAAGTTTCTTCTCATCAGAGTCTTTTAACCCCGCTGTACCTCTTAGATTTGAATTTGCACAATGCTTAGTATTAGACTTTGGTGATGCCTGGGTGGCAAAACGCGGTCTTGGTTCAAGTGATGAGGTCACCTTGACAGTACCCAGGTCAGCTAAACTCACAACCAGGATTGACCCGTTTTAGATTAGCTTTGTACTAGATAGATTGTAATTTAATTTTGCAAAGTGATTTATGAATTTAATAATCATGACTTCCTATCCTACTACTGCCCAGATGCCACAGTCTGAGTACCAATAGTAATTGTACGGCGGCATGCCTCCGTACATCATTGCAAAGACTCCGACCAGACACAAGCTGAGTCAGGCATTGTGCCCGTGAGTAGCACACACGGGGGCATTGCGGGAAGTCGCTTTTATCACTTCCCGCCAGCCCATAATAGGCCAAAGGTTCCTGTGTCTTTCAAGAGGACTAGGATAGCTAGGGATCCGCAACAGGATGCAAATTGCATTTGCGTGTGCTTGCAAGATTCCAAATGGTTGGATTGGAAAGTGATTGCATGGGAACATCAATGTGTAAAATTGAATAATGCACTATCCACTGCAATTTTCAGGTTCAGGTATTTGAGATCGTGAATTTGCCAAGGTCAGGCGTGAGCTTTCTTTTTAGCTGCAATTAAAAAAGATTCATCCACCGCAGTCCAATTTAGGTGATATTAAGAAATCAGTAATCATTTGGTTTCATTTCATTTTCTGCTGAAAGCATGCCATTCACGAAAAAAGGAAAAGAGCGTAAAAGGGAACTCGCGAGAAAGCATCGGGCTGAGGAAGGAAAGTGTGAGTTACTCGCTTAATCTCAGTGTATATATGCTTCCACATTTATGTGGCACCCTCATTGGGCCCCATGGAAGAACATTGGCTTTAGTCGGTTCAGATTGTGCCAATGTCATGTGGGCTCCAATAGGGAAGTCAAAGGATGTGTGCCGAAGAAAGCTCCTTGGCAGTATCTGATATCTTGTGTGCTTCAACACATAGTGATCCCTCAACCACTCGGGAATAGTAGCAGATCCCAAAAGACAAATGAGCGCAAAACGACCCAAATGAATAGGTTGTTTTCCTCCTCTCGCCCAACAGCACAAATATCAATGCCAGTATCAGCAAATATCACCCCAAGTGAAATTTGGAGGGTTGTGGATTTCAATCAGATCAAACGCATTCACTTTGGCCATGTGGCAATTTTCTCTTCAACCGGATTACTCATTGCCCTTGTTGAATTCTGACCATTCACAACAATGAGTGAAGTTGCGGTCAATCAATGGGATGAATTATCACAATTCTTATTTCGCGAAAAGAGATTCACCAACCCGATTGCAACCAATGGAGCATTACTGGAGGGATTTATGTTCGCGATTGGGTGGCGCAAATGCAGCACGAAGAATGAACAATTTGGTCTGTATGGAAGTGTCGGGAAAATTGAAAACGCAAAAGATGAATGGCAGAACCGAGGTCCCAATCTTAGCTCGGTGGGTTGCATTCTAGGTCAATCCTTACGATATGTTGGGGATAATTTATTTGAGAGGATTCAAAATTGCTACAATTCATTGGGGGTTCCGTCTTTTGATCAAGTCAACTATGAAGGCAATATTCTGGCAAATCAGGGTGCATTCGAGTTCGCTTCCGCACTCACTTTCACCATGAATGGATTCAAAAACGCACCTCATGTTGATAAGGATGCATCGCTGTATGCTTCGGGATGGTGGTTTCAAGCTGATAAGCGGACTGGCCAAATTCAAAGAGATGCGTCAAAGCGGTGTACAGGGGGAAAATTGATTTTCCCAAATAAGCATTTTTGGATTGATCTATCCACATGTCATGGGCTCATTCAGGTAGTGTGGGCCAGTAGTACATTTGTTCATTATACTGATCCAGCACAGGACAACGAAAGCACGACACTAGTGGGTATGTCTGCACAATGCTCAAGCAGGTTAGCAAAAACAATGCGGCAAAAAAACCATGGCTATTATGAGATTGGCGAGAGAGCGGGCTATCAAATCAGGGATCGTAATACAATCTCATGCCGATTCAAAGAATGAGGAGTTTTTCATGTGTGTTGGGTAAGGCAGAGGACAAGATACACCAGGATTGGATGGATTCGAGTGCGGGAGATGGGGTGTCTCACATGAAAAAGGGGTGAAGTGGATTATGTACCGTGGCATGCCATCGTACATCTGTCCTGGTTTGTTGCTATTGTCCAGGATGCCAATGCTTCACACGCAAAACCTTATGCTTGTGCAGGTTCTGACAATGCTAAAAGTTCCTTACGCCTATGCGGGGTGCTGACGCTACACACGCCAATCCTTACGCCTGTGCAGGCCCCCGAAAATTTACATGCCAATCCTGACGCTTGTGAAGGTTCCCAAAAATGGTAAAAATTCCTTATGCCTGTACAGGCTTCCGGCGATTCACACGCAAATCCTTATGCTTGTGAAGGTTCCCCACAATGCTGAAAATTTCTTGGACTGTGCAGGATCCCGAGCATTCACACGCCAATTCTTACGCCTGTGCAGGCTCCCAACAGTTCACACGCCAATCCTTATGCTTGTCAAGGGTCCCAAAAATGCTAAAAATTCCTTACCCCTGTACAGGCTTCCAACGATTCACACGCCAATCCTTACGCTTGGGAAGGTTGCCAACAATGCTGACAAATTCTTACGCCTGTGCAGGCTCCCAACAATTCACACGCCAATCCTTATGCCTGTGCAGGCTCCCAACAATTCACACGCCAATCCTTACGCCTGTGCAGCCTCCCGACAAGTCACACGCCAATCCTTATGCTTGTCAAGGGTCCCAAAAATGCTAAAAATTCCTTACCCCTGTACAGGCTTCCAACGATTCACACGCCAATCCTTACGCTTGGGAAGGTTGCCAACAATGCTGACAAATTCTTACGCCTGTGCAGGCTCCCAACAATTCACACGCCAATCCTTATGCCTGTGCAGGCTCCCAACAATTCACACGCCAATCCTTACGCCTGTGCAGCCTCCCGACAAGTCACACGCCAATCCTTACGCTTGTGAAGGTTCCAGAAAATTGAAACAATTCAATACATGAGTAAGATTAATAGCGTGTGACCATAGGAAAGGCCATGTTTCACAAATCTGGAGTGGATTGCCACCTGCGGGAAGCTCCCGCTTCTTTACAGTTAAGAATGGATATGGCTCTAAACCATGGATAGAAGAAAATATAGGAGACGGTAACGGCAACTATTGGCGCATTTTGGGAAAAAGAGGTTCACGAAAACAAATACTCACTCAAAATTTTGGTGGGGCACTTATAAAAATTTTTCTCACGCAATAGGATATTTGAACCATTGAGGAAAATATAATTTCACGTGCGCAAAGAATGTAATAGAAATGGAAAATAACAATCATTCAATACAAATAATTTATTTAAAAGAAACTATTACAAATAATAAATAGAGGAAATAATGAGATTTTTTTTAAATTGTTATTTTTCTAAGAATTTCGAGACTATCCCGGTGATGTCCTCCTTTGGATAAGCCTCCAGTGCCTGGGCAAGGAGGGTGTTTAGTTCCTCCCGGAATTCCCAGGGCATCTCATTTTGATGAGTTGCATCCACGAAAGGAATCATGTGGAGCAAGCGACGATGCTCCAACAAGATTCGGTTGATCGAATCGTGGACGATGGCTCGAGGAATCATTAGGGTCGGTTGCAGGTCGGTGAATTCCTGGAGAGCGTCATTGTGGGAATGAGAGGAGCATGGGTTCTCGGGGGCAATGGGAGGGATATCCTGGGAAGGAAACGGGGTAGGAGTGGAGGGAGGGGGAACAGGAGGGGAAGATGGTGGAGTCGGTGAAGAAGAAGGGGGATGGGGGGATCCGACTGGCGTATCGTCGATGATGATAATTGAGTGGGGAGTGGCGGGACGAGCTGGAGATGGTCGAAGGAGGGGTGAGGAAAAGTTGAGTAGAGTTAAAAAAGTGAAATAGGGACTTACCAAAAGGTTCCTCCGTTGATTGCATAGGAGCCACCTCAGGTTCTGGCTCACGAGTCGTATCGTCCTCAGGTTGTTGGGACGTTGGACTTGGGCCAGGAATAGGTGGCTCTTCGGTTCGGGAGGGTTCTAAAAAAGGAGGAAGAGTCAGTTCACTTGACTCAAAAGTGAAAGTGAAAATTAAATGAAACTTTGGCTGCTTACTGCGGAATAATTCCTCAGACCATCGGGTGCCACTCGGGCCTGGAGTGGGTTGCCGGGGGGTTTGCTCGCGAGGCAAACTAGGAACGGGAGAGTCTTGTCAGGGGGGATTCGGGGGGTTTTGTTCTATGAGCAATGGAAAAAAGTCAGTATTATTGCGTGAAGAGAAATGAGATAAGGAGGAGAAAGAAAACTTACTTTGGCGTTTGAATCCCATCAGTGACAAGACATGGTGACAATCAGCCCAAGCTCGAATGTCCTCTTGCCATCGCCATCCTTCATCGGCCGGATAATCACTTCTCTCCGGTCGAGGAGTGAAGTGACCATCGGATGGTGGCCTAGGAGGGGGAGTGGACAGGGCTAATCGTCCGGAATCGTTCCCGCTGGCCTGTTTGGGGGCCCGGCATCCATTCACGCTCGGAAATGGTTTCATCATCGTCGACCACAAAGGAGTCCTCGCGAGGGCGTCTTGGGCGGGAACTCCTCTGGCCTCGTGGTCGGAAGGGGCGGACAACGAACAAACATTTCTTGTGTGCTTGTCGGCAAGCATCACAAGCGTCGTTTGTCGTCGAGGAACAAATGCAGGGGATACCCCGCTTGGTGCATAAAGTGCACCACATCTAAAAACAAAACAATTGAGGTTAGTAACTGCATACAAAGTAAACAATCAAGAGAAAAAATGAAGACGTACGATGAATTATAAATTTAAAACGGAAACACAATAACAACGCTCTAGTCCGAAGTTTTTAAAAGTCTGGAAAAGAGTCGTGAAGAAAAATAAGTATTAATATCGGTATGTAATGTCAACAAAAGTTTAAAAAAGACGTAACACACGAGGTGGATAGAAGTGAGGTCCTGAATGGATCAGAAGAATAAACAAACAGGAAAAAGGCAGGGGAGTGGGGTTAGTGGAGTGCAAAAGACAAAAGTAGAAAGGCAGGAAGACCAAGGGGAATACGCACAAGAAGGACGAACGCGGGTAAGGTTGAACGAAGTGGAGCGGGTGAGAAAGAAAGTGAAGGGCATGTCGTGTGAAGATGGTCTTTTATACCATGGTGAAGCTGAGACGATCTCAGCAGTTGCAGCACCCACAAAAGGCTCAGCTTCAAGGCGTGTGGGAAAAATTGAAGCTGAGTCTCAGCTAATGCTGCAACTGAGAAGTGAAATGCTCACGTGAGGCAGAAGAACAATGGGGGTCTGGCTGAGTATTGCAATTTATTGAATTGTCAAGCTGATTCAAGACCCCTTTGTTTCCTTAAATAGCCACCCGATCACCCAGGAGGGTGTTCGTGAGGCCCTTGTTGAATGTGCATTGTGGGTGCAATGCACAAGTGACCCATGCAGAAATGCACCCGGTGCATTTGGTCACAAGTGACCGCGGCGAGATTACCGGCCATATGGCCTGGTAATAGTGTTTGAACAAAGGGGGGGGCTGTAAGACAAGTGAATACAGCATGAGCTTGCCTCGACCCATTGCTCAGGTTTGCTTTCGGGTCATAATTGAAATGCTCAGTGGCTGAACATTTTAATGGCACAGTGATTGAACTATTGATATAACAATATCAAATGCACCATGCTGAGCCATTGCTCAGTCGTTTTTGTATGCCCACAATCTGAGCATTTGGCACAGCATTGGGTGACATTTCAGCCAGCTGCAGCATTTCACACGCTTTGGTGAAGTGCTCCAAACTGAGCCTTCCAATGAACTATTGCAAAATAGTTCATTCCATGGCTTTACTGAGCACTTTCACACGGTGCTTTTGACCATGATATTCTCAGCTTGCGTGTGCAAATCAGGTGAAACGCAATGCTGAGAATGTGGCACATGAGCTACGTATATGCAAACAATCGGAAGGTGCATGCACATTCGCTATATGCATGCAGGCTCAAGTAGTATAACACCTTCCTGATCTGTACAGCCAACACTGTAGTACGCAGTACACCTGTGTAAATGTATGCTGCGGGGCAGAGCAAAAGCTGTTCAACAATGTAACATGCAATCACGTCAGGCCATTGAGTCATATATCTCAACTGCATCCCTTTGATGCACCTTGTTGGACAGCTCTGCCTAACTATGGCACAGATGCGCATGTAATCCAAGTTAATGTAAGTGGGTCATAGTGGGATGACTGTTTATTTGGGTCATACACAAACATTGGATTCCATCTGGTGCCATTGTTGGGCAAACAATGACTGGCCCTGCTTGTTCATTGCGCGTGCTCATTGTCGCGCAGCCACACGCTTTCATACGCTCCCCCAACGGGTCATACACAGGTAACTTTCACACGCCTGGAAGACATTTGACTGCCAGTCTTCCAACTGCCTATTTTCTTGGTCGGGTTGTCAGCTTGACTGCAGATGCTCACCTGCTTGCGCGTGGAAACTTGAGGCCAATCAGGGTCGATTTTCTTCAGCCTCATCCACATTAGAATAATCCCACCCTATGATTGCTGAGGCTGGTCATGTTTGCGTCGGTATCTCCCACCGCGGGTCATTTTCTTCAGGTTCTCACACGCCCCGCGCAAGTTGTGGCACCTGGCTTGCAGCCAAAAATTCCCTTGGGTGGGTGGCCTCTTTCGCCGAAGTTTTGTACGCGCGTGAGGCAAAGACCCGGATGCCAATCTCGGAGGATTAGTACTCGCCTCAAACGCAATAGGGGTGAATGTATATGTGGATCAGGGCTCACGGCTGGCACCCCCTTTGATCTCCCCACACATTCCCGCCTGGAAGCCCAGTAGGCCTCAGTCAGCAAAAAACTTCAGGCAAAATCAAAGTCATGTTCGGTGGCATGCCACCGAACATATCTCACCCGCCCACACACAAACATCCCAACAGTGAGATTGCCCTTTGAAATGGCCAACATTGCCCAGTAGGTCCCTGTGCGACAATTAACCTGGGGAAGATATGCATCCATGTTCGCTGTCACACCAGCGAACATGACTGCATGCCTCTAATATGCCCTCCACAATAAGTTTCTCCAGCCCACCCAATTTCGGATATGCTAATGTCAACCTTGTTCCACCAAAGGTTTTGTACCTTGCTGCAGATCCAGCAGTCATATTGGTGCACCCACATTTTGGACACCTTGCCTTGATATATGCCCCAAATCGGATATGAAAATTATGAGCCCAAGAGGCCCACCCCCATCAAGACCATGCACGTAACCACAGGCCATCCCCCCTTGACCCCATTGCTGCCTCTCATATAAGTTCCCCACCTGCGCCTATTTGTCTTCATTCCGTTTAGCTAACCCCTCCCGATCATATAATTTCCAACTGTCCCCAAATAATTTAAAATAACCATCATGTCAACCCCTTCACAACCACTTTGCATTGGGATGATTAATATTCGTATTCAAATATATAGTGATATAGCCTTAAATCCTGAGGATTTCCACTTAGCTTCTTGGATTATCATATGGCACAATCAACACAACATATTTGTTTATATCCCCAATCACCAGCATGCTATTGGCTCTCTACCTGGAGCCCTTTCCAAAATGTTGACACCATTCCTTGGGGCACCAAAAACGTTCATGCACTGTGGTCCTGGTGGGGCATGGATTGAAAATTGCCAATCCAATCCTTCTCAAATATTATTCGTTGAGGGAGTATTTATGACTGATGCAAATGATCCCTCCTCATCTCAGAAACCCAATATAGCATTGATGTTCTTCACATGGTATCCAAACATCTTATTCATAATGGAAAGCTTTCGAACGCAAGATTTCAAGCTTAAAATGCCCAAAGAATATGACTGTAATACTCATAGTCAATGTCAACTCTTCACTCCGACATTTCCCGCTTCAAGCTCGACGCCAGTTTCATATCCTGCTGTTTCATCATTGATTTCCAAGCAAAAACTGATACAATTACCCAGTGGATCAGACCTCCCCATGCCATCATTCAAACCCCCCTCCTCCCTCATCAAAAGACCAGACTAGCTTTTCTCTGGGATCGAGAAATCCCCAATGGCCAATCAGCCCGTAACCTTTGGGCCACCTCACCCCCAGGATCCACTTTCAATGCCAGGCACATCATTACAAACAAGGTTGTTAGCTCATTTGAATCCCTTTCGACCAATACCCCTCTTGGAGGACTGCTCGCGGATGATATGGGATTAGGTAAAACCATTCAGGCCATTGCTCTAATTGGTACCTCCAAGGAGCGGATGATTGCAAACCCCCATCGCTCCACGCCCACCATGATCATCTGCCCCCCTCGCTTAATTACCAACTGGCAATCAGAAATATCCAAGCATGCTCAGGCTGGAGCGCTGCATTCCAAAATCTACCATGGTCCCACTCGTCACTCATTATCCAAGGACAACATCTTAAGATATGATATCATCATCACTTCTTACAATACTATCACCCAAGAATTTAAGCAAACCAATACCTCTACATCATTCATTTTTCAAATCAATTGGAATCATATAATTTTGGATGAAGCACAGTGAGTGTCTGATCTTAAATGATTCAAATTACCTTTTATATCCAATAACCCTTGCCCCATCTTATAGCTATATTCGCTCTCAATACACTGCCACTCACCATGCCATTAATAGCCTCCTTTCATCCCGCCGAATATGTTTAACGGGCACACCTATTCACAACACCATTTATGACCTTTTGGGCATAATATCATTCATCACTCAACCCCAGAGCGCCAATCAAGATAACTGGTCACCATTCATCCTGAGTAGTCTTTCCAAAGGTTGCAATGATATCTTGCATTTGGCATTGCGTCATTTAAGTTTGCGCCGCACCAAAACCACACATCTCGAATCCCTCCCCACTATTAGCCATCATTATGAGCTGCTCCCACTCAACCCAACCATGCAGCAAGAATATTCCATATTATATGAAGAATTCCTATCATCCAAAAGCAAAGGACCAGGAGAATATTTCAGAAATATTGATAAGCTGCAAATATGTTGTAACCATCACATCATGCTTAACACAATTGCGGAGGCGGATTTGGAAGACCCCGAGGGCAGGAGCACTCAGGATAACTCGCCAACAATCACACGAACTATTGTGGATGTGGAAACATGCATGATGAGTAGTAAAATTGCACACCTCCTACAAAGCTTAATGAAGAACAAACAATCAAAGTGTGGTCCAACCAAATTGGTGGTTTATACCCAATGGACCCAATTTCTAGATTTGTGTGTTAATTCTAATATTCATCCATTACCAATTGAATCCATCTGACTTTTTCATATTGTAGAATTGGTATTGGCCTTGCCCATCACTCTATCCTTTCAGCACAAATTGATGGAACAATTACAGCACGAGCACAGGAGAAGGCACTGGAGAATTTCTTCAATAATCCTGAATGTGAAGTACTGATTGCATCCATTGCCGCAGCTGGAACTGGCCTCAATATAACTTTTGCTAATACGGTCTATTTAATGGTGAGGGGACTCCCAAAATTCTGCCCTGATTTGCGGCCCCTGACATCCACATTTCCAGGAGCCCAATTGGAACCCAGCCATTGAGGCTCAGGCTGTTGATCGACTCCATCGTATTGGCCAACAACAACCTGTAAAGGTCATTCAGTTGAGGTCAACATGCGGAAGGTACCTTTCAAGATCATCTTTGACCCTAATTGTATTGCTATTCTAAGATGCTTCCTTATGGAAATGCCATTTTCCAAACACCAATAGGTCCAAGAAAAGAAAAAATCATTAACTGCGTGAGCCTTACTGATATCATATAATTTGTGTTTGACCAAGTTGATAACTCTTGTTCACCCTGGCATAGGTCCACAATTATGAACACCATGAGTTGGATCGAACTCCTTCAATATTTTCTCAATGAAAATGAGCAATAGAGTCTTATTTCTAAGGGAGACGGTGATACGTTCCAATTCATATTGTCTATATTCTGACATATTTAGCAAGTTGTTGCATCTTTAAGAAATAATACTCAGATTGTATTACACCTGCACAAATAATTCACAAAATGTTAATTTGTAACGGTGCTATACATTTATATTACTAAGTTATTGCAGAGCATCACCATTCGGCCTAATAACTGGCATGTCAAGTATCTTGAGGGCGCTAGTCTGCATCTTACTACAGCCTTTGAGCCAATCTTGATCAAATACCTGAAATGATAAGCCTTCCGGAATATCACCATCATCTGTCGATCGTAATTCTGGCAATCTATCAATAGTTTTTTTACCCTTTTTTTTAATGTGATTACAAAACTCTATGTCTCGATCCATTTTTAATACCAATTCATTAAATAACTGGAGCGCCAACGTAATCCCACTTTGCGGTAAACTTGACGGCCATTTTCCAGTACCTCCTCAGTATCTGAACATACTCGAGGGTCATTGAATTGTGATGCTAGAATGGGAAATTTAGCCGTATCACACCATTCATGACGGCGCTCACAGGTCTGCACATAATGAAGTAGATCATCATCAGTCTTTGCTCCCAATGAAAAAGAGATACATTAACTAACCCTTTGACGAATCTTCGCGAGCTTTTTATTCTCCTTCTTTTTAACCAAATACTCGGCATCCTTTTGAATAGACTTCCATTCTCTTTTCAAATAAGTGAAATATCGCTCCATTAAAGCCTCCACGACCCCATAGTTATTATGATCCTTGTTCCAACAGTAATGATGATACTCGGTGCTGACCAGTGCAAGACGGAATGTATGGTAAAACACCATAGACATCAGCTCATTGAACGGATGTTGCCATGAGCTCTCCCAGTCCCGAGTGAATCGCTTTAGTCCTAGCTTGTGGAGCTCATTTTCGCAGTAGCTTTGGAAACCCTGAGACTGAACCTGTGTTGATGGCTCATTGAAAACATCCTTGGGGACATATCCAAGATGACCAGCCACTTGAATTGCAATTTCACGCTCTTCTGTGCTGGGTGGTGCTGGTAGTGAGGAAAAATCCTTATCCCTAACTTTGAGTAGGAACAGGTAATGGGCATGTACTGCTGATCTCATTCCATGGACATTCTCTGGAAGTTCTGCTTTCAGCCATTTTTGTTGCTCCTTCTTGCTTGCACGTTTTGCCACATTGTGAGCTTTACGAGCCTGGTTCCTTTGCTGTCTGACCTCGAATTGTTTAAGCATACTCTGGGCAAGGCCCATTTGAGGATGGGTGAACTCATTATTTGACTGAGTGCCATGCTCATGCGCCGTGAAATTGTCACTCCTTGGTTCATCATTTGTTTCCATTTGAGTCAGAGACATGTTCTCATCCTCATCATCCACCATTTTTTCTCTTGATGAAATGGCATGAGCTGTTCTTGGTTTGGAGGAATATGGATGATGACGTCCAGTGACTTTGTCTTTATGGACCAGAGGTGAAGATGCATAAAGTTCATCACCTGCCATGCACATCATCAGTTAACACATCAAAAAATTAATGAATACTGGTCATACTCACAATCTTCAATTGGCTGCTGAGATCGGACTGACTTGCCTTTAGGTGCCATATCTAACTCATGAAACAAACATATCAAATTGTGAAAAAGGTTATACTCCGAAATTAAAATGACTTACTTTGATGAAGCGTCAATCCTGGATTTCCCTCCGACAGACCACTCCAAGTTACATTCTCCAATGGTCTTTTTTGTCGCCCCCCATCCACGCGCCTTTCATCACCCACATGAACCTGAGATCCTGATGGAATATTGAGGGTTGGCTGTTTACTTTGGCCAAAGGGATCCTGGGATGCGACTGGATTCCGACCGGGATTAAGGAGGAACTCACGTGGAAATTTTGATTGGGGATTAGCGTGTGATGAGATTTGAGGTGTGCCTTCTGGCCCCTGAGACACATGCGTTTGTGTATTAGTGGGATTTGGGGGAATTGGAGTGACGGAAATATTTGGGATCGACCAAGTGCTTGAAGTTGGAGCCTTTGGATTGCCCACATCAATGTTAAGACCTGATACATTCATTGAGGATGCGATAGGGGTTGTGAGAGGAATGTTGGGACTCAATGGTGACTGTGTTTGAACATATTCTATGCTAGATTTGCTATCTGAGTCATGAACAGAACCTGAACGGGATTTATGTGACTTGGAAGATGACATAAGGGCCGAAAAAGTACAGTAATATTTATAACTAGATAAAACTCCTCAGTATTATGATAAAATGGAGTGATATGAGATGAAATCTTTTCAAATTTAGAATAGAGATATTCTAAGAATATTTCTAAAAAGAGTCTTATTGGAAGTCTAATAAGGCTCTCTTTAGGAGAATCCTCCCTACCTCCTCTTGAGCTCCTCCACTTTTGTCGGAAACCACCCTGCACGGCCTACCACCATATAATGTAATATTCCCTTGATCTCAAAGGGGACCCATCATCAATAATAATCATATTAAGTAACATTTCCGCCTCCCCATTGTCACATTTTGTGAATTATCCAAACTGCCAATATATGAATTGAAATTCCACAGCATCGTACATCTGTAAAGGGGTATATTCATGAAGGATTTACCCACAAAAGAGACATCACCTTTTCAAGAAAGGCGAGACAATCCAAATCACATTCCAACCGATTAAAAGCCTGCTGCACTCAAACCAAATACCAAGACTTTAGCTGCACTCCAACCTTTTATGTAATAGAGTTATATCGTTATGTCTGTAATAAGGTTTAAGCCATGTATGATGGCGTGCCAGCGTACATGGTTTGAATGTCAATCCCCTCAAATCAATGTTGACACATCCCTATTGGAACACCCCTCAAGGGTCAAAACCGCAGTATTGCCATGTGTAAATAAAATATAATATGTATGAGCATTGAGCAGCATGGCATTTTACCCAATTAAACTCCTAACCAATTCCGCCATCCAGATGAGACATGTTACACTCCATCAGCTGCAGCTCACGCACCATTACAAATGGGATAAAATTCTCAGATGGCTCAAATCATCTCCCCCTTCATAAAGAATCACTCAATTTTTTTGCCAATTAATAACACTCCTAAACACTTTCACATCAGCCATAGATATTTATAGACAAACCAACCATACTCCCAATTCCTGCAACAATGACAACCCGCCGCTATTCCTCAATGCGTATATGCATGTGTCAACACTGCTTAACTCAAACACACTCTTCCCCTGAGGGTGATAGGCCTGGAGTTGCCTTCACACCTTTCCAATATAAACAGCACCTTAAAAAGCTCAAATCAACCATTGCACCCAAATCTCTTCCAAACATCCCTACTTCTGCATCAGGATCTCAGTGCCCACAAATTCTATTGGATCAAATATTCCCAGCTGATTATTCACCACCATGGGCCCAAAGCACCTTCTCCACAGCACCGGGGCTCAATTCAATTTCACAGAAACCATACAGAAGCAGTCAAACCCTTCCTCCACAAGACCTTGGAATGATAATATCTGCCATTCTATCATTAAGGTATAATATACCCCGCAGGGCTTCACGCATTCTCAACCCCGCCCTAAACCTGCTGATCAAGTCCAGCATCTCAAGCTCTGGTGGTCCCCCCATTCCTGCATTCCATATACCTCAAGATCTGAGTACCATATTTGAACATCTCCAATTGGAGCCAGTGATTCAAAACTATATATGTTGTCCTCAATGTTTCTCTCTTAATGGCCTTACTGAATCAGTCACAACTGACCAACCCCACTGTCAACGCCATAATGACCCAAATGATCATGATCCCCCTTGCACACAATCATTAGGCAAATTCATCTATTCATTTGAAGCCCACACCCAAAACACCACCAACATGAAGCAAAAATTTATACCAACAAAACATTTTATTTATCAACCATTCAAAAATTGGCTTGCCAGATTTCTCCAGCGGGCTGGAATTATGGACATTCTGCATCAACATCAACAATCCCAAACTCCCGAAGATTCCCCAAAACGTGACGTCTGGGATGGATTGGTCTGGAGACGCTTCACTGGCACTAGAAATATCCATGACCCCCCATTCATGTCCATTCCTGGTGCATTGGCCTTCTCCATTTATGTGGACTGGTTTAATGCACATGGAAAGTCCACCCGGTTGGCCAGCATTGGACCTATCATTCTTATTTGTCTTAATCTCCCCCCAAGTGAAAGATTGAAGCCAGAGAATGTCTATGTTGCAGGAATCATCCCTGGTCCGAAGGAGCCAACTTCCCTTCAATTGAATTATTTATTAATGCCACTCATCAAGGAGCTCAAAGAGCTATGGCAAGGTTACCATTTTTCACCCACCTCAACAGGTCCTTCAGGATCCTTTATCTGTGTTGCCATTCTCACAGCCATTGCGGATTTGGTTTCCATGCGCAAGCTTACTGGATTTGTTTCCCATTCAGGCAACCACTTTTGTAATTTTTGCACCATTCACAAAGCTCAAATTGATGAAATTGGTCCTCAATTTCACTACACACGCTCATATCAAAATCATAAATCAACCATTGCCAAATGGCTTCGGGAAACCCCACAACAAAGACAAGCAATTTTCTCTGAGTATGGAGTGCAATATTCAATTTTAGAAGACCTTCCGTATTGGGATGCAACCAGAATGGTTAATCTTGACATAATGCATAATTTAATACTTGGAATTTTAAAGGATCATGCAACTTTCAAATTGTGCATTCCAGAGTCCAAATCAAAAATTTACCTCAGGTCCCGCAGGAAATCCAATGACACCAACAGTTCAGACTCAGATTCCATGACCTCCAACAGCTCTCTTGATAAAATCACATTGAGAGAGGCCTGCTCCCTGAGAAGAGACACAGCAAAAATAATAAATGAGCCACTCCCCACTACTTCCCAATGCCCACCCCTAACACAGAACATCCATCTAGTGGTTCTGCGGAGATTCCTTCATTTGATGCCGATTACATCCCCACTTCTGAAATCCCCTCTGAATTGGATATCACTGCACTGAGTGATCACCAGATCAAGGGTGAGGCTCTGGAGCATCTCCGACAAATCATATCTGAGACAATAATTCCCTCATCATGGACAAGAGTACCTCGCAACATGGGTTCCCCCTCTCATGGTAGCTTAAAAGCCGCTGAATGGGCTCTCTTATATAAGGTCTATATTCCATTTTTAATGCTCAGTCAACAGATGTCATTAGATGTACACCAATCCGCCAACATTCAAAGGCAAATGGGTCAGTCAGAAGAACTTGGAAATGAACTAACCAAGAATACATTCCATTTGATTAGTGCTATCAACATTGCCACAAGTTGGACTGTTTCAATAGGAGATGCGACTGCATTTGCTGAACATTGGAAAAAATTCCGCCTTTCCAATCAACTCCTGTTCCCAAAACAGAAAAGTAAACCAAATCATCATTTTGCTGACCATATTCCCGAACTCTTCCAACGTTGGGGCCTAGAACAAGCCTCAGCCACATGGGGTTATGAGCGCTTGATTGGAGTATTTGCAAAAATGCCAACAAATAACAAAATATGTACGTCAATTAATAAGATCAATATATTCACATCGATTAAACACCTGAACTGAATAAGATTAACTTCTTGCAACTCTAAATAGATGATATAGATAAAACCTTACTTAAACATATCTGTCGATGTTCCAACCTTTCCGTTCTCCTGAAATCGCCATCTGTGCCATGTGAAATAAAACAGCTTTTCAAATCACAGCCACCTGCCCTGTTCAATGACCATAAATATAACAAACCATCCCGCCATGACCAAGAAAATTATGATTGCCTGGTTGAGTACTTACAGAATTTTCATGCAACAAGGGAAATAGTTGATTGGATCAGCTTAGACACTACGGTGCGACCCACAAGTCATCTCACTTCAAGGATTGTCTCACCTTGGTATTTTCCAGTTTCAAACATTAATATTGGGAACAATATATTTTCAACTGAATTCAAAAATGTCAGCAACAGTGTGATATGTTTTCTGAGGGGCAACTCACGACGCTTTGGTATTATTGATAGCATTTTTAAAGTCTCTGAGCCATCTAGCATACTGAACAATAACTTTCTGATCTTAAAAACTTTGAAGATTGATGTGAATTTCTTACCAGATTGGCCGCATCTGAATATTTATAAAGCTGTTGGTTTTGATGATGGACACTTGATTATATCTGAAGAAGAAATAGAAGGTAACTGTGGATTGTATGATAACAAAGTTCAGTCATGTGGACTGCTTGTAATGATAAAGCCGTTATTTCATGAAATTTAGTCTACAGAAATGCAAATCTCTCAGATTCATTAGCAATTTTGCTAGTGAAATAACTGCCTGAAAATTTAGTGACAGAGACATGCCATTGTGACAAGCAAAGCCCATTATTCCACATTGCCACAAAGAACTTACTATTTTGACATTGGGTACAGTGTGAATAAGCCAAGTTCAATGAACAAATGACCCACACACTCACCTTTCACAGCATCCAAAATTTCTAACTGCGCCATCATCATGTTGGAAGGGGAAGCGGCCCTTGCGCACACGCCAATGCACACGCAAGCGCACCCGCACACGCACACGCGGTATTGTGCGGCGGGCTCTACCAGTGTCACCTGCAAAACGACAATCCCGCTCAGGCGGAGTCCTTTTATGGATGACCTGGTGAAGTCAAACCCCCCGCCTACATCAAGACTGGCTGAAGGACCTCTTTGATGTGTGTTTGTGCAAACAGGCGGGTCTTGTGTAGTTTTTACCAACCATTGGACGGTTGCGGGATGATCAGGTGGTGAAGAATCTGAGTTGAAGGCACAGGGGAACCAATATTGGTGGATGTCACAGGATTCGGTGTAAGACAAGAGTAGGACGTGTGCTCGACGTTCGCTTGATTTTTGCTTGACGTGAGCTCGACTTTTATCCTGCTTGACGTTTGCTTGACGTGAAGTCAATCGTCGACGATTGACACGAGATTCGCCCTGGTGACAGTCTTCCATGAGGAATCCAATCATTGCATGAAAATGAGGCTGGTAATGTCACATGGTGGAAGGTGATCTACAACTTGCCAGTATCAATCAGTCTTTCAACTGGTTTGATAGCCTTTTTGGCAAGAGCTCCCTTTGTTGAGGTATAGAATACAGCATTGTGACAATAAACCAGCTACCAATGTCATGGGTTTCATTTCAAGAGGTCTCAATAAAACAACCAGAAATTTCTGGGGTTTCTGCTCCATTGGCATACAAGGGTTCTGCCCCTTGGGGGTTCCTTGTAGGCTCCTGTTGTGACTGAGGTAGCTCCATGAGGAGGATAAAGCTGATGCCATCAGTTACATGCACTTTGGGATGCAGTGCTCCTTTACTGGGGGTACTGTCACATGGTGGAATTAACCAATTTTTCAACCAGTTTGATATCCTTTTTGTCAAGAGTTCCCTTTGTTGAGGTCTTGCAGACAGCATTGTGACAGGTAAATTGAGACCATGAGAGGGTAATCATGAGGTGGGTGAAGAAGAGTAAGGATGCTATATTGCAGAGATGAGGAGGAAGTGGTGAAGAAGCCTATCTTTGCATGAGGATAAACATGGTGAGCTTGTGGGTATTATTAGCAGGCCATGCAGAAGCCAATCCATGCATAAGAGTAGGTATGCTCAAAGTTATTGCTGAGCATAAACCTTGATTTTCACCTCAAATCTGAAATACAGAGTAAGAAACTTAACCCCATCAGATTGGAATGCAAGATGAAGCTCTAAGTCAGTGCTATCCAATGATACCAGCCTAACTGAGCTAGCACCAGTATTACAGAAGCTATGGTCAAATTCAGGCCAAATAAGGGTGAACAAAACATTCACCTCTCATCTAACTTCTAAAGTTCTAGTGTGAGATACCTAAAGTGGGGTCTTTTTGGAAAGGGCACAATCAGGGCTATCTGATGGTGTCATCCATTTCCTCATATCTCAACTAGAACAAAAGGTATGGGGCAAACAAGCCCAATACAGCATTTGCCCAAAACACACATATGTACAAAAACTCTTGTACATGGGATAACTTTGTCATATTTAACAATAACCATATCAAATAGGGTACTATTGTGTAAAAACATACAGGGCTACACACAGAACCCATTTTGAGGTTGATATCTCAAAAACTGACAAAGTTATGTCTGTTTTAAGGTCAAAAGCCCACATTTTGTCCAATACAGTCTTACCATGGGATAATATCCCATAACCATGATTATGAGGTGTCAAACAGACAAAGAAGCATGTTTATACTTCAATACCTCATAAGTCAGTCAATACCGGGGTCCCATACAGTTTCTGTACAGCATTCTATGCGTCATACACGTCAGAATCAGGCTGTGAGGTCCCCAGATGAAACTTCTCACCCTGTATTGGTGAAAACTGCCCAGATGTGGTTTCAAAACCACATACGAGCCCAATACAGGCTATACAGGTCCTTTCAAACCACAAGCCTGTCTCAGAGAGTGAAAAAATCTTCACTTCCTCTATGTGGAAAGGTCTAACAGCCCTTCCACTCCACTTCAGGATTAAAAAGAGGCTTTTCACAGTCAGGAATGCTTTCCTCATCCTGCTCTTGAATACCCTACATAGTAAACTGTCAAAAACAGTTTTACTCTTGGGTAATAAACAGGTATTATTATAATATTAATTATTGTAACCCAACAGGTAAAGCTGGACCTAGGGCTTTCAACAGCGCTCACCACCACTATATTTCATGTAGTAAAGCGCTTTTATTCTTAACTTAAACATCTTTAACCCTTATAACTCTTTTCAAATCCTTTTTTACCATGTCACAGTCATAGTTAAAAGCTGTAAATAAATTTTAATACTTTTATCATAGACTAAGCCTGAAAGTTAATGATTTTTAGGATTTTGCTGTAGTAGTCTGCCTTGATGATATTATGGTGTTTTCTATTTCTGAGGAGGAAGATTTGAAACATTCAGCATCTTTCTTCTGAAGACTGAGAGAAAATAATTTGTTTTCTAAAGCCTCCAGGTGTGGAATACTTGGGCTATGTTGAATCAAGCTGATTTCTCAAGATTGATTTTTCAAAAATTCAACAACTGCTCAATTGCTGTCAGCCCAAGAACATCAAGACCCTTTGATCTTTTCCTTTTATTTTCCAATTTCTATTGTTTTTTCATTGGAATTATTCCAAAAATATTACTGCTCTCACTTCCCTTCTCAAAGAAGATTCTCCTTTCATCTTAAATGAGCAATCTCTTAGTCATTTTCAAATAATCAAAGAAGCTTTCACCACTACTACTATCCTTTCTCCTTTTAATCCTTATCTTCCCACTATTGTAGAGACTGATGCTTGGGCTCTGTACTGACTCAGGTGAATGACTCAGGAAAACATCCCATTGAATTTTATAGTCAGAAGCTTCTATCAGTGGAGTTCAACTATAAAATTTGTTAGAAGGGACTCCTTGGCATAGCTTTGGACCTCAAGTTCTGGAGAGCTTTCCTTCTTCTCTTTCAAATCATTTTTAAGTCTTGGAAGACCATTCCTCTACTCAATATTTCATGTCTCCCCTAGTTGTTACTCACTTTCAATCCCCTTTGGCTGAATTTCTCCCTTAATTCCATTTCACTATCACTTACTTCCTGCTAAGGCTGTGCACTTTTTGCAGAGTCCTGGTCATTTTGAAATGATGTGTACCCAGAGAGGGGGTTGACTTCATTTGCAAGAATCCTCAAACTTTTTTTCAAATTATTATACAAGGAGACCCTCAAGAATCAAGATTATTTGTAATCAAGGCTGAATCCTCCTCAGGTTTTGTGAATCAGATTCAAAAACAAGTGTGGAGAGATAAATGATTTAAAGAAATACTCAAGCAATCAGAAAGAGGTAAATCAGATTCAGATTTTTCTCTTTAACCTCAAGCCAAATTTCTGTTATTCAAAGATAGAGGCTATCCCACACAATAACTCAATTCAATTGAATATTCTGAAATAGTGTCATGACTCACCATTGGCTAGCCATCCTGGCCAGGACAAGACCTTCAAGCTCATCAAGAGGTTTAATTTTGTGCCGGCATGAATCAAATCATTAAGGACTATGTGTTTCCCATGTCAGAAATTTTCTGGAAAAAAGAACATTCCCCATAAGAGGTTTGGATTACTCAAGCCTCTTCAAATTCCATCTGGTCCTTGGAATTACTCATCAATGGAATTTATCACACAATTGCCACTGTCCAACAGCTTTGATTCAATATTAGTATTTTTGGACAGATTCTCAAAAATTAGAATATTGATTCCAGCTTATTCATAAATTACTTCCCTGTACTTATCTAAAATCTTCATTAACCATGTCTTTTCCAAGAATGGACTACAAGTAAGTATTGTCAGTGATATAGGTTCCTTATTTATTTCATCATTCTGGACCCAATTACTTCAGAAGCTCAAGATATCAAGAGATCTTTCAGCTTATTTTCACCCTGAAACAGATGGACAGACAGAGAGGGTAAATCATATTCCAGAAAGCTATCTTTGGATATATGTAATTTACAATAAAGATTACTGGCACATCTGGCTCCCTCTGGCTGAATTTTCCTACAATAATTAAGAACACTCATCAAAAAAACAATCACCCATTTTATAAATTTATGGAAGAAATCCCATATTTGATTAAATTTACATTTCTCAAGAAAAGCCTGCTGGAAAGTTATCAAAAAAACTCCAATTAGTACAGAAAGCCGTAAAATAAGGATTAGAGTCAGAAATAAGGGGTTTGAAAAAGTATGCAGATACAAATATGACAATTCCACCTGCTCTCCAGCCTGGGAGCAAGGCATGGCTAGCCTCAAAGAATATCCAGACTACAAGACCCACCAAGAATCTCTCAGAAAGATGGTTAGGACCCTTTGAAGTATTGAAGAATATTGGCAGTCATGCATATCACTTCACCCTGTTTTCCATGTATTGTTCCTAGAACCAGTCAAGAAGTCAACTATCCCAAACCAAAATCAATTTCCACCACCACCAGTCATAGTGGAGAGGAAAGAGGAATGGGAAGTGGCTCAGGCTCTAGACTAAAGCCTCAAGAGAGGTAAATTATGGTATCTATTGGAGTGAAAAGGATTAAGTGAAGACCCAAAAAGAACAAATTGGGAACCAACTTCCCACCTTACCAACTCACCAGACCTTGACAAGGATTTCAATACCTTTTATCCTGAAAAGCCTGGCCCAAATATCTCAAGAGTTTGACTTTATGGTTCTTGGTAGGGAGTAAATGTTATGAAAGTAAGTTCCTCTCCTGTAATGTACCCTTAAGGGGGTATTTTTTGAAGCATCACCTTGGCCACTTTGTCAGCACTTGTCCATTCTTTGGAAAGATCAAGAAGGCCTTGCAACATCAATACCCTCAAGTTTGGACCTTTCATAAACCTATTGCCAAACTCCTTTTTTTTCTTTTTTTATTTTCTTATTTATGCCATTAATCATTATTCAATACATTCCTTACATCAAGTCAATTTATGGCAAATTTATTTCTGTTCTTTTATGGTGCCTGGTGGGGATTGGAAGTTATGAAAGTAGGTTCCATCTCCTGTTATGCATATTTGAGGAGTTCTCATTGTAAAACAAAACATTGGCCACTCTGTGAGCATCAAATGCTTGGTTTTATCTTTCAGAAGAATTTATGGCTCAAATAAAGCAACCCACCTCAAGAAGCAAAAATCTCAGAATTTTCTTTATTTCTTTTTCTTTACTCTCCTTTCTCCTAATTATCTCAATATCATTACTTTCCTTTACCTTTATAATTATTGCTTCTTTCCTTTCTTTATCAAAGCAGCAGCATTCCCACCCATGTCATGTATTTGGAGGTTGCATTTTTATTTTGTATTAATAATAGTAGTGATGAAAGACAACCAAAAACAAAAAAAGCCAAACACTAGTTATCCTTTTAAAAATCATTAAAGGCTCTCTAGAATTAATCAATAAGTTCATCGTCATACCAGGAAAACTTGGCAGCCATCTCTTCAGAAGCAGTACCAGGAATAATTCTATCATTAACATATAAAATAGCCTCACTCATATTTCTATCCACCTTCTGATAAATCTGGTCACAGCATCTTGACCTTAATTAACAACAGTTGGATCCTCTCTGGTAACCCTGATTGGCCAACACTCCCAATTTAAAAACACTTGAGCGGCTGGGAATGAAAAAGGTGACTGATCATCTATTCTTTGGTTGGTGCTGGCCACAGGTGGTAATTGGTGGGAGGTGAGGACTGGGGATGGCCTGGTATTTGAAATGGGAGATGGCTTCATTGGTGAAGCTAGGATAGGCCTGGCAGGTTAGGATGTAGGTGAAGGATGAGGAACTGAAGATGGGACTGAATGCAGGGGAGGTTGGAAAATTCTTGGAGTACTGGGAATGAGATGGCCATGTAATTTCTTGGCATAGCCGGTTGCGTGGGTTAACTACTTGAAGGGTTTCAAACCAATTTATTTATCACCTCAACTTCTTCACCATCCAATTTTTCACTTCCTTCAGCATCTGGATTTGGTGGTGAATCAGCAGTTTGTCTTATTCTTTTCACCACCGCTTGATTGTTGATTCTTGAGTTGGAGACACCTGATCTGGAGTATATTGGCCTACCACCAGTGGGAATGAGCCCTCTAACATTGGTCCATCTTAAAACCTCCCTCTTCCTGGGTCCAGTAGCTAAATCAAACCATCAGTATCAAGTCAAACAAGAAATCCAAAGCACTTACAACTAGAATAACCTGAGGTACCATAAGGAGTGGGGCCTCAGAGACTGGGAAATCATTACCCAAAGGTCCATCCTTCTTTCTCCACAAGTATCTTTTGACGTTGGGTAGTGGCCCTCCTGGATGTCAATATGGTTTCTTCCCAATAAAGCAATAGTTTTGCTTTGAAGAACTATGGTTAAAGTGTTGGAAGCACTTTTTACCCTTCACCAAACACTCATCAAAACATTGGTCCAAGGCTTCAACTTCCTTGTACCCATCATAGGTCTGAAAAGGATAAAAGTGGCCAGAGGAAGGCATGGACCAGGGTGAACCTGTCAGCCTGTGACTCCAAGCCAAGCACAAGCATGACAGCCAAATACCATAAACCAATGGTAAAGCCAAGATACCACCAAAACATGAGGCTGAGCCAAATCATCTCAAAAGGTATCAAAGGAAAGAGGAAACTCACCTCTCTCCAAATATGCAAGTCCCATTACCATAGGAAAAAGAATAACAAAGTTATTCCTGCTCAAAGTTGTTGCTGAGCATAAACCTTAATTTTCACCTCCCATCTGAAATACAGAGGAAGAGGCTTAACCCTAGAAAATCGGTAGTCAAATTGAAGATCTAAGTCAGGGCTTTTGAATGGTACTAGCCAAATTGAGCTAATACCAAAATTATAGAAGTTATGGCCAGAATAACATCAAATAAGAGTGAACAAAGTATTCACCTCTCATCTAACTTCTACAATTTGAGTGTGAGATACTTAAAGTTGGGTCTTTTTGGAAAGAGAACAATCAGGGATATCTGATTGTGCATGTAATTTCTCCATATACTATCTAGAACAATAGCTATGGAGCAAATCAGCTCCATACAGATATTGATAAAATCATATGTATGAATAACAAAACCTGTACATGGCATAGCTTTGCCATATTTGATGTTAACCATACCAAACGAAGTACCATTGTGTAGATCTCATACAGGGCTACACAATGAACCAGCTTTAAGCTCAATATCTCAAAAACTGACAAGGTTATAGCAGCTTTAAGGTCAAAATCCCACAGTTAGGCCAATGCAGCCTTACTGTGGGATAATATCCCACAACCATGATTATGAGGTGTCAAAAAGACAAAGAAGCATGTTTATACTTCACTACCTCATATTTCACTCAATACTGAGGTCTCATACAGGTTCTGTACAGCATTCTACACATCATAAATGTCAGAAGAGGGCTGTGTGGTCCCCAGTTGAAATTATTTACCCTGTATTGGTGAAAACTGGCCAGATTTGGTTTCCAAACCACATCTGAGGCCAACAAAGTGTATAAAGGCTTTGTGGAAGCCACAAGCCAGTACCCAGAAGTAAAAATCCCTTCACTTCCTCTACGTGGATGGTCTAGAGGGCCATTCCCCCCATTTTAGGATAAAAGGAGGCCTTTTCTCCACCGGAAAAGGTTTCCTAATCCTGTACTTAAGTTTCTACATAGTAAGACTCTTGAAACAGCTATACTCTTGGAAAGCAAGTCAGGTATACTTTAAATCTTAGTATTGTAGTTCTTATTATAGTAACCCAGCTGGTAAGACTGCACCCAGGGTTTTCAACAGCACTTGCCACCACTGTTTCTTAATAGTAAAACCCTTATTACTTCATTTTCGAACCATTATAATCATCCTCGAACCCTTTTTAAAGTAATTTCACCATTTCACAGTCACATTTAAAGTTTTAAATATTATTATTATAAATTTATCATAGACTCAGCCTGGCAGAACCCAATCAACTGAAGACACCAGACCAACAAAGAACAGAAGTAGAATATTAAAAGAGCTCATTAGTTTGGAACACATTGCTAGAGTTGTGGAAGCAAAAAAGCCCATTTCAGTAAGATATGCATATCAAAATCCTGACTATCATCAAGACTCTGGGGCCATAATTCCATTTATGGCTCCCTAAAGGTCATCAATGTGGGTCTCCAAGACTTTCTTGGGCCCAAATAGCAATCCAAGACCTCCTCTTCAGCTCTGGGGAGGTCGCTCTTCTTTATGGTCTTGGACCACCCTCAATGGATCCAGGCCACATGAGCCAAATTCACCCTGATTTGGTCCCTTGGACCCCCTGGAGCGCCTGCAAATTTGCGTTCAGGGTGTTTTCAACAGCCCCCATGCAAGGTGGACTTCTGGCTGTGAGATCCAAGAATTCCATGAATTCCAAATTTTCCATAGAAGTGGCAGGAACCCAAAGAACCAAATTGGCCCAAAATGAACCCAAAAGTCATTTATGAGCCAAGTCCCTCAAGGACCATAGGGACAACACCCCTTATATCAAAATTAATTAACTATATGAATATTGAAGACCAGATAAAAGAAAAGGTCACAGAAGATGTTTGAGGACAATTCTGGAAAGGCTGTACAACCATATAGCCAAATTTCATCAAAATTCTAGACTGAATTAGTTGGCAGCCATCATTGTGGGGTACAACCAAAGCCCAATAAAGGAAGAGGAATTGGACGGAAATGGCTCAAGGCATAAATAAATCAAATAAGATGAAATTTTACTTACTGTAATGAAGGCTGTGAAGTGATTCAGGAGAAATAAATGAAGAGGTGAAGCAGGGGACCTTTGGGATAATGATCAAAAGGGAAACAATTTTAACTTTAAAGATTTGTAAAATGAAGGTGGGGATATGGGGATGACACTCAACAGTGGCAGGGTATTATGGTGTTGAGGAGCCCCCAAGCCTTGGGAGGGGAATACTTCCACAGCCACCATCCAGGAGTAAGAGTATTCAATCTTAACCCCACTCAAACTCATCAAACCAGAAATCCACTTTGTGTATCAATAATAAGTTTCAGAAAATCTTCTTTCTGAAACATGCATACAGCCTGGGCATCAATATATCCTTTCAACACTTTTACAGGCTGGATTCACCAAGAATACTTTTATATTCACAAGTCTGAAACTGTATGATCACTTAACTCCACCGCACCTTTTGTACAGACCCTGTACATCCATGAAAGGTCTGTATTATCCAAAAAAATTCAAATCAATATTACTCTCAAGAAAATTCACTCTTTGAATTAGGGCTGGTGGATCCTCATATATACCAGACCCTCTTTCTCCCCCTGGGGACCTTTCCCCAGCTAATTAATATACTTCATTTATTTGACAATAAATATTTTTATTTTCTTTTTGGATATATATTTTTAATTGGTATTAAGCTGGTCTTTGTATTTCCTCACCTATTCAGTATAGTTGTGGTGTCCATATCCTTATTAACCCTTCTCTTTCTTTCTGACAGGTTAAAAAAGTGGACTTGGACTTATTTGTGGTTTGATCTTATATTCTTTACTCTTATTCTTATTTTGGGTTCTTCTCTTTCTCATTAGAAATACCATCCTTATTCCATCTGAGCCCTCCATAAGTGAGTTCCAGGCCCTCTTCACTTAGAAGAGCCGCTGTGATAATACCATAAACCAATGGTAGCACAAATACACCCACTGAAAGTGACCTGAGCCAAAAATTCTCATAAAAAGGATCATAATAAAGAGGAAATTTGTCTCCTTCAAAAGATACAACTCCCATAACCATAGGATACGGAATGACAAGGTTATTCAAGCTCAAAACATGAACTGAGCATAAACCTTAAATTTCACCTCCCATCTAAAATCCAGAGGAAGAGGAAGAACCCCTTCAAATTGGTGTTCAAGTTTAATTTCTCATTAAAGGCTATCTAATTGTACCAGTAAAATTGAGCTAGAATCAAGAATACAGCTATTATTGCTAAAAAATCAAAATAAGGGTGAACAAAATATTCACCTCTCATCTAACTTCTACAGTTTTAGTGTGAGATCCTTGAAGTGGAGCCTTTTTTGAAGGCAAACAATCAGGGATTTCTGATGGTGCGAACCACTTATTCATAACTCATCTTGAACAAAAGCCTAGGAGAAAACAAGCTCAATACAGTATTCATAACAAATCCACAAATTGATATTGCAGTTTAAAATTGGCATACCATTGCCATATTCAGTAAAAACTATATCAAATGAGTTACCATTGTGTAGAACCCATCAAGGGCCCCAAAATGAGTCACTTTTGAGCTCTGTATCTTCAAAACTGAAAAAGATATTGAGGCTTTACGATTATAATCCCACATGGCCCAGTATGGGATCTTACTGTGGGACAGCTGTCTAAAAAATTCAATAAGCAGCTAGACAATTGAATTAAATTTTCTTCATTATTCAATTTCACATAGCCTGAAAAAAAAGATTCATACACAAATCTTATGTACAGCTTATGATGTGTCAGAACCACCAGAACACACCTGTAAACTCCATTGGTGAAGGCCTTCACACTATATAGGGTAAAAATTCCAATCTATGGTTCTAAAACCACATTTCCACCCAGTAACAGCCTTTATTGAGTGTATAGAACCACAAACTAGCCCAAGGAAGTGCAAACATTTCCTCTGAGGTCATATGTGACAAGCAACCTCCCACTACCCCAAAACATGATAAAAAGTGCCTCTTCCTCACCAAAAGGCAAATCCATCACCCTGTTCTTGGTATTCTTACATGGTATAGCTTCTTAAGAAAGTGGTACCCTTTTAATATTTAATCATTTGAGGGTCTATTATGGTAAACCAACAGGTAAAGTGTAAGATGTATCTATAAAACCCTTGATAATATTACTATTGATCAAGGGTACTAAGACTGTAGTTATGAAATATAAGAAGTAAATTTATCATAACCACAATTAAAGAATTAATTACTTAATTATTCCTTTTAATTTTTATAAACTACTAGTTATTATAATAGTAAGCAGTAATTGTCTACAAGAATCAATTAAAGGAATTATTAATAATGAAACTTCTTATTAAAATGATATATAGTTCTTTTAATTTATAATATTCTATTTCAAGAATAATTATAAAGATAATTATTGAATAAAACTATTACTAGAGGTAAAATTCAAGAATCAAGTAAAAACACTCACTAATACTCCAATAATACCTTTAGAATAATTGTTAGTGTGAATTGAGGCATTAATTGTGGATTTATAGGATGAAAATTGATTTATAACAGTAATACAGAAATAAAAAGCTGAATACTTTTGTAATTATTATATTTCTATGATTTACCACCTTTCAGATTGATTCTGAAAGGATTGAAACACTTAAGAAAAGATTCAACTAACACTTACGTGTTTGTACTGATGATATGGCTGAATAATAAGATGATCTGGAAAAAATAGCAAGAGGAGGCCTCTTTTAAGTCTACAACAGCTCACAGAGGTGTGCCATGGAGAAAAATGAAAAATTTATTATCCTCTTTGGATGATTAATTTGATTGCTTGTTGTTCCGTAAGATTATCATAATTACTTAATTAAGTAGTTTTACATGACTACAGCCCATATATGGTTAAGAAATAAAGGAGTAAAAATAATAAATATTCCTTTATATCAAACGGAAATTATGTTCTGAAAGTTTTACATGTTATTAGAAATTTCAGCACAGATTGTATTTCATGTGAATTTATGTATATTCAGTGATTAATGTGAAATCATCAATAGTGGACTGTAAGTAAAGCTTTTACTTTGGATTCTGAAGTCATAATTCTTTTTAATTTTTATATGTATTATACCTTTCTCCAATTTTCCTGTAAGTAGCAGAAACATTAATTAATAATGGTATTTTGCATGAAATTTTTAAGTTTTTACCTTATTTCTACATAGAAAAGCAAATAGCACAATAATAGCTGGTTGCCATGAGGTAAATGCATGGTTAATAGTCCAAAAAGGGTTTTAATTACTCTTTCATTGCTTATCCATGGAAAATAATTAATAAGTGTGAGGTTTGTCTATGAAACTCTCAATAATAGTAGCAATATCAAGTGTACTATGACTGTCCTCAGTCGAAAAAGATAATATAATAAAATATTATAACCACAAATTTATATAATTATTTAAAATAATTGTATATTAAAAAAAGGAGATTTAATTATTATTAAATCACTGAATAATATTAAAAATATTAGTAATTATAATAAATTATACTTATTCTATTATTGTTATAGTCACTGAAAATTATAACAATAAGAAGCATAAAGCTCTTAATGGGACAATTACATGTGAAAAATATGGATATTTAATGACTTATTCATAATATAAATATTATTTATAAAGGAGTTATCACACACACTGTGTAGAAATAATTCTTATAGAAAAACTCGATATAAAAAAACTAATAATAGATAAAAAATATAGAACTGCAGAGAAAAACTTACTTATAATATATATTTAATACAAAAAGTTAAGTACAACAGTTATTATATTAATTAATTATTATAGGTTAAAAACACACTGAAAAAACAGCATTTTAAATATAAAACAAACTTCCATAATAAAAATATGATTTAAAGAGTTTTTAAGAGGAATTTGTGTATTTTAAGAGAAATTCAAGATGATAAGCTTATAAAATAATATATATTATTGGTGATTAAAACAATTGTCTGAATTATATTATTTCAATTCTTCAATTTAAAATTAATAAAGAATAAAATAAATTAAGAATTACTTTATAAATAAGATTTTATATGTAATAAACCTTTCCCTGTTTAAATGTCTAATATAATTGAATTGATAATGAATGATGGACAAAAACAGTGATAAATAGACTCTTTTTATATCTACAGAGCAGCTCTCATGATTAATAATGGATATAGAGGGCTTTCTTAGGTAAAAACTGAAAAACGGTGTCTAAAAATAGGGTTCTTAACTTAAGGTGCCTTATTTTTAATTTCAATTTAAGGTTACCAGTGTTATTCTTAACTCCAAGTAGCTTTAATCCTCATTTGGGTTTATTATTTTGATTTTTAATATAAGATAAGCTTATTTATATTAAGTTTCATCACATGAAAAACTTGAAAATAGAGTTTCAAGAAAAATCTCTTAAACTCAATTTTTAATTAATTTTTAAAGAAATAATAATTTTCTTTAAGTATAATTAAAAGAGTAAATTTCCAGTCTTATTACCAATAAAACCTGTTTATAAAATATACTTAAAATTTAATGCACACACCGATAACATTAAATTGTAAACTTTGTAAAAATTTCAGCCAAATCCATTAATAATTGGACTTTTAATGAATTTTTGAAGGTATTACTATTTTTCCATGTAAAATAGCAATACACACCAAACCTTAACTTTTGATAAGGTTTTAATGCTTGTAAATTTAAAGTTTTAAGCTGAATTAATCTTTGAAGGTTCTTTAAACTTTAATTTAAAGCTTTCATATTTGGATATACCCTTTGGAAGCTTGAAATTCCTGTCTAAATTGGAATAAAACCAGTTTAAACCTTAAGGGTGGATCAAAGTCTAATCTTAAAGTTTAAAAAAGGTTGAAAATCCTCCAATACAGGTGGAAAATCTTAATTGAATCCTTTCATATCTAAAAAGTTGGGTACCCCAGCTCTATTTGGTCTTTTTCCTTTGTCCCACCTTTTTGCATGGATTTTGCCCTTTTATTTACTTAAAGCCATACTATGGCCTTAAACCCTTTTAAATTGAGCTCACGCAGGATTTACATTCTGTATGGCATATCCTTAGCCAATTCAGTAAATATACACCACACCTCAATTTTAACTAAAATTTTGGTAAGTTTGCATTAACCTTATGCAACTTTAAATTTAAGCTTAGTTAAGCTTAAATTTAACAATTTAAAAAAATGTTAAAAAAGTTACATTAGTACTGTGAGATTCTTAAATCTTCTAATAACACAAGAAGTAAGTGTTTTTGGGTATGACACCTTATGGATGTTCCCTAGGTTATTTTTGGTGTAGGATACAAAAATGACATAATAATTATTTCTTTGCTTATCCAAAAAAAAATTATACTTATTTTTTATAATTTTTTATTTTAAATCCAATTCAAAAGTCTGTTCAAGACTAAACCAACTGTATATAAAGTTTTTTGTGCCCTTATGGGTATTTCATACATACCTTACAGGCTCACAATAGGTTACATGGTTACATGAGCCAGAGTTGCTCATTACCTCCTGGTAAGTTCAAAACATCAGTTTATTTGCTCTTTTTGTATGATTTGATGGGACTTGAGATTGGTAAACCACTTCCTAAGATGTTTTAATATACTATTTGGGCCATTTTCAGCCATGGATAAAAGCTTTAGAGATATACATACCTCAAAGGCCTCATAAGCTGGAAACCCTGGCTCTCTTTGATGTCTTTTGCCCCCTTAGCTATGTTCATGTCAAAACTAGTAATTCAGGCCTTAAGACTGATATCTGCTGTTGGTGTCTCAAAGCTATATCTAATAATACAGTAATATTAAGCTCTACAAAAATGAATAACACTAATCTTAGTCATATGTGACATGGGATTTCTTGCATTCCCAATATTTTGGCATAAAATTGAGAAAAAAAAGAAATTTCACAATTTGTTTATGTCATATTGAGGATTTGGTGTTTAAGAATTTGCCATATTACCAGCCCATAGGGTTAATTTGAGTTTACTCACTTTATGGATCTATCCTAGGTTAATTGTTGTGTAAAATTCAAATCTTGCCTTGAATGCATGGATTGACTTACTCACAAAAATGTTATTCATCTTTTCTTAAGTAAGGAATGATACATTGGGACATATTCATGACTGATGGGTTATGCATAGTTCAGAATTTATTTTAATATTAATTGTGGCTTATTCGGGTATGTAACTTATACCTCAAGGCTCACAAAGACACTGCACCCAGGGCTATTAGTAGCACCCACAATCACTAAACTCTTTAGTATAGCCCCTTTGACCATCTTATCATTAATTTATCATCATTATCTTCGTGTCACACTCAGATTTATAGCTTTTTCTTATCATTGTAAACTATATCATCTAGTAACCCTGCCATTTTGGGGGCTTGACCTGGTTTTTTTACTTTTCACTATTTTCAGCTCATTAATACGCTTATTAGAGTTTTTAAACTTGATTTTTTTCTTTTTTTGACTTTTATTAAACCATAAGAAGCCCTGAAGGGGATTTATTTTGTTGTTGTTTTTATTTTCTGATCTTTTTTAATTAAAAACATGGAAGATAATAAAAAAATATAGAATTAAAATAAAAAACAAAGAAATAACAAATACATATTCTTGCTGAAAAATAATTTCCTTTTCATAATTTTAAAGATTTATAGATATATAATGTATATTTGTGAAATACTCTATTTTTTTATTGATTTTTGTTTCATAATATATACAAAGTATATCTTATTTCAATTTTTCTTTGATAAAAACACTTACAGTTCATTCTTTCACCCAAGTTGGCATGAAAAGTCAATTTTTATAATCATTATTGATGATCTCAATAATAATACTTCATTTAAAAAACATAATGATTTTTTTACTGATTTTTTTATAATAATATATAAAAGGTATTCCTTGTTTGAATTTTTCTTCAAGAAAAACTCTTATAAGTCAGTTGTTTACCCAATTCTGTATGAAAATTGATTATTATAATTATCATTGATAGTTTCAATAATAATTATACTTCATAAAAGACTTTCTGAAAAAAATTGGATAATATTTTTTTACTGATTTTTTTCATAATAATACATACAAAGTATATATTATTTCAATTTTTATTTAAGAAAGAACATCTATAGCCCCATTTTTCACTCAAATTGGCATGAAAATTGATTATCACCATTATAATTGATAAATTCAATAGTAATACTTCTTTTCAAAAAAATATAATCACATTTTATTGATTTGTTTTAATATATATAAAGTATATACTGTTAGATTTTTTCTTGAAGAAACACCCTTAGAGTTTGTTTTTTCACCCAAATTGGCATTAAAAATTGATTATTATCATTATTAGAAATAATACCAATAATAATGTATTTTCAAAAATAGACTGAATCATAGTTCTTTTTCTGAAATTACTTTAATAATATATACAAAGTATATATTGTTTGGAGTTTTTTCTAAGAAAAAGTTTCAAAATCATTATTCACCCAAATTGGTGTAGACAATTTATTATTATTATTACTATTGATAGTTTCAATAATAACACTTATGAAAAAATAAATTTAGTCATATTTCTTTTACTTTTTTTAATATATACATATTATATATTATTAAGATTTTTCCTTAATAACACCCTTACAGTTCAGTTTCTCTATACAAATTGGTGTGGAAAGCTGATCTAAATAGTTATTATAAACAGTTTTAACAATAACTTAACAAAACTGACTTATAGATTCTTAGAGAAATAGATATTTAAATAAGCTAATTAAGACTCCAATTCCTCAAATCAGAGAGGAAATGACCTCATTTAAAAGACTTTGCATTTCCAAGGTATTATCCCTCACAAAGAGCATCATCCATCAGGAGTAATAGAGACCTGAGAGGGAAAGAATTTGAAGCTGATCAGAGTCATAGAATATGGAAAAATAAACCTTCCTCCACCTTTCATGATGGTTTCCAACAGCAACCCTCCAGGAGAGGCTTGCATAGAATCAGAGAAATTTATTCTGACCGATCAAATCCTCAAAGAACTTCTCCAATTAAGTATGGCAGAAAGGAAATTTAAACTAGAGCTTCACTGGAAAGAACTTGTAGACAGTATTCAGGAGACTTCCCTCAAAGAGATATTCCCAAAATAACCCACAGAAATCAAATGAGGAATAATATCTCTACTCAGAATGAACATAGTGCTGTTACACCTAGGAGTAGAATCAACAGAAATGAACTGTGGCTACAAATTTCCTAATTTTCAGAAAAAACTCAAAAGAAGTTTGAAATTTTCCATGAAAGGATTTCAAGGTTACAAGAAGTTGATACATTAAAAACCAAAACAATTCATACTCTTCATGAGGACTATACTAAACTAAGGAAAGCCACAGAAGAAACAAACAAAAGACCAAATAAAGTCTTCAAGGAGAAATATCACTGAAATTAGGACAAGAAATACCTTGACAAAGACATGAACAAGCAGTTCAAGGTCTTCCAGAACATATACCCACAACAACAGGGAAATGTTCCAGATAAAATACCTACACAAGCTCAAAATTAGGAAATGAAGCCAGATTCCCAACTTGATAATAAGAAACGATCCCCATCACAATGCCAAGATAGTGATAATATGATTTATTTATAGAAGGGAGAATTGAAATAACTTGCATAAGCTAAAAGTTGGCTCAAATCCTCTGGTGTTGGAGAATATTATCAAATGGAGCTCATTGATTATATTGATGAAATCTTCATTTATTTACCAATCATACCATACTACTGGATAACAGCTAGACTGAATAGAGAATTGAGAATCCATGCTAGTATATGGTACACTGAAATGAAAGAAATCCATGGAAGAAGAAATTTGACATTGTGGAGGAGCCAAATAATCCAAAATAAAAGTAATGATACATGGATATGGCAGAAACTCTGTAATTTGAATATGATAGCTATACAGTGGACAAAGATTCATATTGATGGTGTCTGAGATAGTCATAAAGGCTAATAGTCATTAACCTTAACATAACAAAAGAGATGAGAAATCACAAATTGTTGACCAAACTAACAGTAGACTTAGATCATGCAGTAAAATGAAGATTCTCCAAAGAATCCACTTTGGATCAAACATCAAATACCTTGCAAGAAGTAAGTATTAGAACATCTATTTGAAGATATAGCTCCCATAGTACTTGTGCTAACAGGGAGAAACCAATCCTGGAAGACAAAGAAACTCATATTTCATAATCTGAAATTACAAAGGCATGTCACAGCTGTGGATGACCCAATCACTATGCAAACAGGTATCCCAAAGAAAGGGATGAGGCATTTTCAAGAGAGGAAGAGACAAGAAAGGTCTAATAAGGTTATGAATCTGACACTGATAGTGTGGGGAATGGCTGTGGAGATAATCTAAAAAGTGAATCAAACCCCATTGAAAAGTATTTAGTGGAATTTGAAGAAAATGAAACAAAGGGAATTGGATCATTACACATAACAAGAAGGAAACCAATGAACAAACATTTTGATGGATTAAAGCATGAACCACCATAATGGGAGAACATATCCAAAGGAGTTCTGTTGAAAGAATGAAACATGGACCTCATTAGATTCAGTACCTCACAGAGGATAAGACAGTCTCGTAAATAATGCGGCATTTTTATTGGGAGGGTATGTCAGCCTGTGACTGAAAACCAGAGAATAAGCATGACACCAAATTAACATAAACCAATGGTAGAGCAAAAATACCCACTAAATGTTACCTGGGACAACAATTCTAATCAAATGAATCAAAATAAAGAGGAAAATAACCTCTTCCCAAATATACAACTCCAATAAGCATAGGATGAGGCATGACAAAGTTATCCCAATTCAAAACATGAACTGAGATAAACCTTAAATTTCACCTCCCATATAAAATCAAGAGGAAGAGGAAGAACTCCATCAAATGCATGTTAAAACTAAAGCTCTCAATAAAGGCTATCTAATGGTACTAGTCAACTTGAGCTAGCATCAGAAATATAGAATCTATGGACAAAAATAATCCAAATAAGGGTGCACAAAATATTCACCTCTCATCTAACGTCTACAGTATAGTGTAAGATACTTGAAGAAGTTTTTTTTGAAAACAGAAAAGTTAGGTTTCTCTGATTCTGCCATCCATTTCCTCATATCTCCTCTACAAAAAACTTTATGGAGAAAGCAAGCTCAATACACAATTCATAACAAATCCACAAATTGATAATAGAATTTAAAATTGGTATAAAATTTCCATATTTAATACTAGCCATATAAAATGAGTAGCCAGAATGGAGAACAATAATACTCTACAGAGTGAGCTACTTTTGAACTCTTTATATTCAAAGCTGACAAACATATTCAGGTTTGAAGATTATCATGCTACATTGACGAGCATGGAATTTTACTGTGAGACAGCTTTCCATAAATTAAAACAAAAGCTCATGAATTGAATTAATTCTGTTATGTAAGCCTGGGACTCAAAACCAGAGCACAAGCATGATAGCCAAAGTCTCATAAATCAATGGTAGAGCAAAATGCCACAGAAGAGTGACCTGGTGCAAAATAGCTCATAAAGGGTATCAAAATAAATAGGAAATTCACCTCTTTCTAAAGATACAACACCTGTAACCATAGATAAGGAATGAAAGAGTTATTCTAGCTGAAAGCAAATACTGAGCATAAATTTTGAATTTCACCTCTCATCTAAAATCCAGAGGAAGAGTCCAAATCACATCAAATGGGTGCTCCAATCAAAGCTCCCAATCAAGGATATTCAATGGTACTATCAAAATTGAGCTAGGTTCAAATCTGCAGAAGGTATGGCTAAAAATAAGCCAAATAAGGGTGAAAAAATATTCACCTCTCATCTAGCTTCTACAGCTTGAGTGTGAGATACCTAAAGTGGGGTCTCTTTAGAAATATCACAATCAGGGATTTCTGATGGTGCCATATATTTCCTCATCACTCATCTAGAACAAAAAATATGGAGAGAACAAGCTTAATACAGGATTCAATGAGTAACTATTGGGTAGAACCCATTAAGGGATACAAAATGAGCCACTTTTGATCTCTCTATCTTTGGAACAAACAAAGATAGCCAGGTTTTAAGATTACACTCCCACACTACTTAGTATGGACTCCTACTTTGGGACAGGTTTCCATAAAATTAAATTAACAACTAATCAATTCAATTGAATGCTCTTTACTTTTCAATTTCTCAGAGACTTATAAATAAGAGTCATACAGGAATATTCTTCACAGCTTCTGGGGCATCACAGGCACCAGAACACACCTGTAAGCTTCATTGGTGAAAGGTCTCACCCTGGATAGGGTAAAAATGCCAACTTGTGGTTCTAAAACCGCATTTTCACCAAATACCAGTCCTTATTGAGTGTATAGAACCACAAAGCAACCCACAGTAGTGAAATTTCTCACTCTGTGGTCGTGTAAAGAGGTAAGAAGCCACCCACTACCTCATAACAAGATAAAAGAAGGTTTTTCCCCACCAAAAATCAAATCCATCAACCTGTTCTTAGTCTTATTAGATTGTATAGCTTCTTAAAGAAGTGTTGCCCTTAGAATTAAACAGTTATTATTATAATTGTGTTTATTGTAAACCAACAGGTAAATACTGCACCCAAGGTTATCAGTAGCACTTTCCTTCACTGAATCTTTAGTATATCCCCTTTAAGGCCATCTTACCATTTTTTGGTTTTTATTTAAGAGTTGTAGCTTTTTTATTATCATTGTAAAGCTATATCATAGAGTCACCCTGACAGTTAATTCTTTACTTTCCATAACCTGATAAATAAGAGGCATAAAGGAATGTTGTGCACAGCTTCTGACATGCAAGAATCACCAGAACGCAGCTGTAAACTACATTCTTTAAATTTTTTTCCCTGTGTAGGGAAAAAATGACAAATTGTGCCTCTAAACCCACATTTCCACCCATTTCCAGCACTTATTGAGTGTATAAATCCACAAATCAGCCCACAGTAATGAACCGTTTTACCCTGTGGTTGTATCAAGAGTTAGGAAACCTGCCACTACAACAGAACAACATTGTCAGGGTGACTCTATGATATAGCTTCAGAATGATAATAAAAGCTATAACTCTGAGTGTGACATGAAAATAATGATGATATTAGAGTGAGAATATGAGTGAAAAGGGCTAGACTAAAATAATTTAGTGATGGTGAGTACTGCTGATAGCCCTGGGTGCAGTGTTTGCCTGTTGGTTTACAATAGCAAACCCTACAATACTTAAACTTAAAGTATACCTGTTAAATTCTAAGAGTATCACTTCCTTTTTTAAGAAGTTATACCACGTAAGAATATCAAGAGAAGGATGCTTGATTTGCTTCCTGGTGAGGCAAAGCCTCCTTTTATCTTGTTCTGGGGTAGGGGGAGGTGGTTTACCTCTGCACACGACCACAGAGTGAAAGTTTTTACTACTGTGGGCTGGTTTGTGGTTCTATACACTCAATACAGGCTATTATTGGGTTGAAATGTGGTTTTAGAACCACAAGTAGTCATTTTTACCCTATACAGGGTGAAAAATTTCACCAATGGAGTTTACAGGTGTATTCTGGTGCTCCTGACGCGTCAGAAACTGTACAGAACCTGTATGGACCTCTGTATTTGACTTAATTATGAGGTATTAAAGTATAAATAAGCTTCAGTGTCTGTTTGACACCTCATAATCAGAGTACAACTGTATCCTGCTGTATTGGCCATATTGTGGGATTATAACTTTCAAACAGCCATAACTCTGTCAGTTTTTGAGATATCATTCTCAAAGTTGGTTCATTGGATATCCCTGTGTGAGCTCTACACAATGATATCCAATTTGGTATGGTTATCATTAAATATGACAAAGGTATCCCATGTACAAGGTTTTTGTACATAGGCGTGGTTTGGGCAAAAAGCTGTATTGAGCTTGTTTGCCTCATAACTTCTGTTATAGTTGAGATATGAAGAAGTGGATGGCACCATCAGATAGCCCTGATTGTTCTCTTTCCAAAAAGACCCCACTTCAGGTATCCCACACTAAAACTGTAGAAGTTAGATGAGAGGTGAATGTTTTGTTCACCCTTATTTGGCCTGAAATTGACCATAACTCCAGTAATATTGGTTCTAGCTCAGTTTGGCTGGTACCGGTGGATATCCCTGGATTAGAGCTTAATTTTGAGTACCCATTTGATGGGGTTAAGCCTCTCCTTCTAGATTTTAGATGAGAGGTGAAAATTAAGGTTTATGCTCAGCAATAACTTTGAGCAGGAATAACTTTGTTATTTCTTGTCCTATGGTGATGGGACTTATATTTTCAGAAAGGGGTGAGTTTCCTCTTTCCTTTGATACCCTTTGAGCTTATTTGGCTCAGCTCCATGTTTTGGTGGTATCTTGGCTATACCATTGATTTATGGTATATTGGCTGTCATGCTTGTGCTCTGGTTTTGAGTCACAGGCTGACATACCCTCCCTCTAAAAAAAGGCTCATGATTGATGAGACTTTCCTCTCTTCCTGGAGGTATTAGCATGGTTCATTTGACCTTGAGCCAACAACTTTCTTGTGGTCATACCCTCCCTGTCTGGTGGCTTATGTTTCAAACCATCCAGGTGTTTGGTCATTGGTTTCCTCCTTCCGGAGTGGACTGAACCAATTTCCTTTCTTCCATGGTTCTTAAATTCCACCAAATATTCCTCATGGGGGCTGGGTTCACTGTATGAATTATTTCCACAGCCATTCCCCACACTATCAGAGTCAGATTCATGACCTTCTTGGTCTTTTGTTGTTTCTTCCTCTCTTGCAAATATCTCTTCCCTGTCTTTGGGAGAATTTTCTGCATAGTGATTGGGTGGTTCACAATTGTGAAATCCTGTTGTGATTTCAGAATCTGAATCATGAGTTTCTTTGGCTTCCAGGGTTGGATTCTCCCTGTTATCACCAGTACTATGGTTATTGTATCTACCAATAGATGTTCTAATCCTTACTTATTGCAAAGTTTTTGATATTTGATCCAAGGTGGATTCTTTGGAGCATCTGCATTTTACTGCATGTTCTAAGTCTCCTGGTAGTTTGGTCAACAGTTTGTGATTTCTCATTTCTGTTGTTATGTGAGGGTCAATGGCTATTAACCTTTTTGACTGTCTCGGACACCAATCATATGGATCTTTGTCCACTGTGTACCTATAATTTCCAAATGAAAGGGTTTTCTGCCATATCCATGTATCATTTCTGTACTTTTTGATTATTTGGCTCCTCCACCATGGCCAGTTTTTTCTGCCATGGATTTCTTTCATTTGTGTGTACCAAATACTAGCATGTCCTTTACAATCTGTATTTAATCTGGCAGTAATCCAGTAATCTTGTATACTTGGTACATCAGTGAAGAGTCCATCAATAAAATCTATGAGTTCCGTATGATCATACTCTCCAGTTCCAGAGAATTTGGGCCAGCTTGAGGCCTCAGGAAGCTGTTTCAAGGCTTCCTTTTCAGTATAAGACATATTATCTCCATCCTGGTATTTTGATGGAGACCTTGCCTTATTCACCAATAAAGAATCTGGTTTGATGTCTTCCTGGTGGTATGGGGTGCTTCCAGAAACATGCCCTTGTGTTTGGGGTTTCATTTTTTGGCAGAAATTGAACAATTTGTCAATATCTTGATCCAGGTATTTCCTTTCCCTTTTGCAGTGATTTTGCTCCTCCAAGACTTGATTTAGTCTTCTTTTGGAATCTGCTGAGGTTTTATAAAATTCAATATAGTCCTCTTGAAGAGTATGAATAGTTTTGGTTTGTAAGGTACAAACCTCTTGTAAACTTGAAATACTTTCATGGAGTCTTTCAAACTCTTTTTGAGTTTGTTCTACAAATTGGGAAAATTGTAACCATAGAGTATTACTACTTATGGTACTCTCAGGTATCACAACATTGTGTTTCATCTGAGTGGAGATGTCCCTCCTTATCATAGGGCTTCTAGGTGCATTAGAAGTATTTACAACTTTTTGTTGTTTCTTTGTACCTCTTGCAACAGGTCCAACAACTTCTGGATCATAGGATCTGACTCTTTCAGCCTCTGGTTGAAAGAAGTCTTGTTCTTGTCTTATGATCCTCTTCCTCTCCTGGATTCTATCTTGGATTGGAAAGTATAGTGACTCTTGGTCACTGATCTGCTGGTTCCTGAGTGGTGTGAAGCCACTAGGGAGTCTGGTTGGGTTACCAGTCCTCATGAGCCTGAAAGGGTCAGAGTGTGTTAGCTCTTGTTCCATTTCCTGTCTATTATAAGTTCTTTGAAAAATATCTCTTTGAGGGAAATCTTCTGAATACTTTCTACAAGTTCTTTGTAGTGGGAATCTGGTTTGAATTCCCTGTCTGCCATTCCCCATTGGAGAAGTTCTTGGAATATTTGATGGGTTAGAACAAACTGTTCTATGCAAGCCATTGCTGGAGGTTTCCTGTTGAAACCCATCTTGGAAGGTGTAGAAAGGTTCATTTTGCCATGTATTATGACTTTGAACAACTTCAACTTCTCTCTTTTCCAGGCCTCTATTCCAACTGATGTTTGTTTCTCTTTGTAAGGAATAATCCCTTGGAAATCCAAAGTCTTTGGAATGAGGTGGTATCATTTCTGATTTGTAAAGTGAGAGTTTCAGCTAGTTGATTGAATCCTTTTGTTAGGATTTATAAGTCACTTTGGACAAGTTATTATTGCAAATATCAATCAACTCTCCCCAATATATACTCTGTATATATTAAAAAGATTAATAATAAAATATGGTTTGTATTTTATTATGAAGTATTATTATTGAAATTATCAAGAATAATGATAATAATCAATTTTTCACGCCAATTTGGGTAAAAAAAATGAATTATAAGAGTTTTTCTGTAAGAAAATTCAAACAATATATACTTTGTATATATTATGAAAAAAAGATCAATAATAAAATATGATTTGTATTTTATTATTGAGTATTATTATTGAAATTATCAATAATAATGATAAAAATCAATTTTTCACGCCAATTTGGGTGAAAAAATGAATTATCAGAGTTTTTCTGTAAGAAAAATTCAAAAAATATATACAAAGTATATATTATGAAAAAAAAAACCAATAATAAAATATGGTTTTTATTTTATTATGAAGTATTATTATTGGTATTATCAATAATAATGATAATAATCAATTTTTCACGCCAATTTGGGTGAAAAAATGAATTATCAGAGTTTTTCTTCAAGAAAAAATCAAATAATATATACTTTGTATATATTATGAAAAAAAACACAACAATAAAATATGGTTTTTCTTTTATTATAAAAAGAGAAGATTTTATAAATATAAATTATATATTTATAACTCTTCAAAAATGAAAAATATTATTTTTCAAAAAAAAAGATATGTATACAGTTTTTTTTTTTATTATATTTTTTATATATTTTTTATTTTTGAGTAAAAATATCAGAATAGAGAAAACCCACGAAATGAGTCCCCTTCAGGGCTTCTTATGGTTTAAAAAAAGTGAAAATAAGCAATAAAACAAGGATAATAACTCTAAAAAGCATGAATATAAGCTAAAAATAGTGAAAACAAGCTAGAATTTCGTCTAAAATAGGTAAAAAACCTGGCCAGGCCCCCAAATTGTCAGGGTGACTCTATGATATAGCTTCAGAATGATAATAAAAGCTATAACTCTGAGTTTGACACGAAAATGATGATGATATTAGAGTGAGAATATGAGTGAAAAGGGCTATACTAAAAGAATTGAGTGATGGTGAGTACTGCTGATAGCCCTGGGTGCAGTGTTTGCCTGTTGGTTTACAATAGCAAACCCTACAATACTTAAACTTAAAGTATACCTGTTAAATTCTAAGAGTATCACTTCCTTTTTTAAGAAGTTATACCACGTAAGAATATCAAGAACAGGATTCTTGATTTGCTTCCTGGTGAGGCAAAGCCTCCTTTTATCTTGTTCTGGGGTAGTGGGAGGTGGTTTACCTCTGCACACGACCACAGAGTGAAAGTTTTCACTACTGTGGGCTGGTTTGTGGTTCTATACACTCAATACAGGCTAGTATTGGGTTGAAATGTGGTTTTAGAACCACAAGTAGTCATTTTTACCCTATACAGGGTGAAAAATTTCACCAATGGAGTTTACAGGTGTATTCTAGTGCTCCTGACGCGTCAGAAACTGTACAGAACCTGTATGGACCTCTGTATTTGACTTAATCATGAGGTATTGAAGTATAAATAAGCTTCAGTGTCTGTTTGACACCTCATAATCAGAGTACAACTGTATCCTGTCATAATACAGCTGTATTGGCCATATTGTGGGATTATAACTTTCAAACAGCCATAACTCTGTCAGTTTTTGAGATATCATGCTCAACGTTGATTCATTGGATAGCCCTGTATGAGCTCTACACAATGATACCCAATTTGGTATGGTTATCATTCAATATGAAAAAGTGATCCCATGTACAAGGTTTTTGTACATAGGCGTGGTTTGAGAAAAAAGCTGTATTGAGCCTGTTTGCCTCATAACTTCTGTTACAGTTGAGATATGAAGAAGTGATGGCACCATCAGATAGCCCTGATTGTGCTCTTTCCAAAAAGACCCCACTTCAGGTATCCCACACTAAAACTGTAGAAGTTAGATGAGAGGTGAATGTTTTGTTCACCCTTATTTGGCCTGAAATTGACCATAACTCCAGTAATATTGGTTCTAGCTCAGTTTGGCTGGTACCATTGGATAGCGCTGGCTTAGATCTTAATTTTGAGTACCCATTTGATGGGGTTGAAAATTAAGGTTTATCCTCAGCAATAACTTTGAGCAGGAATAACTTGGTTATTTCTTGTCCTATGGTGATGGGACTTATGTTTTCAGAAAGGGGTGATCTTCCTCTTTCTTTTGATACCCTTTGAGCTTATTTGGCTCAGCTCCATGTTTTGGTGGTATCTTGGCTATACCATTGATTTATGGTATATTGGCTGTCATGCTTGTGCTCTGGTTTTGAGTCACAGGCTGACAAACATAAAAGGAGCCTTTTCCTCACCAAAAGGAAAATACACCATGCTTTTCTGAGAATTACTATGCATTATAGCTTCTTAAAGAAATGATACCATTATAATATGATAGGTATAATTATAATATTTAATTATTTTAGGGTTTGTTATTGTAAAAAAACAGGTAAACACTGTACCCAGGGCTGTCAGTATCATTCACTGTGACTAAAATATTCAATATAGCCATTTTGAAAATCTTATTATCAATCTATTATAATTGTTTTTGTGTCACACTCAGAGTTATAGCTTTTTCTTATAATTTTGAAGCTATCTTCTTGTGATCCTTTGAGAGATGACCACATATCCAAAAAGGTCACAGCAAAATTTGTGTAATAATTATACTTATGATAATTCTCTCAGAAATTAGTAAAATACCATAAATCAGTACAAAATCTGAATTAACTCTGAATCTAATGAATAAACATGTGAAAGAAATAACACCATTAGATTCCTCATGGTAAAAAATACACATTAGTAATTTTTATGGCATATCTGTAAAGTCAATATTTAATGAATTAACAATAATAATACCTTACAAAAAATATAAATCATTAATTCTTTTAGAAACCAATCAAACCACATGTGAAATAAACTATACCATTGGATTCCCAAAAAATCTTGAGAAATAAAACAATTATAAAGCTATTCTATAAAGTAATACTTAAGGAATTAAGCTGAATTTATGCACTTTTTTGGTCAATGCATATATTCATGGTTTTTAGCTAATATCTGTTGAAATATGCAAGATGGAGAGTTAAACCAAAAAGAAAGTAACCCCGTAACTAATGTAGGGCTACATATATGAACTTCTTATCACAAGTTATAAACAAGGTTAAAACTTGTAACGGATTATTGAATAAAATCAATAGAGCTGTTAACCACTTTGTTGTGGAAGTGGTCCAAGCTTAAAAGAAAGTAGACCGTCAGATTCTACTAGTTAATACGTGAATAATGATGTAATTCTTTTTATAATATCCAAGGTATAGCCCCTTGAAATCATGGTTTGAATTTCAAAATATTAAATTGTGACAGAAAAGTAGAGTTACAAGAAAAATCATCAAAAGTAGAGTTTTAATTATGTAATGAGATTCTCTTGGAAGTTTAATAATGACGTGCCAAGCTATCAGAATCCACTCTCAGAACAGCTTTAGCATATATAACTTCAAAGTTAGTAATGATCAATGTTTAAGCTCAAATTTGATCATTTATGATCACTCACTGTAATCTTATTTTAAGTTTAACAGTCATATAAGTGATGACACTGATGAATACTATTGGATTATGATTAATACTAATAAAAGCCACGAATCTTAGGCTTCTGCCAAGCCTGTGATTTCATCAAACTTATAGCTATAGTGATAACTCTAAATCATGGCATAATAATGAGATAAGATGGTTTGACTATGATGCAATCATCACTAAGGCTTAAAATATTGATCATTTCTAGTAGAAGGAATCAGTACACGTCTACTAGAAGCCTGCTGGACTCTAGAAGGGAGGTATTTACTATTAATAGAGCTCTTTTTACTCTATTTTCCCCTCAGACACATCAAAAACACTGAAATAATTAACTCAAAAGGTATATTCTTTATTCTTTATATATGAAACTTTCATATTATCAAAGACCAAATATCATCTTTATTATAATTGTCAATCTTGATGTGATTACATTTATTATTTAATTTTTTTTGTTCAAAAATTTCTATAGCTCAATTTCCACGTAAAAATTAAAGGATATTTGTAATTTCTCTATTTTATTTGTTAATACAGTTTGTATAAATTGTATTCACATTATTTTGGCATAAAACCTTTCAAAATTATTATATTAAGTGTTAAAAGTAGGTTATTTTCTCTTTATTATTATTTTTAATAATTCTGATATTAATATAAATAACTTTAATATTAGTAATATTATTGTTATTATTTCTTTTATTTATTAAAACAATTTTTATGCCTTTATTATTTGTTGATAACAATGATAAAGTGCTTTTGAATATATTGATTATTATATATTAATATATTCCTTTATTATATTATTTATTCAATAATATAGTTATCTTTACGCCTTAATCATAATTATTCTTTATTATTATAATTATTTTTTATCTTATTTACTTTAGTTATAAAGACATTCAGAGTACAATAAGTAAAATATTAGTAATTGCTACTTATTGTTTCATAGTCAAACCTTACATTTGGGGGCCTGGCCATGATATTTACTCTAAAAGGCCTTTAAAACAGATTCTGATTGGGTTTTCCCAAAAATAATTTTAATTACAATCATAAAATTATATGATAATTTTAGATTTATTGATCTTAAAAGCTATTGAGGCATTTGGAAAGCAATTGTACTGTCTCACAGGTGGTTTTTCATGTCCTTGGACTTGCACAAACTTTCTTTGAGTTACTCTAGTGATTTCAAAAGATATTTTATAAATTAAAAAGAATTTTATATTATAAATTAATTTCATAAAAGAATCATATCCATTTTCATTTTATTCTTTAAAAATCAAAACATAAAAAATAATAAAAAATAATAAAAAAATAATAAAAAATAATAAAAAATAATAAAAAATAATAAAAAATAATAAAAAATAATAAAAAATAATAAAAAATAATAAAAAATAATAAAAAATAATAAAAAATAATAAAAAATAATAAAAAATAATAAAAAATAATAAAAAATAATAAAAAATAATAAAAAATAATAAAAAATAATAAAAAATAATAAAAAATAATAAAAAATAATGAAAAATAATAAAAAATAATAAAAAATAATAAAAAAATAATGAAAAATAATGAAAAATAATAAAAAATAATAAAAAATAATAAAAAATAATAAAAAATAATAAAAAATAATAAAAAATAATAAAAAATAATAAAAAATAATAAAAAATAATAAAAAATAATAAAAAATAATAAAAAATAATAAAAAATAATAAGAAATAATAAAAAATAATAAAAAATAATAAAAAATAATAAAAAATAATAAAAAATAATAAAAAATAATAAAAAATAATAAAAAATAATAAAAAATAATAAAAAATAATAAAAAATAATAAAAAATAATAAAAAATAATAAAAAATAATAAAAAATAATAAAAAATAATAAAAATAATAAAAAATAATAAAAAATAATAAAAAATAATAAAAAATAATAAAAAATAATAAAAAATAATAAAAAATAATAAAAAATAATAAAAAATAATAAAAAATAATAAAAAATAATAAAAAATAATAAAAAATAATAAAAAATAATAAAAAATAATAAAAAATAATAAAAAATAATAAAAAATAATAAAAAATAATAAAAAATAATAAAAAATAATAAAAAATAATAAAAAATAATAAAAAATAATAAAAAATAATAAAAAATAATAAAAAATAATAAAAAATAATAAAAAATAATAAAAAATAATAAAAAATAATAAAAAATAATAAAAAATAATAAAAAATAATAAAAAATAATAAAAAATAATAAAAAATAATAAAAAATAATAAAAAATAATAAAAAATAATAAAAAATAATAAAAAATAATAAAAAATAATAAAAAATAATAAAAAATAATAAAAAATAATCAAAAATAATAAAAAATAATAAAAAATAATAAAAAATAATAAAAAATAATAAAAAATAATAAAAAATAATAAAAAATAATAAAAAATAATAAAAAATAATAAAAAATAATAAAAAATGATAAAAAATAATAAAAAAATAATAAAAAATAATAAAAAATAATAAAAAATGATAAAAAATAATAAAAAATAATAAAAAATAATAAAAAATAATAAAAAATAATAAAAAATAATAAAAAATAATAAAAAATAATAAAAAATAATAAAAAATAATAATAAATAATAAAAAATAATAAAAAACAATAAAAACCAATAAAAAAGTTATTTTTATTCATTTTTATTAATTTCTTTATTCATTTCATTTTTTCAAAGATATAAAAGCACTTTTCATGTGGACAATTGCCATATCTTACCAAAAAATACAACTTCTTATATAAAAGACTTATATTTATTTGTCTTTTTTAGTGTTTGCAGACAATCCAACAGAAAGCAACCAAGCCACCATTGAAATATTGGTGAGAGAAACATGCCCATGTTCTCCAACACCAATTATCATTAAGAAAAAGAAAGCTAAGAAATTAAACTTTCCAGGACCCACTATTCAGGACTCTGAAGGTAATTACCTCATTTATAAATTGCCATAAGAAGAATGCTTGTCCTGAAATCTTCTCATTTCTTATTTCTTCAATCATTACTACCAGAAGAGGCTCCCAATACTCCATCCAATCAGATGGAGCTGGACTCAGACCTAGAATTGATTCCTAAAAAGGAAAAAGAAAGGGCAATATCCCTGGTGGAACAGAATCCACACAAGGAAGTGCCTTATCCCAAAGGCAAGTCCCAGAAATTCCCATGATATCTGAGCCAGAGTTAGAACTGAGTATGAGTAACTCAAACAGGTACAAATCACATTCAGAGGGCTCAGATAGACATTCACATGAGCCAGTACAAGCAGTACAACACAGTGTACAAAGACAAGGACTGGGAAATCTTGGCTCAAAGACACCAAGGAGTGATGAACTCCTGGCACATCCTCAAAAGGTTCCTCACAGAGGAGAAGATAGTTGTATACTCCAATGGATGGAATCCACTGTCATCCAAGCATCAAATAAAAAGGATCAAGGAACACCACTCCAAAAAGAGGGAGGCAACCAAGGATGAAGCCTTAGTAGCTTCTACCAGCAAGCCCCAAGCCAACCCACTTCCCCAAGAAGGGAAGAAGAACAAGAAAAATAATTGGAGGAAACCATATTCCCCAAGCTACAGGATTCCAAAAATCCAAAAAGATGCCATGGAAAATGTTTTCAACATGGCCAAAACTTTTATGGAATTCAAAGATAAAGAGGAACAAAGAATGAGACAACCCCATTTCCCAAAGAAATAACCTTATCTCCTGATGTTGTAAATACTTTAACAGAGCTTCAAGACAATATTTCCCCTCTTAAAGACATTAAAAATGGTTTGTTATCTTTAACAGAAATAAATAATAGCTAATCATCTTTGACAAATATTGTTGTACAAAATAAAAAAGAAATTGATAACATTAAATTTATGGATGAAAACAACAAACCAAAAGTTTTAATTGATAATACCCAAAAATTGATACAAGGACAACATCAATTGTATAGATACATAAAAGATATCAAAAATAAAACTTTGACAATCAATTATGACGTGAGTATTGATAATCTTACAGAAAAATTAAATAAATTAAGTATTTCTGTAGAAAATCTTGAAGAAAAGTCTTCATCACATCAGAAATTACTTTTAGACCATGTGGAAAAAAGTGATGAAGCAAGAATGCATCTGAAAGATGATATTCAAAGTGAAATAAGGCTCATCACTGAAGAAATGGATAAAATTAATGAGTCTAACTCAAATATGCCAAAATTATCAACTCCATTTTCTCACATAAGAAGCCCTTTTAAACCAAAAGAGGAATTAACAAATCCATTCATAACAGACCTGAGTCACCAAGACAATAACCAAGTCTTAATGAAGGAAGCACCTCAATTGAAAGAATGGCCAACATTCACAGGAGAAGGTGAATATGACCATATGTCTTTTATTAAGACAATTGACATGCTACAAGACGATTATGCCATACCAGATGAATTAATCACTTCAAGATTACACTCATTGTTTGAGAAATATGGAAAGAGATGGTATTATTGTATAAGACAAACAAATGGCAAAAATACCTGGTATTTGTGGAAACAAGAAACAATCACCAAGTGGGCTAATGATGCCTGGAGGTACAAAATAGAAAATGAATTTGAAAACTCCTTCTTTGACCCAGACAAACATAACCCTTTGACTTGGTTCTTAAAACAAGTTGAAAGATTGAATGCACTGTACCCAGAAATGTCACAAAACATGGTACACATGAAAATACTTAAGGAATGTGGAGGTGAGTTGGAACATGCCCTGAGAAGCAGGTGTATAGAAACATGCTCTACAGAAGAGTATATCAATGCACTAGAAGACATAGTTACAAGGACAAAAATTGGCAGAACATGGAAAAGATTGGACATCAAAAGTCCAAACAAACCATTTATCAAAAAAGATAAATCAAAAGAAGCTTTCAAGCCCAATACATCAAACAATAATGAGCAAAGAGAATTCCATAAATGTGGAGGTATTGGGCACTTGGCCAATAATTGCCTTAAAAAAGCAAAAATCAATTAAATTGTGGAAACAAAAGACCATAATGAAAAAGACAAAGAATCTGATTCTGAAAAGGACACAGAAGAGTCAGAAAATTCTGAAAGCTATGAAATTAATATAATTAATGCACAAATTAATAATATTGATATGATTTATGAAGTACTAGATGTGAACTCAAACTTACCACAAGTTGGAACATCTGACACAAACCTGACAAATATACAAGATGCCAAAATGTACAGAACCAAACCTGCAAAAGGAATGGGATATACAGCTGGAAAATCAAGTATAAGTATTGTTATGGTTGATAACCAAGGAGGAAAAGTGAACTTGGATATAGGAGCATATTGCACTTATGTTGGTAAAAGTTATTTAAAAACCATTGTCCCAGACTGGCAAGAAACACTTATGACAATACAAGGTGTCAAATTTAGTAGTGCAAGTGAGAGTATCAAGCCCCTTGTAGTGATTGATTTAGAACTAATTTTTCCTCACCCCTCACCATGTGTCAGAATTAAAGTAGAGTTTGTAGTAATGGACAACTGTAATAGTAATCACTTCATATTTGGAAATGACTACTTGTCAATCTATGGTATAGACATCTCTAACCAAAAAGACAGATATTTTACTATAGGGGACAACAAAAGACAAAAGTTTGGCTTCTCAAATAACAAAAAACAAATTCCAGTTATTAAGAATGAATAAAAAAGTCCAGAAAAGAAACTTTTTATATCTGAACAACTCAAAGAGGCAGAATTCAATCAACATTTAACAGAAAACATGAAAGATAAATTGATTGACCTCTTATTTAAGTATAAAAATGCCTTTGAAACTGAAAAAGAGCCACTAGGTGCCAAAATTGGGCATGAGGTAGATATAATTCTACATGTGGAAACACCTTACCCACCCTTACTAAGGAGACCTGCTAACCCAGCTAGTCCAAGGGCTAGAGAAGCCTTGGAGGTACACATTAAAGAATTAATGGACCTTGGAGTATTAAGGAAAGTAGGACATAATGAACAGGTAGAAGTCACTATACCTGTAATTATAACTTGGCATAATGGAAAATCAAGAATGGTAGGGGAATTCAGAGCCCTGAACACCTATACCATCACTGACAGATATCCAATACCCAAAATCCATGATACATTGACACAATTGTCACAAGCTAAGTTCATCACAGCTATGGATGTTCTAAAGGGTTTTTCATCAAAGTTTCTTAACAGACAATGCCAAGAAACTACTGAGGATAATAGTCCACTGTGGAATTTTGGAATACCTAAGAATGCCATTTGGTATAAAGAATGCACCTTCCAATTATCAAAGAATGATGAATACCATATTTCCTGGAGGATTATAAGAAGGATGGTTAATTATTTATATTGATGATATCATAGTTTGCTCAGAAACCTGGTAGAATCACCTCACAATACTAGAAAGGGTACTACAAAAAATAGTGCAAGCAAATATGAAGATTTCCTTGAATAAGTGTCATTTTGCATATAGTGAGCTAAAAGCACTGGGGCATGTCATATCTGTACTTGGTCTAGGCATAGACAAGAATAAAGTAGCAGCAGTACTACTGAAGCCAATGCCTCAAACTGAAAAATAAATGCAATCATTGCTAGGAGCTGCTTGTTACTATAGACAGCATATAAAGGACTTTGAAAAAATTGCCAAATCCTTGTATAAACTATGTGACCAACAAACAGTCTATGAAATGACTGAAGAAAGAGTCAAAGCATATGAAGAATTAAAAAATTCATTGTCAAACGCCCCATTTCTTCTAATGCCAGATTGAAACCTACCCTTTAAGCTTTACATTGATGCTTGTGGAGAAGGACTAGGTGCTGCACTACACCAGACACAAATCATCAATGATAAACCAGTGGAAGGACCAATTTGTTTTATTTCAAGACAGATAAAGCCAACAGAGGCAAGATATTGAGCAAGCCAAATGGAATGCCTCTGCTTAGTGTGGGCTTTAGGAAAATTACACTATTACTTGGATGGAACAGTATTTGATGTGATTAGAGACTGTAATGTTGTAAAATCTCTATTAAATATGAAAACTCCAAATAGACATATGGAGAGATGGCAAATTGCCATCCAAGAATATAGAGGAAATATGACTATTGTTCACAAATCTGGTAATATTCATAGAAATGCAGATGGTCTTAGGAGATGGGCTCTAGCAAATACTCCTGAAAATCAAGGATGGGTACCACAGGAGGAGCACCATATAGAAGTCATATATGTCACAGAAATTGGCACAGAATTCTTTCACCAAGTTGAAGAAAGCTATAAGATAGATAATAATTGTCATATCTTAAGCCAACTTCTAATGAAAGACTGTAAAGACCCATCACTTTCATCAAAATTAAATGAAATATGGAAAAAGGCATATGATGAAGGAAGATTGCACCTCCTTGATGGAATCCTCTATCATAGAACAAAACACACATGTGTTATGGCCTTAATAGATAGAACTCTAATAAACACTATCTTATATGATTTTCATGATAGTGTTGCAGCTGGACATCTCTCAGAAGATAGAACACTAGCTAGGGTGAAAACCAGCTCCTGGTGGCCAAATTGGAAGAAAAATGTTGCATAATACTGCCAAGACTGTGACAGATTTGAAAAATCCAACAGAGCCACAGGATATAAATTTGGAATTATGATCCAAATCCAAGAATTAAAACCTCCTTGGGAAATAGGTCATATGGATTGGGTAACAACACTACCTCCAGGAGGAGACAGAAGTTATAATGCATTCCAAGTGTTAGTTGACAGTTATAGAAAAACTCCTATGTTGTCAGCCTGTGACTCAAAACCAGAGCACAAGCATGACAGCCAAAATACCATAAACCAATGGTATAGCCAAGATACCACCAAAACATGGAGCTGAGCCAAATCAGCTCAAAAAGTATCAAACGAAAGAGGAAACTCACATCTTTCTGAAAATATAAGTCCCATCACCATAGGATAAGAAATAACAAAGTTATTCCTGCTCAAAGTTATTGCTGAGCATAAACCTTAATTTTCACCTCTCATCTAAAAGCTAGAAGGATAGGCTTAACCCCATCAAATGGGTACTCAAAATTAAGCTCTAATCCAGGGCTATCCAATTGTACCAGCCAAACTGAGCTAGCACCAATATCACTGGAGTTATTGTCAATTTCAGGCCAAATGAGGGTGAGCAAAACATTCACCTCTCATCTAACTTCTACTGTTTTAGTGTGAGATACTTGAAGTGGGGTCTTTTTGGAAAGAGCTCAATCAGGGCTATCTGATGGTATCATGCATTTCCCCACAGCTCAACTAGAACAAAAGTTATGGGGCAAATAAGCTCAATACAGCTTTTTGCCTATACCACACAGATGTAGAAAACTCTTGTACATGGGATACCTTTGCCATATTGAATTATACCCATATCAAATGAGGTACCATTGTGTAGAGCACATACAGGGCTATACACCAAACCAATCTTGAGGTTGATATCTCAAGAATTGACAAAGTTATGGCTGTTTTAAGGTCAGATTCCCACCTGCTGTCATATACAGCCTTACCATGGGATAATATCCCATAACTGTAAGGTGTGGATATGAAACTTTGATTAAAAATCAAGTACCTTTCCTGTCCTCAAAATTTGTATAAGGTAAAAATCAATTAAAAATAGTAGGAAATATTATTTTTAAGAGAAAACACACCAAATTTATTGTTTATAACTTTATTATTATAAAACAATAATATTATAAAAATACATTGTTTTACCAACCATAAACATTTATCCCAAAAATACTCTACAAGAGATATTTTAAGGCTACAAAAGAAGTTTCTTCAAGAGCAATTTCAATTGGAATTAATGGAGCAATGAACTGCAAGCAATTAATTAAAGAACAGAGTCTTTAAAAATAATATTAAAGATAAAACACGTCCAAAAGTGACCAGAGTGAATTTGGAAACAAAGTGACAAAGCTAACAGTGATGAAAGATGCTTTAATTCACTTTTGGGGTGGTTCAGGGGTAAAAATGATTATAAGACTTACAAACAATGATTATGATGATTTTTTCACGTGGTTAAAAGGTTTAAAATGATTTAAGAAAGGTGGTTGGAATCTTTTATTGATTGGTTTAACAATGTTTAAACTAATTATAAAAGGGAAAGATTCTAACATGAAGAGAAAAGTGGGGCAAAGAAGACATTCTTTTATATCCATCAATTTTCTTACTCCAAAGGGAAAATTTACTCTTGTCAGTCGTGAAAAACAGTCTGACAACAAAAGAGCCAATTATGGCATCATTGAACCCTGGTTTAGACCAAAAAAGGGCTGGTTTAAGCCATTTTTAGCCATTTTAGACCTTTAAATCACCCATTGCTATAGAAATACCTGGTCTATAGCATTCAAAACACCTCAGGATGTGTGTAGGAGACGTAGAAACCAGGTAAAACTGTTTTTACTATGATTGTTTTATCTTAAGGGTAGTTTTACCCTCTTGGCAACAGCTAAAACTACCCCAGTTGGTATCAAAACCTCATCATCAATTGAGTTCACAGACCCTGTAACTCAATTCCAGGCCAAAAGTGATGACCTTTTGCGTGAATTTTGACACCACATGCCTGTAAGCAAGGACTTTGGGGGTCTAGCTCCCCCTTAGAGCTGGAGTTCCTTTTCCCCTCCCAAATTTAATCTTTCCAATTTATTTTTCCTTTAATTCCTCATCCTGTATTATACTTATAATTTACATATGTAATTCAATTCAATTGTACAGTACAATAGAGTAATAATTGATACCTCATATGTAAATCAAAGTTCACTTATGTAATACATGCGCACATTTTGACATTTCAATTAAATTCAATTGAAAATACTTCAATTCCTCATAACTTCTAAACTAAACACAACACCTCAATTTTCACACAAAAATTGATGGTTAACACCACATGTGGTGTGAAATAAATTGAAGTTTTGAGGATTTTCAACTTTTGTATTGAAAATACTAAAAACTCAATTTAAGCTTATTTAGAGTTGAGTTACAGAAATTTCATCCAGAGGTGACCCCACCTGATTTTTTATGAGGAATCCAATGGTGAAATAATTTTTATATTTTTATTTATTGGATAAAAAGCTATAATAATATTTATTTAACCTTTTTCCAAATTTGTTTATTTTTTTACAATTTTTTTTAAAATTAATTTTTACTTCATTTTTTCAAGTATAAATGTAATTTTACAATTTCAAAATTTAATGTAATTGTAATTGAATTTTTAATTTTGACTATAATCTTATATTTATATTTTGATTTTTCATTTTAATAATATAAATAAATTTATTTTATTTATATTTATATGTGAATTTTGTATTTGTGGTCTTTTGGGTATATGAAATTACCTCTAAGGCTCACAATAACCATGAATATGAGGTTTCAAATAGACGAGAAAGAATTTTTTACCTTCAATACCTCATATTTCAGTCAATACTGGGGTCCCATACAGCTTCTGTACAGCATTCTACGCATCATACACGTCAGAATCAGGCTGTGAGGTCCCCAGATGAATGTTTTCACCCTGTATTGGTGAAAACTGCTCAGATGTGGTTTCAAAACCACATCTGAGCCCAATACAGGCTATACAGGCTGTTTGCAAACCACAAGCCAGTACTAGAGAGTGAAAGAATCTTCACTTCCTCTAGGTGGAAAGGTCTAGCACCCTTTCCACCCCATTTCAGGATAAAAAAGAGGCTTTTCACAGCCAGAATTGCTTCCTCATCCTGCTCTTGAATATCCTACATAGTAAACTTTCCAAAACAGTTTTACTCTTGGGTAATAATCAGGGTATAATTATAATTTTAATTATTGTAGTTCCTATTATAGTAATCCAACTGGTAAGACTGCATCCAGGGTTCTCAATAGCGCTCACCACCACTATTCTTCAATAGTAGAGCCCCATTATTATATTATAAACAATTATATTATACCCAAACTCTTATTTTAAAATCATTTTTACGTGTCACAGTCATAGTTCTAGGTGTAAATAGCCTAATTACTGCTTCAACATAGACTCCACCTGACATTTTGGGGGCCTGGCCGTGGTTTAAACCTTTTTTTTAACCCTTATAAGTGAGTTTTTCTCTTATTTCTCACTTTCTGACAATTTTTTTATTCTTTTTAGGCGTAATATTTCTTAAAAATATATATATTATATATATATTTCTCTTTTTGGTACATATACTACCTTTTTTACTCATATTTTAAGAGTACCTGTCACGTGGCTAATAACCACAAGACCCTTATTTTTGGCATGTTTTACATATAAAAACACATAAGCCATTAATACAGTCTTATTTTTTAATTAAAATAAGACACCTCATACTGATAAACCAACCGTTGAGGCGTGGTTGGACTCATTGTTAACTCAATTGCCCTGTTACACACCACTTTTTGACAGTTTATACTTGCTAAATACAAGTTATTCTATGAGATATTGGAATACAAACAGTATACCAAATATCAGTAAGCTGTATTTCTGATGTGTAATTGTTAATTCAATCACACTGTCATTGTACAAGGGCACACTGTAATAATATACAAGCCCAGAGGCCATTCTTAGACGTGCAAAAACTGCATTTCTTGAGAAGTCTTAACTGACATAAGCCCTCTTTTTCCTGTTTTGATTCAGTGGAAGATAACCTCATACCACTTGAAAGCCAGTCACAGGCCAACACACCAGTGACACCCTCAGAATCAGAGGGAAGTAAAGGCAAAGGAAAGAGTCACAGTGAAATCCTGATAACAGCAAAGAAGTGGACACCCATTTCCACTCAGAAGAGTAGAGAACCATGAAATTCTGCATCAATACAAGGTAAACCAACCTTGATAACTTGTACAGGGAAAATTACAATTATTAACCCAGTTGTAACCTCCAAAGGCAAACTGCCCAAATCAGCAGATAGCAAATTTGTACAAGGCACAGTCAAAGGTAAATACCCTAAGAACATAAAGTTTTTGACTTCTTGCAAACACTAACATGTCACCTGCATACCTCAGAGATCTTGGCTTCCAAAGGAACCAACCAGAGGACAGAGAAGGTTTGTCCAGAACCAGAAGACCTGAAAGAGGACACCTTGGACACAGTAGTGGATGGCAAAACAATGAGGGAGATAATATCAACCCTGCCATTCACACTCCAATTCAATGGAGACCTCAAGCCAGAGGACTGGAAAGACATGGATCAAGTTCTTCAGCTCCACCAACTCCTCAAGGACTTATTCCAATGGAGCATGGACAACAAGAGGTTCAACCTGGAAAGTCACTGGGCAGAACTTGGAGCAAGTTGCCAGAAGATCTGTCTCAGAGAGATAAACTTCAAATACCTGATGGTAATCACCAAAGGTTGGAATCCTACCAGGCAGTTCAGATTCCTGGAGGCAAGAGCACAGAGGATAAGGGAGAATCAAGCCACTATCCAAGCTATAGAAGAACAGTTAACCCAGACAGGGACTACTCAGATTCCTTCAGGCTCACAAGGAGCAGGCCAAATCAGCTCTCTAGTGGCTTCACACCATTCAGAAACCAGCAGATCAGTGTTCAATAGTCACCATTCTTCACAATTCCAGGAAGTTTCCAGGAGAAGACAAGGAAACAAGGGCAAGAACAAAACCTCCTTCAACCAGAGGAGGAAAGAGTCAGACCCTATGATTCAGAAGCTGTTGGATTTGGTAAAAGAAGTGCACAAGAACCACAAGTAGCTGTAAACCACTCTAGAATCAGTAGTCCTAGTAATAGAAACATTATCCCCACTCAGACTGAACATAACATTGTCACATCTGAGAGTAACATCAACAGTGATACACTGTGGTTACAAATGTTCCAATATGCTGAACAATCTGCAAAGAAGTTTGCAGAAATTGAAGCTGGCCAAGAGAGGATTAGAAAAACACAAGCCTCCTTGGAATAGATAGTTAAGAATCTTCAAGAAGGATATGCTCAACTGAGAAAAGCCTCTGAAGAAGCCAACAAAAGACTGAATCTAGTCTTTGAAGAACAACACCACAGCAAAAGGGACAGGGAGTGTTTGGACCAAGACATAAACAAATTGTTTAATTTCTACCATAAGTTGAAGCCCCAACCACAAGGCCAAGTTATGGAGGAGCCATATCAACCAGATGATATCAAACCAGATGCCATGTTGATGAATAAGGCAAGATCTCCATTACAATACCAGGGTGGAGATGGAATGTCTTATTCAGAGAAGAAAGCCTTGAAACAGTTTCCTGAGGCCTGAAGCTGGCCCAAATTCTCTGGATCAGGAGGATATGATCATATGGAGCTCATAGATTATATTGATGAACTCTTCATTGATGTACCAAGCATACCAGAATACTGGATTACTGCTAGATTGAATACTGCATTTAAAGGTCATGCTAGTATATGGTACACAGAAATGAAAGAAATCCATGGCAGAAGAAACTGGCCATGGTGGAAGAGTCAAATAATCCAAAAATACATTAATGGAACTTGGATATGGAAGAAGACAATGTCATTTGAAAATGACAAGTACTCAGTGGACAAAGATCCATATTAGTGGTGTCTCAGACAGTCTAAAAGACTTAAAGCTATTGATCCTCAGATGAACATTCAAATGAGGAATCACAAGCTTCTGACACAACTGCCAGGAGAACTAGAGCATGCAGTAAAATGCAGATGCAACCAAAATTGCACTCTAGATGAAATTTCCAACACCTTACAAGACATAAGGAAAAGGCCTAATATAGGGAAATTCACCCCATATAAGAGTAGTAGTTTCAAAGAGAAACAACCTTTCAGGGTAGAGCTTAAAGACAAACACAAAGAAAGTGTGGCAGAAGTGGCAAAGAAGAGGAATTCTTGTCACAATTGTGTCTCAACAGACCACTATGCCAACAACTTTCCAAAGGCAAAGAAAAAAGTTTATGCCATTGAGAAAGTCCCAGAGGAAGAATCTCCAACAGAGGATTCTGAATCAGACTCCATGGGTGATGCCATCAGAGAACCATCTGATGAGGATCAAGACCCAAGAGAGGAATTTATCGTGGAATACCAAGGGGAAACCCCACTAGAAATTCAAGACATACAGTTGGAAGCAGGCATGCCACAGGACACTGCTAACAAGAACTTGTGCAAACACACACAAGATGCACAAACATTCCTCGTTACACCAACCAAAGGAATGGCATATATACATGGGACAGCCACAAAAATGACTGTCTGCATTGACAATGCTCAGCATCTACTGATCATTGATAATGGAGCACACTGCTCTATAGTGGCCAGAAACTATCTGAATACCCACTTCCAAAACTGGTAAAAACAGCTCTTGCCCACAAAGGCAAATAACTTTAAAAGTGCATCAGGAAAGATGAGTTCCATTGGGACAATTATCAAAGAGATAATTATACCCCACAGAAAGGGTAATATCAGACTCAACCCAGTGTTTGTAGTGCTTTATGATGCCCACATCCAAGGGATTTTACTGGGAACAGATTACCATAGAATGTATGGCATAGACATTTACAACAGTAAAAATAGGCACATCACCATTGGTACTAACAAGGAAAAGAAATTTTTACTTGATATATACCAGATATCTTCTCAAGATCCACTAGAAGAACTTCTGAAGGAATTCAGAGAGGGACAGTTTAGCACTACCCTCACCAGTAAACAGAAACTAAGTTTACTGAAGATGCTGAGGAAGAACAGACCAGCATTTGCCATTGGTGAAGAACCATTAGGCAAGATCAAAGGCCATAATATAGAACTATATCTGGATGTGGAAAGGCCTTATCCACCCATGCTTAGGAGACCTCCTTATCCAGAAAGCCTGGAGACCAGGAAAGAAATTGAGAAACATATCAATGAAATCCTGGATATGGATGTCATCAGGAAGATTGGACATAATGAAATAGTGGAAATCACCACACCTGTCCTAATCACCTGGCATGATGGAAAGTCTAGACTGTGTGGAGACTTCAGAGCTCTGAATAACTACACAAAAGCAGACAGGTACCCTATACCCAGGATACCTCATGCCTTGGATAAACTGGAAAAAGCCAAATACATAACCAAAATGGATTGTATGAAAGGCTTCCACCAAAATGGAGTTAAACCAAACTCCATGAAATTACTTAGAATAATATGCCATATGGGCATATATGAGTATACCAGGATGCCATTTGGCATCAAAAATGCACCAGCCCATTTCCAAAGGATGATGGACACAATATTTCAAGAAGAAATACTGGAAGGCTGGATGGTGGTATATATTGATGATATCATTATATACTCGGATACATGGGAAGACCATGTACAATACATAGACAGAGTACTAAGTAAATGCACACCCATAAACCTGAAAATTTCACTTGAAAAGTGCAATTTTGGCCAACAAGAGTTACTAGCTGTAGGAGATAAAGTCTCAGGTCTTAGTCTGGCAATTGACCAGAATAAAGTAGCAGCAGTACTGCAAAAACCAGCACCAAAGAGCATCAAAGAGATTCAATCTTTCCTTGGCTTTGCTAGCTACTATAGAAACCACATCAAAACCTTTGCACACATAACTAGTAGCTTATACAAGTTATGTTCAAAAGATGTAGTTTTTGAAATAACCAAGGAAAGGAAGGATGCATATGAAAGGATCAAATATGAACTCACAAATGCACCTGTGCTCATCCTACCTGACTTTGAACTACCATTCAAGTTATATATAGATGCAGCATGCAGTCAAGGCCTCGGGTCAGCCCTTCACCAAAGACAAATTGTGGATGGTGAACCAAGAGAAGGAGTAATTTGCTACATCTCAAGGCAGCTGAAAGATTCAGAAGCCAGGTATGGGGCCACCCAGACTCAGTGTCTATGTCTACTCTGGGCTCTAGAAAAATGCCATTATTATCTGGAGGGTGCAGTCTTTGAAGTCTACACAGACTGCACAGCCTTGAAGTCTTTACTGAACATGAAGACTACAAATAGACACATGCTGAGATGTCAAATAGCCATCCAGGAGTATAGAGGGAACAGGACCATCATATACAAAGAAGGTAAAAGCCATACCAATGCAGATGGCCTTAGCAGATGGCCACTGGATAATGTCAAGAGCAATCCAGCTTATGACCCTGAAGTTGCAGCCAAAATCCCTATCCATTTCATCGAAATAGATAGGAGGAGGAACTTCAGATTTTCTGAATGGGCACCAGAAAGTGGTACCCCTGACAGTGGAAATACTGATTCAGAGGGAACAGAAACTCCCATATTTGGAATAAGTTCCTCTGAACTGCACAATGAATTTTTTAGTGCAGTACTGAAGTCTTATGCCAAACACAAACAGTGTGGCATACTACTACAACTCCTTCAACAAAAATACAGGAGTCCAGAACTGGGATCCCAGCTGGAAGAACCATGGTTGAGGGCCTATAAGGATAACAAGTTCTTCCTTATAGATGGCCTGCTCTATCACAGAGAGAAACACACAAGTGCACTCACAGTGGTAGACAGAGACCACATCTCCTTGATCCTGCAGGAATGCCATGACTGCCCCTATATGGGACACATGAGTGAAGACAGGACCAAAGAGAGGGTAGCAAGCACAGCTTGGTGGCCCAAGTGGGAACAAGAGTTGGGAGAATACATAAACACTTGTGAAAGATGCCAAAAGGCAAATAGGAAACATGAGAAGAAGTATGGGTTACTTCAACATATAGAAGAACCCACACAGCCATGCGAAACCATCAACATGGACTGGGTCACAGGACTTATCCCAGGAGGCAAAGAAAACTACAATGCCTCCTTGATCATAGTTGATAGGTTCAGCAAGAGCATGAGGTGTCTAACATGTCACAAGGAGGACACAGCCATCGATACTGCCCTGTTATTTTGGAATAACATCATATCTACCTGTAGAGTACCTAAAATCATCATTAGTGATAGGGACCCAAAATTCACATCTGAATTTTGGACCAACTTGTATGAAATGCGTGGCACCAAGCTTGCTTTTTCCACAGCTTACCATCCACAAACAGATGTCCTAGCTGAGAGGATGATCCAGACTATGGAAGACATCCTTAGAAGGTTCTGTGCCTATGGCATGGAATACAAAGACCATGAAGGATACACCCAGGACTGCGTCACCCTTCTACCAGCTGTCCAACTGGCTTATAATAACTCTACCACAGGAAAAACACCTGCAGTGGTGGAGAAAGGGTGGAATCCCCTGTTGCCTGTGGATCACTTAAAGAAGAATCTTCTGACCATCCACCCCACAGCCAAAGACTTCCATGATATGTGGAAGAGGGCTTGTGACACAGCTGCCAAATGCATAGCTGAGGCAAAAGAATAGAATAAACACAGGTGGGACAAGACACACATGGAACCTGACTTTAAGGAAGGGGACCAGGTGCTAGTGTCTACTCTGCACTTTAATAATCTTAAAGGACCCAAGAAGATGAGGGACTCATTTGTAGGGCATTTCACTATCATTAGGTTGATAGGTAAGAATGCAGTGGAAGTCAAACTTACAGAGGAATTTTCCAGGAAGCACCCAGTCTTCCCAGTAAGTTTGGTCAAACCATACTTCCAAACATAGGAGGATAAATTTCCCTCCAGGAAGAAGAACCCCACACCACCTGATATAGTGGAAGTGGAGGTGTAAGATGTAACTATGAAACTGATGATAATATTACTATTAATCAACAGTACTATGTCTGTTCTTATGAAATATAATAATAAAATATTATTATAACCACAATTAAATAATTAATTAATTATTTCTTTTACGTGTTAAACACTACTAGTGATCTTAACAGTGAGCCAGTAATTGTCTACAAGAATCAATTACAAGAAGAATTTAATAATAAAAACTTCTTTTATTAAAATAATAAAATTATTTTAATATATAATTATCTTTTGCAAGAATAATTATAAAGATAATCCTTGAAGAAAACTATTACTAGAGAAAAACTTTAAGAATTAAAGATAAATGACTCATTAATACTCCAAAGAACTTATTGATAGATAAAAGTAGAGAAATTTGACGTAGAATTGTGGATTTAAGAGATCAAAATGATTTATAGCAGGTTTACAACAATATATAGTTGGATTCTATGATTTCACGTCTTTCTTATTGATTCTGAAAGATTTAAAACACTTAAGAATAGTTTAACTAATACTTACTTTTTGGTAACAATGATATAAAATGATAATAAGATGATGATACGGAAAAAACAGCAAGAGAAGACCTCTTTTAAGTCAACAGCAGCTCACAGAGGCGTGCCATGGAGCAAACTGAAAAACCAGTGAGTGAGAAAGCATTAAACCCTTTTGGATTAGTACTTACATCATCTGTTGTCACGTAAAATTGTCATAATTGCTTAATTGATACTTTTACGTGACTACCAACCCCAATATGGTTAAGAATAAAAGGAGTAAAATTCGTAAATCTTATTTTATTCCAAAGTAATCATTGATTTCCCAAAGTTATAAATGTTATTGACAATTTCATCACAGGTTGTATTTACTGTGAATTTTTGAAGATTCAGTGTTTCACGTAGAATAACCAAAAATGGACTGTAAGTAAGACTTACACTTTTACTAGTAAAACTGTAATTTTTTTTGGTTGTACCATAGATAATACAGTTCTCAATCGGTCCTGAAGGTTTCAGAAAGATTCATTAAGGTTTGTATTTTTAATGAATTTTTGAAGTTTTTACCTCATTTCTACGTAGAATTGCAAATATCAGTGTTTGACTGGTTGCTATGAGGTAAATCAATGGATACTAGTCCAAAAAGGGTTTTAATTACTCTTTTGGGGTTTATCCATGGAAAATCATTAGTAATTGACATGGTTACAGGAGTGTAAGTAGCTTTTTACCTCCTTGGCACGTCAAAATAGCAGGTTATTTGCTATTTTCTGGTGTTTTACAGTAGTTGTAACTTGGTAACCAAGTTCCCAAAGAGGTTTAGTTTACCAATTGGGTCAAGATCAGCCATAGAACCAAGCTTTGGAGCTATCCATGCCTCTGGGGCCTCAGAAGTTGGGTACCCTGGCTCTCTTTGATGTCTTTTGTCCCCCTTGCTTATTTTTCATGTCAAAATAGAAATTTAAGCTTCAAGTGAGATATCCACTATGGGTGAACCAAAAGTGCATGTAAGAATACCATAATATTAAGTGCTAAAAACATGTATAACACTATTCTTAGTGTATATGTAACATGGCATTTCTCACTTTCCCATTATTTTGGCGTAAAGTCAAGAAAAACAAAAGTTTTCACGGATCTTTTATGTGGTATTAATGATGTGGTGTTGAAGTATTTTCCATATTACCACCTCAAAGAGTTAATTTGAGCTTATTCACTCTATGGAGCTACCCTAGGTGAACTTTTGTGTAGAATCCAAATCTGGCCTTAAATCCATCGATTTACTTACTCAATAAAAATTTATTCATCTTTTCTGAAATCAAAAATGATGAAATTTGAATATATGCATGATTTATGAGTTATTTATAATTCAAAATTTCTTTTTAAGATAATTGTGGCCTATTTGGGTATGTAAAATATACCTCAAGGCTCACAGGAGGACTCCCCATGACCTGTGAGTAAGATCATCAGGGCCAGGAAGATCAGACTTAATGGAAAGGATCAAAGACAATACTTAGTCAGATTCAAACACCAAACATCTGATAAAGACCAATGGTTGGCAGAAGATGCCATACCAGATGGGAACCTTCATCTAAGGAGATTCAGGGCCTCTAGGAGGACTGAACAGTCTCATCAATGATGAGCCTTTTTTAGAGGGAGGGTACTTCAGCCTGTGACTCAAAACCAGAGCACAAACATGACAGCCAAAATACCACAAACCAATGGTATAGCCAAGATACCACCAAAACATGGAGCTGAGCCAAATCAGCTCAAAAGGTATCAAACAAAAGAGGAAACTCACCTCTTTCTGAAAATATAAGTCCCATCACCATAGGATAAGAAATAACAAAGCTATTCCTGCTCAAAGTTATCGCTGAGCATAAACCTTAATTTTCACCTCTCATCTAAGATCTAGAAGGATAGGCTTAACCCCATCAAATGGGTACTCAAAATGAAGCTCTAAGCCAGGGCTATCCAATGGTACCAGCCACACTGAGGTAGCACCAATATTACTGGAGTTATGGTCAATTTCAGGCCAAATAAGGCTGAACAAAACATTCACCTCTCATCTAACTTCTACAGTTTTAGTGTGAGATACTTGAAGTGGGGTTGTTTTGGAAAGAGATCAATCAGGGCTATCTTATGGTGTCATCCATTTCCCCACAGCTCAACTAGAACAAACACTATGGGGCAAATAAGCTCAATACAGCTTTTTGCCTATACCACGCAAATGTACAAAAGTCTTGTACATGGGATACCTTTGCCATATTTAATGATACCCATATCAAGTGATGTACCATTGTGTAGAGCACATACAGGGCTGTTTTAACGTCAGATTCCCACCTGCGGTCATATACAGCCTTACCATGGGATAATTACCCATAACCATGAATATGAGGTGTCCAATAGACAAAGAAGAATGTTTTACCTTCAATACTGGGGTCCCATACAATTTCTGTACAGCATTATACGCGTCATACAAGTCAGAATGAGGCTGTCAGGTCCCCAGATGAAAATCTTTGCCCTGTATTGGTGAAAACTGCGCATATGTTGTTTCAAAACCACATCTGAGCCCAATACAGGTTATACAGGCTGTTTGCAAACCACAAGCCAGTACAAGAGAGTGAAAGAATCTTCACTTCCTCTACGTGGAAAGGTCTAGCACCCTTTCCACCCCATTTCGGGATAAAAAGGAGGCTTTTCACAGCCAGAATTGCTTCCTCATCCTGCTCTTGAATATCCTGCGTAGTAAACTGTCCAAAACAGATTTACTCTTGGGTAATAATCAGGGTATAATTATAATTTCAACTATTGTAGTTCTTATTATAGTAATCCAACTGGTAAGATTGCATCCTGGGTTCTCAATAGCGCTCGCCACCACTATTCGTCAATAGTAGAACCCCATTATTATATTTAAACTCTTATTTTAAAATCATTTTTACGTGTCACAGTCATAGTTCTAGTTGTAAATAGCCTAATTACTGCTTCAACATAGACTCCAGCTGACATATGTTCCTACCATGTCACAAAGATGACACAGCTATGGACACAGCCATAATGATATGGAATAAGTTCATTAGCCACACAGGCTTATTCCAAAATATCAAACATGACAGAAACCCAAAGTTCACTTCAGCATTATGGACAAGCCTCCATAACCTGTTTGGCACAAAATTGTCATTCTAAACAGCTTAACATCCTCAAACTGATGGCCTAGCAGAAAGAATGATACAAACCTTGGAGGACATGATCAGAAGATTCTGTGCTTATGGACTGGAATTTAAAGATTCTGATGGGTTTACCCATGATTGGTGTACATTAATACCAGCGCTTGAACTGACATATAAAACATCAATCCATTCCTCTACTTGAAAAACACCAGCAATGCCAGAAAAAGTTGGGAATCCAAGACTTCCTTATGATACCCTCAAAAAGGACTTAGTGGATATACATTCAACAGCAAGCATTTTTAAAATAATTCTTGAAAAAGCAAGACACCATGCAAACAGATGTATGCAAGATTCTTTCAAATGTGCAAAATAAAGATGGGATAAAAGTCATAAACCACCTGACTTCAAAATAGGAGACTTGGTCCTAGTGTGAACTCTTAACTGCAATAATATAATAGGACCAAAGAAATTGAAAGATTCCTTTGCAAGACCATTCATGGTAAAAGCACTGCATGGACCTAATTCTGTGCAATTGGAGCTCACAGGTGAACTAATGAATAAACACCCAACTTTCCCTGTAAGTCTGATAAAACCTTACAGCTCAAGTGAAAAGGAATTATTCTCACTAAGAAATAAACCCCCACTTTAAATACCCCCTTTTGAAGAAGGGGATAAAAAGAAAATTGTGAAACTACTTAAAGAAAGAAGGACAAGAAATAGAATAGAAAGAGAATACCTTGTAAGGTATAGCATTCCAGCTCAAGAAGATGAATGGCTACTTGAGAAGGATATAACAAATTCTTATAAACTACTTAGAAGGCTCAGACATCAAAGAAAACCTAAAGAATAGAAAAAAATACTAGCATTATTGAGCTTCAAGACTAACAAAGTCTATTGAAGAGAAAGGAAAGTGGATGATACCCTAATTCACTATATCAGATTGTGATACAATATTTTTTGGTGGTAGGGAATGTGAGCCTTTGAGATATGACCACATATCCAAAAAGGTCACAGCGAATTTCTGTAATAATTATACTTATGATAATTATCACAAAAATTAGTAAAATACCATAAATAAGTACAAAATATGAATTAACTCAGAATATAATGAATTAACATTTGAAAGAAATCACACCATTAGATTCCTCATTGTAAATTACATGTATGTCATTTTTATGGCATATCTGTAAAGTCAGTATTTGAAGAGTTAGAAGTAATAATACCTTATAAGAAACATAAACCATTAATTATTTCATAAACCAATTAAAAAACGTGTGAAACAAACTGTACCATTGGATTCTCCATAAAAATTCACATATAAAACAATTCAGAAGCTAAGCTCCAAAGTCAATACTTAAGGAATTAAGCTGAATATATGCACTTTTTTGGTCAATGCATATATTCATGGTTTTTAGCTAATATCTCTTGAAATATGCAAGATAGAGAGTTAAACCAAAGATAAAGTCACCACTTAATTACTGTAGGCATACAGATATGAAATCTATTCCACAAGCTATAAACAAGGTTAAAACTTGTGATGGATTTTTGAGTAAAATCAATAGAGCTGTTGACCACTTTGTTGTGAAAGTGGTCCAAACTTAAAAAGAAGTAGACAGGCAGATTTGACTAGTTCATATGTAAAGAATGAAGTGATTTGTATCATAATATTCAAGGTATAACCCCTTGAAATCATGGTTTGAAGTTTAAAATATTGAATTTCAACAGAAAAGATGAGTTACAAGAGAAATCATCAAAAATAGAGTATTAATTTTGTAATGAAATTCTGCTGGAAGTTTAATACTGACATGCCAACCTATCAGATCCCACTCTCAGAATAGCTGTAGCATGTATAACTTAAAAGTTATTAATGATCAAAGTTTAAGCTTAAATTTGATCATTTATGATCACTCACTGTAATCTTATTTTAAGTTTAAAAGTCATATAAGTGATAAAACTCATGAATACTATTATATTATGATTAATAATAATAAAGTTTACAAAGCTTAGGCTTCTGTAAAGCCTATGATGTCATCAAACTTAGAGCTATAGTGATAACTCTAAATAATGGTGTAATAATGAGATAAGATGGTTTGACTATGATTTAAACATCACCAGACCTTAAAATATTAATCATTTATAGTAGAAAGCATCAGTAAATGTCTACTAGAAGCCTTCTGGACTTCAGAAGGGAGGTATTTCCTATAAATAGAGCTCTTTTTACTCTATTTTCCCCTCAGACACATCAAAAACACTAAAATAATTAAATCAAAAGGTAAATACTTTATTCTTTATATATGAAACTTTTATATTATCAAAGACCAAAGATCATCTTTATTATAATCATCAATCTTGAAATGATTACATTAATTATTTATTTGTTTTTATTCAAAAATCTCTATAACTCAATTTCCACGTAAAAATCAAAGAATATTTGTAATTTCTCTATTTTATTTGTAAATAAAGTTTGTATAAATTGTATTTACATTATTTTGGCAGAAAATCTTTCAAAATTATTATATTAAGTGTTAAAATTAGGTTATTTTTTCTTTGATAATAATTTCTCTTTATTATTATTTTTAATAATTCTTATATTAATATAAATAGTATTTATATTAATGAATGACTCTAATATTATTAATATTATCATTATTAATTGTTTTTTATTTATAAAAACAATTTTTTACGCCTTTATTATTTGTTGGTAACAATAATAAAGTGCATTTTGAATATATTAATTATTATATATTAATATATTCTTTTATTATATTATTTATTTATAATATAAATTATATTATTTTATTTATTCAATAATATAATTATTGTTACGCCTTAATTATAATAATTCTTTATTATTATAATTATTTTTTACCTTATCTACTTTATTTATAAGGACATTCAGAGTATGATAGGTAAAATATTAGTAATCTTTACCTATTGTTTCATAGTCAAACCTCACAGCTCTAGAGTTCAAGGTGTGGATATGAAACCTTTATTAGAAATCAAGGACTTTTACTGTCCTAAAAACATATATAAGGTAAAAATTGATTTAAGATAGTATGAAATAGGATTTTTAACAGAAAACACACCAATTTCATTTTTTATAAGCTTATGAGTATAAAAGAATTATATTATAAAGATTTATTGTTTTACCAACAATAAACATTTATCCAAAAATACTCTACAAGAGATATTTGAGGCTACAAAAGTAATTTCTTCAAGATCAATTTCAATTGGAACTAATTGAGCAAAGAACTTCAGGAAATTCATATAAGAAAAAAATTTCAAAAAGAATATTAAAGAGAAAAAATTCCCAAAAGTGACCAGAGTGGATTTGGAAACAAAGTGACAAAGTTAACAGTGATGAAAGATGCTTTAATTCACTTATGGGGTGGTTCAAGGGTAAACATCATTATAAGAGTTACAAACAATGATTATAATGATTTTTCACGTTTTTAAAAGGTTTAAAATGATAATAAAAAGGTGGTTGGAATCTTTCATTGATTTTTTTAACAGTGTTTTCAACTAATTATAAAAGGAAATAATTCTAACATGAAGAGAAAAGTGGTGCAAGGAAGAAATTCTTTTAAAGCCACTAATTGTCTTACTCAAAAAGTGAAATTTACTGTTGTCAGTTGTAAAAACACTCTGAGAACAGAAAAGCCAATTATGGCATAATTGAACCCTGTTTTAGACCAAAAAGGCCTGGTTTTAGCCATTTTGCACTCTTAAATCAGAAATTGCTATAGTAATACCTGGTTTTGAGCCTTCAAAACACTTCAGAATGTGTGTAAGAGACGTCAAAACCAGTTAAAGCTGTTTTTACTACATCATTAAAGTACAAAACACCAGCTCAGGTCACATCCAATTAATCAAAAATCATATCTTCACAATTCAAAAGGAATTGTTCTAGATTTCCTTCAAATAGAAACAAATGGATTCAGAAACTCAAATTTCTGTGAAATTTCGGCTTTTAGGGTTTAATAAGTAAAGCAATATATATCTAACATTATAGTATTATTTTTAGTAATTCATGGAGGTATAGTAAGTAATGCATATAAGATCTAAAACAAAGACCTTTAAAATTGGAAAAATAATTATATCACTTTTCCAAATTATCAAAAACAAAATAAAGCTTTACATCTTCTCCAATAATTTGGCTTCTTAGTTCCTCTTTTCTATCTTGGTGTAAGATTTATTAAATTTTCAAAAAGTCCCTCAGTATATTGAGAAGCCTACTTTTATTGAAATAGAAGCTAAGGTTTTTGGCTTTGATATTTTTTAGCTCAAAAATTTATCATTTTAAATAAAATTAGGTATAGAATCTACATAAAGCTCCTAATTGATCTTAATGACAACTGTATTTAACTTCATGTTGGATTTTGATGAGTATTTAATGGTCTTTACTTCTATCAATACATTAAGACTTTCAGATAATTTAAGTATTATGAGAAAGTGAAGTTTTATAAGTAAATATACCATTTTGATAAGTACTTTTATGACCAATTATGATTATCAAAATTGACCTCAAAGGTATATTAAGTGTAAGTTTTGACTATGAAACAATAAGTAAATATTACAAATATTTAACTTATTGCACTATTAATGTCCTTATGAATAATGAATAATAAGATAAAATTAATTATAATAATTATTACTTATTATAATTAAGGCATAAAAAATTATTATATTATTAAATAAATATAATAATATAATTTATATTATAAGAAGATAATATAATCAACAAATCTATTAATATATAATAATTAATATATTTAGAAGCAATTTATTCCTGTTACCAACAAATAATAAAGGCGTAAAAAATTGTTTTTTATAAAGAAAAACAACTAATAACAATAATATTACTAATATTAAAGTCATTTATTAATATAAATACTATTTATATCAATATAAGAATTATTAAAAGTAATGATAAAGAAAAAATTATTATAAAAGAGAAAATAACCTACTTTTAACACTTAATATAACATTTTGCAAGCTTTTAGGCCAAAATAATTTAATTACAATTGATACAAACTGTAGTTACAAATAAAAATAGAGAAATTACAAATATTCATTGATTTCACATGGAAATAGAGTTTAAAGAGATTTTTGAGCAAAACAAATAAATAATTGAAGTAATCACGTCAAGATTGATGATTATAATAAAGATGATATTTGGTCTTTAATAATATAAAAGCTTTAAATATAAAGAATAAATAATTTACCTTTTTCTAATTTAATTATTTAGTGTTTTGTAAGCATTGGAGGGGGAAATAGAGTAAAAAGAGCTCTATTTATAGTAAATACCTCCCTCCTATAGTCGAGAAGGCTTCTAGTAGACGGTTACTGATGCTTTCTACTAGAAAAGATGAATATTTTAGGGCTTAGTGATGATTACATCATGATCAAACCGTCTTATCTCATTATTATGCCATTATTTAGAGTTATCACTATAGCTCTAAGTTTGATGACATCATAGGCTTGGCAGAAGCCTAAAGCTTGTGGATTTCATTATTATTAATCATAATCTAATAGTATTCATCAGTTTTATCATCTATATGACTGTTAAACTTAAAATAAGATTACAGTGAGTGATCATAAATGATCAAATTTAAGCTTAAACTTTGATCATTAATAACCTTTAAGTCAAACATGCTAAAGCTATTCTGAGGGTTTCTGATAGCTTGGCATGTCATTATTAAACTTCCAAGAGCATTTTATTACATCATCAAAACTCTTTTTTTGATGATCTTCCTTGTAACTCCACTTTTCTGTTGAAATTTAATATTTTGAACTTCAAACCATGAATTGAGGGGTTTATACCTTGAATATTATAATACGAGCTACATCATTCTTCATGAATAAAATAGTAGAGTCTGACAGTCTACTTTTTTTAAGTTTGGACCACTTTCACAACAAAGTGGTCAACAGCTCCAATGATTTTGATCAATAAACCATTACAGGTTTTAACCTTGTTTATAACTTGTATGATAGAATTCATATCTGTGTTATTACAAGAATTACATGTTGACTTTAGTTTTGGTTTAACTCTCTATCTTGCATATTTCAAAAGATATTAGCTAAAAACCATGAATATACGCATTGACCAAAAAAGTGCATATATTCAGCTTAATTCCTTAAGTATTAACTTTAGAGAATAGCTTTATGATTGTTTTATGTGTTCATCTTTGTGGGGAATCTAATTGTACAATTTATTTCACATGTTTCATTGGTTTCTGAAATAATTAATTATGTATGTTTTTTGTAAGATATTATTACTTATAACTCATTAAATATTGACTTTACAGATATGCCATAAAAATAGTATATGTGTATGTGAGCATTGGGAATCTCATGTTGTAATTTATTTCACATGTTTACTCATTAGATTCTGATTTAATTCAGATTTCGTACTTATTTATGGTATTTTATTAATTTCTGAGATAATTATCATAAGTATAATTATTACAGAACTTTTGCTGTGACCTTTTTGGATATGTGGTTATATCTCAAAGTCTCACATTTCCTACCACCAAAAAATATTGTACCACGATCTGATATAGTTAATTAGGGTATCATCAACTGTCCTACCTCTTCAATAGACTTGGTTAGTCTAGAAGCTCAATAATGCTAGTATTTCTATATTCTTTAGGTTTTCTTTCATGTCTGAACCTTCTTAGTAGCTTATCAGCATATTTTAAATCCTTCTCAAGTAGCCATTCATCTTCTTGAGTTGGATTCCTATAACTTATAAGGTATTCTCTTTATTTTTTATTTCTTGTCCTTCCCACTTTAAGGACTTTCACAATTTTCTTTTCATCTCCTTCTTCCAAAGGGGGTATTTCAAGTGGGGATTCATTTCTTAGTGGAAATAATATCTTGTCACTTGAGCTGTAAGGTTTTATCAGACTTACAGGGGAAGTTGGGTGTTTATTCATTAGTTCACCTGTGAGCTCCAATTGCACAGCATTAGGTCCATGTAGTGTTTTATCATGAATGGTCCGGCAAAGGAATCTTCCAATTTCTTTGGTCCTCTTATACTATTGAAATTAAGAGTTGACACTAGGACCAAGTCTCCTATTTTGAAGTCAGGTGGTTTATGAATTTTATCCCATCTTTCTTTTGCATATTTGAAAGAATCTTGCATACATTTGTTTGCATGGTGTCTTGCTTTTTCAAGCATTATTTTAAAACTGTGTTCTGTTGGATGTATATCCACTAAGTCCTTTTTGAGGGTATCATAAGGAAGTCTTGGATTCAAACCTTTTTCTAGCATTGTTGGTGTTTTGCCAATAGAAGAATGGATTGATTTTTTATATGCTAGTTCAAGAGCTGGTATCAATGTACACCAATCATGGGTAAAACCATCAGAATCTTTAAATTCAAGTCCATAAGCACAGAATTTTCTGATCATGTCCTCCAAGGTTTGTATCATTCTTTCTGCTCAGCCATAAGTTGGAGGATGTTAAGCTTTTGAGAATGAAAATTTTGTCCCAAACAAGTTATGGAGGTTTTTCCATAATGCTGAATTGAACTTTGGGTCTCTGTGACTTATGATATTTTGGAATACACCTGTGTGGCTAATGACTTTATTCCACATCATTATGGCTGTGTCCATAGCTGTGTCATCTTTGCGACATGGTAGGAACATAGGAGCTTTTCTTTACCTGTCAACTAACACTAGGCATGCATTATAACTTCTGTCTCCTCCTGGAGGTAGTGCTGCTACCCAATCCATATGAACTATTTCCAAAGGGGATTTTGGTTTTTGTATTTGTATCATCATTCCAAATTTCTTTCCTGTGGCTCTGTTGGCTTTTCGACATCTGTAACAGTTTTTGAAGTATTCTGCAACATCGTTCTCCAATTTGGCCACCAAGAACAGGTTTTCACCTTCTCTAGTGTTCTATCTTCTGAGATATGTCCAGCTGCAGCACTATCATGACACCCATGCAAAATAGTGTTTATTAGGGTTCTATCTGTTAAAGCCATAACACATGTATTTTTAGTTCTATGGTTCAGGATTCCATCAATGAGGTGGAATCTTCCTTCATCATATTCTGTTTTCCATGTTTCATCTAGTTTTGATGGAATTGATGGGTCTTCACAGTCCTTCATTAGAAGTTGGCATAAGATATGGCATTTTTCATCCATTTTATACCTTTTTTCAACTTGGTGAAAGAATTCTGTGCCAATTTTTGTGACACATATCCATTCTATATGGTGCTCCTCCTGTGGTACCAATGCTGGATTTTCAGGAGTGTTTTCTAGAGACCATCTGCATTTTTATGAATATTACCAGAATTGTGAACAATAGTCATATTTCCTCTATATTCTTGGATAGCATTTTGCCATCTCTGCATATGTCTATTTGGAGTTTTCATATTTAATAGAGATTTTACAACATTAAAGTCTGTAATCACATCAAATACTGTTCCATCCAAGTAATAGTGTAATTTTTCTAAAGCCCACACTAAGCAGAGGCATTCCATTTGGCTTTCTCCATATCTTGCCTCTGTTGGCTTTATTTGTCTTGAAATAAAACAAATTGGTCCTTCCACTGCTTTATCATTGATTATTTGTGTCTGGTGTACTGCAGCACCTAGTCCTTCCCCACAAGCATCAATGTATAATTTAAATGGTAGCTTCCAATCTGGATTTAGAAGAAATGGGGAGTTTGTTAAGGAATTTTTCAATTCTTCATATGCCGTAACTCTTTCTTCAGTCATTTCATGGACTGTTTGTTGGTTACAGAGCTTATACAATGACTTAGCAATTCTTGTAAAATCTTTTATATGTTGTCTATAATAACCAGCAAATCCTAGAAATGATTGCATTTCTTTTTTTGTTTTGGGAACTGGTTTCAATAGTGCTGCTGCTACTTTGTTTTTGTCCATGCCCAAGCTTAGTCCAGATACAACATGTCCTAGTGCTTTCAGTTCACTTTATGCAAAATGACACTTTTTCAGAGATATTTTCATGTTTACTTGGACTATTTTTTCCAATACTCTTTCTAGTCTTGATAGGTGATTTTCTCAAGTCTCTGTGCAAATTATGATATCATCAATATAAATAATCAGCATCCTTCTGATAATTATTCAGGAAATATGGTGTTCATCATCCTCTGGTAGTCTGATGGTGCATTTTTTATACCAAATGGCATCCTGAGATATTCAAAGATTCCACAGTGGACTATTATCCTTAGTAGCTTCTTGGCATTGTCTGTTAAGACATTTTGATGAAAACCCTTTAGAGCATCCATGGCTGTGATGAACGTATCCTGAGATAATTGTGTTAATGTCTCATGGGTTCTGGGTATTGGATATCTGTCAGGGATAGTATAGGTGTGCAGAGATCTAAAGTCTCCTACCATCCTTGATTTTCCATTATGCCAGGTTATAATGACAGGTGTAGTTACCTCTACCTGTTCATTATGTCCTACTTTCCTTAGTACTCCAAGGTCCATTAATTCTTTAATGTGCACCTCTAAAGCTTCTCTAGCTCTTGGGCTGGCTGGATAAGCTGGTCTTCTCAATAGAGGTTGATAAGGTTTTTCTACATTAAGAATTATGTCTACCTCATGTACAAGTATGGCACCTAGTGGTTCTTTGTCAGTTTCAAAGGCATTTTTATATTTAAATAAGATGTCAATCAATTTTCCTTTGATTTTTACTGTTGATTCATGATTAAATTCTGCCTCTTTTAGCTGTTCAGTTATGAAAAAATCTATTTCTGGGCTTTTTTCTTCATTATTGACAACTGTTATTTGTCTTTTATCATTAAGAAAGCCAAATTTTTGTCTTTTATTGTCACCTATGGTAAAATATCTATCCTTTTGGTTAGAGATATCTATGCCATAAATTGACAAGTAGTCATTTCCAAGTATAAAATGGTTACTAGCACAGTTATCCATTACTACAAATTCTACTTTCAATGTGATACATTGTGAAGGATGAGGAAAAATGAGTGTTAAGTCAATTATACCAAGAGTCTTCATGCATTCACTTGCACTACCAAATTTGACTCCTTGTATTTGTATACGTTTTTCTTCCCAATCTGGTACAATTGTTCTTAAATGAATTTTACCAACACAGGTACAATATGCTCCTGTATCTAAGTTCACTTTGGTCTCTTGGTTTCCCACCATGACAATACTTATACTTGATTTTCCAGCTGTATATCCTTTTGCTGGTTTGGTTCTGTAAAATTTAGCATCTTGTATATTTGTGAGGTTTGTATCAGATGTTCCAACTTGTGGTAGGTTTGAATTGACATCTAGTACTTCTTATATTAAATCAATATTATTAATTTTTGCATTGATTATATTAATTTCATCACTTTCTGAAGTTTCTGATTCTTCAGTGTCTTTTTCAGAATCAGATTCTTCTTCTTTATCATTGTGGTCCTCTGTTACCACAATTTCATTGATTTTTGCTTTTTTAAGGCAATTATTCGCTGAGTGTCCAATACCTCCACATTTGTGGCATTTTCTTTTCTCATTACTATTGGATGTATTGGGCTTGTAAGCTTCTTTTCATTTATCTTTTTTGATGAATGGCTTATTTGTACTTTTGATATCCAATTTTTTCCAAGTTCTGCCAATTTTTGTTCTTGTCACTATGTCTTCTAGTGCATTGATATACTCTTCTGTGAAACATGGTTCTATACACCTGCTTCTCAGGGCATGTTCCAATTCTCCTCCACATTTCTTAAGTATTTTCATGTGTACCATTTTTTGTGAAACTTCTGGGTACAGTGCCTTTAATCTTTCAACTTTTTTTAAGAACCAAGTCAAAGGGTTATGTTTGTCTGGGTCAAAGAAGGAGTTTTCAAATTCATTATCTATTTTGTACCTCCAGGCATCAGTAGCCCGCTTGGTGATTCTTTCTTGTTTCCACCAAGACCAGGTATTTTTGTCATTTGTTTGTCTTATGCCATAATACCATCTTTTTTCAGATTTCTCAAACTGTGAGTGTAATCTTGCAGTGATCAATTCATCTGGTATGGCATAATCTTCTTGAAACATGTCAATTGTTTTAATGAATGACATATGGTCATATTCACCTTCTCCTGTAAATGTTGGCCATTCTTTTAATTGAGGTGCTTCCTTCATTAAGACTTGGTTATTGTCTTGGTGCCTCAAGTCTGTTATGAATCAATTTGTTAATTACTCTTTTGGTTTGACAGGGCTTCTTATGTGAGAAGAGGGAGTTGATAACTTTGGCATATTTGAGTTAGCCTCATCAATTTTATCCATTTTTTCAGTGACAAGCCTTATTTCACTTTGAATATCATCTGGCAGATTCATTCTTGCTTCATCACTTTTTTCCACATGGTCTAAAAGTAATTTTTAACACTTAATATAATAATTTTGAAAGCTTTTACACTAAAATAAGGTAATTACAATTTGGAAAACTGTAGTTACAAATAAAAATAGAGAAATTGCAAATATTCTTTGATTTTACGTGGAAATAGAGTTTAAAGAGAGTTTTGAACAAAACAATTAAATAATTGAAGTAATCACGCCAAGATTGATGATTATAATAAATATGATCTTTAGTCTTTAATAATATAAAAGTTTTATATATAAATAATAAAGAATTTACCTTTTTTTAATTTAATTATTTAGTGTTTTGTAAGCATCTGAAGGGGAAATAGAGTAAAAAGAGCTCTATTTATAGTAAATACCTCCCTTCTAGAGTCCAGAAGGCTTCTAGTAGACGTTTACTGATGCTTTCTACTAGAAATGATCAATATTTTAAGGGTTAGTAATGATTAAATCACGATCAAACCATCTTATCTCATTATTACGCCATTATTTAGAGTTATCACTATAACTCTAATTTTGATGACATCATAGGCTTGGAAGAAGCCTAAACTTCATGAATCATATTAGTATTAATCATAGTCTAATATTATTCATCAGTTTTATCACCTATATGACTGTTAAGTGTAAAATAAGATTACAGTGAGTGATCATGAATGATCAAATTTAAGCTTAAGCTTTGATAATTAATAACCTTTAAGTCAAACACACTAAAGCTATTCTGAGAGTGGGATCTGATAGCTTGGAATTTCATTATTAAACTGCCAAGAGTATTTCATTACATCATCAAAACTCCCTTTTTGATGATTTTTCTTGTAACTCATCTTTTCTGTTGAAATTCAATATTTTAAACTTCAAACCGTGATTTCAAGGGGTTGAACCTTGAATATTATAATAAAAATTACGTCATTCTTCACGAATGAGCTAGTAGAATTTAAAAGTTTACTTTTTTATAAGTTTGGACCACTTTCACAACAAAGTGGTCAACAGCTCCAATGATTTTGGTCAACAAACTACTACAAGTTTTAACCTTGTTTATAGCTTGTAAAATAAAGTTCATATATGTGTTCTTACAATAATTACGAGATGACTTTATTCTTGCTTCAACTCTCTATCTTGCATATTTCAAGAGATATTAGCTAAAAATCATGAATATATGCATGGACCAAAAAAGTGCATATATTCAGCTTAAGTCCTTAAGTATTAGCTTTAGATAATAGCTTTATAATTGTTTTATGTGTGAAGGTTTGAGGGGAATCCAATTGTAAAATATGTCTCACATGTTGTTTTATTGGTTTCTGAAATAACTAATGATTTATGTTTTTTGTAAGGTATTATTACTTATAACTCATTAAATATTGACTTTACAGATATGCCATAAAAATAGTATGTGCATATTTTACCATGAGGAATCTAATGGTGTAATTTATTTCACATTTTCATACATTTGATTCTGCTTTAACTCAGATTTTGTACTTATTTATGGTATTTTACTAATTTTTGAGATAATTATCATAAGTATAATTATTACAGAAATTTTTCTGTGACCCTTTTGGCTATGTGGTCATATCTCAAAGGCTCACAGTAAGTATTCTCAACTTAGGAGCTCAATATTTTTAATTGATAACATAATCTTCTCCAGTTTTGAATTTGGAAAGTATTATTTTTCAGACAAAAATAATATAAACATTTTTTTCAATATTCCACTGCTTTTCATAGCACTATTGATGAAATAGAAATATATGTTATACCTAAAATACAAGCCTATAATATAAGTTTACAACAAAAATTATGATATAGTTTTCTTATAACGAAGATGGATTACTAAAATAACAAAGTAATTGTGAGTTAATATATAACTTTAATGTGTGTGGGGAGATCAATCCTGCCATTCACATAAAAGCATATTAAGACAATAAACAGTGATAAGATATTTGTAGATTATTATTAATGATTTTTTACTTATGATGTATTGATTTTTTTATGAAGTGAGAAATATAACACTATATAAATGAAAGAGAGATGAGTTTTCTACAATTGAGAAAGAGAGATAAGTCTCAGAGACTGAGGAATTACATAAACGTGCTGAGGATTTTAGATGAGTGGAATTAATATTGGGGTTAGGGTTTGAATGATGAGTTTTGACAATGAGTTTTTTACATCCCCCCTTGCAATGAACATGAAGTGAGAGCACAAGCCTTTTTGAGAATATTATGAAATTGAAGAGATCTTAAAACAATTGCCTTACCTACACCTTTAGTTAAGAAATAGCCATTCATTGAAGTGGTGGAAAAACCTTTTGAAAATATTATCCCTTTATTGAGTAATTCTCATATAAAGTGGAACTTGATATCCATGTGTTTACCTTTGAAGCCACTATAATTAGTGTCATGAAGTGCCAGGTCTATTTCTCATTTGTTGTAATTTAATAGAAGGGGATTAAGTGAAGATGTAGTGAGTTGAACTTTTCTCATGAGGTTCATTAACCAAATGGTTTCCTTGGCCGCATCACTAAGATATTTATATTCAGCTTCTGTTGTTGAATGAGAAACAGTTTGTTGTTTCTCTGATTGCCATGATATAAGATGTAGATTTATGCTGACAGTGAATCCTGATATTGATCTATTATCTATGGGACTATTTCCCCAATAAGCATCTGTGTACATTTCAATATGATGAGAACTGCGGTTTTTGAAAGTGAGGAATAGATTCTTTGAGTAATATAGATAACAAACAACTTGGAGAAATGCATTCCATTGTTGCATTCCATGTTTTTCAAGAAATTTAGATAAGTAAATGACTGAAAAAGTGATGTCTGGACAAGTATTTGAACTAATATAGTTTAATGAACCAATTATGCTTCAATAGTTAATATTCAAATTATTGAAATCACTGTGTTCTTTTTTGGATGGATTTGTTAATTGCAGATGTGGCTTGAGGGGTGTATTCAGATTTTGTATTTTGTAGCTAGTTCAACAATATAGTGTTCTTGATCTATGCTAAATCCATCATTGAGATGATTAATCCTTATTCCTAGAAGTAAATTTTCCTTACCTAGATCCTTCATTTTGAATTTTCTTTTAATTTCTTTTTTGAAATCCTCTAGGTCTGAGCCAAAAATTGCAATATCATCTACATGAATGTAAATCCAATCAGGATTTTCAACTTTTTTCCAGAAAACACATGGATCTGTGAGAGAGCATTGAAAACCCAATAAAATCAGCCACTTTGAAAAATGTTTATACCATGCCAAGGATGCTTGCTTAAGTCCATACAATGCTTTTTTGAGCTGTAGTACCTGTGTTTCTTTGACTTTTGGAACCCCCTGATGAATTTCCAAACAACTTTCTTCTTGAAGTGGTGTATTCCAGAAAGCACTTTGTACTTCCATCTGATGAAAATTGTATTGGTAAATTTCTGCAAATGAGATAAGAGCACATAAGGATTCTAATTTTCCAGTTGGAGCAAGCATACCTTAATAATCTAATCATGCTATTTGATGGCATCTATGAGCACATAAACAAGCTTTATATTCAATAATCTTTCCAAAGTTGTCTGTTTTTTCTTTGAATCCCCATGTACTGGTGATTGGATGATTGCTTTTGTTTCTCTCTTGAAGAGTCCATACTTTAAATTTGTTAATGTTGAGGAGTTGTTTTTGTATTGCAAACTTCCAGTCTTCTTTATTTGGACTGATCATTGCCTTGCTATAGTTTTTTGGGGTACAATTTATCAAATTGGTTAGGTTTGTTCTGGGTTGTCTTTGGGGAAATGGTAGGATGTTGCCACTATCAATTTCACTACATATTAAAGTAGGATGTCTAGGACTGATCACTCATATTCTTTGAGGTTGTTGTTTTGATCATTATTATTCATCTTGAAGTCTGGTGTTTTAGTTTGATATTTCTTTAGTTGATCAAGACTGTAAATCTATTATTTTTTAGACAAAAATAAACTAAAAATCAATTTTAATATTCCACCGCTTTTTATAGCACTATGAATAAAATAGAAATATATGTTATACCTAAAAGACAAGCCTATGATATAAGTTTACAACAACAATGATGATGTAATATTTTTTATAACCAAGATGGATTACTAAAAGAAGAAGGTAATTGTGAGCTACTATATAATCTTAATGTGTGTGGGGAGATCAATCTTACCATTCACACAAAAGCCTAAGAAGACAATAAAGAGTGATAAGATATTTGTAGATTATTATTAATACTTTCTTATTTATTATTTATTGATTTTTTTGAAGTGAGAAATATAACACTATATAAATGAAAGAGAGATGAGTTTTCTATAATTGAGAAAATAGAGATAAGTCTCAGAGAGTGAGGAATTACGTAAACATGCTGAGGATGTTTGATGAGTGGAATTAATATTGGGGTTAGGTTTTGAATGATAAGTTTTGACAATCAGTTTTTTTACAAAAAATAATTAAATTAATTGCTGAATTTTCAGATCCTTTTTGAATTTCTTTTTCCTTCAGCTCTAGCTTTATACTTCACCTTTTCTTTTGGAATTCTTGTCAATTTATTGTGTATTTTCTCATTTAAAATTCCTTTTTCAATTGAGATTTACCTTTTTTGAACATGTGTTCCTCATTTTTTGCAAATTCAAAGCAAAATTCTATCTATCTCAAAATACACTCTTTATTTTGTTCTTTGGGCCTTAGTTTTGTTCCCCTTCATTGATTTAGCTCTAACCCACTACAATATTTCCTATTAAAGATAGTTCTGTGGTAAGAAAAATGTGTCAATTCAATGGATTTTAAAAAATAACAGCCATTTTAATTCAGATTTGGAAACTATCCTATCATTTTAGAACCTGATTGTCACAGCCACAATCAGGGGATAATGGTATGCAGTCCTACCTTTAATCATCCCAACCAGACTAGAGGATCAGTGGCACAAATCAGCATTCAGCTTCAGCAAATCTCTCAAAGAGCTCAATACAGTCAGGAATCCCCAATACAGACTGTGCTCACTCAATACAGCCTTGGGTTCGTCAATCTGGGACTGTATGATCACCAATTCCCATCACACCTTCTTTACTGACCCTGGGCATCAATACAGGGACTGTATTATCCAAAATCAATTCAATCAATGATTCCTCTCAAGAAACCTCACTCTTTGAATCAGGGCTTGTGGATTCTCACATATACCAGCCCCTCCTTCTTCCCCTGGGGACCTTTCCCCAGTTAATTGATATAGTTTATTTATTATTTAATGAATATTCCTGCTGTTATTTTGGGTATCAATTTGCTCTTTGCATCTTTTCCTCACCTGTTCAGTAGACTTGTGGTGGCCATATCCTTATTAACCCTTCTCATTCTTTCTGACAGGTTGAAACAGTGAACTTGGACTTTTTTGTGGCTGGCTCTTTTATTCTTAATCTTATTTTCTTGGTGGCTGCTTTTCTTATATTTATGTTATTAGAAATTTTATCTTATTTACACTCTTAAGTGTACTCACTCTCATTCCAATCCTTGAGCTTTCCATAAGTAGGTACCAGTCAGCTGAGTGCCAGGCCCTCTTTGCTTTGAAGAGCCTCTGTGACATTATATTAATTCACTCATTATTCCTTCTTTCTTTTCATTCTTTCAAGATTCATTTCTCTCATTCATCAATTATAATCTTTTTATGAATTTTTTTTTCATGATTTTATGATTTTTATGACTTTACAATTTCTCATCAATCTTGAGCTAATTCATTTTATCAATATAAATATTGACTCCTTTTTCATTTATTAACTCTCCTTACGATTTCTATCTATCCTAATTCTTCAATAATGTTCAAATTTTCTTTCTTTTTTTGATTCAGGTTTATAGGATTTATATTTATTGGGATTAATTAGGATAATTGATTCAGATTCAGGATTTCATTTGATTATATTGATTTTGATTGACTGTTGAACTCATTAAGATTTATTTATTGACCTTGATGATTGAGTGTATTGATTGATTTGATTTTGACTCATCAATATATTGATTTACTGATTTGATACCTCAAGACCTTGAATTGATTTGAAGATATTATTGATATTGATTTTGAATTTACTTAACAATTGATTAAATCAATTCATTGAGTTATTTAAATTTATTTGAAACTCTTCAAGAAGTATATTTTGTTGACAAGAATTTGACTTTTTCATTTTCCTTCCTCAACATTGGTTCACATTGAATTAACCTCAAGTTCATTAAGACTCTCATTTTCTATTAGTTGATTTGGCCAAGCCTCATCTATTGTTCTCAAAGTATCATCAAGTTCCTATTTTTCTAATTCTTTAGTAATTCATGTTCAGAATAGCCCTCCAGCCAAGAATACAAGATCTCAAAGACATCAAGCTGTCCTCACTCCTACAGCAAGGGCTCCTCTTGACCGCACATCATCAGTTCATCAACTGAGTGCAAAGTTTCACAGGGGACCACCAATGGAAGGATCATATCCCTCAAGAATAGGAGGTGTGAAGTCAAGAATATCAAGATCATTCTCTGGCTTTTTGGGTGGCTATCCAAGCATTTCTCAAGGTCCTAGAAGCAGATTAGGGGAAGCTGAAGATGAAGAGGGGGAGGAGTCTGTGGAAGAGGAAGAGTCTGAAGAAACAGGAGTGAAAGCTTCCTTGGTAGGTGCCCTTGAGGCTTCTGAAGCTCCAAATATAGCCTTTTCTCATCAACCTCTTGTCTCTCAAGCTGAACCAAATTTTCTCAAGATTATGGAGCACATGACTTGATTCAAGGGACAACTCACTCAAGTATTTTCCCCCAGGATTCAAGAGTCCATCAATTAAACAACCTGATTCTTTTTATGGTACTCAAGCCCATAAATTGAGATTATTTATCCAATCCTGTCAATTAATTTTCCATAATGACCCAGAAGACTTCTTCTCTGACAGGAAGAAGGCTCTTTATTCAACTTCTTTCCTCATTGGTAGATCTGGTAAATGGGTTGAGCTATATATCTCAAATATCTCCAATGAAGACCTGTCCTATCTCCTCAATAACCGGCAGTTGTTTGAAACACAGTTATTCACTTTGTTTGGTAACCCCAATGAAGTTAGGAAAGCTGAAGAAGAGCTGGATAATCTCAGGATGAATGAAAGTGGTCATGTTTCCATGTACATTTCTTATTTCAGAAGCTTAATATCAATAATTGGAGATTGGGGGAAGCGGCTCATATTCATGTATATAAAAGAGGACTTGAATCAATAATTTTGGACCATCTGGATTCTCACCCTGGTACCTTTGATACTCTTCAAGAGCTCATGGAAATGACTTTGGAATTAGATGAAAGGTACTATGAAAGACAGAAGGAAAGGGGTATTCATTAAGAGAATAAGCCTCCAGTTACTGGATCCAATTCTTCCAGGCCTCCTCAAGATTCATCTATCAAGAAGCCTCATCACAAGAAGAGAAAAAAGGGAAAGAATCTTCAAGCTTCAAAGGATACTACTCATGCTTTTCTCCTGAATAAGGACAATAAATTGATTGATTCTGAAAAGGAGAGGAGGATTAAAGAAGGTTTGTGCACATATTGTTGTGGAAAGAACACAATGGAAAAATGTTTCAGGAGGCCTCAGAATAGGCTAGGGTCATCAAGAGGCTTCACTAGCAAGCAGGGAAAAGCCTCAGTGGGAATCATGATGTGTTCAATGGTTCTCACTTATTTCCTTCAAGAGCTCAATCGTGCACTCTGAATACTAGTGTCAATAAAGCTTTAAAATTTCTTATTTTTTCTTCCATCTCTGATATTTATTATAGTATTCCCATTGATTCTGTTGCTACAATCTCTTTTATTGCAAAGAGTTTTTCTCTCAAGTACTCATTTACTATGTCAGAGATCCCTGAAAAAAGTCCTATTTTCATTTTAGATTCTAATGAATCCACTTCCTTTTTCATCACTCATTATACCAAGTGGGTTGTTGACTTGCCTTCCTTCCAAAGCTTTGAATGGCACTTCTTTATCATAGATTCACTCAAGGGAGAAGACCTAATATTGGGCTATTATTTTATTCACCATTTTAATCCCATCATTGATTGGAAAAATGGATTGATAACCTATGATTCTATTCATAAGGACTACAGTGTTTCTAATTATTCTACTAGTAATTACTTTACCACTGCTATCAAAAGTTTTTCTCTTGTTGGTGAACTTAATACACCTTACCTTCCTTATTCTGTCCTTTTCCCTTTCATAATGCACTCTCAGTCATCATTTCTATCAAGAGATGAAGTCTTCAAATATATTAACGATGTTGGAGAAGATGCTGCTATATCTCCACTTAATCTCTTCCAAGGGGATATGGACCTTCCTCCTTTATCCTTCTATGCATCCCTGGAGGAGAAGTGGGATGGTGAGGATGATCCAAAAGGAATTGAAACTGTGCTCAAGGTTTTCCCTCCTGCTTATCACCCTTATTTGGATTTATCCTCCAAGGTGAAAGCAGAGAAACTTCCTCCACACCATGCCTGTGAAAATCATACTGAACTGGAGGGTCTTCTCCCACCAGTTAGCATTATCTACTCTTTATGAAATCATGAGTCAGAAACACTGAGGGCCTACATTTCAGAGAATTTATAGAAAGGTTTCATCAGGTCAAGATCCTCCTCAAAAGGAGCACCTGTCCATTTTGTTGAGAAAAAGGATGGTGTCCTCTGTTTGTGTGTTGACTACAAAAAAATCAATGCTGTCACTAAGAAGAACAGGTATCCTATCCCTCCTGTGAACCAGCTTCTCACCGTAGTCAACAGTTCCACTATCTTCTCCAAGATAGATCTGCATGGTGCTTATAATCTACTGAGAATTAAAGAGGGGGGTGAGCATTTGACTGCCTTTAGAACCAAGTATGGTAGTTATGAGTATTTGGTGATGCTTTTTGGCTTAACCAATACTCCTGCTTCATTCCAGAAACTAGTAAATGATATATTTTCATATTTCTTGGACATATTTGCTATAGTTTATTTTGATGATATTATGGTCTCTTCCATCACTGAGGAGGAAGATGTCAAAAATGTGGCCACTGTCCTCCAAAGGCTGAGGGAAAATAATCTGTTGGCCAAAGCCTCAAATTGTTCATTCCATGCCTCAAGTGTGGAATACCTTGCCTATTTTTTTCAAGTGATGGCCTCAAGATGTATTCTTTAAAATCTCAACAAATCCTCAATTGTCCTCAGCCCAAGAACATCAAGGCTCTTCAATCAGTTCTTGGCTTTACCAATTTATATCATTGTTTCATTAAAAATTACTCCAAAAAAATCACTGCTCTCATTTCCCTTGTCAAGAAAGATTATCCCTTTATCTTCAATAAGGAACCTCTTTACCAGTTTCAATTATTCAAAGAAGCATTCACCACTTCCCCTATACTTTCTCATTTTATTCCTTCTCTACCAGCTATTGTGGAAACTGATGCTTCTGATTATTCCTTGTGTACTGTACTGAGTCAGTTGAATGACTCAGGAAAGCATGCCATTGTGTAAGATGGTCACAAGCTCCTCCCAGCTGAGCTCAACTATTAAATTGAAGACAAGGAGCTCCTTCTCATACTTTGGGCTCTCCAGTGCTGGAAAGCTTTTCTTCTTTCTCTTTCTCATTCTTTTGAAGTGAAGTCTTGACAAACCATTCTTCTTCTCAGTACTTCATGTCTTCCAAAGTCCTCACTTGTTTCCAGGCCCACTGGGTTGAATTTCTCTCTGAGGTTTATTTTACTATCACTTACATCCCAGGAATACTTTCCACTTTACCAGATTCCTTGTCAAATCAGGATGACATGTACCCTGAGAGGGGGTGGAATTTATTGACAAGAATCCTCAAACTTTTAATCAAATTCTCAAGCAAAATTGATGCCAAGAATCAATATTCTTTTCAATAAAAGTAGAGATGTTCTCAGATTTAGTTGACCAGATTCAAAAATATGTATGGAAAGACAAATATTATAAAGAAGTACTCAAGAAGCTAGCAAGAGGTGAATCAGTACCAGATTATTCTCTTGAACCTCAAGCCAAGTTACTGTTCTTCAAAGAGAGAGTGGTATTCCAAGTAATCAAGAACTTCAACTGGATATCCTTCAAAGGCTTCATGACTCACCCTTGGCTGGCTATCCTGGCCAGGAGAAGACCCTCAAGCTCATCAACAGGGTTTTTCATTGGGCTGGCATGAATCAAATCATGAAGAACTATGTGTCCTCATGTCAGAAATGTTCAATAAACAAGATCATTAATCATAAGAAGTTTGTATTACTCAAGCCTCTTCAAATTCCATCTGGTCCTTGGCCTTCTTTATCAATGGACTTTATCACTCAACTTCTATTGTCCAACAACTTTGATTCAACTTTAGTATTTGTGGACATATTCTCAAAAATGGACATATTCATTCCAACTTATTCAACAATTACTGCCTTGGACTTAGCTTAAATCTTCATCAGTCATACCTTTTCCAAGCATGGCCTTCCAGTCAGTATTTTTAGTAATAGAGGTTCATTATTTGTGACATCATTCTGGACCCAATTATGTCAGAAGCTCAAGATATCAAGAGATCTTTCAACTTCTTTCCACCCTGAATGTGAGCCTTGAGGCATATTTTACATACCCAAATAGGTCACAATTAACTTAAAATAAATTCTGAACTATGCATAACCCATAAGTCATGCATATATTCAAAATTCATCATTTTTGATTTCAGGAAAGATGAATAACGTTTTACTGAGTAAGTAAATCCATGGATTTAAGGCCAGATTTGTATTCTACACAAAATTTCACTTAGGGTAGCTCCATAGAGGGAATAAGATCAACTCATTCAGGTGGTAATATGGAAAATACTTCAATACCACATAAAACATCCACAAAAACTTTTTTTTCTCAATTTCAGGCCAAGATAATGGGAATGTGAGAAATCCCATGTTACATATACACTAAGAATAGTGTTATGAACACACCCATAGTAGATATCTCACTTTAAGCCTGAATTTCTATTTTGATGTAAAAAAATAGTCAAGGGGGACAAAAGACATCAAAGAGAGCCAGGGTACCCAACTTCTGAGGCCTCTCAGGCATGGACAGATCCAAAGCTTGGATCCATGGATGATCTTTGACTAATTAGTAAACTAAAACCTTTTGGGAACTTGGTTACCAAGTCAAAACTTCATTATATCATAAGAAAATAACAAATAAGCTGCTATTTTGACATGCCAAGGAGGTAAAGACAAACTTAGACTTCTGTAACCATGTCAATTCTTAATTATTTTCCATCGATAAATACCAAAAGATTAATTAAAGACCTTTTTGGACTAGTATCCATTGATTTAGCTCATAGCAACCAGCCATATACTGCTATTTGCAATTCTATGTATAAATGAGGTAAAACTTCAAAAATTCATTAAAAATAAAATTCTTGATTAATCTTTCTGAGACTTTCAGGACCAATTGAGAGCTTCATAATTCATATAAAAACCAAAAATAATTATACTTTCTGAGTAAAATTAAAAGGTTTACTTACAGTCCATTTTTGATGATTCCATGTGAAATACTGAATCTTTGAAAATTGACAGAAAATACACTCTGTGATGAAATTTCCAATAACATTGATAAATTTGAGAAATAAATGATTATTTTGGAATAAAAGAAGATTTACAGTTATTACTCCTTTTATTCTTAACTATAAATGGGTTGGTAGTCACCTAAAAACATCAATTAAGTAATAATGATAACCTTACCTGACAACAGATGATGCAATCAATAATCCAAAAAGGGTTATTGTTTTCTCACTCACTTTTTTTCAGTTTGCTTCATGGCATGCCTCTGTGAGCTGTCTTAGACTTAAAAGATGCCTCCTCTTGCTGTTTTCTCCAAATCATCACATTATTCAATTATACCTTTATTACCAACAAGTAAGTCTTAGTTAAATCTTTTCTTAAGTGTTTTAAATCTTTCATAATCAATCAGAAAGACCTGAAATCATAGAAATCAACTATATATTGTTGTAATCTTGCTATAAATCAATTTTTATCCTTTAAATCCACAATAATTCGTCAAATCTCTCTACTTTTATCTTTAATTAGTTCTTTGGAGTATTAGTGAGTTATTTATCTTAATTCTTAAAGCTTTTCTCTATAAAAAATATTTTCTTCAAAAATCATATTTATAATTATTCTTTCAAAAGATAATTATATATTAAAATAATTTTATTCTTTTAATGAAGAAGTTTTTATTATTAAATTCTTCTTAAAATTTATTCTAGTAGAAAATTACTGCTTACTGTTATAATCACTAGTAGTGTATAGAAAGTAAAAGAAATAATCAATTCTTTAATTATTCAATTGTGGTTATAATAATTTTTTACTATTATATTTCATAAAAACAGTCATAGTACTGTTGATTAATAGTAATATTATCAACAGTTTCATAGACACATCTTACACTAAAACAGATTAATAGACAGAGAGGTTTAATCAGATTCTAGAACAGTATCTTTGGATTTATGTAACTTACCATCAAGATGATTGGCACATCTGGCCCCCTATGGCTGAATCTGCCTATAATAATTCAGAACATTCATCAACTAAGCAACACCTTTTTTCACCATTTATGGAGGAAATACCAGCTTTTATTAAATTCACATTTCTGTAGACACACCTGATGGAAAGTTATTAACAAAACTTCAACCAGTACAGCAAGTAGTCAAAGAAGAATTAGGGTCAGAAATAAGGCAATTCACAAGGTATGCAGATAGGAATAGGACAATTCGACTTGATTTCCAACCTGGTGACAAATTAATACTATCCTAAAAGAACATCAAGACTACAAGACCCACCAAAAGACTTTCAGAAATATGGTTGGGACCCTTTTAAGTCTTGAAGAATATTTGCAGTCATGCATATCACCTCAACTTGCCTAAACAATGTAAGTCAGTTCACCCTGTGTTCCATGAGTCCTCATTAAAACCAGTCAAGCAATAAACTATCCCAAACCAACATTAATTTCAACCACCACCAGTCTTAGTGAAGTAGCAGGAGGAATGGGAAGTGGCTCAGGTTCTGGACTCAGACCTCAAGAGAGGTAATTTATGGTACCTTGTATAGTAGAAAGGATTCAGTAAAAACCCAGAAAGAACAACTTGGGAGCCAGCCTCCAAGCTTACCAACTCACCAGACCTTGTAAAGGATTTCCATACTTTTTACCCTTAAAAGCCTGGCCCAAATACCTCAAGAGTCTGATTTTATGGTTCTTGGGGGGAGTAGAAGCTATGAAAGTAAGTTTCTCTCCTGGAACTCACCTTTAAGGGTATATTCTACCCAAATATGTTTTAATCATCACCTTGGACACTTTTAAAGCACTTGTCAATTTCTTTGGACAGGTTTAGAAGGCCTAGCAAAATCAATACCCTTGAATTTGGACCTTTAATAAAGATATGGCCAAATTCTCCCTTTTTAATTTTCTATTTTCTTATTCCAAATTATTCCATTTATAATTATTCAAGACATTCTTCAACTCAAAGTCATTTATGGAAAAGTTTTTTTGTTCTTTTATGGTGCTTGGTGGACAGTGGAATTTATGAAAGTAAGTTCCATCTCCCGGTATGCATCTCTGAGGGTTTCTAATTCTTGTAAAACAGAGCCTTAGCCACTCTGTGAGCAACAAAGGCCTGGTTTTATCTTTCAGAAAAATTATTGCCAAAATCAAGCAACTCACCACAAGAAGGGCACCTCTCAGCATTTTCTTGAATTTTTTCTTTTTATCTACTTTCTTTTCTCTTAATTCTTAATTCTTTTCTTTATTTCTTTACTTTTATAATTCTTTTCTTCTAATTTCTTTAAAGCAGAATTATCCCCTCCCATATCATTTATTGGGAGGTTCCATTCTCATTCTATCAACAGTAAGAATGGGGATAAAAGATAAACCAAACACAAACACATTCCAACAAGCAGTTTTATTCTTCACCAAAGCCATCAAATTGATTGACCATCCCACTCAAAACAGGGATAATTCATCAAGCAATCAAGTATCCAAAGAAATATGTATGCCATAAAATTGGCTCTGAGATTGGCTTAAAGGACTCCAAAATTCACTTTCAATATGCACCTGGAAGGACCACCCATGAAGAAAATCAAAGCCTCTTTGAATGCTCCTCAAAGGGTCCTCAAAGACCCACTTGAAGGCATCAAGACCCAAGGAATTCATCCTCTATTACTCCCAATGGACCCTCATGAACACCTCAATTTTCACCCTCAAAGTGCCACTACTGACCTCCTCAAGCCTCCTTCAAAAGGGCCTCCATATGGCCTTTCATAGTCCTCAAAAGTCCTCTAGACCATGTTCAATATTGGTCTAGAGGGCCCAGAAACCCTCCAGGACATCCATAGGCCGCAGACTGTCAATACAGCCTACAGACCAAAAATACAGGCCACAGACCATTGGGCCCAATTTCTTCCCTTTGGCCCTCAAGAACCCAAATTGAGGGCATCAGCCAAGGAGTCCAGGACCATCAACAGCATCAAACTGCCATATATGCTATTTTTACCAAGGATGATGGGGGGTTTACTCAGTGTTCAAGAGGCCATGGAGACAGAAATCAAGTGAAATTATGGCCAGTTCTGGTTATGAAAACAGAAGGAGCTCAAGACTTATAGAGCCAGCCTTCCAAGGCAATATTTGAGATTCATAAAATTTGATTACTGCAACAGAAAGAACTTCAAATATTGATTCATATATCCATTATGCATCATTTTTCAAGCTTTCCTCAGTGGTGATAATGATTTTGCATTATCTTCCACAAGATTTGTGAACTTTCATTTTATTACTCTATCAACTTTATGTTTTTTCAAGACCAAGTAAATGAAAGTGGGAGCTCCAGCTCAAGTCCACTTGCAGAAGACAATCAATACTTGTGAAAATTCATAAATGGCAAATTTTCATTTGAGGAAATGAAGAAAGATGTTGAGTTTAGGGGGGATTCAGATCTAAAATATGTGGTGGAAGGTAAAATTTTAAAACAAAGTATTCCTACTATGGTGTTCAGGAGCCCACCAGTTTCAAGAGGGTGATTCTGTCACAGCAACAATTAGGGGATAATGGTATGCAGTCCTACCTTGAATCACACCAACCAGACTAAAAGATCAGTAGCACAAATCAGCATTCACCTTTTCCAACCCTCTTGAAGAGCTCAATACAGTCAGGAATCCCCAATAAAGCCTTGTATTATCCATACAGACTGTGCTCCCTCAATAAAGCCTTGGGTTCATCAATCTGGGACTGTATGATCACGGATTCCCATCACACCTTCCATACAGACCCTGGCCATCAATACAGGTCCTGTATTATCCAAAATCAATTCAATCAATGATTCCTCTCAAGAAAACTCACTCTTTGGATCAGGACTGGTGGATTCTCACATATACCAGACCCTCCTTCTTCCCTTGGGGACTATTCCCAAGTTAATTAATATAGTTTATTTATTATTTAATGAATATTCTTACTCTTATTTTGGATATTATATTTATTGGTATTAAGTTGGTCTTTGCATATTTTCCTCACCTGTTCAGTAGAGCTGTGGTGGCCATATCCTTATTAACCCTTCTCTTTATTTCTGACAGGTTGAAACAGTGTACTTGGACTTGCTTGGGGTTGGCTATTTTATTCTTACTCTTATTTTCTTTGTTGCTGCTTTTCTTATATTTATCTTATTTACACTCTGAAGTGTACTCACTCTAATTCCAATCCTTGATCCCTCAATAAGTGAGTGCCAGGCCCTCTTCACTTCAAAGAGCCTCTGTGACACTGAGGTGGAAAGAATAATATAACTCCTTTTGTGTGATGTAATTTTCTCATTGAAGTTGGAAAAAAAATGGTCAAACTCTCTTATCTGATAGATTATAGAGTTATTGGTTTATGAAAAAGAGCTTTAATCTTTTAATAAGGTAATTTAAAGCAATTAATTCAAAAAACTCACAAAATCTTTTTCAGAACTTCTTTTTTAAGTAATATACTCATGATTGAAATTATACATCAAATCAATTTTATTAATGTTCTCAATAGGATTTTATTTCTAAAAACAAAGAAGTTTCATGTGTTAGTGATATAAAAAAATGAATTCTTGGAAGACCTATTTCTATTTCTGATGATCTTCACTTTCCTTCATTAAATTTTCATGTGAGTTAAAGCTTAAAATAGTGGTTGCATTTATTCTGTGGCTAAAGAAGGCATTAATTCCAAAAAAAAGGGAAAATGATTTCTAGCTTTTTAGTCATAGTATTTATATTGATTTTTATCCTCTTCAATTAAAGCTCCATTTGATCTTTTAATTATCTTGGATATTGTATATTTCTGTTTATGTATATTAAATTGGGCTCAAATACTTGGGGAGATGAAGTTTGATTTCTGACAAGATCTCTTACTCACCCTCATTTAAATAAGGTGAAATCCACTGTTTTACTTTGACTTAATATTCATACATACTTCTAAAACAAGAATAAACCCTTAATTTCATTGTAGGCCAATTAAGAAGGAAAAAATAATCAGTATGTATCAAATCAACTGATGGGTGGGGGGATATAGAAATATATTTCAATATAGATTTTATTTGTTGGACTGTTTCATAGGGAATTTTTCTTTGGACTGTGTCATAGGTAATTTTTCTTTGGTTTTAATTAAATCCAGAAATGGATGACCCCTTGGAAGAAAGGGTTAATTGAGGTTGGAGTTAACAAGCCAGTAATTGTAACTTCTGTATTTATTTTCTGACTGAAATCTGACTGAAACCCAGGTTGGGTTAATCTATGTTTTATAAATGAAACATGTTGAATATTGCAAAATTGAGATTTTAGAAAAAATTTAGGGGATTCAATTAAAAATTGATGGGATTTATCATTAAAACATAGATCTATTCTTTCTGTATTTTGAAATAAGAAACCTTGTTTTTTGAATGTGGTACTTCATAAGTTTGACAGCACCTAATATATAGTAATATAGAATTAAAATGAGCTTACTCAATTTTCAATATATTTTATGTGTATCTCAATCATAAAATGTCAATATTTAGGAATTTGGGAATAATCTATTAGTTTATTCCAAGAATAAGCTATTTATCACTCAATAGAGAATTATAAGAAGCTGAAGATTAAAATAACATTGAATGCAATTCTAAATCCAATTCTATGATTACTTATTATAGGGATATTTCATCACATAGTGAAAGACATACAATAATAGCTGTTAGTAGTATCACTAATACTATTAGGGTTTTTTCATTTTAATATCTCTATTTATAAGCTCATGAAAATAAATCTAAAGAATATTAGAACAGAGCCAGATGATGTTGTAACTCAATAAGAGAGCAATCTTTCTCAATGACTTGACTTAATAAGAAAATGTGTATCACATCAATCTATCTGATCTTCATTTCGTAAGAATAATAACTTAAGGCTTAAGATGACCCTTAAGATTCTCTAATTCACTCAAACTACTTAACCCCCACATATTAAATTCTTTACATTTTAAAATATTTTTATCTATTATTCTTAGTTCTCTCAACAATATTTAATTGCTGCTTTTTGTGTGGTCTTTTCTTATAATCTGATTTTAGTCACCACATTTATTCTTTTCCTTTTTAATAGTTCATTGGCTAAATAAAGTAACTATATTATTTATTAAGCTAAGAACAAGCACTTCAAGTTCTGTTGTTGTAGGTTTCTCTTACTCTCAGTGCATACTTAACAAATACAATTACTCCATGTTTTAACCCTCTTCAAAGTCATACAAACTAATAGATCACCTTTAATAAAACATAAATCTATCTTATGTATTAATCTTACTTTTTGAATTGCTCGTACCAAAGCTATACTCAATTACTCTTTGTCTAGTAAAATATTTGTACATTTTTGCTGATTCTTTTAATTCATGTCTTCTGACCCTTTTGAACCACATAATTCTGTTTCTAACAACAGCTACAATAAAATCAATTTCTCACATTTTAGTATTGATATAAAGAAACTTTATGTCAGATCACAATATTATTATTCTTTTTTTTCAATCTCATCTTCTCCTCATTTTTTCTATTGCCTCTTATCAGATGAAGATGATTTTCTTTTGAACTTTTTCTTCTTTTCCTTATATTCCGTATTCCAATTCTCAAATTAGATTTTTTACTTTTGTTGCTTAAACTGATCAATTTTATTGGAACAAAAAAATATTTTTACTACCCTATACTAAACTTGATTGCCACAATATCACATTACACGCCCCACCTTGATTATTCAAGTACTCATTAGGAAAATTCTGGTAAAAGGATCTTTTCTATTTTAAGCACCTGTGCAGTTTCTTTCATGCACTCCCTTAATATGTTTCTTGTAATTTGAATCTTTCCTGGTATAAAAAATGACAACAGGTCTGAAATTCTAGATTTAACCTTTTAGAAAAGTTAACTATTGTGATCTAAAATAAATATGGAAGAAATTAAAAAGGGAGAGCCAAATGGAGATATTATTGATAAGTGGCTAGGAGCTGAACACAATCCATTTTTAATACTAAATAGTAGAACTTGTCTAGATACCTACCTACCCAAAAGATGATGCTTGCAAAAAAGGGGTCTAAAGCCATAAAGCTTTCATCTTCCATAAGCCATGCCCATTTTCTAAGCCACAACTCAGCTTTCAAAAACCCATAGATTTTCCTCAATTGAATAATTTCCTCATGATTCCGTGCAGTAAACTCACTAAGATTTTGAAATAGAAGACTTCATAATGATTTTTTGAGTTTTACATTGTACTTTTTTTTGTGCCTTGAAAGGCCAATTATGGCTTTAGACCATGGGTATTTAACCATATGAGTCAGGGATGCTTAGCTTAATTTTCTTATGACATAAAAAACCAACTGCAATCAAGTTCAAATGCTCTTAACCTTTGATGTGCTTGAGCTTTTGTTATTTTTAAAAACAAAGCAATTTGTAACACCATTTTCTCAGAAGCTTGCAAGATGCTAAAAACTAATAATAATAAATAATCACTCAACTTCACTTAAAAATACAAATAAGGTTACCTTGGTAATGGTCCAAAAAGTTGACTACACATAACCTTTCAAACAAAATAAAGGGCAGTTTACCAGGAGAGACAAGAGGCACTTTTTCAATGACAGACCAAATATTTTTCATTAAATTATAAATAGTTGTAGAGCCTGGAGCGCCAATGTGATACAAACTTGATGAAATGTTATGTTTTGTAGCATTTTATGCAGACTAAGGACAACTTTTTTTCAAGCTTGAATATTACACATCAACAAAGAAGTCACGCTAAAGAAGAAGTTTCACAAAGCTTCAAGACTTAGAAAAAGACGAACGAAAAGCTCATTGCCTATTGAATAAAAACGCATTGTTTGATTGTCAATGAATGTCTGCAGCCTAAGTTAGTTTTCATATAAAATGAGAAATATTCTTCATTCAGCCACCATATCGCGAATAGAAAATGAGTTAAACATTGACATGGCTGACTACTCTGTCGTCAAAAACACTTACAAAATTTTTTACGGAGCTACTTGCCAAACCCAATAATTTACAGAGCTTGAAACCGTACTGCAAAAAAATAAAAAAGCCTCTTGGCTTTAAAGATATCTGAATACTGCTTTAAAATATGTAATACAGATTTTGTAAAATACAAATTTATAAACAATAGTGCTCAAAAGTTCCCATGATCTATTTTTAAGATGGTTGAAAGGAATAAATTGAGAAGAAAACTCAACTTCCCACAACAAATCGCAAAACAGAAAATTAAAAGATATAGTTTGGGTTTAGCCAAAAGTTTGACTGGTCCGAGTGCTTCTTTTGACTTTGGAAATTCGCCAATCGTTTTCGGTCTACAAGGGCCAGGTAACTAGTGTCAACTATATAACCCACGAAAATCAGAAAATGATAAAATAAAGCATTACAGACCTTAGCGTATCTGTCAAACAAAGGTTGAACCTTCTCATTTCGTTTTCGCTTGGACATCGTTTTCGCATCAGCCACTTTGAAAAATGTAGGTGCGACCTCTGTCAGCCATTTTGGTTCAATCGCGGTCACATCCCGACAGTATTCTTTTGTTGTCAAAACTAATTCATGATAGATGATCCTAGAAATATCATGTAAATATAAAAATAGGCACAGATCAGCCTAGTATGCTTGGATAAACGTCAATCAAGGACTGAGGATCAAAATTGATAGTTATCAAAATTAGATCATTGAAACTAACCATTCAGGAGCGCGATTGAAAAGAGCCGACGAAGGATGAATAAAGACTGGTGTGCCTTCTACTAAGGTTTTATAGCCTTCTTGTGGGTCTTTTTTGGCTGCATGTCTAAAGTAGCCCGAGCAAATTGCTCTGCGAACACGATCATAGTGGTTTTCACAAGATACAATATCATGATTGTATCGGTCCATGATTCCTAGCAATTGCTTTCGAACATCTTGTGCTCTTCTCATGGCTCTAGCCTGAATGTCTAGATTGTAGAAGTTGCATGTCAGTGGCTTGAAAACAAGGAAGGTGAACCAGCGCGCTGAAACTCACAATTTTCATGACACCAAGGATTACTAAATTTGCTCGCCTTCCACCCTTCATAGACTGCAAGTAATGTTAAATGATCTCCCTCCGGTTGGTGAAACTTTGCTTTTTTGGCATCCGCCTGGGCTTGTTTCTCTTTGGGTCGATAAAACACGTTGGTTGCGCCACTAATCATGGCAACAATCGTCAACACTTCTTCCGAGCAGCCCAAGTCAACCGATGCAATCAACATTTTGGATAGTTCAGGATCCATGGGAACTATTCATAAAGAGATTTCTAAAGTTAATCAGTCCTGAAACAAGATAGTACTCATAATGATAATAATAAAAAACCTACAATCAGCCATCTTGCGGCCCAAACGTGTTAATAAACCTTCATCGTCTAGAGCCGATAATGCATATAAGTTTTCTAAAGCAGTTATCATGGTCTGTTGAGGAGGAGGATCCATGAAGTCGAAGTTTAATAAATCGTTGATTCCCATGGCTTTCAACATCAAAATGGTATGAGCCAGGTTTTGCCTTTGAATGTCAGGTATTGATGTGGGAAGCATTTCATTGTTATATGCTGCTTCAGTGTATAGCCGATAGCATTTCCCTGGGCCCGTACGCCCTGCCCGACCTGCACGCTGTCGGGCTTGGGCTTGTGAAATTGGAGTAACAACCAAGGAATCCATTCCAAGTCGCGGGTCCCATGCTTTTTGTTTGACAAACCCTGGGTCAACGACATAGTATATACCATCTATTGTGATAGATGTCTCTGCAATGTTGGTTGCTAAAATGACCTTCCGGGCGCCTGGAGGGGCTGGATCAAATATTTTTGTTTGCATTTCAGAGGGTAGTGCAGAATATACCGGCAAGACAATCAACTCAGGAACTTGAGGGCCCAAAGCTTTCATCCGCTCATAAAGTATTTCAGCCGAAGTGTCGATTTCTTCTTGTCCAGTCAAAAACAATAAGATGTCACCGGGTGGCTCAGAAATATGAATTTGCATGATGGTAATTAAAGCTGCATCTAGATAGTCTGATTCAGGTTCTTTCGTGTAAAGCACTTCAACTGGATATGTCCTTCCGGGAATTGTGAAAATAGGGCAGGAATAAAAGTATTTGGAGAATTTTTCAGCGTCCAAGGTGGCAGAGGTAACAATTAATTTGAGATCACCACGGCGTGTGATAGATTCTAACACGCAAAAAAACAATCAGCTAACCCAATGTTAAAAAGAGTTAGGAGTGAACTTTGCTTACTCTTTAACAAGCCAAACAGAACATCAGTGGCAATGGTGCGTTCGTGAGCCTCATCTAACATGATCGCGGAGTACGCGGAAAGGTCGGGGTCCACTAAAGCTTCTCTTTGAAGCATCCCGTCAGTCATATATTTAATCTTGGTTTCGGCACTGGTACAATCTTCAAACCGAATTGTGTAGCCAACCTCTTGACCTAACCTGCAACCAACTTCTTCGGCAACACGTTTTGCCACGGACATCGCAGCTACTCGACGAGGTTGAGTACAAGCAATTTTCTTATGGTCTGCCAGACCTTCTTCCGCCAAGTATTGTGTCATCTGGGTAGTCTTCCCTGAACCCGTATCGCCAACAACAACAAGTACTTGGTTATCTTGGACAGCCTTTACTAGGGCGTCTCGTAATTTGTAAATAGGTAAACTAGCACGCTGGTCAGTGATACTGAGAGAAGTAATCTTCCCGTAAGTTGTTGCATGATTAAAAGTCGCTTGCTTCCAACCAGACTCTTCTTGCTTTTTGCCCATCGTATTATCCCTCGCGTCTTGAGCAAACAATCGTTCATGGGGTTTCGCGGCCGGATCTAACCAAGCAATGCTAGTATCTTGAGTTTCAGCATCTGCCCTTTCGTTTGCTTCTTGCTGTCGCAGTTCGCGCCGCTCTTTGGCGAGACCAGCTCCAGCTAATGCAGCTCGATTGAGAGTACCATCCGGAGCCTTAACAATTTTGACTGGACTCAAATCCAGCACTCTGCGATGAGCACCCTTCAGAAATGGGGCCTCATCTTCTCTCATCTCAATATCTAGTTCCTCTTCAGCAGTGGCAGCTGCTGCCATTCCTTTTGTGGCACCGGGAATTGCAAAATCGTCATCAAGGTTCGGATAATCTGCAGCGCTGGCGGCTCCTGAGGCAATCAATTGCTTAATTTCCCAACGCTCAGGCGATGTTAAGCGACGAGCACTGCTGGAACGACTGTCATCAAAGTTAGCCTTCACACTCTGGTTAGCTTGACGAGCGGCAAGCCGGGCAGCCTCATCGGCCCTCTCAGCTTCGGATTTAATACGTAAATGAGGGGTCAAATCTTCTCCTGTGACTTGATCGACATCTTTCATGGAAAGCGCTATGCGATCTGCAGAAATTGACATTATTTTGACTTTGACCAGCTTATTCTTAGCGAGGAGATCGGATGGATGATTGACTTTTCCAGCCGCAATTGCGCCGACATGAACCATTCCTTCCACTTTGGACCGAAAACCTCGTAATGATACGAAGGCGCCAAAGTCTTTGATTCCTGTAACGATGCCGTCATAAATTTGGAATAAAACCGGTTTGTCATGTGCGGGCCTGTAGTCGAATTGACGATGATCACCCACACCATTGTTACGATGAGGAGGTCGACCACGATCGTCATCTTTAAAGCGGCGTGCATGATATTCTGAACTAGGCCTTCTAGGCGAAAATTCTGGAGATATTTTGCGATATTTTGATGGAGGACGAAAGTCCTGTTCTTCAGTTTCTTCAGGAACAGCCTGAAGCTCACGGCGGCGTTGGCCAATATTTTCAAGTTCACCCATTAAGCTTCCTGCGGTTTCATGTTGATCTTCCTTTCGACATTTTGGATCGGGCTGAAAGCTTGCTTGCCAAGGAGTATCAGGCAAAGCAAGAGCTGGAAATAAGGATTGCGCTCGGCGTTTCTTTTCATCTAGCTTCTTTTGTTCTTCGTCGACTTGATCGAGGTCTTTAGAATGGCCTTCTTGGTTTTGATCGAGAGTGAGTCTCTTTTTTTTATATTTAGGATGAAGAAGATTGACCAATCTTTCAACATTGAGGATAAAACTATCCAGAAACTCAGCACCAACATCGTTGAGCTTTGACTTGAATTCTTCTAAGGAGGAAGACTCTTCATAAAGCGAGATGAGATACTCCGCCAAGGTGCTGTCCTTAATGCCGACATGGTTGTGGATTTCATTGGTGATGCTGTTAACCAAAGACAGTCGTTCAAGTTTCTCGAAATCGTTATCCATGATGGAGAAAGTTTTTGGAGACGAAAGCAATGGAGAAATGAAAGATTGAAACCACAACATAAGTTTGATTTGAAGCGTTCGCACTGGTCAACCAAACAAATCCAAACTGCAGCATACAAACCCAAGAGGCAACAATCAGCTAAAAGAATTTAGGCCCACTTTATCAACACAATTCATGATAAAATAATTTGGAAATGACAAAATTAACAAACTATGGCCCAAATCTGGTATGAATTTTGTTCAAAATTTTGTGATTTTAAAAAAGTCTTTTACTCCTTCAAATTAAATATGGACATAGAGCATGTATGGCAATTCTATTCAGCCTGACAATGTAAATGAATATTCAATGTTAATTCACTATTTGAAACTATTACAATTGCGCTAGGGCATTCCTACCATAAGTTTTGAAAAAAATAGCTTATGAAGTCAAAAAATCCTATCAAACTTTATTTTGTGTTATTAGGGGAGTTCAAGGTGTCGGTATTTCTTGGCTCACCCTTGATTTCTCAATCACTTAAGTCTACCTGCATGAACCATGCTATGAGCCACAATTTCTTTTAGCTCATGGCATGGCTCATGAGTTTTCTCACCAGTTTTTCTAGGCCTCTTCCAATACTCCTGCACACACACCGCCATGCTTGGCCCAATCTCAGAATCTCCAATCATGATTGGAACCATTGACCAGCCTACCAACACAAAGTCACCCACTTTTCCAAGGGAACACTATGAGATTTTATTTTGAGAAACAGTAAAACCTCACCTTCCTTGAAAATTTAACTCATATATTATTTTACTTACACCATAGCCAGACTAAAACTAAACAGCTATCATACTTTTGTCAAGTTACTGCATTTAGGATTCAGTATGTCACACCAATCATATTTTGTTTCACCACTTTCAAGAGTTTGGTTTAAAATCTTAAATCAAAATGATCATCCAGATTACTCTTTATCATATAATACTTCACCAAATAAATCTCTATATGCATAAAAATGCCTTTATCAAGAGCCTCATGCATATTATTCCCGTAACTATAGCTATATCTATAGAAATAACTCACACCAACGCAACACACATGAGACCAAGTTGCTTGCTTCAAGTATACATGAATTCCAGCGACAATATTCTCTTTTTTTAATAGAAGTGGGTTCTTTTATTCAGCTTCAGGAATCCAATTGGCTCCATTGACCACAGAAGAGGTATCTGCTTTCCCTGTTTGAAATTCAACCTCATTCAAATAGTATATGTCAAACCAAGAAACAAATTACAGAGGCTGATAGGAATCAATTCAATAAAAAAAGGGAGCTCACTCAAATAAGGTGGGAGAAAAAAATAGTAATCTGGGAATTGTTCAGTATGATTTCAAGCATGCATACACTTATTTGGAAGATGAGGAAAATTACCATGGTGAGTCACCTTTTCATTTCCAATGGTTGATAAATGTGAATGATTTATCTGATTTCATCTGTCTTGAAGAATAATTTTTTGTTTATATTGACAAAACACCATGTGGTAAGAAGAAGCATACCAGATCTCAGTCCTTTAAATATTTTGTACAATACTTGAGTAATAATCATGTATTGGGCACAATATTGTCACAGGGGCTCTTGGGAAAAACAAGAGTTTCCCGGCACTCAGTAATCAGGGAAATCACTTGGAAGACTCAAAAGGATACAGAAGATAAAATAAAGAAATTAATTTCTCTGAGAACTATGCAGGTAAGGAAGCTTGGATGTAATAAGAGAAATAAGGAGCCAAATGGCCAAAGAGGCAGCCAAGTATGTAAGGTGTGCATATGAAACTTTGTTTTTTACTTTTCCTGTCCTCAAAATTTGTATAAGGTAAAAATATGTTTAAAAATATTAATAATTATGATTCTTAAAAGAAAAAATGCCAAATTTATTGTTTTTAACTACATAAGTATAAAACAATGATATTATAAAGATTTATTGTTTTACCAAAAATACTCTACAAGAGAGATTTAAGGCTACAAATGAAATTTCAATTGGAATTAATTGAGCAGAGGACTGCAGAAAATTAATAGAAGAACAGAGTTTTTATAAAGAATATTAAAGAGAAAACATTCCCAAAAGTGACCAGAGTGAATTTGGAAACAAAATGACAATGGTGGCAGTGATGAAAGATGCTTTAATTCACTTATGGGGTGGTTCAAGGGTAAAAATGATTATAATGATTTTTCATGTGGTTAAAAGGCTTCAAATGATAAGAGGAGGGTGGTTTGAATATTTCATTAATTGGTTCAACAGCTCTTGAACTAATTATAAAAGGAAAAGATTCTAACATGAAGCAAAAAGTGGGAAAAAAAACTTTTATAGCCACCAATTTTCTTACTCAAAAATTAAATTTTACTCTTTGGGGTCTTGAAAACCACTTTGAAAACATAAAAGCCAATTATGGCATAATTGAACCCTGGTTTGGACTAAAAAGGGCTGGTTTTAGCCATTTTGGACCCTTAAATCAGCCATTGATATGGAAGTACCTGGTTTTGAGCCTTCAAAAAATGTCAGAATGTGTGTAAAAGACATTGAAGCCAGTTGGAATTTTTTTAAAATGATTTTTTCATCTTAAGGGTAGTTTTACCCTCTTGGAAATAGTTAAAACTGCCCTGGTTGGTATCAAAACCTCATCATCAATTGAGACACAAACCCTGTGACTCAATTCCAGGCCAAAAGTGATGAATATTTGCGTTTATTTTGAAATCTCATGCCTTTCAGCAAGGAATTTGGGGGTCTGGATCCCCTTTAGAACCAAAATTCCTTTTTCCCCAGAATCATTCTTTCCAATTTATTTTTTCTTTGATTCCTCATCATGTATTATACTTGTAATGTGAACATGTAATTCAATTGAGTTTTCACAGTACACAACTGTAATAATTGATCCCTCATATGTAAATTAAAGTTCACTTATTTGATACACATGCACATTTTGACATTTTGATTGAATATACTTCAATTCCTAATAGCTTTTAATCTACACATAACACCTCAATTTTAACACAAAAATTGATGGTTAACACCACATGTGATGTGAATGAAATTAATGTTTTGAGGATTTTGAAATTTTGTACAGAAAATACTAGAAACTTAATTTAAGCTTATTTAGAGTTGAGTTACAGAAATTTTACCCAGAGGTGACCCCACCCTATTTTTTATGAGGAGTCCAATGGTGAAATAATATTCATATGTTTATTTGTTTGATAAAAGTTATAATAATTTTTATTCAACTTTTTTCCAAAAATATTTCAATTTGAGTATTTTTGTTAAAAATTTATTTTTACTCAATTTTTTTTCAAGTAAAAATGTGTTTTCACAATTATAAATTCCCAAGAAATTTTTGTTTTGAATTAAAATTAAAATTTTGAATTCTTATATGAATTTTATATTTATATTTTGTTTTTTATTAATAACATAAATAAATTTATTTTATTTGCAATTGTGTAATTTTTTAGTATTTGTGGTCTTTTGGGTATATAAAAATACCTCTAATGTGAGCTTTGGGGTATATTTTACATACCCAAATAGGCCACAATTATCTTAAAAATGAATTTTGAATTATGCATAACTCATGAGTCATGCATATATCCAAAATTCATCATTTTTGATTTCAGAAAAGATGAATAACTTTTCATTGAGTAAGTAAATCCATGGATTTAAGTCCAGATTTGGATTTTACACAAAAATTCACCTAGGGTACCTCCATAGAGTGAATAAGCTCAAATTAACTCTTTGAGGTGGTAATATGGAAAATACTTCAATACCACATCATCAATACCACATAAAAGATCCAGGAAAAGTTTTGTTTTTCTTAATTTCAGGCCAAAATAATGGGAATGTGAGAAATCCCATGTTACATATACACTAAGAAGAGTGTTATGCATGTTTTGGGCACTTAATATCATGGTATTCTTACATGGACTTTTGGTACACCCATAGTGGATATCTCACTTGAAGCTTAATTTTCTATTTTGACATGAGAAATAAGCAAGGGGGACAAAGGACATCAAAGAGAGCCAGGGTACCCAACTTCTGAGGCCTCAGAGGCGTGGAAAGCTCCAAAGCTTGGATCCATGGCTGATTTTGGCCTAATTGGTAAACTAAAACCTTTTGGGAACTTGGTTACAATGTTACAACTACAGTAAATCTTAAGAAAATAGCAAGTAACCTGCTATTTTGACGTGCCAAGGAGGTAAAGAGCTACTTAGACTCCTGTACCCATGTCAATCCTTAATGATTTTCCATGGACAAACCCCAAAATAGTAATTAAAACCCTTTTTGGACTTGTATCCATTGATTTACATCATAGCAACCAGTAAAACACTGATATTTGCAATTCTACGTAGAAATGAGGTAAAAACTTCAAAAATTCATTAAAAATACAATTCTTAATGAATCTCTCTGAAACCTTCAGGACTAATGAAAAACTGTAGTATCTATGTTACAACCAAGAATAATCATGGTTTTACTAGTAAAATTAAAAGTTTTACTTACAGTCCATTTTTGGCTATTCTACGTGAAACACTGAATCTTCAAAAATTCACAGTAATTACAACCTGTGATGAAATTTCCAATAAAACTGATAACTTTGAGAAATCAATGATTATTTTATCATAAAAGAAGATTTACAGATGTTACTCCTTTTATTCTTAACCATATTGGGGTTGGTAGTCACGTAAAAGCATCAATTAAGTAAGTATGATAATCTTCCATGACAACAGATGATGCAATCAATAATCCAAAAGGCTTTATTGTTTTCTCACTCACTGGTTTTTAGTTTGCTCCATGGAATGCCTCTGTGAGCTGTTGTTTACTTAAAAGAGGCCTCCTCTTGCTGTTTTTTCCACATCATCATCTTATTATCATTTAAATCATTGTTACCAACAAGTAAGTATTAGTTAAAGCTATTCTTAAGTGTTTTAATTCTTTCAGAATCAATCAGAAAGACGTGAAATCATAGAATCCAAATATATATTGTTTTAATACTGTTATAAATACATTTTGATCCCTTAAATCCACAATTCTATGTCAAATCTCTCTATCTTATCTTTCAATAAGCTCTTTGGAATATCAGTGAGTGATTTATCCTTAATTCTTAAAGTTTTTCTCTAAATAATGAGTTTTCTTAAAGAATTATATTTATAATTATTCTTGAAAAATATAACTATATATTAAAATAATTCTATTATTTTAATAAAAGAAGTTTTATTATTAAAATCTTCTTGTAATTGATTCTTGTAGACAATTACTGCTCACTGTTAAAATCACTAGTAGTGTTTGACACGTGAAAGAAATAATTCTTTAATTATTTAATTGTGGTTATAATGATATTTTATTATTATATTTCAAAATAACAGACATAGTACTCTTGATTAATAGTAATATTATCATCAGTTTCATAGTCACATCTTACATCTAAGGCTCACATTCCCTCCCTCCAAAAAAATATTAATTTTTAATATTGTTATTTCCAGTGTGTCTGAATCTTTTTAAAAGTTTGGTAGCTTCAGGTATGTTATTTTCTTCCAACAACTAATGTCCACAATTTGGGTCACTGTATCTGACAAGGTATTCCCTTACTTTATTAGTCCTTAATTTCCTTTCTTTGAGAACTTTGTTGAACTTCTTGGTACCAGGGGATTCAACAGGAAATATATGCTGGGGAGCTGTATTCCTTAAGGGGGGTTTTTCAACATCACAAGATTCATAATAAGGCTTTATTAAGCTTATGGGAAATTTAGGATGCTTATTACTAAGCTCCTCAGATAATTCTACTTCTACAGCATATTCTCCATGGAGGGATTTAATAACAAAAGGTCCTGAAAAGGAGTCTTTCAGCTTCTTACATCCCTTGATTTTATTGAAGTTAGTGGTAGATAAAATTACTAAATCCCCCCTTTTGAAGTCTGGGGTTGCATGTGATTTGTCCCACTTTTCTTTGGAATATGCAAATAAGTCCTCCATGCACCTCACTGCATGCTTCCTAGCTTTGTCTAGCATGCCTTTGAAGGTAGCATCTGTGGGATGTAGATCAACCAAGCCTTTCCTCAAGGAATCTTGGGGTAATCTGGGAGTACATCCTTTTTCTAGGACAGCAGGAGTCTGATTGGTACTGGCATGAATGGATGTTTTATATGAAAATTCTAGTGCAGGTAAAAGGGTACACCAATCATGGATGAATCCATCACAATACTTGAATTCCAGGCCATATGCACAAAATCTTCTGACCATGTCTTCCAAAGTTTGGATCATTTTTTCAGCCAAAAGAACAATTTGTGGGTGGTAGGCTGTAGAAAAGGATAAATTTGTCACAAATAATTGTTGGAGGTTTGTCAATAGTGCTGAGGTGAATTTGGGATCTCTGTAACTAATGATGTTTGTGAATATGCTAGTCCATGACACTACTCTATTCCATATCAGAAGAGCTGTATCATCTTTGTGACATGGTAGAAAGATTGAAGTCTTGCTAAACCTGTCAACAATCACAAAGAATGCATTATAGCTTTTATCACCCCTGGTGGTAGACCAGTTACCCAATCCATATGGATGATTCCCCAAGGTCTTGCGGGTTGCTGGATTTTGATCATATTTCTGTCAGGCTGAGTCTATGATGAAGCTTATTAATGACTAGTTACAAGCTTTACCTATGACTGTGACATGGTAAAAATAGTAATAAAAAGATTTATTTAAGATAATAAGGGCTTATAAGAGAATATTCAGGGCTTTACTATTGAGAAATAGTGGTGGTGAGTGCTGTTGAAAGCCCTGGGTGCACCTTTACCTGTTGGGTTACAATAATAAAGACTACAATAATTAAAATTATAATTATACCTGATTATTTTCCAAGCATATAAATGTTTTTGACAGTTGTACTATGTAGGAACTCAAGAGCAGGATGAGGAAACCTTTTCTGGTTGAGAAAAGGTCCCTTTTTATCCCAAAATTGGGTGGAAAAGGCTACTAGACCTTTCCACATAGAGGAAGTGAAGATTTTTCACTTCCAAGGACTGGATTGTGGTTCTCAAAAGGCCTGTATAGCATATATTGGGCTCAGATGTGGCTTTGAAACCACATCTGGGCAGTTCTTACCAATGCAAGTTGAAAATTTCCATCTGGGGAGCACATAGCCCTCTTTTGATGTGTATGACGCGTAGAATGATGTACAGAACCTGTACAGGACCTCAGTATTGACCAAACTATGAGGTATTGAAGTATAAACAGGCTTCTTTGCCTTTTTGACACCTCATAATCATAGTTATGGGAGAATATCCCACAATAAGGCTGCATTGGCCTCACTGTGGGATTTTGACCTTAAAACTGCCATAACGTTTTCAGTTTTTGAGATATCAAGCTAAAAGTTAGTTTATTGTGTAGCCATGGATGTGTTATACAAAATGGTAACTCATTTTGATATGGTTATCATTGAAAATGGCAATGGTATGCCATGTACAAGAATTTTTGTACATATGTATGGTTTGCTTAAAATCTGTATGGAACTTGTTTTCCCCATAAATTTTGTTCTAGATGAGATATGGAGAAATGGATTGAACCATCAGATAGCCCTGATTGTGCTCCTTCCAAAAATACCCCACTTTAGGTATCTCACACTGAACCTTTAGAAGCTAGATGGGAGGTAAATATTTTATTCACCATTATTGGACCTTATTTTGGTCATACCTTCTGTAATTCTGGTGCTAGCTCAATTTGGCTAGTACCATTGGATATACCCGACAGAGAGCTTTTTTTTGAATACCCATTTGATGGTGTTAAGCCTCTTCCTCTGGATTTCAGATGAGACGTGAAAATTAAGGTTTATGCTCAGCAACAACTTTGAGCAGGAATGACTTTGTTATTCTTTGTCCTGTGATGGTGGGACTGGTGTATTTGGAAAGTGATATGTTTCCTCTTTTTTTTGATACCTTTTGAGCTGATTTGGCTCAGCTCCATGTTTTGGTAGGATCCTGGATTTACCATTGGTTTATGGTATTTGGCTTTCATGCTTGTTCTCTGGTTTTGAGTCACAGGCTGACAATTTCCAAGTCTTTTGTTAGTGGATTTGTTTGCTTTTTGACATTGGTCACAGGTCTTGCAATACTCTGAAACATCCTTATTCCACATTGGCCACAAAATACAGGTCTTAAATTTTTCCCCTGTTCTGTCCTCAGATAGGTGTCCTGGAAAGGGGCTGTTATGGCATTCTTTCAGTAGAAGATTGAGTAAGGATCTGTCTACAACTTTAATTACACATATGTGTTTAGTTCTGTGGTAAGTTATACCATCAAGTGAGTGAAGTATTCCTTCATCATATGATTTCTTCCATACTTCATCCAAGGCAAGTATCAAGGAGTGATCTTTGAAGTATTTGGTAAGTAATTGGCATAAGATGCTACAATTTGTATCTTGTGTATGATTGTTCCTTACTTCTTCAAATAGAGTGGTGTTTTCACAGGGGCTCTTGGACAGAAAACAAGAGTGGCCTGGCACTCAGAAATCAGGGAACTCACTTGGAAGACTCCAAAAGAATAAAGAAATAAATTCCTCTAAGAAATATGCAGGTACAAGATGAGATGCAATAAGAGGAAAGAGAAGCCAAATTGCCAAAGAGCCAACCAAGTAAGTCCTTAATCACTGTTTCAACCTGCCAAGATGAACAATGGAATTAGTAAGGATATGACCACCAAATATCCATTGACAGGTGAAGAAAGAATAAGAGAAAAGGTGCTAAATGACTGACTTGATAATATCAGTATTCACTTAAAAAATGATAAGATAAATGAAGATAAAATAAAATCAAAGTATATTAATTAACTGGGGAAAAACCCCCCAGGGTGGAAAGGGTAGCCGGTATATGTGAAAAGCTGGGAGCTTGAGTTCTTCAGGCTGAAAACTGATCTGTATTGATCCTTGAGGCTGTATTGATTGTTTTGGGAATTTATAAAGCTGGCTAATATTGAAATTGAATTGGGTTGAGTGAATTTCCCATGCTTGAAAATGAAATACAGTTCTTGATGGATCCAGACTGTATTGAAATGAAGGTGGTTTCCAAGATGGATTGAGTGGAGCTTTGACACTTGACACATGAATGAACTGCCTCTTAAATCCCTTGTGAATGGTTGAACAGTATTTCCTAGTAGGAATACTGTGAATTAAATTATCCAATGATGTCTAGATGGTGTGATTGGTCTTTGATGCTGAAACACTTTCTCTTGAGCCTTGATGAGTCCTCTGAATGATTGGGTGCCTTGATGATGTGATGATATGTTGGAATATTGAAATGACCATTTGATATTGCCACCATTGAATTGCTGTTGAAAAATGATGCATAATGATGTATAAAGTCATTTATGGCATGTTGGTTCATTGGGAAGAAGATTACATCCAAAGGTCTTGAGATGGAAAGGCAGAGGGGAAAAAGATGGATGTGATGGCTTCAGAGCTTGGAAAGGTGTTTCTGGGTCCTTTGGCGTTTTTGGCCACTTTTGGGTTCTGAGCCAAAAACTGGCCCAAAGGGTGGGAAAGTGTCTTTTGGACACTTTGCGTCAAAGTGTGCAAATGCGCAAAAGTGCGCAAAAATGGGCAAAATGCGCATTATGAGCCCAAATTGCCAAGAACAGCCTTTTGGGCCATTTCCCCTGGTTTTGAGGGAAATGACCAGAAATACCCATTTGGGCATAAATTGTTGCTATGGCTTCTGGATTGAGGTGAAGGGCCATGAAGGCCCCAAAAGACAAATGACCATAAATGGTCCATAAGATGATGAAGTGGCCGTATTGGCCACTGGTGATGGATTTGGCCAATTGGCCATAAAAGGACTGTGGCTTGATATGCCATATGGGGATCCAAGGAGGTGAATTGCCATGGTTGTGACAGTACCCTCCACCTTGAAATGGTGAGCTCCTGAGCACCAATACAAGGTGAAACCTTTTGAGGCTATTGGAAAGGATTGAGAGTGGGATAGAGGAAAGTTCTTTTAAGAGGAAAATAAAATAATAACTGATATTAAAATATTGTCATATGATGCAGGACTTGCTTGATCTTCTTTTGAGATTGGCTTCATGATTTGATGATGAGTGAAATGAATTTTTTGATATGATAAAGTGAAAATGAAAATAAAAATAGAAGAAAGAGAAAAGAGAAAACAAAAATGAATTGAATCTTGAGGAGGTTCCAATCTTCATTCCGGAGGTTGATAACCAAATTTGAAATTGGCCAAGGACCTGGAAAGAGAAATTTGATGCCAGGTGCTCAAAAAGTGGCCAAGGTGATGTTTTGACAAGATTGTAGACCCCTCAGGGAAGTGCACACCAGGAGAGGAACTTACTTTTGGTAGTTACCACTCCTGCCAGTGCCATAAAAATAAAAACAAAAATTGTTGATGGAATGAATTTTAATTTTGAAGTCTTGGAAATGAATTGAAAAGTGAATGGCCCATTGTACCAAGTGAAAATGGCCATAAGATTGGAAATGAAGTTGAAAGCCATGCCAAAGATCTGTGTCCAAAATTGCAAAGTGCTCACAGAGTGGCCAAGGTGATGCTTACAACAAAAAGAAGGGTAGAATGTCCCTAAAGGTGCATACCAGGAGTGGGACTTACTTTTGGTAATTCCTCTACCCACCAAGCACCATAATTAATCAAGCTTTTGAAGAATTGGGCCAAGGCTTATCAGGATATAATGAATGGAAATCTTTGACAAGTTCAGGACAATTCTTGAGGTTTTTGGTTGGTTCCCAAGTGGATCTTTCTGGGTCTTGACTGAAACTTTTCCATTCCACCAGATACCATAATTTTCCTCTCTTGAGCTTTGAGTCCAGTATTTGAGAGACTTCCAATTCCTCTTCTTCTTAAATGATGATTGGAGGAGGAGGCTCTTGGTGCCTATTTGGGATTGTTGATGTCTTGACTGGTTCTAAGAGTGAAATATGGAAGACTGGGTGGATGGACTTCTATTGAGATGAGAGCTTGAGGTGGTAGGCATGAGTTCCAACTTTCTTCAAGATTGGAAAAGATCCAACCATATTTCAGACAGTTTTTGGTGGGTCTAGTTGATTTGATGTTCTTGGAGGAAAGCCATACCATGTCACCAGGATTGAAAACAGGTGGACTTGCTCTACTTTTATCTGCATACCTCTTAAACCTGTTTATGGCAACTTCAAGTTCTCTCTTTACATATTGCTGTACTGATTGGATTTTTGTTGATAACCTTCCAGCAGGAGTATCTTGAGTAATGTGAACTGAGTCAAAATGTGGATATCTTCCATAAACAGTGAAAAATGGTGATTGTTTTGTTGGAGAGTGGTCAGAGTTATTGTAGGCAAATTCAGCCAGAGGGAGCCAGGTGTTCCAATCATCTTGATGATAACTGACATACATCCAAAGGTACTGTTCTAGTATCTTATTTACCCTCTCTGTCTGTCCATCAGTTTCTGGATGATAAGCAGTTGACAGATCTCTTGAAATCTTGAGCTGCTGACAAAGATTGGTCCAAAAGGAAGAAAAAAAAAGAGAACCTCTATCACTAACAATTCTTGAAGGAAGGCCATGCTTTGAAAAGATATTCTCAATGAATAAATAGGCCAAATATAATGAAGTTATTGAAGACATTGTTGGAATAAAAACTGCCATCTTTGAGAATCTGTCCACTATGACAAGGATTGAGTCAAAGGAATTGGACAGTGGCAATTGCATGATGAAATCCATTGAAAGACAAATCCAAGGACCATTTGGAATTGGAAGAGGTTTGAGGAGTCCAAACTTGTTGTGGTGAATATTTTTGTTTGTTGAACACTGTTGACAGGATGAGACATAATCCTTGATGAATTGAGTCATGCCGGACCAGTGGAAATCCCGCTTGACAAGTTTGAGAGTCTTCTCTTGGCCAGGGTGTCCAGCTAGAGGAGATTCATGCCTTTTTTGAAGTATGCTGAGCTGAATTGTGGGGTCATTTGGGACCACCACCCAATCTTTGAACAGAAGAAGTTGGGAGGAGGAATCAAGAGAGTAATCTTGGACAGATTTACCTTTACCCAAATCTTGAAGGATACTTCTCTATTGCGAATCTTGCCATAATGCCTTCTGAATGGATTCAATCAGATTTGAAAATGCTTCCACCTTGACTGCAAAGAATTTTAAGGCTTGAATTTCATCTTGCTTGACTATTTTTTGATAATTCATTGGATTCTTGCTGATGAAATCTTCCCCCCTCTCTGGGTAAACGTCGTCCCAATGTGATAAAGCATCTGGAAGGGTAGCCAAGCAGCCAGGGCGGTAGGTGAATGAAAAATGGAATTCAGAGAGAAACTCAGCCATGGCAAGTAAGAATCTTTGATGACATAAAATATTTAAGTGAGGAATGATGGGTGAGAACTTTAAAAGAGGAAGAAAGTGAAAGGAGAAAAGCTCTCCAGCGCTTGAGAGCCCAGACTATGCCAAGGAGTTCCTTGTCATGAATCTCATAATTGAGCTCAGCTGGGAGAAGGTTGCAGCTATCAAATGCAATGGGATGTTTCCCTGAGTCAGAAATCTGACTCAGTACAGCATCCAAGGCATATTCTGATGCATCAGTCTCTGCAATGGTGGGTAGAGAAGGATCAAAGTGAGAAAGGATTGGAGCAATGGTGAATGCCTATTTGAGTTGATGAAACTGTCTAAGAGCTTCCTCATTGAGGGGAAAATGGGAATCTTTCTTGAGGAAACTTGTGAGTGAACTAATCTTCCTTGAATAATTCTTGATGAAATGGTGGTAAAAATTGGCAAAGCCAAGGAATGATTGAAGAGCCTTGAGGTTTCTTGGAGGTGGCCAATTGAAAATTTGCTGGACTTTTGCTTGGTCCATCTTGAGGCCTTCCGAAGAAACAACATAACCCAAATACTCTACACTAGTAACATGAAACAGGCACTTGGAGGCCTTAGCAAAGAAGTTATTGCCTCTGAGTCTGGAAAGAACAGTGGACACATGAGTGACATGTTCTTCTTCAGATTTGGAAAAGACCATAATGTCATCCAAATAAACCACAACATAAATATCAAGAAGATCATAAAAAATATCATTGAAAAGGTTTTGAAAAGAGGCAGGAGCATTGGTGAGCCCAAATGGCATAACCAAATACTCATAGCTGCCATATTTAGTTCTAAAACATGTCAAATGTTCATCACCTTACTTGATTCTGAGCAGGTTATATGCACCATGCAAATCAATCTTGGAGAAAATAAAAGAACCATTGAAAACAGTAAGAAGCTGATTAATAGGAGGAACAGGATACTTGTTCTTCCTAGTAACAGCATTGAGTTTGCGGTAATCAACACACAAAGGGAGGCCACCATCTTTCTTTTTGACAAAGAGGACAGGTTCTCCTGTTGAAGAGGAGCTTGGCCGGATGAAACCTTTCTCTACATTCTCTGAAATGTAGGCCCTGAGTGTATCTGGCTCTTGGTTTGATAAAGAGTAGCTCACCCCAACTGGAGGTAGAGACCCCTCCAGCTCAATATGATGATCACAGGCACAGTAAGGAGGAAGTTTCTCTGCTTTCACCTTGGAGATTACATCCAAGTACTGGTGATAAACAGGAGGAACAACCTTCATCACAGTTTCTATTTCTTCTGGCTCTTCCTCTTCATCCCACAACTCCTCCAGGGAGTCATGATAAGATGCAGGAGGAAGGTTCATATTCCTAAAGAAGAGATGAAGTGAAGATACAGAATTATCTTCTCCAACATCTTGAATCTATTTGAAGACTTCATCTCTAGATGATAGTAATGACTGATGGAAATTAAGGGAAGGAATATGGACAGAAGATGGAAATGATGGTGTTCTAGAATCACCAACCAGAGCTGCACATCATTTGGCAGAAGAAAAATCATTACTGAAAGACTTTGAAGGATCATAATAGTCCTTATGATCAGCCCTTGCCTCCAATCAATATATGGATTAAAATGATTAAGAAAGTCAAAGCCCAATATGAGGTCTTCTCCATTGGGAGTATCAATGACTAAAAAGTCCCATAAAAAGCTTGGGAAGGAAGGGAGCTCAACCATATATTTAGTATGGTGAGTCACAAATAAGGAAGGGGACTCAGAGGAGTCCAAAATAATAAGAGGAATCTTTTCTGGAAGTCCGGACGTAATAAATGAATACTTGTGAACAAACTTCTTTGCAATAAATGAGTGTGTAGCACCAGAATCAATGAGAATACTGTAAAAAACATCAGAAAGAGAAGAAAAAACAAAGAATTTAAGAGAATTCCTGACACCAGTATTCAGAATGCACAATTGTGCTCTGGAAGGAAAACTGTGAAGACCATTGAACACAACATGGTCTCCACTCAGGCTTTTCCATGGCTGGGAAAACTGCCTGACGGTTGGGTAAGCTTGTTTTGAGGCCTTTTGATACAGGACTCAAGACTATGCTTCCCACCACAATAGGTACATAGACCCTCCTTGATTCTTCTTTCTTTTTCAGAATTCATCAACTTTAAATCTTTATTCAATAAAGAAGAATGGGGCTTGTCCCTCTTCTGAAAATTCTTCTTCTTCTTTTGACTTGAGCTTGAAGAGCTTTGACAATGAGAAGAACTTGAATTTGAGGCTTCTGGCTTGTTCTCTTGATGACAACTCTTTTCATTTTGACTCTCATGGTCCATGGTATCAAGCTTCAGGGTAATATCCATTAAGTCTTGAAAAGAGTCAATTCTTAAAGGATTGGAGGCCAATTGATCCAAAATCCTGGATGGCAATCCCTTCCTGAAATGATGAATGAGAGCCCTGTCACTCCAATCTCCAATTATTGAGACAAGACTTCTGAAATCAGAAATGTATAAAGATACATGCCCACCTTCTTTCATTCTTAAAGAATCCAATTCTGCTTCAGCTTTTCTGACTTCATTTGGGTCCCCAAATAAGGTGAAGAGTTGAGATTCAAATAATTTCCATGGATTGAGAAGGTAATTTGGATCTTGATCGGTGAGATTGGAAAGATAAGGCTCAATCCATTTTTGCAGCCCTGCCAATGAGAAATGAAGTGGCATAGAGGACCTTCTTTCTGTCTTGAGCAAAGTTTGCCAGATAATTATGAAAAATCAGTTGACAAGACTGAATAAAGCTTCTAACTTTGAAGGGTTGAGTACCATCAAAGAATTCTGGTGCCTTCATAGATGGAGTCTTGAAGGCTTGTGGTCTTGATGCTTCAGAGGATGAAGCTTCTTGAAGATTGGCCATAATCTGAGTTATTTGCTGCATAATGGCCAATAAAGATGGTTCATACTGATGAGAGACAGGCTGATTAGACTGGGCTAGAGTTGGCCTTCCAGTACCTTGGGATGCCTCCAAAGGAGCAGGGACACCTTCAGTACCATCAGACTCTTCCTCTTCCACAGAATTCTCCTCCTCCTCTTCACCATCTTCACCTGGACCCTTGGAAATGGTCCTTGAAGTTCCTGGAAATCCGCCAACTACTCCTGAAAATGAGCTTGATCTTCTTGGCACTCATCCTTCCTGGACAGTGCTTCTCCTTCCAAAGTGGGTCCTCTGTCCAATTTGGCCCTCAGTTGAGAAACTGCTGGGGTGCCATCAAGAGGAGCCCTTGGAGTTGGAGTGAGAACAGCTTGAGTTCTGGCCTGAGATCTTGTCTGCCTTGCAGGAGTTGAGTGTTGGATGGGCATGATTTCAGGATAAGATGAAACAAAATGAAAAAGAATCAAGATTTGAAGATGAAAACTTGAGGAAATTGAAATAATTCTTGAAGTAAAAAGTCAAAATCAATATCTTGAAGAAAATCAATAAAAATCAATAAATCAAATGAAATCTTCAGGTAAATCAATCAATTAAATATCAAATGAAAACTTGAAGTCAATATATCAAATTTCAAATCAATCAAAATCAAAATCTTGCAGAAAATCAATCAATCAAATGAATTCTTGAGGCAAAATCAATTTATGTCAGAATTCTTGATGTGAAAAATCAGCAAAATCAATGAAATCTTCAGGTCAATCAATTTTCTTGAGGTCAATATCAATTTATGTCAAATCAAAATCAAGTGAGTTCTTCTTTTAAAAATCAAAATTCTTGAAGAATGAATCAAATGTGAATCTTGATGTGAATAATGTGTCTGAATAACTTGATGAAAAATTTGAAAATCAAAAGAAAATTAAGATAACGCCTGAATTATGATTGAATTAAAATTTGATGATTTGAATAAGATTTAAAAAGAGCAACAAAGAATAAAATTGGGGTCAGCTTTCAATTTTCAGAATGAAGAATCAATGAGAGAAAATTGAGAGGTGATGATGAATCATAAGGTTCATAAGCATTAAAGAGTCATAATTTCAATGAAATGAGTCAATGAAATTATCAAGAAAGAATGAACATAATGAAAAGAAATTATGAGTTAATTAATATAATGTCACAGGGGCTCTTGGACAGAAACCAAGAGTGGCCTGGCACTCAGCAATCAGGGAACTCACTTGGAAGACTCCAAAAGAATAAATTCCTCTAAGAAATATGCAGGTACAAGATGAGATGAAATAAGAGGAAAGAGAAGCCAAATGGCCAAAGAGCCAACCAAGTAAGTCCTTAATCACTGTTTCAACCTGCCAAGAAGAACAATGGAATTAGTAAGGATATGACCACCAAATATCCATTGACAGGCAAAGAAAGAATAAGAGAAAAGGTGCTAAATGACTGACTTGATAATATCAGTATTCAATTAACAAAATGATAAGATAAATGAAGATAAAATAAAATCAAAGTATATTAATTAACTGGGGACAAACCCCCCAGGGTGAAAAGGGTAGCCTGTATATGTGAAAAGTTGGGAGTTTGAGTTCTTCAGGCTGAAAACTGATCTGTATTGATCCTTGAGGCTGTATTGATTGTTTTGGGAATTGATAAAGCTGGCTGATATTGAAATTGAATTGGGTTGAGTGAATTTCCCATGCTTGAAAATGAAATACAGTTCTTGATGGATCCAGACTGTATTGAAATGAAGGTGGTTGCCAAGATGGATTGAGTGGAGCTTTGACACTTGACACATTAATGAACTGCCTCTTAAATCCCTTGAGAATGGTTGAACAGTATTGCCTTTGAGGAATACTGTGAATGAAATTATCCAATGACGTCTTGATGGTGTGATTGGTCTTTGACGTTGAAACACTTTCTCTTGAGCCTTGATGAGTCCTCTGAATGATTGGGTGCCTTGATGACATGATGATATGTTGGAATATTGAAAGACCATTTGATATTGCCACCATTGAATTGCTGTTGAAAAATGATGCATAATGATATATAACATCATTTATGGCATGTTGGTTCATTGGGAAGAAGATTACATCCAAAGGTCTTGAGATGGAAAGGCAGAGGGGAAAAAGATGGATGTGATGGCTTCAGAGATTGGAAAGGTGTTTCTGGGTCCTTTGGGGTTTTGGCCACTTTTGGGTTCTGAGCCAAAAACTGGCCCAAAGGGCAGGAAAGTGTCTTTTGGACACTTTGCGTCAAAGTGTGCAAAATTGCGCAAATGCGCATTATGAGCCCAAATGGCCAAAAACAGCCATTTGGGCCATTTCCCTTGGTTTTGATGGAAATGAACAGAGATACCCATTTGGGCATAAATTGCCGCTATGGCTTCTGGATTGAGGTGAAGGGCCATGAAGGCCCCAAAAGACAAATGGCCATAAATGGTCCATAAGATGATGATGTGGCAATATTGGCCACTGGTGATGGATATGGCCAATTGGCCATAAAAGGACTGTGGCTTGATATGCCATATGGGGATCCAAGGAGGTGAATTGCCATGATTGTGACAGGTGTTCACATCTGTAACACTGATTCCTTCTATTGGGATTTGTGAGGATGCTTCTTATGGTAAATAAGCAGGATCATCAATGTTATTTGGTAATGTCCATATGCTTAGCCCATTTTAATTTTTTGTGAATATTCCCATCTTTGTGAGCAATAGTCATATTACCTCTATACTCTTGTATGGCTATTTACCATCTGAGCATATGTCTGTTAGATGTTTTCATGTTTAAAAGCTATTTGACAGTGTCACAATCTGTTATTACTTCAAACACACATCCTTCAAGAAAGTAATTAAGAATTTCTAAGGCCCAGACAAGGCATAAACACTTCATTTGACTTGCCCATATCTGGCTTCAGTTGGTTTTATCTGCCTAGATATGAAAAAATGGGTCCTTATATAGGTTTGTCATTTATAATCTGTACTTGATGAAGTGCAGCACCCACCCATTCCCTGATGCATCAATGTAAAGCTTCAAGTTTGGCATCAGCAAGAGTGGAGTAGTGGTTAAGGCTTGTCTTAGAGATTCAAAAGCATTGACTCTCTCAAAATTCATCTCAAATACTGTGTCTTTGTCACATAATTTATAAAGAGGTCTTGCTATGGATGCAAAATATTTAATATGCTGCCTGTAGTATCCTGCAAATCCCAAGAATGACTTAATTTCTTTCTTGTTCTGAGAAATAGGTTTAAGTAGTACTGCTGCAAAATCATTTTTGTCAATTCTAAGTAATAAACCAGATACTACATGTCCTAGGGCTTTGAGTTCTTTCAATCCAAGATGACATTTTTTAAAGAAATTGTCATATTTACAGATTGAATTTCCCCCAGAACTCTGGATAATCTGAACATGTGCTCCTCCCAAATCTTGGAAAAGACAATAATGTCATTGTCAGTGTGTCACTCAAAACCAGAGCACAAGCATGACAGCCAAAATACCATAAACCAATGGTATAGCCAAGATACCACCAAAACATGGAGCTGAGCCAAATCAGCTCAAAAGGTATCAAAAGAAAGAGGAAACTCACCTCTTTCTTAAAATATAAGTCCCATCACCATAGGACTAAGAATAACAAAGTTATTCCTGCTCAAAGTTATTGCTGAGCATAAACCTTAATTTTCACCTCGCATCTAAAATCCAGAAGGAGAGGCTTAACCCCATCAAATGGGTATTCAAAATGAATCTCTAAGCCAGGGCTATCCAATGGTACTAGCCAAACTGAGCTAGCACCAGTATTACCTGAGTTATGGCCAAATTCAGGCCAAATAAGGGTGAATAAAACATTCACCTCTCATCTAACTTTTGCAGTTTTAGAGTGAGATACCTAAAGTGGGGTCTTTTTGGAAAGAGGACAATCAGGGATATCTGATGGTGTCATCCATTTCTCCATAGCTCAACTAGAACAAAAGTTATGGGGCAAATAAGCTCAATACAGCTTTTTGCCTAAACCATGCAAATGTACAAAAATCTTGTACATGGGATAACTTTGCCATATTTAATGATACCCATATCAAATGAGGTACCATTGTGTAGAACACTTACAGGGATACACACTGAACCAATTTTGAGGTTTATATCTCAAGAATTGACAAAGGTATGGCTGTTTTAAGGTCGAATTCCCACCTGCTGTCATATACAGCCTTACCATGGGATAATGTCAAATAATCATGAATATGAGGTGTCAAACAGACGAAGGAGCTTGTTTTTACTTCAATACCTCATATGTCAGTCAATACTGGGGTCCCATACAGTTTCTGTACAGCATTCTACGCGTCATACACATCACAATCAGGCTGTGAGGTCCCCAGATGAAAATTTTCACCCTGTATTGGTGAGAACTGCCCAGATGTGGTTTCAAAGCCACATCTGAGCCCAATACAGGCTAATACAGGGCTTTTCAAACCACAAGCCTGTCTCAGAGAGTGAAAAATTCTTCACTTCCTCTATGTGGAAAGGTCTAACACCCTTTCCACCCCATTTCAGGATAAAAAGGAGGCTTTTCACAGCCAGAATTGCTTTCCTTATCCTGCTCTTGAACTCCTATGTAGTACAACTGTCAAAAACAGTTATACTCTTGGAAAAAAATCAGGTATACTCTTAATTTAGAAGTATTGTAGTCTTTATTATTGTCATCCAACAGGTAAAGCTGCACCTAGGGATTTCAACAGCGCTCACCACCACTATTGCAAAATAGTAAAGCCCTTTTATTTCATCTATAAACCCTTATTATCAATAAATACCTTTATTTTATCACTTTATTTCCGTGTCACAGTCAAAGTTAAAGTTGTAACTAGCCTAATTACTGCTTCTACATATACTCAACCTGACAGTCATCAACATAAATGATCAACCAAACCTCTGACAGATATTCAGGGAAAATTTCATTCATCATTCTTTGGAAGTGTGAAGGTGCATTTTTGATACCAAAAGGCATCCCCAAATATTCATACACCCAACAATGGACAATAATCCTCAAGTATTTTCTTGCTCTTGGTGTCACCAAATTTTGGTGAAATCCCTTCAGGGAATTCATAGTGATTATATACACTGCTTGAGATATTTGGGTAAGGGCAATCTGGATTTTTGGTATTGGGTGCCTGTCTAGGACAGTGTATGTGTTCAGAGCTCTAAAGTCCCCAACCATCCTAGACTTACCATTTTGCAATCCCACTATGACTGGTGTAGTTATTTCTACTTTTTCATTGTGGCCATCTTTCCTTATTACACCAAAGTCTAGAAGCTCTTTAATATGAATATCCAGAGCTTCTCTAGATTTTGGGCTTGCTGTATATGCAGGCCTGCTTAAGAGTGGTGGATAAGGTCTTTCAATATGAAGAATAATGTCAGCTTCATGTCCAACAATTGCCTCAAAAGGTTCTTTTTCTGATGCAAAGGCTTCTTTGTGGTCATAAAAAAGGGCAGAAAGTTAACTTTCTTGTTTATCAGCGAGCTGATGACTTATTTTAGCTTCATTTAACTGTTTAGACTTGAATTTTTCTAACTCTAGGTTGACTGGTGATACTTTATTTACTGTAATTTGTCTCTTAAATGGTAAAAAGCAAATGTTTTGATGCTTATTGTCCCCAATAGTAAGGTATCTGTATTTATTGTTGTTTGAATCTATGCCATACATGATTAAGTAATCATTTACCAATATAAAATGGTTACTAGAGCAGTTTTCCATAACAACAAATTCAAAATTTATTCTTAAATTTCCATTGATATGTGGAAATATGATAGTAGTTTCAAATATGGCCAATGCTTTCATGGGATTACTTACACTGTTTAATTTTATGCCATCAATTGGAAACAATTGATATTCAAAATTTGGTACACAAGTCTTAAGAAAATATTCTACAGAACAAGAGCAGAAGGCTCCTGGGTCAAGTAGCATTTTAGTGGGTTCATTATTAATTAACCCTTCTGTTATACATGAATTACCAGCTGTATAGCCTTTACATCTGTTTGGTTTGGTTTTCATAAGTTATGCATCTTGAACATTTTAAAAATCAAGTTGACAATTGCTCAATTTTGGCAAGCGGGAATAAGATTCTGTGATGTCAAATGTGACATTGATATTTTCTATATCATTTGAAGATTCAGAGAATATTGATGATTTATCATCTGAATTATCTTCAATTAAATCATCTTTTTAAACATCATGTTTGCTTTCAATGTCAATTTAATTGATTTTCCCCTTCCTGGGACATGAAGTAGCTAAATATGTGGTTCTTTGGAAAATATGGCACTTTCTGATTGCATATGCAGATTTATACTTTCTATTATTAGAATTTCCTTTGGGATTTTTGTCCACAAAATCTTTCCAAGGTGTATCAAATGTTGTTTTGATATTCACCCTACTAGAAACAATTCTGGTTCTGGTGGTTACTTCTGTTAATATATTAAGAATATCTTCTGCTGAAGATTGTTGAGTATTCCTTCTTTTGACAGTATGCTCCAAATCACCTTCAAATTGTCTTAGAATTTTTCTGTGAATCATAAATTCTGACATTTCAGGATATAATTCTATTAATCTGTATTTTTGTTGGAAAAACCATGGTAAAGATCTATCTTTGTCAGCATTAAATTTGGAAGATTCCAAGGCTGTTTCCACTTTAAATCTCCAAGAATCATTGGCCCATTTGTTAATGATTTGGGTTTTACACCGAGTCCAACTTTGGTTTCCATGTGCTTGTCTTAATTTGATATACCATCTATGGGCTGATCTGGTAAAAAAGTTGTTAAATCCTGCTGTTACCAATCTGTCTGGTGATTCAAAATCTTCTTTTATCATGTCAATACACCTGATGAATTCCATATGGTCATATTCTCCTTCACCACTGAATTGAGGCCATTTCTTAAGCTTTGGTACTTTTTTCAAAAGTGCTTGGCCCATTGATGGGTCTAAGGTATGGGAAGAGGTGGAAAATTAATTCTTTAGTTGTGAATTTTTTACATAAAATACTTGAGGTTTGGAAATTCTTGTACCCTCATTTTTATTCAGAGGTGTAGACATTCTTTGTAAGGTGTGCAGTAATTGTTCAATATCATTCATTTTACTCTTGATACACCTTGAAGAATTTCTAAATTGATGTTGGAAGCCTTGTATTAAATTTATGACTTCAATATTATCCATATCTTCCTTATGTGTTAATTCTTGCCATAACTATGTCTGTCTAGTATTACCAGAAATGACTTGATTCAAATTCATTGTTAATTTTGATACTTCTTGTTGTGAGGTGTTAAAACACATTTTCAAGGAAATTGTGTGTCTTTACTTAAGTAAATGAATTTGATATATAATCAAGACTTTGTTATTATCTTCTTTAACAATATTTACGGCTTGTTTTATTCTTGTTTAAATTATGTCATTAATCTTGAATATAGAATATTTTCTGTTAATTCTTTGATAATAGAAGATTGTTCATTTAGCTTCTTTACAAATGAGTTTTCATCATTAGAAGTATTAATTGTTCTGAAAACATTTTCAAAACACATAGGTGTCTCATTCATTTGGCTCAGACTTAAATTATTTGTTTTAAGATTGTTACAAATTGATGAATTTTTATCGGAAATATGACTTTGTGCATCATTTATAGCTATGTACAAGTTTGGAATGCCATACAGAATATCAGGAATTATTTCTGATATTTTAGTCTTGATTCCTTCTTTTTCTGTAATTCCATCATTGTTCTGGCCATCTGAAATACATTGTCCATGGCATCTTTCTGAATCATTGGGATTCTGTAGCCCTGGCTGTAAGGTTTTGTAGCTTGTGCTTTGCCTTTGCCCTTGTTCTGAGCTTGTGGCTTCTTTTTCACATTGTAATTGCTTCTGCTGGATACTGAGGCTGTTTTTGGCACTTTATTGGGTGGTGGGGGGTTTCTTTTCCTCCATTCTCCTGTTAAAAGCATCATGTTTTTCTTTTCCATCAATGGATGTCATCCATTTAGTAACTTGCAAGTATTGAGATGGCCAAGAAATTTTCCCACAGTCAGGTAAGAGTTCATGAAGTTTTTTCACAGATCTGCAGGGATCTGGTACTATTTGTGCTGCAATCCATTGTTGTAGGCCTTCTGGCTGGCTTTGTTTATGTCTACTGAGGTTTCTTGTGGTGGTGTCAGCTCTGTTTGAAGGTAAAAAAGTGTTTTCAGATTCCGAACGGCATAATTTGTCAGTTTGGGATTCATTCACTGACCTTTGTCCTTCTGTAACTGATTGGCTTCTTCCATAATCACGTCTATAACCTTTTTGGAAGCTTCTTGAGGGGTTATAGCTGGCTCCTGATCTGGTTGAAGGCATAATTATGATTAAAAACGCTTAAAATAGTAATTTCATGTCAAAAACTTTCTGTTGGCCAAGTTCTTAGCTTTTTGGTAATTTCCAAATTGATTAATTCTGGAGAAATTGGGTCTGGTTGATTATTCTGAGCTATAATAACAGTACTATTATGCTCAGAATTGAAAGTACTGGAAGGGATAATTCTAGTTACTGTTGAGGCAGGCTCAATGCTTTCTTGTCTTACCACATTTTCAGACACTAAAACTAATGAAAAAAGCAATTAATGAAGTAAAAAATGTTTTTAAAAAGGGAAAATGAAAAAATAACCCTCACTTATAATATGAAAAAGTTCTATTTTTTATTGAATTTTTTAAATTATAAGTATTTTTTATGGATTTTTTAAATTTTTAAATATAAGGAAAAAGATTGAAAAGGCTAATGAAATTATGTCACTGGTAAAAATATCATGGCTGGGCCCACAAATGTGAGGTGTGGATATGAAACTTTGATTAAAAATCAAGTACTTTTCCTGTCCTCAAAATTTGTATAAGGTAAAAATATGTTTAAAAATATTAAAAATTAGAATTTTTAAAATAAAACATGCCAAATTTATTTTCTTAACTATATAGGTATACAAAATAATATCATAAATATTTATCCAAAAATACTCTACAAGAGATATTTAAGCCTACAAAAGAAATTTCTCCAAGAGCAATTTCAATTGGAATGAATTGAGCAAAGTACTGCAGGAAATTAATAGAAGAACAGAGTCTTTAAAAATAATATTAAAGAGAAAACATGCCCAAAAGTGACCAGAGTGAATTTGGAAACAAAGTGACAACGTTAACAGTGATGAAAGATGCTTTAATTCACTTATGGGGTGGTTCAAGGGTAAAAATGATTATAAGAGTTGAAAGAAATGATTATGATAGTTTTTTCACGTGGGTAAAATTTTTGAAATAATAAGAAAAGGGTGGTTGGACTCTTTTATTGATTGTTTTAGCAGTTTTTAAACTATTTATAAAAGATAAAGATTATAACATGAAGAGAAAAGTGGGGCAAAGAAGATATTATTCTATAGCAACAAATTTTCTTACTCCAAAAGTAGGTTTTACTCTTTTCAGTCGATAAAAACACTCTGACAACAGAAAAGCCAATTATGGCATCATTGAACCCTGGTTTGGACTGAAAAAGGGCTGGTTTTAGCCATTTTTTGCTATTTTCAGCCATTTTGGACCCTTAAGTCAGCTATTGCTATAAAAATACCTGGTTTTAAGCCTTAAAAAACACTTTATAATGTGTGTAAGAGATTTTAACACCAGTTAAAACTGGTCTTACAATTATTGTTTTATCTTAAGGGTAGTTTTACCCTCTTGGGAACAGTTAAGACTTCCCTGGTTGGTATCAAAACCTCATCATAAATTGAGACACAGACCCTGTTAATCAGTTCTAGGACAAAAGGGATGAACCCTTGGCTGGAATTTGAAATATCATGCCTTTCAGCAAGGAATTGGGGGGGGGTCTGGATCCCCTTTAGAGCCAAGATTCCTTTTTCCTCCAAAATCAATCTTTGCAATTTATTTTTTCTTTAATTACTCATTATGTATTATACTTGTAATCTACACATGTAATTCAATTGAGTTTTTACAGTAAAAAACTGTAAAAATTGATTCCTAATATTTAAATTAAAGTTCACTTATGTAATAGACACACACATTTTGACATTTTGATTGCATATACTTCAATTCCTCATAACTTCTAAGCTACACATAACACCTCAATTTTAAAGGAAAAATTGATGGTTAAAGCCACATGTGATTTGAATTAAATTAATGCTTTGAGGATTTTCAACTTCTGTACAGAAAATACTAAAAGCTTAATTTAAGCTTATTTAGAGTTGAGTTACAGAAATTTTACCCAGAGGTGACCCCACCCTATTTTTTTGAGGATTCCAATGGCAAAATAATTTTCATATGCTTATTTGTTAAATAGAAAGTGATAATAAGTTTTATTTAAATTTTTTCCCCAAATATTCTAATTTTAGTATTTTTGTTGAAATTTTTTTTACTCAATTTTTTTCAAGTAAAAATATGTTTCAACAATTATAAATTCCCAAGTAATTTTTATCTTAAATTATAATTGAAATTTTAATTTCTTATATTAATTTTATATACATATTTTGATTTTTGTTATTAATAACATAGAAAAATTTACTTTATATATAATTGTTTAATTTTTTATTATTTGTGGTCTTTTGGGTATATAAAAATACCTCTAAGGCTCACAAACTAAGTAATTGATCACTGTTTCAACCTTCCATAAGGAAAAATGGAATTAGTAAAGGATATGACGACTAATAGCCACTGACAGTCAAAGAAAGAAAAGAGAAAAGGTGCTAAATGATCGACTTGATAATACCAGTAGTCACTTAACAAAAAAGATAAAATAAAATCAAAATATATTAATTAACTGGGGGAAAACCCCCAGGGTCAAAGGAGGCTGGTATATGTGAAAGTTTGAGAGCTTGACTCCTTCAGACTGGCAGCTGATCTTTATTGAATACTGGAAGCTGTATTGATTGTATGATGGAATGTATACCTTGCCAAATTGAGAAATGAAACTGGGCTGAATGATATTCCCACGGTGCATGATTGAAATACAGGTCTTGATGAATACAGACTGTATTTAATGAATATGGCTGCCAAGGTGGATCGATGGAGCATTGAAACTTGAAAGATTGGTTTGGAACTCCCTCTTGAATACCCCTTGAGAATGAATTACCAGTATTCCCTGTAAGGAATACTGTTAGTGATAATATAAAATGATGGCTTGATGGCATTGTTGATATTTGGGAGTAACAATTGTCCTTTGGCCTTGATGAATCCTCTGGATGACATGATGCCTTGATGACTTTTAGAATGTGTAAATAACCCTGTGAAATTGGTGCCATTGGATTGCTGGTGAAAAAAGATGCATAATGGTGTATAACACCATTTATGGTGTTTCTGGATATTGGAGGGTGAAAGTGGCCAAAATCTGTTTGGAAGGATTTCAGGAGGATATGGGTGACTTCAGAGGTGAAAAAATGTTTTTGGGTTTTTTGGCCAAATACAGCTTATACAGCTTTAAAAATGTATTTGCGCAAAGTACACAAAAAATGTGCAAAATACAGGAAACTGGTGATTAAGCCCCAAATGGCCTAATATGGCCCTTTGGGCATATTTTCCATATTACATGAGAAAATGGCATAAAATGGCTGAATACAGAAAAGCGTGCAAATCTGTATTTAAATCTTAAAAAGCAAAAAACAGGCTTTTGGGCTGTATTTTCCCTGTTGAATGGAAAATACCTAAGAGTTCTGAAAGGCAAAGACTGTCCAGGAAAGGCCTTATGATGATGAAGGGGCCAAGTTGGCCCCAGATGGTGAAATGGCCATAAAAGGCAAAAAAAGGTGAAATTTCCAATTTGGCCAGTGATTATGGATATGGCCAAATTGCCATAAGCTGGATATGGCTTGGATATGCCATATGGAGGTCCAAGAGGTGAATTGCCATGGTTGTGACAAATATTAAACAATTTCAGATGACTGATAAGGGAAATATCTCTGACATTCCTCAGTTCTTGAGCAGAATGGGGGAGGAACTAGTAGTGCAGCAAAAGTGATCATTCAAGAAAAGATTTATTAACACTTCCCATATAATTATTGTATGTTTGGAATACTTAGGAAACAGAAAAAATGGTGGGATTCAATGTGTTCAAAATTAAATTGAAAAATATTGGAGAAGAGCAAGATTTCAATTCCAGTGACAAAGATCCTTTAGAGTTGAACTCCTTTAATTCTAGTCATTCCAAAGACTAATTCAATAGGCCAAATAGCTCATATATGTCATCAGGTAAAGATGCAGATGTATCTCAATCACACAAAGATTGGCAAGGGGAAAAGCTAACTGGAGACAACAATCAAGTAGTAGAAGAATCAGACACAGGTTCTAGTCCAAGGTTCCATGAAATACAAAGAAAGGACTCAAGTTTGAATTCTTCACCAAAGGTAAATTTCAAAAAAAATATGCAACACCATAAAGATTATGGAACATAATTTAAATTATCAGAGAAGTTTGTGTGAAAAAAGGCCACAATATCTCATTTTGAATTTGAAATGTAAAGTGAGCTTTTTGGTAAATAATCCAATGTTTCTTCAAAGCTTACTCTGGTCAATTTTGGAATTATTTCTCCATGGTGTTATTAGGAGATACTCTTATATTGTATTAATTTCCTGCAATTCCTTTCTCAATAAATTGCAATAGAAGGCTCTCAATATATTTTAAAGGCTTTGATATATATTTCAGTGTATATTTGTATGAATTTATATTGTTGGTAAAAGAATAAAATATTCATAATATTATTTTTTTAAGCTAATAAAGTCCAAATGATAATCTCAGGTGTTTTTTTCATTTGAAACTCTTAAACTGATCTATATTTTAATAATTTTACCTTGCAAAAATCCTTAGGACAAGAAAAGCACTTGATTTTGAATCAGAGATTTATCATTCCACAACTTCAAGTTGAAATCTACCTTAGGTAAATTTTAACTTTTTGAATTCATTCATTGATAAGCTTGAATTCCCTTGTCAGATCCCATATTTCCTTTTGACTTTTGAAGATATTTGAGATGTTGAGATCAGAAAGGCTGTCAAATATAAATTTTGGTTTCTCTGAGCCATATATATGTCACAGGGCCTCTTGGGAAAAGCAAGAGTGACCTAGAACTCAGTAATAAGGGAACTGACTAGGGAGAATCCAAAGAATTGAAAAAATCAGGAAATAAAGATATTGATTTGACAAGGAAAATGAAAGTATAAAGATATTCAAATAAAAAGAAAGGCCAATGGTCAAAGAGACAACCAAGTAAGTCCTTTATCACCTTCTCAAACTTCCAGAAGGAAAAATGGAATTAGTAAAGGATATGACCACCAATATCCACTATCAGTCAAGAAAAGAGGTGCAAATGACTTACTTAATAATATCAATATTCACTATCAAGATGATATAAAATAAAAAACAAATAATATCTTGGTAGATTAATTATCTTGGGCAAAAACTATCCAGGATTGAAAGAGATGCTGGTACATATTAAATGTTGAGAACTTGAATCCTTCCAGATCACAACTGGTCTGTATTCAATCATTAAAGCTGTATTGACTGCTTGAGGAAATGGAAACCTGGACAAATTGGGAAATTACCTGGGTTAAATGATCATCCCAGGGTATGTGGTTGAAAAAAAGGCCACCATAAGAAGAGAATTAATGGAATTAGTGTAGTTTCCAGGGTGGATTTATGGAGCATATATGCTTGAGAGCTGAATTTTAAACTGCCTCTTGAATACCCCTTGAAATGAAACGTGCAATTATTCCCTTGGGGGAATAGCACATACTTGAAAAGAACAAATACCTAATGAGTGAGGTTATTGGTATTGAAGAAGAAAATTGTGCTTAAAAATTGATTTATCCTTCTGAGAATATCATTCCTATAGGTCTGAAAGGTATTTTTGACTTGACATATGGCCCCTTAATTTGGTAACCATTCGATTTCTGATGAAAAAAGATTCATATTGGTGTGTGAAACCATTTATGAAAAATTCTGGGTATTTGACAGAAAAGGTGGCCAAAGCTATCCTTGAGGTTGGCCTTGACAAAAATTTGACAAAGTGAGCTGAATGACTTCAGGATCCTTCTGGGTTTGTCAGCTTGTGACTCCAAACAGAGAACTAGCTTGACATCCAAATACAATAAGTAATGGTATAGTGAATATTGGAAAAACATGGACAATCAAGGTATAAATATAAAGAGGGAAAATACCCAAATATAAAAGTAACAACCCTGTAGAAATAGAATAAGAAACAACAAATACACAACAATTCAAAGATGAGACAAAAGAAGTAATGACCCTTGTTTTCACCTCTCATCTAGCTTATGCATATATAATGCAACCCCCCAAGAAATGGTATTCTTTAAAGCTCTCAATAAGAGCTATTCAATTGTATCAGAAATATCACTATCAGCCCCTTAAAATTCCAAGAGGGCTTGTACAAAATGTAGAAAGCTATAACCAAATTGAAGATCTGAATGAGAGCTTTAGCTTGAGATACCTTAGACCTTTTTATACTCAAAATTGGCAAAGGGATCTTGGTTAAAAGCTTCATTACCCAAAATACAGAATTTCTGAAAATAGCAGTATAAAGAGACCCCTGTATCTTTGCCATATATCCATACAGCTCTATTGTAGGGTATACCAAGCTGCAGATATCATCAAGCCCAAGATTCTGTAACATTACAATTAAGATATATCTCAAATTGGAAAGAACATTGGGCTTGGAAGTTTTTGAAGCTACATACTGATGTACAAAGATACATGAAAAAACTTAGAACCCTTATAACGTTTGGGATTTGTGAGAAGGGTAAACATAAAGAATTCCAAATTGAAGAGCTCATTACGCCCTTGAATTATATTCTCTTTGATTCTTGATATCTCAATTATTGCCTGAGATATCTGGATTGGAGGTTTGTTGGCCAATACTGGTCTGTACCAAAGCTGTACCAACCAACAATGGCTTAATACTTAATATAATGGAAGTTTGAGGTTTAAAACCACCCAGAATGAGTAATGTTAGTCATCCAAACACTCTTGATGAGTAATAAAAATTCTAACGTGGCCTGTGAAGAGCTTTCTCACCCTTTAATGATACAGAATGATCATTTGTCGTCTTAAAACCACAATTCTGAGTATGCTGATGTCTGAATTGATGGAACAGAACCACAATCAAGCCTCCATAGTGAGAGTTCTTTTTTTACAGAAATGTTTAGAGCTTAACAGCTCCTCGAAGTCCTGGAAAGGGATAAAATAAAGCCCTTTCTAACTGGAAAGGACCTCATCATCATATTTTTAGTATTCTTATGTGGCAAAATTGTTTTTAATCCATAGTGCCCTTAGAATAATCTTGATATACTTAGAATTAGAATAATTTTAGTAATATTTACAGTCTGAGATATTAGATTATTGCAACCAAAGTCCTCAGTAGACTCATCACCACTGTTACCATGTAATAGTACCTTCTGTAAGGTTTGACTATGAAACAAAAAGTAAGAATTACTAATATTTTACTTATTGTACTCTGATTCTCCTTATGAATTTTAAAAGATAAGATAAAAGAAAATTATAATAGAAAAGAATTATTATAATTATGGTGTAAAATATTGATATTATGGAATGTATATAATAATATAAATTATATATCAAAATAAACATAGAAATATATGATGATTAATATATTTATACAACATTATTATTTTTACAAACACATAATTAAGGTTTAAGAAATTATTTTTTAATGATGAAAAACAATTATAACAGTAATATGACTAATATTCAAGTTATGAATTAATATAAATACTATTTATAGTAATTTAAGAGTTATTGAAAATATTAATAAAGAGAAATTATTATAAAAAGAAAAAATAACATACTTTTAACACTTAATATGATAACTTTGAATAATTTTACACCAAAAAATATAAATACAACTTATTTATATTGTATTTACAATGAAAATCAAAATAAATTACAAATATTCTTGTTTTTATGTGGAATCAGAGATTATTTAGAGAAATTTAACAGAAAGCAATGAATAATTAATTTAATAACATAAAAGTTGATTATTATAAGGAAGATGAACTTGATTCTTTGATTATATAATAGTTTTATGTAAAAAGAAGAAATATTTTGCCTTTGGTTTGAATAATTTGACTTTTTTGTTGCATCTCAGGGGAAAACAGAGTAAAAAGAGCTCTATTTATAGTGAAATACTCTCTCCTAGAGTCCAAAGGGCTTCTAGTAAAGGTTTACTGATGGTATCAATTGAAATGGATCAGTACTTTAAGGTCTAGTGATGATTACATCATAATTAAAGCATATTATCTCATTATTACACCATTCTTTAGAGTTATCACTATCAATCTAAATTTAATGACATTGTAGGCTTGGAAAAAACCTAAGCTTTGTGGACCTTATTAGTATTAATAATAATATAAAAGTACTCACCAGTTTTATCATTTATATGACTGTTCAGCTTAAAATATGATTACAGTGAGTGATCATAAATGATCAATTTTAAGCTTGAGATTTGATCATTAATAAATTTTAAGTTTTACAGGCTAAAGCCATTAAGAGAGTTAATTATGATAGCTTGGAATGTAATCCTCAAAATTCCAAGACACCTTTATTACATCATCAAAGCTCTATTTTGGATGATTGTTCTTGTAACTCATATTTTCTGTCAAAATTTACTATTTTGAACCTCAAACCATGATTTCATGAGGTTTTACCTTAAATATAATAATACAAAATACATCATTCTTCACTTATGAGCTGATAGAGCCTGAATATCCAATTATTTTCAAGTTTGGACCCTTTTCACAACAAAGTGGTCAACAGCTATAGAAACTTTATTCAATAAACCCTTACAAGTTATAAGCTTGTTTATAGCTTGTCAAATAAAGCTCATATATTTATTCTCAAAGTAATTATGTGTATAATTTCTCTTTGGTTCGACTCATTATCATGTATATTTAAAGAGATCTAAGCTCAAAGCCATGAATATATGCACTGATCATTAAAGTGCATATATTCAGATTATTTCCTTAAGTATTGACTTTAATGATATGACAGAAATATTTCATATGCATCTTTTTTCATGGGGAATCCAATGGTGCAATTTATTTCCCATGTTGTTTCATTGGTTCTGAGATAAACAAGAATTCATGCCTTTTTATGGAATTTTTGTTTATTACACAGTAAGTATTATCTTTACAGATATGAAATATAAACTTTATATATGTATTTTATCCTGGGTGATCTAATGGTATAGTTTATTTAACATTCTTATTCATTAGATTATGAGGTAATGACTAATTTATGCCTATTTATGGCATTTTTACCTACTTTAAGATAATATTTTTAAGTATTATTATTATAATAATTACATAAGGTTATTTTGTGACCTTTTAGGATATTTGGTCATATCTCAAAGGATCACATTTGCTACCACCAAACAAGATTGTACCACAATTTGATATAGTCAATGAGGGTATCATCCACTGTGCTACCTCTTCATTAGACTTTATTAGTCTTGAAGCTCAATAATTCTTAAAATTTCTATTCTTTAAGTCTTCTTTCATATCTTAACCTTCTTAATAGCTTTTCAGAATTAGTTATATATTTCTCCACTAGACATTCATCTTCTTGAGTTGGGTTTCTATACCTCACAAGGTATTCCCTCTCTTTTTTGTTTCTTGTCTTCCATTCTCTAAGGACCTTAACAATTTTATTCTCTTAACCTTCTTCTAGAGGGGGAGCTTGAACTGGTGGTTTCTTTATTAGGGGAAATAATTATTTATCTCTTGAGCTGTAAGTTTTTATCAGGCTTACAGGAAAATTTGGGTGTTTATTCATTAATTCACCTGGCTGTTCTAGTTGCACAGCTTTATGGCCATGTAGTGCTTATATCATAAAGGGTCCTGTAAAGGAATCTTTCAATTTTTTTGGGCCTTCAATGTTATTAATTTTTGGAGTTGATACTAAGACCAAGTTTCCTACTTTAAAATCAGGTGGCTTATGACTTTTGTCCCATCTTTCTTTTGCATATTGGAAAGAATCTTGCATGCATCTGTTTTCATGATTTCTTCCCTTGTAAAGCATAAATTTGAAACTGCTTGCTGTTGGATGTATATCTACTAGGTCCTTTTTGAGAGTGTAATAAGAAAGTCTTGGAGTCCAACATTTCACTAGAATTTCTGGTGTTTTTCCAGTTTGATAATGGATTGATGTCTTCTATGCCATTTCAAGAGCTGGTAACAAGGTACACCATGAATGGGTAAAACCATGAGAGTCTTTGAGCTCTAGGACATAAGCACACAATCTTCTGATAATGTCTTTTGAAGTTTGTATAATTATTTCTACTAAACAATCTGTTTGAGGGTGGTAAGCTGTTGAGAATGATAGTTTTTCCCAAACAATTCTTGAAGGTTTTTCCATAATGCTGAAGCAAATTTTGGATCTCTACCACTTATTTTGTTTTGAAATAGGCCAGTATTACTGATTAATCTAGTCCATATGATTATGGCTGTCTTCATAGCTGTGTCATATTTATGATGTTGTAAGAACATTGGAGTTTTACTATACCTATTAGCTAGTACTAGGCATTAATTCAAACTCCTGTCTCCTGCTGGAGGTAAGGCTGTAACCCAATCCATGTGAAATATTTCCCATGGGGATTTTGGTTCTTGGATTTGGATCATCATTCCAAACTTCTTTCCTGTGGCTCTGTTTACTTTTTGACATCTGTCACAGGCTTGGCAATAATGTGAAACATATTTTCTCCAATTTGGCCACAAAGAGAAGGTCTTTACCCTCTTTAGTGTTCTATCTTCTGAGAGATGTCCAGATACAACACTATAATGGCATTCATTTAGTATAGTGTTCATCAGAGCTCTATCTGTCAAGGTCATAACACATGTGTGTTTGGCTCTGTGGTAAAGTATTCCATCAAAGAGGTGGAATATTCCTTAATCATATGCCTGTTTCCATATTTCATCTAGCTTGGAGGATAGTGATGGGTCTTTAAAATCCTTCATCACAGGTTGAAATAAGATATGACAGTTTTTTTTCATCTTGTAGCTTTCTTTAACCTTATTAAAAAATTATGTGCCAATATCTGTAACACATATGTCTTCTATATGATGTTCTGCCTGTGGTACCCATGCTCGGTTTTCAGGTGTGTTTGCTAAAGCCATCTTCATTTTAATGAATATTCACGGATTCATGAGCTAAATTCATATTTCCTCTATATTTGTGGATAGCAATCTGCCATCTCAGCATGTATCTATTTGGTGTTTTCATGTTTAATAAGGATTTTACAGAACTGCAATCTCTAATTACATCAAGCACTGCTCCATACAGATAGTAGTGCAATTTTTCTATAGCCCACACCAAGAAAAGACATTCCATTATTCTTGCTCCATAACTTGCTTCTGTTGGTTTACTTTGGCTTGAAATAAAGGAAATTGGCCCCTCAACAGGTTTGTCATTGATTATTTGTGTCTGGTGTGGTGCAGAACCAAATTCTTCTCAACAAGAATCAATGTATAGTTTCAAAGGTAGATTCCAATCTGGAATTAAAAGGAATTAGGCATTTTTAAATTTCTCATATGCTTTAGCTCTTTCTTCAGTAATTTCATGGACTGTATGTTGGTCACAGAGGTTATATAAAGATTTAGCAATTGTTGAAAAGTCATTTATATGCTGCCTGTAATATCCAGAAAATCATAGAAATTATCGCATGTCTTTCTTCGTTTAAGGCTTTAGCTTTAGTAGTACTTCTGATACTTTGTTTTTGTCTATACCCAAGCTCAATCCAGATACAAAATGTCCCAGTGCTTTTAGTTCATTATATGAAAAGTGACATTTTTTTATTTACTTGAAATATCTTTTTTAAGACTCTTTCCAGTCTTTTTAAGTGATTTCCCCAAGTTTCAGAGCAAAATATGATATTAACCATCCTTCTGACAATTCTTCAGGAAATATGGTGTTCATCATTCTTTGATAATGGGAAGGTGAATTATTAATACCAAATGGAATCCTTAAATATTAATTTATTCCACAGTGGACTATTATCGTAAGTAGTTTATTGGATTTTTCTGATAAGAAACTTTTGTGAAAGCCCTTTGGAGCATCCATGGCTGTAATGAACTTAGCCTGTGACAATTGTGTTGATGTCTCATGGATTCTGGGTATGGGACATCTGTCAGGGATAGTAAAAGTCATTAAAGCTCTAAGGTGCCCTACCATCCTTTATTTTCCATTGTGCCAAGTTATAATGATAGATTTAGTGACTTCTACCTATTCATGATGTCCTACTTTTCTCAATACTCCAAGGTCCATGAATTCTTTAGGTTGTACCTCCCATGTTTCTCTAGCTCTTGGGCTGGCTGGGTAAGCTGGTATTCTTAGTAGAGGTGGATAAGATTTTCCCACATTAAGAATGATCTCTACCTCATGTCCAATGATTGCACCTAATGGTTCTTTATCAGTTTTAAAGGCAATTTTGTATTTAAATAAGAGGTCAAGCAATCTTGCTTTCATTTTTTATTTTGATTCTTGGTTGAGCTCTGCCTCTGTGAGTTGTTCACCTATGAATGAATGCTTTTCTGGGTCTGGCTCTTCATTTTTTATCATGGTAATTTGTTTCTTATTGTTTAAAAAACCCAATTTCTGTCTTTTATTGTCTCCTATGGTAGAATATCTGTCTTTCTGGCTGGAGATATCTATGCCATAGGTTGAAAATTAATCATTTCTTAGTATGAAATGGCTACTAGTACAGTTTTCCATTACTACAAGCTATACTTTCACTCTTATGCATTGGGAAGGGTGGGAAAAAATTAATATCAAGTAAATTATTACAAGGGGCTTCATTCTTTCACTTGCACTACTAAATTTAACCCCTTGTATTGGTATAGGGCTTTGTTCCCAAGATGCTATAATTGTTTTCAAGTAAAGTTTCCCAACACATGTGCAATATGATCCTGTGTCTAGGTTTACTTTTGCCTCTAAGTTTTCAACCATGACAATACTTACACTTGACTTTCAAGCTGTATATCCCATTCCTTTAGAATGCTTGGTTCTATGCAGTTTGACATTTTGTAGGTTTTCAGGTTTGTATCAGATGTTCCAACTTGTGACAAGTTTGAATTTACATCCAGTAATTCATATATTAAGTCAATATTATTATTTTGTGCATTAATTATATTAATGTCATCACTTACAGAGGTTTCTGACTATTCAGTGTCTTTTTCTGAAACAGATTCATCTTCTCTATCATTGTGGTCTTCTGTTTCCACAATTTAATTGATTTTTGCCTTTTAGAGGCAATTATTGGCTAAGTGTTCAAGACCACCACATTTATGGCATTTTCTTTGCTCATTGGTGCTGGGTGTATTGGGTTTGAAAGGTTCTCTTTGTTTATCCTTCTTGATAAATGGTTTATTTAGACCTTTACTATCCAATCTTGTCCATGTTCTGAAAATCTTGATTCTTTTCACTATTTCCTCTAGTACATTACTGCACTCTTCTGTGGAGCATGGTTCTATGCACCTGATCCTCAGTAAAAGTTCCAGTTCTCCTCCACATTCTTTGAGTATCTTCATATATACCATCTTGTGTGACATCTCTGGGTACAGTGAATTAAATCTTTCAACTTGTTTCAAGAGCCAAGTCAGATGTTTATCCTTATCAAGGCAGAAAGAAGGAACTTTCAAATGAATTTTCTATTTTTTACCTCCAGGCATCATTTTCCCACTTGGTGATGATTTCATTTTTCCACCAAGACCAGGTATTCTGGCCATTCATTTGTCTTATGCAATAATAACATCTTTTTTCAGATTTTTCAAACAATGAATGTAATCTGGCAGTGATTAATTTATCTGGTATGGCATAATCCTCTTGTAGCATTTCAATTGTTTTAATAAATGACATATGGTCATATTAACCTTTACCTGTGAATGTTGGCCATTCTCTTAATTGAGGTGCTTCCTTCATTAACAATTGATTGTTATCTTGATGGATCAAGTCTGATATGAGTACATTTGTTATTTCTTCCTTTGGCTTAACAGTACTTCTCATGTGAGAAGACGGGATTGATAAATTTGCAATATTTAAGTTAGCCTCATTTCTTTTATCCATTTTCTCAGTAATAAGTATCATTTCACTTTGAATTTTATCTTTAGGATTCATTCTTGCTTCATCAGTTTTCTCTACATGGTCTAGAAGTAGTCTTTGATGTGATGAAGTCTTTTGTTCAGATTTTTAAACAGAAATGCTTCATTTGTTCAATTAACCTGTCACATTATCAATAATGATGTCATAATTGATTGTCAAAGTCTTTTCTTTGATATATTTTGTGTATTTATACAGTTATCACTGTCCTTGTATTAATGTATGAGTATTGTCAATCAATAAATTTGGTTTATTATTTTCAACCATAAGTTTAATGCTGTCAATTTCTTTTTACTCTGTAAAACAATTTGTGTTAAAGATAATAAGCTATTATTTATTTTTTGTAAAGATAATAAACTACTTCTAATGTCTTGGAGAGGTAAAATAATGTTTTTAGTTTCTGTTAAAGTATTTACAACATTAGGAGACAAAGCTATTTCTTTGGGAAATGAGGTTGTCTCATTCTTTGTTCCTCTTTGTCCTTGAATTACATCAAGGTTCTGGCCATGTTGAAGACTTTTTCCATGGCATCTTTTTGGATTTTTGGGATCCTGTAACATGGGTAATATGGTTTCCTGCAATTATTTATCTTTTTCTTCTTCCCTTCTTGGGGAGGCTGGTTGACCTGAGCCTTGCCGGTAGAAGCTACTGGGGCTTCTTCCTGGATGCCCTCCCTCTTTCTGAAATGGTATCCCTTTATATTTTGGATCTGAGGTTTGGATGATAGGGGATTCCATCCATTGGAGTATCTCACTATTTCCCACTCTTTGAGGAACCTTTCCAGGCTGTTCCAGGAGTTCATCACTCCTTGGTGGATTTGTGGCAAAATTTCCCAATCCTTGTCCTTATACACTGTGTAGTACTGTTTATACTGGCTCATATAAGTGTGTATTTGAGCCCTCTTAATGTGATTCTTACCTGTTGGAGTTACGCATACTCAGCTCTCAATCTGGCTCAGGATTATGGGAATTTCCGGGACTTGCCACTTCCTTGTGTGGATTCTGTTCCACTGGGGAGTTTGCCCTTTATTTTCCCTTTTGAGGGATCAATTCTACTTCTGAGTCCAGTTCCATCCAATTGGATGGAGTATTGGGAACCTCTTGTGGTAGTCACAATTATGAAAAAGTAAATAAAAAGAAATTTCAGGACACTATAAATCTTTTTATGGCAATTTCAAGATAGGTACTCACCTTCAGAGTCCTGAACAGTGGGTCCTGAAATGACTAATTTCTTGGCCTTTATTTCCTTATTGACAATAGATGTTGGAGAACTTTCACAATTTTCTTTCACCAATCTGTAAATGTTTGTCTTCCAACACTACAAAAGACAAATAAAAATAACTATCTTTATAAGAAGTGTTATTTTTGAAAAGATATGGAAATTTCCACATAAAAGATTGCTTTTATGTCTTGAAAAATAAGAGAAATGAATAAAAACAATTTTTTATTGTGATTTTTTATTTTTTATTTTTAAAGAATGAAAAATAATTCAAGATGATTATTTTTAAAGTTAAATTACAATATAAAGTTATTTTTAATTACTAGAGTATTTGAAAGAAATTTCTTTCAAGTCTAAGGATGCGAAAAACCATGTGTAAGACAGTATAAATGCTTTCCAAATGCCTCAATAGCTTTTAAAATCAATAAATATGAAATTATTAAATCGTTTTATAATTTCAATTATAGTTTTATTGAATAAACCCAACTTGAATCTTTTTAAAAGGTCTTTTAAGTAAATATCGCAGCCAGGCCCCCAAATGTAAGATTTTACTATGAAACAATAAGTCAATATTACCAATATTTTACCTATTGCGTTATGAATTTCCTTATGAGATTTAAAGAATAATATAGAAGATAATTATAATAATAGCTAATTAATACAATTGTGGCATAGAATATTTATATTATTAAAGGTATATAATAATATAAACTATATATCAAAAAGCTTAATATAATAAAATAAACTCATTAATATATGATAATTAATATATTTATAGCACTTTATTATTGTTACAAACAAATAATACAGCGTCAGAAATTGTTTTTGAATAATAACAAGCAATTATAAAAATAATATTACCAATATTAAAGCTGTGAATTTATATAAATACTATTTGTATTAATTTAAGAATTATTAAAAAATGATAAAAAAGAGAAATTATTATAAAAGGAGAAAATTACATACTTTAAACACTTAATATAACGATTTTGAGTAATTTTATGCCAAAAAGTATAAATACAACTTACTTAAGTTGTATTTACAATGAAAATTGAAAGAAATTACAAATATTCTTGTTTTCACATGGAATTAGAGATTTTTCAGAGAAATTTAACAAAAAGGAATTAAAAATGATTTAATAAAGTCAAAATTGATTATTATAAGAAAAATGAACTTGATTCTTTGAGTATATAATAGCTTCATATAAAAAGAAGAAAGATTTTACCTTTGGTTTTAATAATTTGATGTTTTTGTTGCATCAAAGGGGGAAATAGAGTAAACAGTTCTTCATTCATAGTATAATGGTCTCTCCTAGAGTCCAAAAGGCTTCTAGTAGATGTGTAATCATGGTATCCACTGTAATTGATCAGTATTTTAAGGTTTAATGATGATTAAATCATAATCAAACCATCTTATCTCATTATTGAACCATTATTTAGAGTTATCACTATAACTCTAAGTTTGATGACATCATAGGCTTGCAAGAAGCCTAAGCGTTTTGTATTATATTGATTTTGATCATGATATAATAGTATTCACCAGTTCCATTACTTATATGACTGTTAAGCTCAAAATAAGATTACAGTGAGTGATCACAAATGATCAATTTTAAGCTTAAGCTTTGATCATTAATAACTTTTAAGATATACAGGCTGAAGCCATTCAGAGGGTGAATTCTGATATCTTGGCATGTAATTATCAAACTTCCAAGAGAATCCAATTACATCATCAAAACTACATTTTTGATTATATTTCTTGTAACTCATCTTTTCAGTCAAGATTTATTATTTTGAGCTTCAAACCATGATTTCAGGGGGTGGTACCTTGAATATGATGATAAAAAAACATATTTATTAGCATATGAGCTTTTAGAACCTGAAAATCCAATTAATTTCAAGTTTTTACCATTTTTACAACAAAGTGGTCATCAGCTATAGAAATTTTATTCAATAAACCCTTACAAGTTATAGCCTTGTTTATAACCTGTCAGATAAAGCTCATATATCTATTGTTGAAATAATTACGTGTATAATTCATTTTTGGTTTGACCCTCTATCATGTATATTTCAAGAGATATAAGCTAAAAGCCATGAATATATGCACTGATAATTAAAGTGCATATCTTCAGGTTATTTCCTTAAGTATTTAATTTACTGATATGACATGAAAATGTTACATGTGTAGTTTTTCATGGGTAATTCCATCTTGCAACTTACTTCACATGTTGACTCATTGGTTTCTGAAATAAACAAGAATTTATGCCTTTTTATGGCATTGTTGATTATTACACAGTAAGTATTATCTTTACAGATATGACATGAAAATATTATATGTGTATTTTACCCTGAGGAATCTAATGGTACAATTTATTTCACAATTTTATTCATTATATTTTGAGGTAATCAATAATTTATGCCTATTTATGGCATTTCTACCTGTTTTGAGATAATATGTCTAATTTTTGATATTAGAATAATCATTATAAGGTTATTTTGTGACCTTTTTGGATATTTGGTGATATCTCAAAGGCTCACAAGTATAACCCATAACATCAAGAAAGAAGATATTGAGGAATCCAAGGACCAAGGATACTTGATAGTCCCAGAATGGCTTTAAACTGAAGCTAAACTGATTGGTTACTCTTTCTCTTATTTTATTTTAAAATAAGACACCAAAAAAGGAGATCTCAGCAAATGCAAGGAAAAATGATACATTATTGGCACAGCATGGCCTTAATTTGAAAATTTAAGTTGTGATTTTTGTGTAATAGTATCAAAGAAAAAACCTCAAGAAAGAGAAATTGTCAAAGAAAATTTTAAATAAAATTCTATTCATAATCAACAAATTGATTGAAAAAAAACTATTTATAGCTAATAAATCAATAAAAATTAATTATTGCTATGGAACTTGAGAGTGAAAGCTGTGGTAAAGATATTTTGAATTAGTATCAAAAATATGAAATACAAATAAAAAGAAAAACTCTCTGTTTATCAAACTCATCTAGATAGAATTTTTTAGTTTTTTTTTCTGTAATAAGATGAGTGATTTCTTATATTTTAAAAATAAGGGTGGCTCACTATTTCTTATACCACCCAAAGCACAAGTGGCTATAAGCTTTGCAGAAAGTGGGATGCTGATAATTAAACATTAGTTTGTATTTCTAATAAATAAAAATACATTTGAATTATCCTACTTGGATAGATAATCTACAATATAACATTAGATTTTACCTTATTTCAATCAAGGAATTACTTGGAGATTTCTTGGAATTCTCAGTTTCATTTATAATTACCTTTCATAAGTTCGAAGATTCCTCATTATTTCACTTCGTTCCAAAACAAACATGTTATTTTTGAAGAATTCATCTTCAAATTTAAAATCCTTATTCAAAATATAACTCAAAAAAATGATCTGAAAACAAGGAAGATGTAATCTGTATTATGTTAAAATTGAAAAATAATTGTTAACTCACCAAT